>JANJGK010000005.1:63038847-63083847 GCA_039081455.1 Macrobrachium rosenbergii
CACTTTGGTATACAAACATAAATTTGTAGAAGCTAAAATAATGACCAATACCGTTTATGATGATGCAATATTAATCCTGTTCTTAGAGGAAAACTAGTAAATATCGTCGTCGTGATACGGAAGTAACACAAGCAGTTAGTCCCCACTCTATCTTCCAGCTCTCTATGAACGAATTCATCTGATAAATTCAATTACTTCGGGCCATGCATGGTGCTTTTAAGTATCTGAACGTTTTTGTTTTGCAGATTTATTAACATATATGATACAATTTGCATGGTATTTTCATATTCTAGATTAAATTTACCGAGATTATGTGTTTTCTGTAAAAAAAAAATGAAACTCGTTAAGAGAAGCTAATGAAAAGTGTATCATCTTTTTCTTGCCGATAGTACAAAGGTATATTATATATATATATATATATATATATATTATATATATATATATATATATATATATATATATATATATATATATATATATTGTCATGATACATACCAAGTACCTGGTTATTACACGACTAATCACAGATTTCAAAAATATACCTCACTTCAGCCAGATACCCAAACTCCCATAACAATAAGAATTATGATTGAGTACTCTGAAGGTACAGTGATCCCTTTAAAAGCCCATTAATTGCATAAGAAATCAAACTAACCTTATCAAAGAATTGTGAGGCTTAAACAAGAAATATACTAGAATAAAAGGGCATCACTCCATCAAACACCTTTAACTATTACCCTGGTCTTATTCACTTCAGCAAAACTAGAGGAACAAAATATGATTATCACTTCGCCTTGTGCACACAGTTAATCCTATTCACAGGTGGTCAACAAGTGAAACTCTGGTTTTTAAAAACATTAAATACAAACATTTTTTGTTAACTTCTAAATTTATAATTAGAATTCACAATCTGAAAAATTTACTATTATTTGAAAACAACATAAAATTTAATTAATTCTTTAATTAAATTATTAAATAAAAATTAAATCACAAAAACTTTATTTTGTCAAGAATAAAATTAACCAAGCAAAATTTAACTATCAAGAATTACTCAAGGTTTGAAAAGAAAATCTTAGTAAATGAAAATTGAATCAAGTATGCAATGTTAAATTATTAATAGATATTTAAATTGCTAAGTAAATAAATGTTAAATCACCAATAAAAATCAAGAGATTGCAAACACAAGAACTCACAAAAATACGTAAATGATTTATCAATAAAAATTTCACTAAGGCAAAATTTCCCTAATACACCTTATTATGCCATGGTAATAATAAGTAAAATTCACTTACCTTACTCAAGCTTGTGAAAATCTTTGTAAAATCCCAGAATATGCAGCTCCTTGGATTCATGAAACGCACTTTTTTAATGGGCACCATACAAATTAAATAATTTACTAAATTCAGATCTCAAAAGCTATATTTAATATCAACGACCACAAATATTTTATGTTAATAATTAATCTCTTTTTAAGAAATACAGAGAGAGAGAGAGAGAGAGAGAGAGAGAGAGAGAGAGAGAGAGAGAGAGAGGAAACCAAACTGATGGTCTCGAAAATCAGAATGAATAGATTTAATCTGAGGATTCCAGTAGCACATGAAATACTCAAGTGACCTCATTAAGACATTTTGGGTGTGTGCCGGTGAGTTCGTGAATTCATTTTGGGCAAAAATAGATTTAGGTGAGAGATAGATAGATAGATATATAAATTTGGGTGTTTTTAACTTATGTCTGTAAATGAAAAGAATTACATTTAACTGAGATTTTTGTACAAGCACAAAGTAAATCCAAACGTCTCATTACCTGAAATATCCCTATTATTAAGGTGAAAGATGTGAAAACCCATGTTTGTAGATTTTTTATAGGAATTATATTCCTATGTGTTTAATTATAAGCAATAGAAAGTTATAATAATGCTTCTCATAAAAGTTAAACATAATTTCATCTCTCTCTCTCTCTCTCTCTCTCTCTCTCTCTCTCTCTCTCTCTCTCTCTCTCTCTCTCTCTCTCTCATAAAGTTGCAGTTACCATGAAATCCTTCACTAACTGCCGTCTACCTGCATAAGCAATCGAATATCAGAAATGAGTTGAGCTAATTAACTCACCCTTCATTCCATATCCATTTCTGTTATTTATCGTCCATGATTATAAGGGATCAGAGAAGGAAGAAGCCCTCAAGGAATCACTGGGGAAGGAATTTCATTTCACTGAAAATGGAATCAGTTATTATTAGTTAATGAATGTTTCATAATAAGTTTTTCTTTGCAGACTTTGTGCCAATATATATATATATATATATATATATATATATATATATATATATATATATATATATATGTGTGTGTGTGTGTGTGTGTGTGTGTGTGTGTGTGTGTGTGTGTGCTGCAAATGGAATCAGTTATTATTAATAAATCTTTGATTCATAATAAGTTTTCTTTGCAAACTTTGTGCCACTATATATATATATATATATATATATATATATATATATATATATATATATATATATATATATATATATATATATTATATATATATATATATTTATATATATATATATATATATATATATATATATATACTGAAAATGGAATCAGTTATTATTAGTAAATATTTGTTTCATAATAAGTTTTCTTTGCAAACTTTGTGCCCATATATTGGCACAAACATTTACTAATAATAAGTGATTCCATTTTCAAGAAAACAAAATTCCTTTCATTCCGCTGAAAATGGAATCAGTTATTATTAATAAAGGTTTGTTTCATAATAAGTTTCTCTTTGCAAACTTTGTTCCAATATATATATATATATATATATATATATATATATATATATATATATATATATATATATATATATATATATATATATATGTATGTATATATATATGTATATATTTATATGTATATATATATATATATATATATATATATATATATATATATATATATATATATATGTATATATATTTATATATGTTTATATATATATATGTATATATATATACATTTATATATACATATATATATATATATACACACGTGTATAGAAATAATGAACACATGAGAACGTGTTCCACAGAGTAAATTTCTGACCCACATCGGGACCGAAACCTGGTCTTTCAAGGCGAAGCTAGAACATTAGCAATTCACTCACATAGAAGAAGTTGGAACCAATGTACGCCATTCGTGAGGTTTTTCCAGGGCAGGCTACTTTCATATACCATTTTCAGAGGACTGATTCATATTATACATGCTAGGAGGATAGTGCATACGACATACAAACGATTGGTAAACAACTATTTGTACCTGACAGGTGTTTGTAGGCGGGTCCTACCGTCAAGGAATTTAATTTTAAGGAAAGTACTTGCAAGACGGGAATGGGTGAAGCTGGGGTGCCTTCGGATTTCTAAAATTTGACCTCTCATTAATGATGTTATGACCCCGCCTACAGACACCTGTCATGTGCTAATCATTTTTTCCATCCGCCTATTTGTTCGTATGGACTGCCTTGCTAGTGTGTGTGATATGAATTCTTACCACTTTGTAACAGTCCTCTGAAGACGGCTTAGTTAACAATACGGCTTAGTTAACAATAAAGACGACACCGCTCAGGATGTATAAAAGTGATTTCATTTCTTTCCCGTAGTTTGATATATAAAATTACGTGTAAGAGTGATTATAAGAATATGTGTTATATATATATATATATATATATATATATATATATATATATATATATATATATATATATATATATATATATTATATATATATATATATATATTATTAAAACATTTGAGATGCTAAGTACTTAGACTTATTACCTTATTACCAAGACATGGTCACAGCAACTTGGTAATAAGACGAAAGTACTTAGTATAACCAACACGTTTTTACCTTTTTCGTGATTTAAAATCAAAACATATACATATTTTATATATATATATATATATATATATATATATATATTATATATATATATATATATATATATATATATATATATATATATATATATACGAATCCCACAGGAAAAAGACAAGCAGAAGTTCAGTACCAAGCGCTGAACTTCTGCTTGTCTTTTTCCTGCGGGATTCGCTATACACTGAAGTCACGTGCATCTACTGTGATTTTTTAAATATATATATATATATATATATATATATATATATATATATATATATATATATATATATAATGTTCCATAATATTCGGATTTCCGCTAAAATAGATCGTGTGGCATTTGGAGTTCCCATACGGAATTCGTTGAGCACAAAAAAAAGTAAATAAATATAGTTGAAATTCCTAGAAAATGAGCAGATTTTGAGGAATGCACGGGCTTCTCCCAAACCATCTCTCTCTCAACTTTATGTATGTATATATATATATATATATATATATATATATATATATATATATATATATATATATATATATATATATATATATATATATATATATATATATATATTTATATAGAGCCTCGGTGGCTTGTTCGGTAGAGCAGCAGACTCGGACTTCATAAGAAGTCTGTGTCGCGGGTTCAAATCCGCAGCCGACTGGTCAGAGGGGCGGACACTTTGCTATCCGTGTAGACACCCAGGGATTATGTACGTAATCAATGGATAGGTTTGCTGAAAGCAAATGGGTGTTACAGACTAATAACACACACAAACAAAGCCACTCCAACATCTTCTAAAAACATAACAGACACCTCACACGTCTCGAACTGTTTGCCTAACCGCTCACATCTCGCTGCTGGAGAAAGGGAGCTGGGGATTTGGCACGATACATATACACGTGCTACCTAGGTATAAGCAATGTCAGGTAGGGCAGCCGATCGAGCTACGGCCTACCCCAACGGCAGATCAAAGTCCTTCAAAAGAAGGCATCATACTTACCCCATATGAAAAATGGGAAAAAGCATGTTAAACGAAGAAGAAGAATATATATACTTATATATACTATGTATACAGTATATACTGTGTATATGTATATATATATATATATATATATATATATATATATATATATTTATATATATATATATCTCATAAAATATCCTGGTGACATTCACCAGGGCTGAAACTGAAATCCTATCTGAAACAAAGAATCAGAAATATAATAAATGCTGTGTTGCTTCCACGACTCAGTTAGAAGTTCGTTTAGCCCTTTGGCCTAGCTACATAATCTTAAGAACCAAGAAGCAGGGTGTCCGCAGTAAGTCCAAGTGTACTATTCTGCAGCTAAGATATGAAAATTTCATATGTGAGTTGTTTGGTCGTGTTTTTTTTTATTTAAAAAGCATGAATTGGATAAGCATCAAGATTGAATTAGCACTGTATTGAAAAAAAAATCGAGTACTACGAGTCGCGAGATTTTTCTTCCTTCACTCGTGCTAAAGTTAAATACAGTGAAAGAATGATAAATTGAACTGTTTTCCAAGAAAACGAGTAATTGATGGTGTTGATATTAGCTATAATTTTGTTACATGTACATATCTTTGAATTCAAAGAGAGAAATACTTTGCCAATGAGACAGGTAATTTTAATGTCACATATTTGTCCATAATCATTATAGTCACATAACTCAATATGGAATGCAGTGTTCGAATTTAAATGTTATACCATAGATAACGATAATACTCGTACATTCATGAATTTCTAATAAAATATTTTCATCGACTCTGTAGTTAGTAGTATGAAGGACTTTTTTTCCACAAGAATCGCTCTCTCCTTCCCCGTCGCCCATGCACCCACATACGTAACTCTCTCTCTCTCTCTTCTCTCTCTCTCTCTCCTCTCCCTCTCTCTCTCTCTCTCTCTCTCTCCTCTCTCTCTCTCTCTCTCTCTCTCTTTTTTTCCCATAACAGTATCCATAAATTCTCATTTTCCGTGAACGCTGTTAGGCGATGAAACAAGAAACTTAGGAAACATTTTAGCATTACGACAGAAACAAAATAGTCTAAGACAAGAAAGAGATTGGGTGATTAGATCTTGAAGGTTTTACAGACGGAACACAAAATGATATTGAGAGAGAAAATGGCCCTACATCTCTTTAGCCAGTTGTTTATAGAGAGCGTTAATGTAAGATTTAGATATTTTCTTTTCTTCTTTTTTCTTGCTGAAAACTCAAGCTTTTTGTCAGCCGTTAGGTTAAAGGAAAATTATTGCCTTCATTTGCGCGTTCCGTGTTTTGGTCGCCTAGACAATTTGTCATTCCTTTCGTAAGGCATTTAGGAGAGAGAGAGAGAGAGAGAGAGAGATTTTGATGAATAACAACAGGAGATAGGACGGAAGAATTTATCATACACTTTTTGTTCCTAGGCAAGGAGATAGCGGATGTTTTTTTTTTTTTTTTTAAACGAGCAGCGTATGAACCCTTATAAATCACAGAATCCTTTTATTCTTCATGTTGAAACATATTTTCAAAATAAATTACTTCTAAATCAACAGGTATAGTATGTATAAGATGATGAAAATAAACTATCTCTAGCGAGGGTGTAGGTTGTATAGCTGTTATTCCTAAACAGGTTGAAATTGTACTTCATTTCAGTCTTAAAATCATCGTTAGGTTTTTAGTCGGAAACTTAATCAGAGTGCGTACGAAACCTAAAAGTTTAATTCAAAAGCGAAATGGCGTTACATTTTATTTGTCTCATGTACGTGGACAAAGGATTCTATATGCCTTATTAAAAGGAAAAAAAAAGTGCTTAATTTCACATTACCAGAAAGTAGAGGCATGTGGTATGTGCCAAGAATGTTCTTCCTTATCTTGCTTCGAATTCTTTCTATTAAAGAGTTCTAATTGTATAACAACCTGTATGCTGCCGGAGGTATCGGATAAAACACTATATATCATCAGTAATATCTCTACAAACAAGTCACACTTAAGGACATATGTACACGCAAACACACACACATATACATATATATATATATATATATATATATATATATATATATATATATATATATATATATATATATATATATATATATATATATATATATATTTTCCTTTAGTTGGAAAGATGAAAGCTTTTCTGACATCACAGTGAAAAGGTTTTGGCATCTAAATTTATCTTGGTTAATTTTTTTATTCGTAAACCACTAGGTTGAAACCCTTGAATCATTTATTCCCACTGTTAGCACTACATTTAAGAGCAAGTTCATAATATTCAGTTGTACAGTTTCCACCCGTACATGCACAGGATTTGTTGTTGCAGTTGCATTGCTCTAGTTCTCTGTCCGTTCTTTCTTTTTCTCGAGCTACTGCAATAAAAAAACCTATTCCTGATATAAAGACGGAGTCTCCAGAATAAAGAAGTCACACGAAAGCTTCTGTTTTATATCAGCTACGAATTGGAGGCGGTGAAATCAGCAAGACGTATATTATTCTGAGAGAATTTTGAGATTGGTCCCTTACCATTCATTCAGATAGAGAAGTATAAGATAGGCAATCATACCCAGTTAAATTTTATGGCAGGCAACCGCCCACCCTGTTCGAAGAGAGAGAGAGAGAGAGAGAGAGAGAGAGAGAGAGAGAGAGAGAGAGAGAGAGAGAGAGGTAACCGTACCATTAATTAATTTTGTAACTGAATTGTATCCACATGCTTATTTTCTTTCAGGATTATTTTTCTGATACATGCATAGGTTGTATACGCAATCTAACATACACAAGCACGTACGCAGACGTACATACATACATATATGAATGTCTCTTACTGTAATCTAAGAGTATTCTATGAAGTTGAAAAGACCCATAAAATACTATTTACACTGCAAAATCAAGCACATCGAATAACAAACTTCTGTATTCCTGATCACTGGTGAATGAAAGTGGGTACATGGCAAGGATTATTTATATGGCATAGATAATTGGTTGTACGCTAAAAGTGGGTTGACCTGGGATGGAAAGGGGCCAGCTACTTGTGTTTCGGCCCTCGTTAGCGCCCACTTGTGTCGAGTCTGGTAGGCGTGCCACTGGAACTCTTGCTTCAGCATAGATAGGTCTTACGATTGTCTCATCGTTGAAATTCAGTACCCAGCAGGTGGGAACTAACACCGACCGAAACATAAGGGACTGACCCATTTCTATCCCAGGTCAACGGAATTCTTCCTAGCATCAGCGTTGTATTGCTACACCCGCCTATGCCTTATAAATACTCTTGTCATGTGCCAGCTGTCCACATACGATCAGGAATAACGAAGTTTGTTATTCGAAATGTATGATTTTGGTGTATAAACAGAATTTTTATGGACCTTTTTTAAAAAATGTTGACATACATGCACACATACACGCACACACATATATATACATATACATACACACACACACACACATATATATTATATATATATATATATATATATATATATATATATATATATATATATATGTGTGTGTGTGTGTGTGTGTGTGTGTATTAGAAATAATCAACACGCAATCACGTGTGGAACCGAAATAAATTACTGACTCACATCAGGGTCGAACCCAGGTCTTTCAGCGGAAAGGTGAGGCCGCTGCCAACAAAGCTACACAAGTCATAAAAGAAGTTGGAAGCCTAAGTACCACTGTACCTAAGGCTATACCTTAGTATGCTAACTGCCTCGCTTACAGTGTGTTTTCCCCTTGCTCTTGCATTACACTTCATCTTCTTTCGTGGAATATCCACGCTACCTATGATGCGCCTCTATATCGTTTAAGTTCAAAAGTTATAATTATTGTTAAATTCTTATCTGACCTTTACACAGCATCACATACTTACATTGACCTTAACTTTGATATTTTCTCACTCAGTATATTAATCTCTTGAATAAATTATGCATGGCAAATATCAAGCCTCTCTCTCAAAAGTTGCGGTTAATGTTAAATTACTGTTTTACCTATCTTGACCTTTAGCTTATTTTCTGTACTGGTACCATTATTAGATTAAGCATGTCATTGTAAAACCTATCTAATGTAAATCCATAGTTTAGGATAAAAAATTAACATTTATTTGACCTTGGAAATTAAGTTCGTCCGTGATCTTGCTGTACTTCCTGTTTTATTAGCAGATTACGCAGGCTAAGGCAAAGACTATTTCAAGTACTTCCAACATTATGGCTACATTTTTATTTGACCGTTGACCTTCTTAGTCAACAGTTAAGTTCCTATCTCTTGTGAAGTGCAATTAGCCCTTGCCACTGATGCCTAATTTTTGTAAAACATGGTAAAAACTAATATTTTTCATCCTGCTAACAACAGTCAAACGAATGAACGAACCTGGTAAAAATTTTACCTCTCTGGAGAAAATTAATAAAAGAATAGTATTAGCTAGTACTTAATATAAGGTGCATATACAAAACGGTTTGAAAAGAATAAATGGAATTATGCAAATTACATCTACATTTAATACTCAGTCTAAAACAGAATTGTATGACAGTCCTCCCACGTTCCTCTGATCATAACCTAAACTTCTGCAATGCAGTTCCGTTACCAAGTAGAAATGATCTGAAGCTCCTACCACTACTGCCCAAGTCACCTTTTCCAAAACTTTCTAAAGAGCTTCTCCTCTCGACGATGAATGTTAAACAAGCGAACTTATCTTGCACTTCTTGCGCAGTTCTGGTGCCTTGCTTACATAACAGCCAAACTGCTGCTGGTGGCGAAATCTGTTTCTTCACAAAATGAGAAACCCTGTATCATTTATCTTTGTTTAAATTTGATCTCTGAGGGTGATTAATCTTTTAACATTTCAATATTATTATGTTTTCAATTATAATCTTATGTGTTATGAATACTTTAAGTCCTCTTTTATTAGTCAATTAAGGTATTTCACAGCAATGATGCCCTTTCACTATGAATTCAATAAAACACTAAGATGTTTCCAACCTCTCTCTCTCTCTCTCTCTCTCTCTCTCTCTCTCTCTCTCTCTCTCTCTCTCTCTCTCTCTCTCTCTCTCTCTCTCTCGTAAAGAGATGAAAGTAATTTTTTTCAAGCGTGAGATGCATGCGTCAGTTTCACCTCTTGTGACAAAGATGCGTGTCTTCAAAAAGAGCAACATCCACTGTTGCACTGACTTTCGTTCCTTTTAGTGCGCCAGAGCATCTAGGAAGGACGTGAGATGTTTTTAAGGACAAGGAAATGGAAATATGTTAATACGTGACCATTACATTAATGAGAACACGATTTGAATGATAGTTTTTTTTAAGGAAAACCGGTGATCTTATTATTCATTCTCTGCTAACAACTAGCGTTAAATTTTGTTTCCTTGATTCTTGGACATTAGAGAGGAAATCGTAATTTATGATTTATAAAAATATAATTAATTGATCGTGAATTATGGCACTGGATCTCTCCATATGAATCGTTTTAGTGGTAATGCTGCCTTCATTTTACTCGACTCATTAAGAATTCTATATTACCTTATTGACTGTAAATTCTCTGAAGTTTTTTGAAGAAGAAGCTTCAGTCGTTGTCGGAACACTTAGATTATATACTTTTAGTGGATTTTATTTCGAATGTACGTGTTTTTTTTTTTTTTATTTTTTTTTTTAGATATCTTTACACTTAGGATGCATTCAAATTGACCTTCAAATGAATCGTCCATCGAATTTTTGATTGGGAGTGAAGATGAAATTTTCAGGTAATGATCAGGAGGCGCTTATAAAGGACGATGAAATCATGTTATGATTCTCGGGGCTTTTGCCAGTGTGCAACTTTTACCTTGTCATTTGCATCATTACGGTCAACGTTTATAAGTAAAAAAAAAAATATCAACAATGTTTATTAGTACAGTTTGGTCTGTTATTTTGTGTGTACAATAACCAACATAAAACATTAAGACAGAGCATTGTTACGCAGTTTTTCTAATAAGGAATAAAACTTATTTAATTGAATATCCTAACGAAACGATGTAAATCATATTACTGAAGCCGTAAGAGGTATCCATTCGAATTTCTCGTTAATTAAAGGCTGCATCTCTGAGCTATCAGATTTCCCCATGATGCGACATCCCGGGTATTGGGATAAGCCATCAGGCGGTAATGTGTTTCACAAGGGCTTATTTTGCGAATGCAAGGGGCGCATGTAAAAGGCAAACAAATATAATTATATATTGGTGGGTTTAATAAAATTAATTTACTGATTTGTTCAGTTTTGAAGCTACGCTACCTTCAAATACGTTCGATTATTAGTAAGACCAATGCATCCGTTGCAAAACATTTTGCTTCATATACTCTTGAGTTTTAGTTCACTGATTAACATTTTATTTTCACAGAAAAAAACTATTAGGTATTTATAATGCAAATAGTCGTTTATTATGACAGATTTATTGTAGTGGCTTTCCTAACTCACTGTGCTTTCTGTTCCCGAATAAGTGAACTTTATACCGGATGGTTATTCGACACAGTGGCTGGAAACATGGTTAAGAATACTTCCCGGAAAGACTTGTCGTGTTATGATAAATCTAACGATATTCTATAAGAAAAATGAATCCATGAATCAAAAATTAAAATCTCTCATTTTAAATGTGATTTTCCCGTGGAGCACCACTTTCAAAGTCATGATTTTATAAAAATCATGGATCAGTTTATTCATTTTTATTTTCCTTTGATTACACGCTCTTCGCAGTCTGATCTTATCAATGTTAAATTCTTAGCTATAAGGACATCGATCTGTTTTCCTGCACCAGATTCTTGTGATTAACAGACTTGCGTAAGATTATATAAGTAACTATTTCCCTTATTTGCGATTTTCTTTTCATTCTACAATCTCCTGAGATCCTGTTTCATTGAAGATTTTTTTTCAAGATCTTTCAGAATTTTTTTTTTTATTTTCAGCAGTCGCTGAAAAATATAGCTTTATGGTGCACGCTGCTATTGAAGAAACGATATCTAAGAGCATCCAATTCTTTTGAAACTCAGGAAAATAGGTAAAACACGTATTATTAATGATTATGCTTTGAAACGGCAGTCGAAACGTTGGTCATCCTTCCTATTCTTTGATAACTGTCATTATTGTATGTCATTCACTCAGTGAATTAGGTTCGTGATAGTTAAACCAATTAAGCCGTGCAAATGGGTGTTGCAGGGATCCGGTGCCACACCTTCTAAATGGAAAAGGCAGTGTCACAAAATGTGTTAGCGTGTTTATGCACCTAATACTAATGTCTGCTTTTGGTTAGGTTAAGGCCTACAGACGTCCTATTATAAATCATCCCTTTAAAAATTCTACAAATTCTAAACATATATACTGAGAGAGAGAGAGAGAGAGAGAGAGAGAGAGAGAGAGAGAGAGAGAGTCTATATATTCAGTTTGGCTTACGAGATAGCTATACCATACTTAAATAGCAAAGAACCACAATAAGAGCAACAATTACAAAATCCCATATTTCGTATCTTACTGACTTATATTATACAGATGACTAAGTACCCAGATAGCAAAGCCACTCAGCTAAGAAACCAGAAAAGGATGTGAGAAACCCGTCAATCTGGGCCACCGATCATTAAATCAGGTAGCCATGCGAGTGCATTTTCTCTGAATAATAAAGCGGAAGCTGGAATGATAAGACATTTTAAATGCTAAACATGTACTAGAAAAGCTAAATTTAAAGAGGCGTAATAAACATTATATGAATGAGAATAATAAGAAGTTCTCTTACTGAAGCCCTACATCACCGATTTGCACACTTGTTAACGAGAAATTTACATTCTTGTTTACTGCCGTAACCAGCGAAAATGAATTCCCTTGTCGATACGCCTTATGCTACCTTCTCCAGCTAAGAACAAAAGCCATCTGTAATAAACCGTTCACAAAGAAATAATCTCGATATATGGAAATCTCTTATTGTTTCCACGCATGAATAAAGATGCCATAAAGGAAACTATTGAGAAGACAAACCTTCCTCCATGATCAAGTATATTTACAGAGCTGTGTCTTTGCGGTGGACCGTCGCGTGTTCAACTGGTACCGAAGTGTGCACTATATGAGATGCATTGCAAAATCTGACGAATCTCACTTCTTGTGATTCTTTAATCAGCCTGGATACCCCTTATTTAACTTACTGAAACCGCTTTTGGGGCTGCACCAGCAGAGTTAATTTTATTTTATTTATTTTTTTTTTTTTTTTTATTTTGATGATTTGAATGATTTCCTGTACTATGGACAAAGACTGTCTGCTCTAGTAATCTTCTTACAATAACAATTATTGAAGGGTGCGGACGCGAGTAGGGGAAAAACGCCCTAATCCCCTCCGCCCGAATCCCCTCCGCCCAAATCCCCTCCGCCCAAATCCCCTCATACCAAATCGCCTCCTGCCCGCTTGTCACCTCACCCCATCTCTGTACCTGTGATATTATCAAGGGTGACGGACCGAGATAAGAGTTCGTCGTCTTACCTGGGTTATAATCAGATCCATTAGAGTATATGAGGCATTTTATGATGCATGCCATATACGTACATGAGGTTTTTTTTATTTATAAATTCCAACTATATCCAGTACGTACATGAGATGTTTCATGAGAGAGAGAGAGAGAGAGAGAGAGAGAGAGAGAGAGAGAGAGAGAGAGAGAGAGACTGTATATGTACTTAGAACGATCTAATAGTACGAAAAACAGATTTGCGAGAGGGGGAGAGAGAGAGAAAATGTATATGGCCATACTGTAGAACGATCTATTAATACGCGATATGAGAGAGAGAGAGAGGAGTATATGAAGCATTTTATGATTTATTCCATTCCATATATATACGTACATGAGTTATTTATTTTTATTTACAAATTGCAGATATATCAAGTACGTGCATGAGATATTTCAACTGCCGCATCATTTATTTGTGTACGTGCGCGAGGTGTTGTAAACCCGTTCATTAAATTAGACCTTCCTTATCTTCATCGAGGAATTTCTAACGGTTCATAAACACAGCTTGACTTAACGGCTGGTGACAGAGATTTTGGTAAGGGATATGGGGAAATCAGTACAGTTTCTTAATGGTGTTTCCATATACGTACTCGAGACCTCCACCTGGCAAATTGACTCCTGGGATGAGGTACCCTGCGATAAGACCGCAAGTCTGGGGCAAACACGACACGTCCTGTTTGTTTTCGCTTATAAGTTTAGGAGGGATGGGAGACGAGCAACAGCATGGTTCCTTGAGAGAGAGAGAGAGAGAGAGAGAGAGAGAGAGAGAGAGAGAGAGAGAGAGAGATTGTATATGTACTCAGAACGATCTAACAGTACGAAACACAGATTTGCGAGAGAGACAGACAGACAGAGAGAGAAAGAGATAGAGAGAAAACTCTATATGTTCATACTGTAGAATGATCTAATAATACGCGATATGAGAGAGAGAGAGAGAGAGACTGTATATGTACTTAGAACGATCTAACAGTACGAAAAACAGATTTGCGAGAGAGAGAGAGAGAGAGACTGTATATGTACTTAGAACGATCTAACAGTACGAAAAACAGATTTGCGAGAGAGAGAGAGAGAGAGAGACTGTATATGTACTTAGAACGATCTAACAGTACGAAAAACAGATTTGCGAGAGAGAGAGAGAGAGAGACTGTATATGTACTTAGAACGATCTAACAGTACGAAAAACAGATTTGCGAGAGAGAGAGAGAGAGAGAGACTGTATATGTACTTAGAACGATCTAACAGTACGAAAAACAGATTTGCGAGAGAGAGAGAGAGAGAGAGACTGTATATGTACTTAGAACGATCTAACAGTACGAAAAACAGATTTGCGAGAGAGAGAGAGAGAGAGACTGTATATGTACTTAGAACGATCTAACAGTACGAAAAACAGATTTGCGAGAGAGAGAGAGAGAGAGACTGTATATGTACTTAGAACGATCTAACAGTACGAAAAACAGATTTGCGAGAGAGAGAGAGAGAGAGACTGTATATGTACTTAGAACGATCTAACAGTACGAAAAACAGATTTGCGAGAGAGAGAGAGAGAGAGACTGTATATGTACTTAGAACGATCTAACAGTACGAAAAACAGATTTGCGAGAGAGAGAGAGAGAGAGACTGTATATGTACTTAGAACGATCTAACAGTACGAAAAACAGATTTGCGAGAGAGAGAGAGAGAGAGAGACTGTATATGTACTTAGAACGATCTAACAGTACGAAAAACAGATTTGCGAGAGAGAGAGAGAGAGAGAGACTGTATATGTACTTAGAACGATCTAACAGTACGAAAAACAGATTTGCGAGAGAGAGAGAGAGAGAGACTGTATATGTACTTAGAACGATCTAACAGTACGAAAAACAGATTTGCGAGAGAGAGAGAGAGAGAGACTGTATATGTACTTAGAACGATCTAACAGTACGAAAAACAGATTTGCGAGAGAGAGAGAGAGAGAGACTGTATATGTACTTAGAACGATCTAACAGTACGAAAAACAGATTTGCGAGAGAGAGAGAGAGAGAGACTGTATATGTACTTAGAACGATCTAACAGTACGAAAAACAGATTTGCGAGAGAGAGAGAGAGAGAGACTGTATATGTACTTAGAACGATCTAACAGTACGAAAAACAGATTTGCGAGAGAGAGAGAGAGAGAGAGACTGTATATGTACTTAGAACGATCTAACAGTACGAAAAACAGATTTGCGAGAGAGAGAGAGAGAGAGACTGTATATGTACTTAGAACGATCTAACAGTACGAAAAACAGATTTGCGAGAGAGAGAGAGAGAGAGACTGTATATGTACTTAGAACGATCTAACAGTACGAAAAACAGATTTGCGAGAGAGAGAGAGAGAGAGACTGTATATGTACTTAGAACGATCTAACAGTACGAAAAACAGATTTGCGAGAGAGAGAGAGAGAGAGACTGTATATGTACTTAGAACGATCTAACAGTACGAAAAACAGATTTGCGAGAGAGAGAGAGAGAGAGACTGTATATGTACTTAGAACGATCTAACAGTACGAAAAACAGATTTGCGAGAGAGAGAGAGAGAGAGACTGTATATGTACTTAGAACGATCTAACAGTACGAAAAACAGATTTGCGAGAGAGAGAGAGAGAGAGAGACTGTATATGTACTTAGAACGATCTAACAGTACGAAAAACAGATTTGCGAGAGAGAGAGAGAGAGAGACTGTATATGTACTTAGAACGATCTAACAGTACGAAAAACAGATTTGCGAGAGAGAGAGAGAGAGAGACTGTATATGTACTTAGAACGATCTAACAGTACGAAAAACAGATTTGCGAGAGAGAGAGAGAGAGAGAGACTGTATATGTACTTAGAACGATCTAACAGTACGAAAAACAGATTTGCGAGAGAGAGAGAGAGAGAGAGACTGTATATGTACTTAGAACGATCTAACAGTACGAAAAACAGATTTGCGAGAGAGAGAGAGAGAGAGAGACTGTATATGTACTTAGAACGATCTAACAGTACGAAAAACAGATTTGCGAGAGAGAGAGAGAGAGAGACTGTATATGTACTTAGAACGATCTAACAGTACGAAAAACAGATTTGCGAGAGAGAGAGAGAGAGAGACTGTATATGTACTTAGAACGATCTAACAGTACGAAAAACAGATTTGCGAGAGAGAGAGAGAGAGAGACTGTATATGTACTTAGAACGATCTAACAGTACGAAAAACAGATTTGCGAGAGAGAGAGAGAGAGAGAGACTGTATATGTACTTAGAACGATCTAACAGTACGAAAAACAGATTTGCGAGAGAGAGAGAGAGAGAGAGACTGTATATGTACTTAGAACGATCTAACAGTACGAAAAACAGATTTGCGAGAGAGAGAGAGAGAGAGACTGTATATGTACTTAGAACGATCTAACAGTACGAAAAACAGATTTGCGAGAGAGAGAGAGAGAGAGAGACTGTATATGTACTTAGAACGATCTAACAGTACGAAAAACAGATTTGCGAGAGAGAGAGAGAGAGAGAGACTGTATATGTACTTAGAACGATCTAACAGTACGAAAAACAGATTTGCGAGAGAGAGAGAGAGAGAGAGACTGTATATGTACTTAGAACGATCTAACAGTACGAAAAACAGATTTGCGAGAGAGAGAGAGAGAGAGAGACTGTATATGTACTTAGAACGATCTAACAGTACGAAAAACAGATTTGCGAGAGAGAGAGAGAGAGAGAGACTGTATATGTACTTAGAACGATCTAACAGTACGAAAAACAGATTTGCGAGAGAGAGAGAGAGAGAGAGACTGTATATGTACTTAGAACGATCTAACAGTACGAAAAACAGATTTGCGAGAGAGAGAGAGAGAGAGACTGTATATGTACTTAGAACGATCTAACAGTACGAAAAACAGATTTGCGAGAGAGAGAGAGAGAGAGACTGTATATGTACTTAGAACGATCTAACAGTACGAAAAACAGATTTGCGAGAGAGAGAGAGAGAGAGACTGTATATGTACTTAGAACGATCTAACAGTACGAAAAACAGATTTGCGAGAGAGAGAGAGAGAGAGACTGTATATGTACTTAGAACGATCTAACAGTACGAAAAACAGATTTGCGAGAGAGAGAGAGAGAGAGACTGTATATGTACTTAGAACGATCTAACAGTACGAAAAACAGATTTGCGAGAGAGAGAGAGAGAGAGACTGTATATGTACTTAGAACGATCTAACAGTACGAAAAACAGATTTGCGAGAGAGAGAGAGAGTGAGAGAGACTGTATATGTACTTAGAACGATCTAACAGTACGAAAAACAGATTTGCGAGAGAGAGAGAGAGAGAGACTGTATATGTACTTAGAACGATCTAACAGTACGAAAAACAGATTTGCGAGAGAGAGAGAGAGAGAGACTGTATATGTACTTAGAACGATCTAACAGTACGAAAAACAGATTTGCGAGAGAGAGAGAGAGAGAGACTGTATATGTACTTAGAACGATCTAACAGTACGAAAAACAGATTTGCGAGAGAGAGAGAGAGAGAGACTGTATATGTACTTAGAACGATCTAACAGTACGAAAAACAGATTTGCGAGAGAGAGAGAGAGAGAGACTGTATATGTACTTAGAACGATCTAACAGTACGAAAAACAGATTTGCGAGAGAGAGAGAGAGAGAGACTGTATATGTACTTAGAACGATCTAACAGTACGAAAAACAGATTTGCGAGAGAGAGAGAGAGAGAGACTGTATATGTACTTAGAACGATCTAACAGTACGAAAAACAGATTTGCGAGAGAGAGAGAGAGAGAGAGACTGTATATGTACTTAGAACGATCTAACAGTACGAAAAACAGATTTGCGAGAGAGAGAGAGAGAGAGACTGTATATGTACTTAGAACGATCTAACAGTACGAAAAACAGATTTGCGAGAGAGAGAGAGAGAGAGACTGTATATGTACTTAGAACGATCTAACAGTACGAAAAACAGATTTGCGAGAGAGAGAGAGAGAGAGACTGTATATGTACTTAGAACGATCTAACAGTACGAAAAACAGATTTGCGAGAGAGAGAGAGAGAGAGACTGTATATGTACTTAGAACGATCTAACAGTACGAAAAACAGATTTGCGAGAGAGAGAGAGAGAGAGAGACTGTATATGTACTTAGAACGATCTAACAGTACGAAAAACAGATTTGCGAGAGAGAGAGAGAGAGAGACTGTATATGTACTTAGAACGATCTAACAGTACGAAAAACAGATTTGCGAGAGAGAGAGAGAGAGAGACTGTATATGTACTTAGAACGATCTAACAGTACGAAAAACAGATTTGCGAGAGAGAGAGAGAGAGAGACTGTATATGTACTTAGAACGATCTAACAGTACGAAAAACAGATTTGCGAGAGAGAGAGAGAGAGAGACTGTATATGTACTTAGAACGATCTAACAGTACGAAAAACAGATTTGCGAGAGAGAGAGAGAGAGAGACTGTATATGTACTTAGAACGATCTAACAGTACGAAAAACAGATTTGCGAGAGAGAGAGAGAGAGAGACTGTATATGTACTTAGAACGATCTAACAGTACGAAAAACAGATTTGCGAGAGAGAGAGAGAGAGAGACTGTATATGTACTTAGAACGATCTAACAGTACGAAAAACAGATTTGCGAGAGAGAGAGAGAGAGAGAGACTGTATATGTACTTAGAACGATCTAACAGTACGAAAAACAGATTTGCGAGAGAGAGAGAGAGAGAGAGACTGTATATGTACTTAGAACGATCTAACAGTACGAAAAACAGATTTGCGAGAGAGAGAGAGAGAGAGAGACTGTATATGTACTTAGAACGATCTAACAGTACGAAAAACAGATTTGCGAGAGAGAGAGAGAGAGAGACTGTATATGTACTTAGAACGATCTAACAGTACGAAAAACAGATTTGCGAGAGAGAGAGAGAGAGAGACTGTATATGTACTTAGAACGATCTAACAGTACGAAAAACAGATTTGCGAGAGAGAGAGAGAGAGAGACTGTATATGTACTTAGAACGATCTAACAGTACGAAAAACAGATTTGCGAGAGAGAGAGAGAGAGAGACTGTATATGTACTTAGAACGATCTAACAGTACGAAAAACAGATTTGCGAGAGAGAGAGAGAGAGAGAGACTGTATATGTACTTAGAACGATCTAACAGTACGAAAAACAGATTTGCGAGAGAGAGAGAGAGAGAGAGACTGTATATGTACTTAGAACGATCTAACAGTACGAAAAACAGATTTGCGAGAGAGAGAGAGAGAGAGAGACTGTATATGTACTTAGAACGATCTAACAGTACGAAAAACAGATTTGCGAGAGAGAGAGAGAGAGAGACTGTATATGTACTTAGAACGATCTAACAGTACGAAAAACAGATTTGCGAGAGAGAGAGAGAGAGAGAGACTGTATATGTACTTAGAACGATCTAACAGTACGAAAAACAGATTTGCGAGAGAGAGAGAGAGAGAGACTGTATATGTACTTAGAACGATCTAACAGTACGAAAAACAGATTTGCGAGAGAGAGAGAGAGAGAGAGACTGTATATGTACTTAGAACGATCTAACAGTACGAAAAACAGATTTGCGAGAGAGAGAGAGAGAGAGAGAGAGAGAGAGAGAGAGAGAGAGAGAGAGAGAGAACTGTATATGGCCATACTGTAGAACGATCTATTAATACGCGATATGAGAGAGAGAGAGACTGTATGTACTAAGAACGAACGACCAGCGACCGTTCACGTGTAAATGGTGCACAGAAAAAACCTCTTTCAACCTCGATAGTATATTCCCCACCCCATTGTTAGTGACGCAATGTACGAAAAAAAAAAAAAAAACAGAACGGAAAGTCCGCACTTATACGAAAGATCGGGCTATATCTGTCTTTTAAGTTCGTAAACGCTGTATCCAGAATGATTACCCAGAAATCTAGAAAATCCGCGCGAACAAAATTCGGGTTTGATAGCGGAACAACCGGTGAATAATTATTAATGGCAGAACGACCTTGAACGTCATACTTGTATTCACTGGCTACTACTGGCGCCCTCAGATGTGTTTATGCAGCGAAAAAAAAAGTGAGCTGGGAGTACAAGCATGAAATGCAGGACTTGAAGCAAAGCAAAACTCTGACGCAGACGTTTTTGAATGCGACAGATTAAAAGAGCAATCAAATTCCAGGGCGATGCCAGTACGTAGCCTACGGCCGAGACAAAATTTAATGACATTGTCATTTCATTTCTGATGCATCCGTTCTCCGCACTTGTGCTTTCACGCATGAGGAAATATATATCGCCTAACCTGGAGCACGAATCGACTGAATTTTCTCCTTTTCCGATCCTTATTAAAAAGTGTATGTTATATATAGACCTAAGATACTGCACACACTAATCGAAATAGATCATAATCATAGTGAATTTTCATTCTTATGACAAAAAGTTAACCACTGGTCGCCACTCCTTGGTGAAACCTATCACTTTCGATCGGTTTTTTCGTAAAGGTCCCGGTTAAATACTGAACGAAAAGCAATCTTGAATATTCAGCGGAGAGAGAGAGAGAGAAAGAGAGAGAGAGAGAGTTTACTGTAGTGATATAATGATATATGAATAACGTAAATATAACAGAGAGAAAAAGAACTAAGAAGAGAACCAGAGATAGATTGATTAATGATAAAGAGAGAGAGAGAGAGAAACGAGACATAGAGAGAAGTTGGGAGAATTCAATCAATTAACTTGGTTTTTCCACTACAAAAATTTCAGTAACTTATCCTGCACTAGACGCCAAGGCTGTAAATATTACGGTAAAAAGGAATAAAAATTTCCCTTTCAGGTATATTCATGGAATTTTGCAAATTTAGCAGAGTTCAGTTCAATTTTTATGTAAGTTAGTGTCATTTGTCTTTCTCCTTGACCAAAATTTGGATGAAGCTTCCAAGAGCAACAAAGGCTTTAACTATCTCAGCGTTACCTCAACAAACAATATATTCTCATCAGTGTGTTTATGGCTAATATCTCTGTGGTTGTATTTGATGTAAGAATAACCCCAATAAACCTCATCCTATATAACATTGGAGACTGAAATGAGGGGCAGATAAACAGCGGCAGTGCTTTCATTTTCATAATTGTACTGATCCTCGTACAGTCTGGACCTTCGTCTGAACATTCTCTTGAGGTCACGGCGATCCTCACATGGTTATCTCAACCGTGTCAGCTTTAATTAACAAAAAAGAATTTAAAGAAAATTTCCTTCAGTTTGGCATGCCACATTTCATTAAGGTCATTTAGCTTTCTTGGAAACAGTTATGAAAATTGTTCCACAATGGTAGTGTTTTGTGCATTCCGTAATACGTGTTTTTTTCTGAAAATGGTCATTTAACTCGAGTTTGTTGAACGGTCTTTCTGCCACTTGTTATAAGATCTCAGATCAATGTATCTCTTTTTAGCCTAGTGACTTTAATGAGCATGAGTTCGGATATGTATACTATGTTAACGTAGCCTGTGAAAAGTGTTTTTTATCAGGCATTGCTGTATCATGAAGTTGCAGGAAAACAAATCGCAGATCTTTGGCGACTGCGTTTTCTGTCATCAATCTCCGGGATTCTTCTAGATACCGAACAAGTGCGGGATGATGTAGCGAGAGATACGGACGCTTTCCCGCTCGCGTTACATCATATGAATATAGGAGAAGAGCATGTATCCCAATATCCTAGAAACCTATTAAAAAAATTTAATACCAAATTCCCCAAAAAGAATGTTAAACTCGTAGGTACGCACCTGCCTATGAAGAACCATTTAATATGCCTCCCACTATTGCAAACTCTCATGAAGCTAGGCCTCGAAGTAGAAAGAATAAAAAAAGTTTATAAGTTCAGGCAGGACACTTAATGCAGAATGCAGCGCAAAGAGCCAGGGAAAGTGACTCTGATAAACGCAATACAATTAAAATCCTTATGAACGGACTTTTTGGTGTCACCATAAAAAATTCTCTGAATTAGCTAATAGAAACGTTGTAGTAGCGAGCGAAGACAGCCTGTTTAGAAATGTGTCCGAACGTACGTATAAATCACTCGATATGATTAACGAGGAACGGTATATTATTAACCACCACCGCGAGACTGTACTGGCAGACTCCCCCATTTATATTGGATTCAGTGTATTAGATTTCGCTAAAGACAAAATGTATAAATTTGACTATAACGTACTGCGAACGCACTACAGGGACAGGGTACAGCTGCTATATATGGACACTGATAGCTTCTTTTTCACGTTAGAAACCGAAGATCTGATGCGCCAGTTGAAGGGACCGTTACATCCACACATGGATTTCAATAACTTCCCTAAATCTCACCCGTTATATGACTCCTCCAGGAAAGGAGGTCTCGGTCTATTGAAAATAGGAACAGGGTCAGAATACATCAGGGTAAAACCTAAAGTATACTCATACCTGACTTAGACAAAGCGCTATAATACTTTGAAAGGTGTGCAAAGGTCGAGACAAAAAGTCATAAGTATACAGATGTAGTTAGCAAGAATGAGATCATCTTAATTGAATTATACAATTTACAGAATGTTAAAGGCACAATGTGCCTAACAAAACAGAAAAACACCACACTGTGCCCGCTTGAGGATACAACACCTCGCGCACGTACACAAATAAATGATGCGGCAGTTGAAATATCTCATGCACGTACTTGATATATCTGCAATTTGTAAATAAAAATAAATAACTCATGTACGTATATATATGGAATGGAATAAATCATAAAATGCTTCATATACTCCTCTCTCTCTCTCTCATATCGCGTATTAATAGATCGTTCTACAGTATGGCCATATACATTTTCTCTCTCTCTCCCCCTCTCGCAAATCTGTTTTTCGTACTATTAGATCGTTCTAAGTACATATACAGTCTCTCTCTCTCTCTCTCTCTCTCTCTCTCTCTCTCTCTCTCATGAAACATCTCATGTACGTACTGGATATAGTTGGAATTTATAAATAAAAAAAACCTCATGTACGTATATGGCATGCATCATAAAATGCCTCATATACTCTAATGAATCTGATTATAACCCAGGTAAGACGACGAACTCTTATCTCGGCCCGGTCACCCTTGATAACATCACAGGTACAGAGATGGGGTGAGGTGACAAGCGGGCAGGAGGCGATTTGGTATGAGGGGATTTGGGCGGAGGGGATTTGGGCGTTTTTCCCTTACTGACGCGTGATGGGTTAGACGGAATTAAAGTGATTTTGTTGTGGTTATAGTGGATTAAGCCAGCATTATTCCGGGACTGACCCGTAAGTGATGATTTAACCGTGAAATATAAAATTTGGACGCTAACGGTATGAAGAGATCTATGCAGCGCAGATAAAACCTTTTTAAGTCTTACGCTATCATTTATTAACAGAGAAAGTTAATAGGAGTGACTCGTGTAGCGAGGGAAGACTAAGAGGAGAGGGTAAGATTTGGAGGGGAATGTAAAATAACTAAAATCTTATGAAAATATTCATAAGAGTTCGGAATAAAAGCGGAAGGAATTGCCTGAGAGAAGGTCAAGAATTCATGAAGTAAGGATGCTGATGACAGTAGTAGAGTGAAATAAGTGTTGACGGGAAGAATTTTAATACTATGTACAGACCATGGCTGAAATTCGGATCCATTTCTCACTTACTGATGGTTGCTGCTTGTTTGATGCTTCAAACCAGCATTTATGAAGGATTTGGTCAGACACCAAGAAAGTTAAGTCAAACTTTTTCCACTCAGTGGGCAATAGGTTTTTTTTATCATTTTGTATTTCTCATCAGTGGTTGCAATTGAAGTGATTTTGGCTGTATTGCACTTTTAAACCACCGCTGTCATGTTTTTCCAAAGACTGCTGACGTTCCAGCCCATTGCTAAAGATACAGTAGCACGTACAATATGTGTTGTGTATAGCCTTGTGGGGTTCATAAGGCTAGCAACGTAAGTATATGAATATTTATAACACTTCAGGGAGGAAGTTACCTTACATTCTGAGTCATACTCGATAAGGGTTGGTCCTTTGAAGGCTGTAGTAGTTTCCATTGACAGTTCTTTTGATTATATCTCACATGCGTAGACTTCAACGTTATAGGATAATTGCAGGATGTGGTGGGATATGTGTACTTTTTCATTTGGATTGAGTAATAGAAAATTGGGGTTGGGCTTCAGGAAATCCACAGGTGCTTGATCCTTGAGAATAATTGCAATTTCTCTGTGAAAGTTTAGCACTGGGGTAATAGCCGTCTCTCCGACTGTGTGCACAAAATTCTGGCTGAGGTAGGAAATGGTCGGGAACAGAGACGGTTGGAGGAGGAGACAGGAGATGGGGAGGGGGAAGAAAGGCTTAAAGTTTGGAGGGAGAAAGAGGAAGGGGTGAGGAGGGAAAAGGAGAAGAATGGCGAGGTCCTGCTGTTTTTGGTGGTTGGTCTTGGTTAGTAGTTAACGATGGTGGTGGTCTCTTCCTCATCAAGCGTATCATTACTGATCTTGATACTTCAAGCTGCCAGGATGGTGGTCAAGCGATCACGAGGCTACAAAGGTGGTTGAATTAATATTGTGCCAAGTGCTTATCCCTTACTAAATGGTATCTTACTTGTGTAAGCGAGGTAAATGACTACAATAGTCAAAGGTATAGTGCGGTATCCTTCGGAATTTTCTCTGAAAATCGGGGAAAATACTCGGTGAGCAGGCAACCCGAGCTTATGCTTACCGGTTTGTAAGTGAATACCCTTATCGGTTCATAGCGAGAAACAAAATACTTAGCAATTTAGACTACTATGCTTGTGGATCTGATTACCTTACACAACTACACTTCAGATATGCATTGTATAGCTTTCGATATTTCATAAGACAAAAAAAAAAAAAAACTGTTACAGTTACTGCAAACTTTGCTGAAGTTCACAAAGATTGCTCTTCTCAGTTAAACACACGCACATGCCACTCGCCATATAGAAATGTATTCATATCCAAATTCTCATGAAAATTTTCTTACGAGAAGAGGATTGTCCAAGTTCAAGAATAAAGAGGGTTGGCAAGGGACGACTGCACAAAGAGTTTGTTGGTCAACAACAGTATTATAGAAAGAAGTGACCATTGAGAATGAGATACGTCTTTCTGCAAAGTGTGCGCCATTTTTTTTATTGTCGAGAGAAGTTAGCGTCAATAAAGTCCAATATTAAATCAAATAAACTCTCCTACTTCTCAGGAAAGTTGGACTATATTTTTCCGACAGAGTGAGCACATACAGTAGACAAATAATGCTGTCCAAATGCACAGCATCCAGATTGAATTTTCGTAAATGCCGATAAAGATATTAAAAACCTATATATGTAAATTTGTTCAACCACCTTGAGATATTACGGAGCAGTTGAATAAACAAATAAGGAAAAGAAAAAAATTAAATAATATAAAAAAAATATATGATTCTGCGAATGCATTTCATGATGATCTTAACTGAATGCCGACGAAGAATAGGAAAACCCTTTTTCCCGTGTGTGTGTGTGTGTGTGTGTGCGTGCGCACGTATGCATATAAGTTTGCATGTTAACCCATTCATCTGCATTTATCAAATACTGTACACGTACATCATGTGCTTTTCAATAAATAAGATTGTTTTTGTGATCTCTCGACTAGGATTTTTTTTCTGGTGAAACAGTTAGAATAGAAAGAAATTGACCACAATATTTCTGATGTTAAAAAAGGAAAATTGTTTGAAAATGTTTTAGTGATATTAACAGAGCTTAGAGCACGAGACATGTTACACAGAATTTCATATTTTCAAGTAATGTTGCCTTAACATACTTTACGAATTGTCAACCTGTTCATAATATATTTTGTGAGTTCTTTTACTAATAATAAAGAAGGAACATAAATAATTTTCTTTAAATATTAAAATTTACGAGCCGGATGCCAAGTCAAGTAACCTGAACATAACTGCCCTGGGGTAACTCTCGAGGGTGTTAACCGTTCTAAATATATTTGTTCCAAGGGGTAACAATTTTTTGACTCTCTGGGCAGGATATCCGTGTGTTGGGTGGCTGGAGGGAGTGGCTGTTACTAGAGTGCTGTCTATTAAGTGGGTAGTATGTAAATCTTCGAGTATCAGGGACGATACTGCCGCGGTAATAGTGTTATCTATTCTGATTTTGTCTGAATTTGACTCAGTGAAGCCACTGTATAAAGCATTAACCACATCACTGAGGCAATCAGATATTTATAATAACTTATAGTAACATAGTAACGTAGAACAGCGCCTTGAAAATTCGTGGCTCCACTGATTTGTAGATATGCAAAGTAAACTAAACCCTAAGGCAAGAAATAAAACTTAAAACCCAGTATCTAAAGTTTCCAGTAGTAAATGTCGATAAACTGACGAATGTGATTAAATTCACTGATTCTGATATTTAGGCTGTTAAGCCAGGCACTAGTGCACTTTCGGCCGTTTGGTGCTTATTACAGTTAAAAGAGGGAGTTGGAGGGGTTGGGCAGCAAGGGAAAAAGTTCCAGAAAATAAAGGAAATGGAGTACATTTCCGAAAGGTGGAACCGGGAGAAAACCCCACAGTTGCACTAAGAAGTTAGTGGTGTTGGACAGCAAAATTAAGGAAAGGAAGCGGGATTAGAGGGAAAGTAAAAGACTACAAAGTGGGTGCAGTTATGGGCCGAAGGGACGCTGTAAACAACCTTTAGTAATAATACCTACAGTGCACCGCGCGAGGTGCCCATGGTACCCTCTATCCTTACGTGGTTGAAGAAATTAAAGAATGAGGTAACAAAGTCTAATTTTCAACCTCAAAGCCAGATTCTCGGAGTATATTCTTCTGTGCTAGATTACTCTACGTCAAGATACGAAACCTGAAAGAAACTTATTTCACAGTCATTCTTATTACGAGTGTTCTTCAGCTACGTCAAAGTATAAAAGAAACTTTCAGGTCTCACCCTCAGATCATTTAAACATTCATCAACAAGATTAATTTTATATCCCTTTTCATATATCGTCTCTAACTCGTTGCTTTGATGGCACTCGGGTAAGCAACTGAACACGCTCATCAAATCGTTTTTCAGATCAATCAATATTAGGAAAACTGTATATGGTTTTCTCAAAATACGGACGCCAAAATTTTGCTTTCAAAATCAGTATTTGTTACATGATGAGAGACTTCTGCCCTCAAACAAATTGGAAATTTCAGTCCATTATCTTCAATGACATTCACTACAATACCACGTCCTTTGTGAAGAGATGTATCACGTTACATATTTTTTTATTTTGAGCTGATAGTTTTGAAGTGGTGGCGATGGGGCGACGTAGGGGTTGAGGTTGAGAGAAAGATAGCAATTAGTGAAGTTGGGGAAGAGTTCTTAGGAGAGATTAACAAGGTTTAATGTGGGAATATAGAAATGAAAAAGTAAGGGGTTCATGTTGGAGGAAGGAAAGTATACTATTCGTAAAAAAAAATGCATTTAGCATCCGTACCTAGGTAACGAAACTTATCACAAGCTTAATACTTCTCATGTGCCTTAAATGTTAACTTTTGATGTGTCAAAAAACCCCAGTGTTCAGCAACTCGAATAAAAGAAACATCCCATTTCATTTTCCTTAGCACAGACGCGGACGAAAATGTTGAAAATTATTGTTAGAATAGAAGTTATTATGAAAGCTCGCGAATGAATTTTAGAATCTCCCAAACAGACTCTGATTGTCTATAGATGTTGCTTCTCTCTCTCTCTCTCTCTCTCTCTCTCTCTCTCTCTCTCTCTCTCTCTCTCTCTCTCTCTCTCTCTCTCTCTTTCAATGAAAATTGAATGCAATCCTGCGTAATATCTACAGGCAGTTGTCTCTCTAAAACACGTAAAGTGTAATAATGCAATGTAAATCACCCGTAAAAAGCGTACTGAAGTCGCATACAAACGCAATGTCGATATACGATTCACGTCAACATAATAGGCGATTAAGAACCATTATTTGCCTGGTAAAGAGAAGCATCGAAACCTAGCGCACTGGCTGTAATTAAATTATTACTTTTATGGCATAGATAGACTACTGAATTAAACCACAAATAACAAAAAAATAATCATCCCATGAAACTTGAATGAGGATATTTCGCAATGTTGGGCTTAACTGTGTTTTGGGTCATTTGAAGACTTTATTGGTTAAAGAAATTCACAGCAATTTCACAAATACAGCTTGTAATAAATTTTAGTTAACCTAAAACTTCATTTATATTTCTGTAGCAAAGTAAGAGCGGAATGAAAAGCTCATTTGTAATAATCCAGTTACCTTCAGGAACTCATATTTTTTACTATTATTATTATTATTATTATTATTATTATTATTATTATTATTATTATTATTATTATTATTATTATTAATATTGACTCCGACCATTTTTTCTTCCTACCTGGTTTGCTGCACATTGCAGACTAGCATTCGGTAAATTTTAAGTATTTTTTTTTTACAGAAACGTTTGCAGCCCGGGGCTATGCTTGTCCATGCGAGCTGTCTTTGTATTTATATATTATAATTGTATCATGGAATATATTTTTATTCTTTTTTTAAATAGGTTTCTGAATGCAAATTTTCTACTGTTTTTGTGTGCAACATTTTCAGCGCTGTTGTAGGTATTATTATTACGTATGATAAAGTAAAATGTATCACTTTTGTGCCTCTTGAATGAGTTATGATAGTGCCTTATGTATTATGACTTTTCGACGCATGGCATCAAGAAACTTTTTTCTTCCTGGAATTTCAGCGTACATTTTTGGTGTTCTACTGTGTGCTTCATGTAACTTTTTCTTCCAGCGCCACTCTGCTTGGTATACTGCCTTTTTGCTTTTTAGATTTTGCTTTTAAGAGTAAAATTTTGTTGCTGCTCTACGGTGCAAACATCTGAATGGAGTTCTAGAAGTGATTCTATCTGATGTACTGCAGTGTGCAAGTTTAAGGTTGCCATTTGCTTTTACTTCCAGTTACATGCCCAATTATCCTTCATTGCAGGTCGAAATGCAAGATTAAAAAGCGCTATCGTTTCATGGGTGCAAATATTTCAATTGTTAAAGTAATTTTTTTTTGCCTTGGTGATTTCCTATACTCCACAGGTAACTTTGGAGTTCATTAAAACGTTTTTTTCCTTTCACTCGATCACTCGCATCTGGCTGGTATAACAAGGTGTATTATCGTTTGCTTTAGGCTTGTGATCTTGAACCGTGAAAAAACTCCATTTCTAAACTATATGAAGAATCGAAATCTTAAATTCTGGGCTAAGGGGAAAAATCCGTTATTACTGATGAAAGGAAAACTAGAATTAGCTTCATCTTCCAAAGTGGTACTCACTAATGTGGTAATTTTGTACACTTCTGCCAGGCGGGTTTGGCAACTACCTTACAAAAATTGTGGTTAAAATAATTTTTGAGTTTTGTGAATGTCTCACATTGGAACAGGAAGTATTTTTTATAAGATGCTAATAATGTTTCTGTACAATGAATCGTCTTGGCTTTAGTGATGCATCATTATTTATATCTTAGATTTATCGTTGTCTCCATTCCTTAATAATGCCTGAAAAATAATCATGTGAGCCACTCTGAAGGATGCTCAACTTTCCCAAACTACTGGTAACTTCCTTTATTACAGGTCAATATAGGTAAAACTGTATTGGTGAAATTGATTACTATTTTGTAAAAACATGTTTTAATTATTAAAAGGCCTCATTTGTCAAAGGGCACAATGTCTATGAGATGCATTGCTCTGGATTTTTAGTCTTTTTAGGATTACTCCTGGGAAGAAAATGCATCAGATGAACATAAAAAATCCTTTAAAATGAGCCTAATATTGTATATTGTTTTGGAAACTCGCAAAGAAAAATGGCAGTGTTGAAAGTGAATGATAGTATAAGCAATTTAACTGATTTAGCTGATGGCTCAGCACCATTCAATCCTTCATGAAGAAATTCTCACAAACGCCCTCTAGATTAAAGTAGGAGAGTCATCAAGGTGCTGCATTTCCAGATGAAATGACAAATGCCTTGACTTAGCTTAAGGTATATATGGAAATATTAAATTTTTTTTTTTTTTTTAAATATAATGGATATAATGTCAGTCTACCAAATGAAAAGATATTAAAAGGTCAGTTACTGGTAAAGTAAGGGTATAATGTTATCAAATCCACATACAAAATTGAAAACCTTATATTTTTTCTGTGGTACAGGGTGCAAGTTCTGAATGATGCTTGGTATGAAAAACAAAGATATAATATGGAGATTACTAATCTGAAAATGTAAGGTCACAGCTATTCGATATTGATAGCCATCTGATTCCGGATGAAATTCTAAATTACTTGAGATCCTTCATACTAATTAAACTCAACTGTCTTGTTAAAGCTATTCTACTTTTAAAAAAAAACTTAAATACAGTGCTTCATAAAATGTTCAGCTTTATTACTGGCTATCATATCATTAGCTAGACTAAGACTTTTCGCATCCCCTCAGATATGGTTGTAAGTCATATCTGAATTCTTTCTAATCTTCAGGAGCGTGTGTTTCCTACCCTATTATAACAGTTGTTCCAGTATCAGGGAACTTTGGCCTCATTCTTCATCGTTTCTTAAAGAGTTTGGTCATGCCCCCATCAAAGCCCTCTAAAGTAAAATTAGAAGATGAATTTTGCGTCTTAGAGGCTAACATGTGGGAAATTCCGGTTCAACTTTCAATAGTCTCAATATCAACAGGACACTTTTGTGGCTATTTGGAAAATGAGAGGTTAATAATGATATTTTGTCATACTGATGTATAATGGTACCAAGGAGACTGCATACTTATTCTGTACCCCAAGTCTCCTTGCTTACTTTTACAAATGATTATGTACACAATAGCTAACAGATGTGTGGTAGAAGTCTATAGCTCTCCCAGAGACCCAGGACAGTAACATTTCATTTTAGCAGTACACTGAAAATTATTAGATGAAATAAAAAAAAATGTACATACTGTATTACAGAAATGAAATAATAGCAATTAAGACAGATAGTCAGTTATTAGAATAACAGTTTATTCCTTCGCTTATGCACATGGGGGTGGGGGGAGGGGTGTGCTAACTATAGCAGTAAACATCCACTGCCTCTTCTTAGTTAAACTAAAGAAGGAAAATCCTTGAATATTTTGTTATGAATGGCTAACGAAACTTTTTTGCAGGAAAGCCAGATAGGGAGCTTAAATAGACTATATTCAACAGTACTTGATATATAACCGTAAAAGTTAGCATTTGTTACTCAACGTTATTGCCCAACTGAAACATTTAAGGTGAATAAAATGGTCTTCATAACGAATAACAAAATAATTTCCTGTTTGATACCTTCTACCTAAGAGGTATGACACCAAGGTGTGACTATAACTTGAGATTTGACGTAGTACTGCTAATTTACAACAGTGTGGAATCCCTTGTCGGTTATAAAACAAAGCCCATTCGTCACGAATACAGCCAAGACACCCCCCCCCCCCCTACACACACGCACACACACATTATATATATATATATATATATATATATATATATATATATATATATATATATATATATATGCATATATATGTATATATACAGCATATAATTGATATTTTGTCCTTATAATCGCCTGATCTCATGTCCTAGATGGCTGGACGTTAACTTCATCAATGAAAAGGTCAGTGTGAAAACGACTAGTCCCCATTTTGACGTGAGGCGCAGGCAAATCCGCGCGGTCACCTGAACAGAGATTAACCTCTGTGCTCTGTCATTGACTTTGCAACCGCCGTGTGTGAACCGGACCTAAAGTATTGAGACAGGGGAGGGGGTACCTAAACGAACTTTGTCGAAGGCGAAGTTTATTTGATTAGGAACAAGTTGTGTACGAAATTTACAGAAATATGTTGTCTCTCATCATTATTTCTGCTGTTTATTCAGTTATAAGATTACGGAGAATTTCACGCTTCATTATATCGAAGCGTTAACCGATAGCCAAGACTTACAATTGAACATAATATCGATAATAACAAAATAAACGAATGGCACAAGTAAATGTACGTCATGAATGGTTTCCCAAAAAGTCTTTATTTCGTCATTAATGTTTCTTCTTTTTTATGTTATTTACAAGAACTGGTTTTCTTATCTAAACCTACATAATATGATAGTGTAATTTACATTTCGTAAATATATTCTAATAAATAAAAACCAAAAGGAAACAACAAATCTGGACCCTTTGCTTACACTGCTACACACACACACATATTAAAGATCGTTAAGTACCATGTTCCTGGAAACGCAATATGTGATGCCTTTCATCGAGAATAACGTTATACGCGTTGTTCGTAGAGAGCCGTTGTATGGGTAACCTATCATTGCGACTAATATTGTAAGCCTAGCGGCGATCCAGCCAATCACAGCTCATATTCAGCATTCCTCGAGTACACCAGATACCGCCGTAAATAAACAACTTGGTCGCTGTTATCGTTAGAATTATTAATCACCAAGTGACATATTATTACTGCTATAATGAGCTAAGACATCGAAGATTCTACAGAAGTGTTCAGTGTGGCCGATCCACCCGTGGATAATATGAAAAAAAGCAAGAGTTCTGTTTGTGGTGGTTAAGTGAAGCATTTTGGACCATGTTTCGTGCTTAGATGATGGTAACAGTGATGATGGGTCTTTTCCGGTAATGGATATTGGTGTTAGTGTTATTACTGTGGCTTAATAGGTGAGGGTAGAGAGGAAAGCAGTAATAGGCTATTATAGAGAAGGGGGAGGGAAAAGATAAAGATGAACCTAGCCGTGTAATAAGAAAAAGAACAACATTCCATTATTATTACGATTATATATATAGCCCCAGTGACAGCTCAGATGACGAGTGGGTGCATCCTTATTACAGTGATAGTGATACTGATTGTGATGATCTATCCCCTTGTATTACTAGCAGTCCCATACTTGTGTACAAGTTTTGAAGCCAATGCTCCTAAGTGGAACATTTTCTTAATGAGGCTGATCACTTGCACTACGGGAAACGGGAAGAAAAAAAGGTTAGTCGACCAGAAACATGGTCTGCCAATGTTGCCGAAAGAAAAAAAAAATTAGTACCTTGGCCTTTCTTTTCCAAACTTTAAAAACACTGGTGCCAAGAAAACTTACTGACAAGAGGGTTGGTCTCCCTTGCAACTGCGAGAACGAGTGTTTTTCCAAAGTGAAGGATGATGCGATTAATGCGGTCTTCAAGTCGTACTGGCCACAGAGGTACTGAAACTTGCAGACAGCGTACTTCAAAGAAGCATTCGTAGGGAAGCAATCTTGAGGAAGCAATCCAAGGCCGAAGACAGCAAGAAGTTACCTTTTTGGGCCAGGAAATAACACTGAAAAACTGCCTTCCTCTCCATTCATGCAACAGCTGCTATTAGGACCCAAATTGTTATGGAGAAGCTGTTTGGAGGACGAACAACAATAACGGACCTAAGGGGCACGAACCGTGCCATCAGGAAAGTAACTGGCCGTAAATGACACATGCAAATTCAGCCAGTTTGTGCAAGGCACCATACCCGACAACATACCTCGAACCAGAAGCGTTTGGAGTCTCGCTTCAGCATCTGGGCACTGTAGGGAAAATACCTCGATTAGATCAATGTCAGTCGGTCTGATGCCACCGTGGTGGAGTAAAAAAAAATATTGCAGCAACATTCTCAGTCACCATTGTAATGTATCGTTTCGCCATGTTAAGAAGAATGCCTGCAACACTTGTGAACTGCTCACGACAGATACTGTAGATGGGAAACTGGCTGTAACAGATTTCTTTCAACCCGAACGAACAAGTACCAAAGGCACGGGGTGAAAAACTTTATAGGACTTCCAGTGCCAGGAAGATCGCGAAACCTCCTTGATGACGACTGGGTATGTGTCGCCATGGCCTTACAGCACACCATGCCATGCCCTGATTTCTGTCACGTCGGCGTGCTAGGAGCTCAGATTGTGATGGCGACTTTTCAAAGTTGCCGGCCTCCTCCCGCTAATCGTTGATGGCCCCCTGCTTATCGAAGGAATGACGCAGCTAATTGCTCAACAAAAACAATAAACAAGACAAGAACAAATAAGATTTTGGTGAGTACATCTATTTTTTTTTTGCCATTATCCATCCTTTCTTCATGCAGCAGTGTTTATCTTTTATGCATTAATCGCCGTTATCGTATCGTTAATCATTATTCATAAATCTGTGAGGTTTAATACTGACACACTTCAAATTTATTGAATTTATTGATGTTTATACCTAGGCGTGACAATATTAATTTTGAGGATTTTTTTTTTTTACATTTATCACCATCACCTTCACCTTCATTATTGTTCACAGTTTTGTTGAAATTTTATTAACATATTTTATGTTTATCACTGTTTATTTGCTGTGTGGGATAAAGACATTTTTTTGGAATTTCTAGTCCGTAATGACTATTCTTTTCATCAGCCATTATTCACAGGTTTGTTGGGATCATTAGTGACAAGCGTCTCATTATGTATATATTAATTTTTATTGATATTTATTAATTTCGTGACATTATAGTTGTAAATTTTTGGGACTTTATTGAAAAAGGCAATAGAAAGCAATTCAGGTTTGTGGCGAATTTTTTCATTATTTATGTACAACATTTTAAAGCTTTATAAGGTAGCAATTCAAACAATATCTTTGGAACCTTTTGCCATAAAAACATTGGAAAACACATTTTAACGCATGAATTGGGAAATGCAGCAAAAGGAGACATACAATCACGTTGTTGCAAATATAAAATGAATTTTTTTTAAATTGTTACATACGCATAAATAACAATTAGCTTCAGTTTAAAAAATGTAAGATCGTAGCTTGATAAATAACTATACTATCGTGGCTTCAAAATCGTTGATTTTCGGTCGACACACGCGCACACACGCACGTTCACACACGCACACACACACACACACACACACACACACACACACACACACACACACATATATATATATATATATATATATATATATATATATATATATACACACACATAATGTGTATGTGTGAGTATACATTATATATATATACGTATATATACATACGTACATACCTGTATATATAGGACATATATACTTATATATATATAGCCTACTCGTATATACATATGTGTATATATATATGTAATATATATATAGATATATATATTATTACACACATACATATATAAATATATATATATATATATATATATATATATATATATATATATATATATATATATACGTACAGTTTTTCTTATATATTATGGAACAGGGGATGGCTTTCAAGCGTTCAAAACTTCCGCCAAAGTTGAATGAGGGAATGATTTCACATTCATTGATGAGGTTATTAGATGCACAGTAAATCAATATCGGCCGTCTAGATGGATTTATTATCGTTACCCAGTCAAAATGACAATGACTTTTCAAGAACTGTTATTCCTTCAGTGTTGTGATTTTGAACATGGAATAAGTAGTTTTGATAATATGTGAAAGACCATCACCTCTAGAACTGATGATTTGTAAGACGTTTTGTTTGATCATTATCAATAATGACAATAATAATTTTTTTTGTAATTGAAGGTTTTGGCACTGGAAATAAAAAATACAATTGCCGTTAACCTAACGAGGAAATTATAAAAAGATGAAAATGTGAGAATCCACTGGAGGAAAATGAAAAGAAAATACGAAAAACCTTTGTAAAGGCATCGGACTTAATCGAAAGTAGCGGAACGAGGATTGTTAATTGCCACAGAGTAAACTAGCAATTTGTGGTCAGCGGTAAGAAAGGACTTTTTTTTTTTTTTTTTTTTTTTTTGTAAACTGTAATTAAGAGGGAAACAAGCAGAAGCCGATTAAGTCGTGTTAGATGGGAATAAAAAGCATGATTATTTTATTTATGATGGCAATGTTCGAATCAAGAAAAGTAGATACAAACCTTGAATAAAACGGGAGAAAAATAACTTGCAACATCGAGAATAAACTTCGTTATTTAGTAGACGGTTAAAGAATTGAATAACGTGTCCTTAGACAAATTTGTAACTGATCACTCAAGATTATTGACGAGAGACAGGGTTGCTTTCCTGCCAAGTTAACATATTTCGTGATATTGACGCATTTTAATTCTATTGCCCAAACAATGTTTTATACGATGGTCCACACGGCAAACTGTAGTTTATGAAAACATCCATGGCACGACACAATCTTGGAAAATATGAGTAAATCCTTTTGACACTTGTATGTTTAGCCTAATAGTAAAACACTTGAGAATGTACAGTGTGAGGTTATTATTCTGTGATGCAATTTGGAACATAATAGAACCATGTGAAGTAGATCAAGACGCCATAACAGCTATAAAATAATATTTAGCATTCGCAAGAAAGCCGCGTCCTCAAACAAATTTTCCTGCTACCTCAAGAAACTCCCGAGGATTAGCTTTGGGATGTGTTTGCAAGTTTCATTTCTATTTTTGACAAAGAAAAACATAAAAAATAATGCCATCTGCAATGTTGATCAATATCGGCCAATATTAAGAACTTGGGACTTTTTACATTCCATTAATCGATGAGAAAAGAAACTGTCCTTCCCATTTAAAGATTTTTTTTCAGCTTAAAACTTTTAGACAATTGAGGAGATTAAGCTCACCCTTTCCCATCACACATATTTCCATGAGATGACTAATGGCAACAAGAATTAATCGCCTGATATCCCGAAAACCTTTCCAGACCATTTATGAAATCCTGTATTGCGTGGATTACTGCATAGCTCAATTAACTGATCAAATTCCTTCGTTAACGGTTTCTTTCAGATCATGAATGTGGGTTCATATCAACCACTTCAATTCATCCACCTTTACTGTTACATTTTCTTTTGTTTACCATTTAACATTTGGAGGAAGTGTCAAATTTACAGTATATACCGAAGGGGAATTATAATTGATAAATGGTTCGTCGTCTCAAGTATAATACCCCTTCGATATATATAAATAAATATATATATATATATATATATATATATATAATATATATATATATATATATATATATATATATATATATATATATAAAATATCCGAAATAGAGCGAATTGGATGTTAAACGATGGAAATTAATTCGTATATATTATTATAAATATTCCCCTGTTCGACTTCTCTTCTTTGATTTAATAGAAATCTAAAAACAGAAAGACAAGGCTTTATTTTTGTCAAGTAAAGAGGGCATTCTAGGGAGGGGAGCAAGCAAGCAGGGTTGTTTTTCCAAAAGCACCAACCATTAGGAGATAGAAGTTTAGTTTAGAGGCATATTCGGTAGGGTGGGTTTTGCTAGGACCACCCCTTAGCTAGATTGTACCTTAAGCTCACTTTTCTATGACCTTTGTACCTGTGAGTTTTTTGTCATTTTCAGTTGTTGCCTGCAACCGACCAAGGTGGCTTGGGGGAGGAGTCTTTGAAGCGAGCACCCACGCCATTTGCCCCAGCTCGACACAGTCTGGAGGCACTTGTTCCAGTAAGGCGTTGTGTTTTGAGCCATCAGCTATGAGGTTACGTGACCCGTCTGACATTTTGAAAACGGGTTGCCTGCGAGCCAGTGACCTCCATCTTAAAACCTTGTTGTTATTGTTTACCTGTGTGACGTCACTATTGCATCTGCCTCATCTGCTCCACTTAGCGAACTGCTTTGTCTTGCGCATTACCATACTCGCTAATCTTAGAAAAAAATATACTTCAATATTATAGGGAAACTAGGTATAGGATTTGATGCAGCAGGTAAAAGAAAGTTAATAATTTAGTCAGGGAGTAATTTATTTAGGAAATACAACAAAAAGGTTCCTACACAAAATACACTTTTGCAGGGAATTATAAAATAGAAAAAAAAAAGAACTTCATAATTTAACCATACTTATCAGCCTGAGACGTAAGATGCGAATGGTAATGGGGCACGTTAATATTAGCAAGAGAACCCATTACCTAACATAGCCAAAGCAAGAAGTATTTCAAAAAGAAGAAACCTGCTAGTGTGCATTTACAATTTTACTTATTTACTCAGGCAGCGCGAACTTCGTTTGCTGGATACTTTCTCTCTCTCTCTCTCTCTCTCTCTCTCTCTCTCTCTCTCTCTCTCTCTCTCTCTCTCTCTCTCTCTCTCTTCCATTTCTTTTATTCATTTACGTAAGCTTTTAAGATATCTCCGAAGTGTACGTGCACCGTCATCATTGAAAGAACGGATCGACATAGGAATAATTAATTAAAATAAAACAAATAAAAAGAAACGCCTCTGTCCCACGGATAGATGAGGATAAGTTAAGATTAACCAGTTACAGAAGGGGTATTTTATCCAGACTCAAGGATGAAAGCCTTCCTCCCTCCACATGAATGGAAGTAGTACAGCTGGTACTAGGAACTAGTCACCCACAAGGGCCAAAGAAACCAAAATTGATTTTTCTTTTCCACAGTGCCACTAATCTGAAGCACTGTCACAAACTGAAGCGCTTACTTATTTGTATCTTCTTACCTTCCCTTTTTCTCCTACTTATTAGTTACACTTTGCTTGGGCAGAGTGCATTTTTCCCCTTAGTACAATTAGTTTTACTCCAAGACAAGTGTTGATTCCTAGGAATGCACTGGACCAAAGACAAAAAAAAAGAAGTCCTTTTGTGACTACATAAGCTACACCTGTACCTAGAGATACAGAGTGCCATCAGTGTGACCTTTGCACTGCACACTCAGCCACAGTGCCACCTTATTAGAAAGGTGCCACGCCACTGAAGTATCACCCACATCTTCAATTCCAAAGTATGTCTAGTCAACCCAAGTAGATGCCCTTACCTGCCAGAACCATGGCTGTAGAGCATTACAGAACCTTCATGGATCTGGGGAAGGAGGCAGGTCTCATGGGACCAGAACTTTCCAAGTGGGTCAAGGAACAGCTGGATGACTTGGCCAAGCAAGAGAGGGATGAAAGAGCCGAACAGAGGTGGTATGCTGAAGAACAGAGGCAGCTGGAAGATGCAAGAAAAGAGAGGAGAAGACAGCATGAATTATCCCTCAAGGAAAGTAAGCTAGCTCTCAAAGAAAAGGAGCTTGAGCTGGAGAAGGCTTGAAGGAAAAAGCTGAAGCTGTGGCTATCCAACAAGCCTTCAACCCCACACCTGCCGCACCAAATGCTCCGATCTCAAGCATTAATTCCCTAGTCCTCAAGTGGACTGATTCCCTAGTCCCCAAGTGGTCTGAGGAAGAACCAGAAGCATGGTATGAGGAAATAGAGCCACCAAGACAGAGAGGGCTTTAGTGCTTGCCAAGCACATGGAAGGAAAAGCTAAGGCAGCTCTCCTCTCACTGGAGAAGAGTCAAAGAGGCGACATCGTAGAAGCTCGTAGGGTCATAACAAAATAACCCCGGAGAAGTCGAGACAGCAGTTCCGAGGTCTTCCCTAGGAAGTCGGCTGGTCCTGGACTGAATGGCCTGTCACAAGACCCAGTCTGGTACTTGCTGGTTCGACTCCCTGTCGTGCACTACATTCAAGGACCTATTCAATCGGACCATGCTGGAGGACCTTGCTGTGTATCTCAGTGATAAGCAGCCCACCACACTTATGGAAGCCTGCCATATGGCCGATTCATGGGAAAGCTACAATCAGTCCCACAGCACATCTCAGCAGTGCATCGTGCCACCTGGGTACCTCTCAGGCTTGACTCGCACAAAGAATGGACAACCTAGCGAGCCTACATGCACCCACTGTAAGAAGTTGCGGCACACTGAATCAGATTGCCGCTACAAGTTGGGCAACAATAAGCAGCTTTCTACTAACAACCAGAATTCCGCTCCCTCTACGTCCACTCAACCCTCTCCACCAACAGTCACTGCAGGTCACTGAGCCCCTGCAAAGGGCTCTTACCGATCCTATGGTTCTGCCAGCCACTATAGTGCTGGACATCTGGCCTGCCCAAATCATGTCCCAGCCACCAAGTTCATCAACTTAATTAACACCTCATTCTCTGCGGCTGGGCCGCAGAAGATACTTCACCCCAAGAGTCTGGATACCCAGTTCATCTCGGTGGCACCCCGTAATGGCTCTAGCCTGCCTATGGCCCTACCGTTCATGGTAGACACTGCAGCCGACGTTAGCCTGATTGCCAGGTCCCAAGTGCCAGCCAGTGCCACAGTTGATGAGAAAACCTGGTTGGAGATGAAATGGGTAGAGGGCCACACCAAAACCATTCCCGCAGTCAAGCTCCAGGTCATGACACCTTGAGACACGCTACCTCACCCCTTAGCGTGGTGAGTGGAATTAGGCCCGGAGTGGATTTCCTGTTGGGTCGGGATCTCCTCTGGGGAAGCTATTCCCCAACACTTCTTCACAGCCACGCTACCTTCTCAACAGAGGACCCAACTGTAGGATCACCTTGACTGGCGTGCCACCAAAAGAAGAAGAACCGCCTTCCGCCTGCCGAAATGGTCATCGGAAGGGGCACATGCAACACAATTCTCGGCCCAGTCCTCCCTCTCCAAGAAAGGACGGCCAAGAGAAGCAGTACCGCTGTAGAGCGTGCAAGGTGATAGGCCACTCCACTAATTGGGAGGGCTTCCCAAATAAGCAACGCCCAGCAGATGCCCCAAATCAAGACTCTCCAAGAGGTTCTGACCTCCAGGTGGGACAGGACTCTCTGTCTCAGCCCAACTCAAGCCATCGGCGAGGTACTGCACCTCTGGACCCCTTGTCAGGCATGTCTGACCATCAGTCGCTGCCATTGCCACTTGAGAGCTCTGAGAAGTGCCACTCTCTGTCCGTCTCGGATGTTGAGCCACCACAAGAAGACGACCCTGTGCCAGATCCAAATCATGAGACGGATCCTCCTCCGGGAGATCCAGGACCCGTCACTGCATTAATCTTAGCAACCTGTGAGCACTTGGCGCAGAGGTTGAGACCGCTCTTGCCCCTGTTGTCACAGCAGCCGGAGAAGGAAGCCCTCCTGTAGCCTCTGAGGTTGCCCCTGACTTCGGGCCTGCTAGCCCTTCCCCAGAGTCGGTGCCCTCATCACCTCCTAGGACTGACGTAGACAGGTCTTGGAGGAACCCAAAGAAGAAGAAGAAGAAGAGAGCCAAGTGATTGCAAGAGCCACAAGCTCATCCTGGCACTCGTGCCCTCTTAGCTCAGTACCCTTTCCATCTCAGTGCCCTTTCCATCTCAGAGTGACCCTGGCTCCTGCCCAGAGGAGGTAGCCAGTGTGATCTCTGTCTTAGTAACAGCCTAGACCAGATTGAGTATGTAGCAATAGTAACCTTGTCATTTAAACCTTGCAATGAACAGTAAGTATATTGTAATTTTGAAGCCAGTAATCGTGACTATGGTGAATAGAGCCACTGAGCTCATGATATATATGGCATAATACCTCAGTTGAGGCAAGCATTTACCATATAAGGAAAACCTTATTTAAAGAAGACAGATTATATCTTTGTTTACTGTGATTGCAAATTCTAGTGTAAGAAATTGTATACGTTTAAGAATACTGTAACTTAGCTAGTTCATTGTTCTTTATGTTGGTGCTATGGTAGTGTTCTAATAGGTTATGTCATAGATGATACCATTGTATGTACCATTTGGCTAGGACGGAATATCACAATCATCAGAGGTAGCATGTAAATATCCGTAATCACCTTTAAGTAGTGTTAGAAGTCTGTAGAAGTAAGTGATTAAACCTCACATCCCATTCTAGACTCAGGTAGATCTTTAGCTAGTTGGATTGCAAGGGACAAAGCTGTTCAAGGGAAAAGAGTAAAGTGATCAAGGCAAACAGCTTACTTAGTACAGACCTTCATGCCCAAAAGGGAGTGAAGGCCTTTTTAATGGGGGGAGCTGTTATAAATATTCCCCTGTTCGACCTCTCTTCCTTGATTTGATAGAAGTCTAAAAAGAAAAAGACAAAGCTTTATCTTTGTAAAGTAAAGAGGGCATTCTAGGGAGGGAAGCAAGCGAGCAGGGTTGTTTTTCCAAAAGCACCAACCATCAGGAGGGGATAGGAAGTTTATTTTAGAGACATATTCGACAGGGCAGGTTTTGCTAGGACCACCCTTAGCTACCGTAGATTGTACCTTAAGCTCACTTTTCTATGAACTTTGTACCGGCGAGTTTTTTTGTAATTTTCAGATGCTACCTGCAACTGAGCCAAGGCAACTTGGGGGAGGAGTCTTTGAAGCGAGCACCCACGCCATTTGACCCAGCTCGACACAGCCTGGAGGCATCCATCATAGAGACCACAAGCCCAGGCGTCTCCCATACACTCCCCTTTGTTCTTCCCCCTTTTGTTGAACAGCCAGGGAAATTGCTATTTCAATGGACACAGGACTTCTGATGCAATTGATCACTGCATTATCTATTCCAGCGGTAAGTCTGAGGATGACAATTACTCCCAGTTCTCTCCTTTAGTCCTAATGCTGTTGTTTCATGTTTTAAGTTTCCCTCTTTCTTAAACAGTCACTGTCTAAGGAAAATCTTAGTAAAACCATATCACATTTATGAAGTCAAATATATGAAATACAGTTATTGTTGCCTAGTGAAATTGCATAAATTATCCTCCATGGTGTTAACATAATATTCTTGATCTAAGATCCATCCCTTGCAGTCAATTAATGATAAATGAGAGGTCTTGATATCGAATTGTTATCTGGATACATCTCTTCCAGAATTGGGCACGCCTTGGAACCTGGCCAGAATCTTGTTTGGAGAAAGATTAGCATCCCACGGTCCTCAATTCCCGCGCTTATAGATGTGTCACAAGAAGCCCCCAGCAATTGTCATCCACTAATTTATGTTGAAATATCTTTTGTCCGAAGTGGGACGAAGTTGGAGCTGTCATTAGCTCCCATAAGAACTCATTTATCTTATATGTATATTTTTTGTTGTTGAAATAGTTGTTTGAGTAATGTTATTGATTTAATTCATGTGTTCAGAATAAATCAATATATTCAGTAACCTAGTCTCAACTGACGACCAATCTAATTATGTTAATTATCTGTGTTTTTTTTTGGTAACTTTGAGCCTTAATTGATAGGATTACGTGGGTCTTAGGTTAACCAAGGCAATAATATTTCAGTAAATTGATATTTAAACTCAGCAGCTGAATGACGCACGTAACAATCGCTATACTTATGATGATGCTCCATCCTCCACTAAAAGAATAAAGCAGTTGCAGTTTTTAAACCTAGATTCGATAATTGACGAAAGAAATGCCTCTCTGAATTAAGTTTCATTCGGTAAAACGCAATCAGCTGAAGATTTTAAGAATGTAAAATAAACCAAAATGCAAATGGCACATGCTCGCTCTGTTCATATTTTGTAATACGATAATATGACAATAATATGTGATATGATTAGATACAGTAAAAAAAACAGTTTTATTAAAACACATCTCCCCATTAAACCTAAACACACCCCCATTAAACCAAAACACACCCCACCAAATGTAAACACATCCTCCACTAAGCATAAATCCCCCTCCCACTAAACCTAAATGCACCCCCTCTAAAACTAAACACACACCACCCACAAAACCTAAACACACCCCTCACTAAACCTAAATGCACCTCCACTAAACATAACACCCCCCCCCTGCTAAAGCTAAATACACCCCACCAAACTTAAACACATCCCTCACTAAACCTAAACACCCTCACTAAACCTAAATACACCCCCACTAAACCTAAACACACTCCCTGCTAAACTTAAACACTCGCCCCTGCTAAACCTAAACACATCCCCAGTAAACCTAAACACATCCCACTAAACCTAAAAACGCCCCCTTTAAGCCTAAATGCACTCCCCACTAAACCTAAACACACACCCCCGGCTAAACATAAACACATCCCTCACCAAACCTAAACACACCCCCACTAAACCCAAACACACCCTCATTAAACCTAAACACACTCTCACTAAACCTAAACACACCCCCACTAAAACTTAACACACCCTCACTAAACCTAAACACACCCCACTAAACCTAAATATGCGGCCCACTAAACCTAATCATACCCCCACTAAGCCTAAATACACCCTGCTAAACCTAAACACACCCCCTGCTAAACCAAAACACATCCCCACAAACCTAAACACACAACCCCACTAAACCTAAACACACCCTCCACTAAACCTAACACACACCCCCTGCTAAACCTAAATACACCCACCACTAAACCTAAACACACCCCCTGCTAAACCTAGCACAACCCCGCTAAACCTAAACACACCCCCACTAAACCTAAACACACCCTCCACTAAACCTAACACACACCCCCTGCTAAACCTAAATACGCCCACCACTAAACCTAAACACACCCCCTTCTAAACTTAGCACAACCCCGCTAAACCTAAACACACCCCCACTAAACCTAAACACAAATCTTGCTACATAATAATCACAGAAAAGAAAAACATTTTCAGTAATATATTTTCATGGTCTCGAGTACACAAAATGAGGTATGGTAAACATGTAGACTTTATGTACCACATAAGTCACAAAGGGAAGGGGAAAGGGGGACGAAGGA
>JANJGK010000005.1:63086347-63123847 GCA_039081455.1 Macrobrachium rosenbergii
ACACTATTTGAACGTTGAAACCATATATTTCGGGCACTTGCTTCTGTGCCCCTGTTCACTGGTAGAATATGGACAGATGAGATGTTACAAGGGTATATATACAAAACATAAAGGTGTGGTTTTAAGTCTCCGATGGTATGAGAGTGACCGTTTCCTAAGGAGGAGATGACCAATTCCCTAGTGGTTTTTGGCCTCATTAACTCCCGTTTGGCGACGGATCTGGACGTCGCGTTTCTTGGGTCGTCTTCTTCAGGAGGGGTCTGAGGATTAGGGCGTCGATGTCGTCCGATTCCCAATGTCCTCCTGACAGGTTCATATTGTTGGTTTGATTGATGATAGCAAATTCCAGCATCTTTCTTTTGTATGGACAGCTGCTTTTGAAAACCAACTCCGCCCCACTCCAGTTTATGACATGTCCTGTATTTCTGATATGTAGGAAAATTCCCGAACTCTCCGAAGCGTAACGTACTGATCTTTTGTGCTCTGTTATTTTTTGCGAGAGAGATCTACCTGTCTCGCCTACGAAAATGTCACTACAATTGCTACGCGGTATCTTGTAAACTCCGGCTTCTTCCCCTTTGTTATTTAAGTATACGTTAATGAGCGAACTCCCGATGGATTTGGGATAATGGAAAATGAAGGGATTGTCAGACCTGAGTTGTTCGGTGGCTTTTTAGATGTTTTCGTCGTACAGAAGCTTTATTTTGTTGTTGAAATCTATTTGTCTGTTGTGAGTGGGACCTCTATAGTATATTTTATTCACTTTGTTAATAGCCCTCTCAATAATGTGTGGTGGATAGAGCAGTTGTGTTAGGTGTTGGCGGATCGTGTTGAATTCTTTATCTAGGTACTCATTTGAACATATCCTAAGTCCTCTGAGGAATAAGTTGCACCCTACCATGATTTTTACGGAGACGTCGTGGTAGCTTAAGAAATGAGTGTAGGAAACAGCGAAGGTGGGTTTTCTATATACTGTAAATGCGTATCTGTTCTGTTTTCTTGTGATCAGTACATCTAGGAACGGCAGTTTTTCATCCTTTTCCCATTCCGTTTTAAATTTTATGGTCGGAACTAGAGAATTTAGCCTATTAAAAAATTCATTAAAGTCCCCCCAGCTATTGTCCCAGAGAGTAAAGATATCATCTACGTATCTAAGCCAGATCATATTACGGGGTTTGATAGACGACAAAAGTTCTGTTTCGAAATATTCCATGTACAAGTTTGCTAGAAGGGGTGATAGGGGACTTCCCATGCTACAGCCAAATTTTTGTTTGTAAAAATTACCATTGAAAGAAAACACGTTGTTAGTTACACAGAGGTTGATAAGTTTTAAAGTTTTATCCATGCCAAGAGGAAAATGGTCTTCATATGGTTGTAACTTCCTCTCTAAGAAAGACAACACGTCGGCAATCGGGACTTTTAGTAAATAATGACTCGACGTCTAGGCTGAGCAATTTGATGTTGTTTGAGGGGATGTTTAAACTATTAAATTTTTGTATAAAATCCTCAGCATGTCTGACATGGGAGGGTGAGAAGGTTCCTAGAAAGGGTGATAACAGGTCTGCGAGCCATTTTGATAATTTGTACATGAAAGAGCCCCTGCTAGATATTATAGGGCGTAAAGGAATCCCATCTTTATGTGTTTTCGGGAGGCCGTAAAAATAGGGGAGAGAGGGGTTGATTACCTTGAATGTCTCTAGTAGTTCTATGTCCTTCTTATTGCCCCCTATGGTTCTGACTGATTTGTTAAATTGAGCAGCAATATTTGTTGTGGGATCTTTCGTTAATTTGTCATAGGTCTCCGCATCGTTTAGAAGTTCTTGAACTTTATTGATGTATGTCTCCTTGTCTAAGAGAACTATTTTCCCGTCTTTGTCAGATTTTGTGATGATGATATCCCCCCTTTTTCTTAAACTAACTAACGCATTTTGGAATCTTTTCGGGAGCGAATTTTTGTTGTCTGACAATCCCTTCATTTTCCATTATCCCAAATCCATTGGGAGTTCACTCATTAACGTATACTTAAATAACAAAGGGGAAGAAGCCGGAGTTTACAAGATACCGTGTAGCAATTGTAGTGACATTTATGTAGGCGAGACAGGTAGATGGCTCTCGCAAAGAATAACAGAGCACAAAAGATCAGTAGTTACGCTTCGGAGAGTTCGGGGATTTTCCTACATATCAGAAATACAGGACATGTCATAAACTGGAGTGGGGCGGAGTTGGTTTTCAAAAGTAGCTGTCCGTACAAAAGAAAGATGCTGGAATCTGCTATCAGCAATCAAACCAACAATATGAACCTGTCAGGAGGACATTGGAAATCGGACGACATCGACGCCCTAATCCTCAGACCCCTCCTGAAGAAGATGACCCAAGAAACGCGACCTCCAGATCCGTCGCCAAACGGGAGCTAATGAGGCCAAAAAACACTAGGGAATTGGTCATCTCCTCCTTCTTAGGACACGGTCACTCTCATACCATCGGAGACTTAAAGCCACACCTTTATGTTTTGTATATATACCCTTGTAACATCTCATCTGTCCATATTCTACCAGTGAACAGGGGCACAGAAGCAAGTGCCCAAAATATATGGTTTCAACGTTCAAATAGTGTTTTATGGGCCTTCTTATATTCACACATATTATTATATGTGTGTGTCTGCTTTCTGCCCTCAGTACCCAGCTGGGGACAGCTTGTATAATCTGGGTTTTTCCTAATATATATATATATATATATATATATATATATATATATATATATATATATATATATATATATATATATATATATATATGTATATATATATTATATATATAATCAATATAAATATTATATATATCATTACATAATTTCCATTTGTCTTTAATATGACATTTTTTAGCTGTTTTCTTGGGGCTCAGAATATCTCTTACATGCTTTTAGGAAGTTTGGAATGCAAATTAAAACATTTTCAAATCCTGCGGTAAAAACTGCAATCATTCTGCATAATAATGGATGAGGAATCAAAGGTCCTTTCACCTGACGCTTTGGGTGGAAAGGAAGAAGCGAGTAATTTTACACAGCTTCAGGGATAGATGTATGATGAGAGAAGACAAATGTAAAGGCGTTAAGAATAGATCGTGGAATGCGTTCTGTACGCAACTTTCAGAGAAGAGACAATAGCAAGTATCTCGGTATGGCTAAATGACATTTTTGATACGAATATGTGCCCTTGGAAGGATCAAAATAATGGGTGATTCAGTCATCGGTTTCTTCTATAGATACAACCATTGTCGGTATGTTTTTATTACATAAATCTGTTATACCGTAAGGAAATGGCCACACCATTCCTTGAATGTTTTGCTATTTAATATGGGCCCCTTAGGGAGGTGGTGCCGTGAATGCACTTCACGCGGTGCACTGTAAGCATTAGCCTACTTAAGGTTCTTCGCAGCGTCCCTTCGGCCCCCAGTTGCAACCCCTTTCATTCCTTTTAATGTAGTTCCATTCATATTCTCTTTCTTCCATCTTACTTTTCACCATCTCGTAACAATTGTTTCATAGTGCAACTACGGGATTTTCCCCCTGTTACACCTTTCAGACCAAGCTTTTTACTCTCAATTTCACTAAATGTTTATATTCCATTTCATTCAATTTAATATGGAGGACATTATTCCAGAATACAATCACTTATACAGCACCAAAGCAATAGATGCAGCACTGCGCAGCAAGTTAGCAAAGCCTAAGGCCAAAGAGGACCTCTTCTGAGAGATACAAGCTGCCCAACGAAATTCGAGTTAAATACGTAGAGTCGGTTTCTAAAGCCAGTCCTATACCTGAGCCATAACAGCCCTTTTGATGGTTTAGTAGGTTCGGTCAATTGCTAGCTCTTGTGATCTTCGTTTAAATGCTTCGTAAGCTGGTTTGCTTTAGGCGATTCGTTTGTATCACATATAACCGAGACTTGGTAACTAGGATATTTACCAAGGGCCGACATTTACAACCCGCTGGCAACGATTTGAGTACATGAACTATAGATACAGGTTAAGTGTTATATGGTATTTTAAAGTTCATTCTTGCACCAAAGAAGAAAAAATTCTTCCGTGCAGAAGCTAATATAATTTAGATGTAATAGTACAGAATTTAAAAAGAAATAAAAAGAAAATAGAATTTGATACGTTCAGTAGACAATGACAAAATAGTAATGCCTAGCAGAAGCCCCTTTTCTTCTACTTATTTGTAGAAAAAAAAAATAGACTACAATAGACATACTACTTTACAAACGGACAAGTTTCTTATGAGATGAATAAGCAACTCCCAGCCTATAATAACCATAAGACAAATATAACTGTGGGGACATTTTCAGTGCACGGTTCGATTAAGTTTCGAAGTGTTAACTACTAGGAGAAACTTAAGAAATTAAAACAATATAAATTTGCTTGTTTATACCGATTCCGAATCAGGTGTCTGTTTATCTATATATTTTTAATAATTCTTGATAAAACAGTTTCTTAAGACCAAAATATGTGTAGTAAGCTTATGTACTTACTATGAACACACACAGACACACGCACACGCACACGAACGTCGGGAATATTTATGTACAATTATATATATATATATATATATATATATATATATATATATATATATATATATATATATATATATATATATATATATATATATATATATATATATATATGGATAAGTAACAAGTGTTCATTAAGACGATGTGATGTCAGTTTTACTTATTATCCACGGTAAATTACCCTTGCCATAAATAGCATCCATAGCAATTAGTACGCTAAACTAAATTTATCTATCTGGTATGGATGCCCTTATACAGTCTAGTCAGTGTGAATAATCGTAGACATGCTGAAACAGTTCAGCGATCTTTTTACCCGGTCTAACGAAACTTTTTTCGCTGTTGAAATCTTGTCAGAAGCGTAAAATACTAAGAAGTGTTGAAAATTTGCTAGAACCTTGTGATAATCATTTGGGGATGTTGGTAATATGTAAAACTTACGTATGATTGGTTGATAGATATGTATGTATATGTATATATATATATATATATATATATATATATATATATATATATATATATATATATATATATATATATATATATATACACACAGTATATATATGTACATACAGTATATATATACATACATATATATATATAATGTATATATATATATATATATATATATATATATATATATATATATATATATATATATAAATTTCTGACTCCATCAGGATAGAACCCAGGTCTTTCAATAGAAAGGCAAGGGCGCTGCCAACTAGGCCATACAAGTCATAAAAGAAGCTGGAACCTGAGAGCAACTGCACCCAAGGAGTTACCTGGGCAAGCAATTGGGTCATTGCTGAGTCGGGAAGTTGGGGAAAACACGCTGGTATGGGTTCGATCCTGATGTGAGTCAGAAATTAATTTCCGTTCCACACGTGATTGTATGTTGATTATTTCTATATATATATATATATATATATATATATATATATATATATATATATATATATATATATATATATATATATAGGACGAGAGAGAGAGAGGGAGGATTACTCCAAAATTAAACAGTGACTGAACGTCATGAGATAGTATGGTTCTCCCCTCGCAAAACCGGCATGCCCTTCATCTTCTTCCATGAGAGAGAGAGAGAGAGAGAGAGAGAGAGAGAGAGAGAGAGAGAGAAAGATAAGGTTGGGGGGGAGCTGATTGACAGTGATGTGGAAACCTTTTATGAAAAAGGATAAAATTAAAACAATAATTATCTAAACTAGTCACATTTTTAAAGATAAACTTTTTAAGAAATACGTTTTGATTATCAAACGGAAATCCCTATTTATCTCACATTTTAAATCCTCACAAAACAAAATGTAAAAACGAAACATTATACCCGGAAATATTAAACCTTGAACGCAGAGTCAGTTGCGGGATTATCAGGCTGGCTATGAAATCTTTCTCAATTAAGTCACCAAACACCTCTTAAGTCTGCATCACAACACAAGACTCCTTGCCACTCAGTCTGCCTTCATAGCGACACAAGACATTGCGTCACTGTATAATGAAAACCATTTTTTACTCACCAGAATACTAAAAGAAAGGAATATTAATCACAACTGAAGAAGTTATGCCGTATATAACATGACGCATAATACAAGATTTAAATCATTGTGAAATATGATTCCAAATAAGTAGAGCAAGTGATACGATACCACCAACAATAATAATGATGATAGTAAATATATCATTAACTAAAGTAATGAAATTCTAAGCGTAACACGTTTAAACATGAATTTACAAAATAATAATAATAATAATAATAATAATAATAATAATAATAATAATAATAATAATAATAATAATAATAAAGTAGTCCCTCGCCAAGGCAGCATTCTTAAAAAAAAATGCTTCCATGGTATTCAGTTTATACAGTCGCCTTTATTTTCTTATCGCATTTTTATCATAGATTGCAGATGATATAATGAATTTCAAAAGGCCACGGAAACATGTATTGCTGTCGTTTTCTACTTATTACCTTTATATTTTATTCCCAGGGAAGTAATAAAGTAGTCTGAATAAAAATGAGGTATGTTGATGGTATGACAGAAAATGTGGTGAGGTGAAATGAAATGTAGGATTGAAACTCCTTTAAACCCTCAGGTTCTCATTAGTAGGAGGGAAAGAAGATAGCAGGGAGTTGTCGATAGCTAGTAAAGAAAATTGGATTTTTTTCCTTAAGAGAAAAGCGTAAATAAAAAAAAATAAAAAGAGTCGATGGAGTTACCCTACTGCATGTCATTTTCTCTAGAAAAGTATGTTGGTAAAAACCATTGACCTTTCAGGGGTAGAGATTGATAGAAGAAAGGGGAAGAAGTTTTAGGAGGAAAAATGGGGACATCGCCTCGAATTAAGGGAAGAAGTGTAACTATGTACGTCCTTCGAAGAGAACTACATGTGTGCTGTCAGCATATTTAATGGCCCTTGGCCTGTGCTTGCCCTTCTAAGGAGGACTGTAGAATTTAAGTGTATAATTATGTTTTTGCGGTTTATCGCCAGTTAGGCGATAGGACTAAAGTGAAAGGCAGAACGATAGTTGAAAGATCTGGTCATTGGGAGAGGAAAAGTTTTGGCGAAGCAAGGAAACCGTCAAAGTGGTTACGACTCTTGGACTTCTGAATTGGTTAGTAAGTAGTTAATAATCGCATTTGCCTCCTGAAAGGAAGTATTTATTTCTCTCATGACAGGATCAGAAATTGCATCAGGAAAAACTTAATCAAGTTCCAGGGAACTACAATTTGATCCATTATTTATTTAAAGATTTTTATTGCAACGAAAAAAATGTACGCCATGAAGACTGTTATTGCTGAACCTTGCGTAAACGATTTGTGAATTTTTACTTTGGTTCTACGGGAAATTCTGTTTATTATTAACCTTTTTGGTACCTTTCTTGCTGTATTTTCATTTTCCACTAAACATTTCTCTCTCGGATAAGTATCACCTTTGTTCTAGATAGATAAAAGTTGTCCTTGCGGGTTAACAGTAGCACACTTGCCTTTTTATCGAGATTAATCAGTGGTCTTCGTTTATTTTCTGAAAACTTCTTGTGCTTGTGGAAGCAGAAGTAGTGAATTGTGTACGTGGTGGTCAGCGTGTTTTTTTAGTGTTGCAGCAGTATATGGAAACAGAAGGGATGAAAACCAAAGAGCAGTAGTTGTAGTTGATCAGTCGTGTATCATATTATGTAAAAGTCGATACAACTAAAAATGTGGAGGGCTTGGAAGGGACTATTTATCGGATTTTCAGAATTTTTTCCTCAATCACTATAGCGCAATGTCCTTTACGAAAATTCATACAAAGCCTCTTGTTTTGATAGTATTTCTCAAAAACAATCCACTTAAAATAATAACGATCTCCAATTCCTACGGTAGATTTTGCGTAGTTGGTCTTTATGTTATAAAAGTATTGTGGGGAATCACGTACCCAAAACCCGTGTTTAATCATAAATAATTGAAATTCGCTTTCTCAGACCTAGAACGTTATTCAGTGTCACAGTTCACGTAGTGGAAACTAACCTGCAAGAACATTTCAGAAGAAAGACGATAGTAAAATCGATTTTCATAGAGATTTTCATTCAGTGAGGGTAACAATTTGTTTTTATTTGTAAATTTGGATTTACTTTCAGTTTTCTGTTAAAGAAAACTATTGTGCCGGCTTTGTCTGTCCGTCCGCACTTTATTCTGTCTGCCCTCAGATCTTAAAAACTACTGAGGCTAGAGGGTTGCAAATTGGTATGTTGATCATCCACCGTCCAATCATCAAAATACCAAATTGCAGCCCTCTACCCTCATTAGTTTTTTTTTGTCTTCTTTAGGTTAAAGTTAGCCATAATTGTGCTCCTGGCAGCGATATAGGATAGGCCACCACCGGGCCGTGGTTAAAGTTTCATGTGCCACGGCTCATACAGCATTATACTGAGACCACCAAAAGATGAAACGGTTTTCGGTAGCCTTGATTATACGCTGTACAGAAAACTCGAATGCGCTGAACGGCGCATGTTTTACTTGGTTAAAATTAGTTTTAATTAGTTCCACTGGTCTTCGTAGGTTATTATTATTATTATTATTATTATTATTATTATTATTATTATTATTATTATTATTATTATTATTATAGATACATTCCATTGGTATTAAACCCCTCTACTAAAATTTTAGGTTTTAATTACTGAAATATATTGATACCTTAGCTATCAACACCAATAAAATTTCGGCGGTATTATTATTATTTATTATGTAAAAAATGGAGTGATGACACTGACAGCATAGCAGAGTGTCAGCAGAGATGCAGCAGTTCCAGAATGTTCCTTGGTTTAATGTGTAACCAGTGAAGGTTGTGTTCGACGTACAAACTAAGAATTCCAACCTTTTGTTATGCTAATTGGCTTGTTTCTTTTGACGCTTCGCCCCTTCCATTTCCTGTTTTCCTACATTACCTGCTCGTTTAAATGGTTTTCCCTTCAATTTCCAAGTACCCATTCTTGCCACTTTCTTTTTCTTGCATTGTTTTGCTAGTTGTCATGTTCCTATCATTGCATATAAATAAATTTCAATTGTACAAGCAAAGTTTTTTTTTTTTTATAAATTTCTTTCGCCCTAATTCGCTGGGTCATTATGAACAACTGCAGAGTATCCATACGCTGTGCGTTGAGGATGATAAATGACATTCATTTGGTATTCTGTATATCTAAAGGACCTAAGTGGCAAACCTTTATTTATCAGGGCTAAAGATCAGAACCAACAGCACAGAATAAAATTATGTCCTAAATCCCACAGGTGAAGGAAGGATACAAGCCTTTAATCAGCTAACGTACAATATATATATATATATATATATATATATATATATATATATATATATATATATATATATATATATATATATATATATATATATATATATATATACACACACATATATCTTGAACATTTTAAACAAGCAGTGAGAGTTGCCGGAGATCAAACTAAAAGAGTAGAATAAAACGTAAAGCTTCTGTTTATCCGGTTCCTTCGATGATTTCAAGATTGATGATATTTTAATGGAGGAAAGGATGGGAAGTAATGACGTATAACGATGCCATTAGGTCGCGACAGAAGGGCTGAAATGACTTTGACGATCAAAGGGTGGTTTCTATGTAGTTTCTTATCACTATAGGTTAGGTGAACTCCCGAGTCTTGGCTAACACGACGTTAATCTACAGTGTGAGATTTATGGTTTCATCGAGAAAAATGGGATAACGTTAAAGTTACTTAGTTTAACTTAAATTTGATGCTTATTAGGAAGATATTATAAGCAATCTATGGTATGTAGCAAAGAAAATTTTTACATTTGCTTGTTGTACGAGAATGAATGTAGGAATTCTACGAACACCTCGTAATCGATTGAGAAGTAATTTGAATGCTGCCTGTAAAATACTTAAATTACCTTCAATTTATGCGTTTGATAACCAGCTGTATACTAAGTAATGGTATATGATGTAAATGGTATTTGTTCCTTTTATCTCAAAACCACTAAAGAATCACAGCTTACATAAAACCATTAGAGATAATAGGACGAATAACATTTTAGTTGCTCTCTCTCTCTCTCTCTCTCTCTCTCTCTCTCTCTCTCTCTCTCTCTCTCTCTCTCTCTCTCTCTCTCTCTCTCTCTCTCTCTCTATATATATATATATATATATATATATATATATATATATATATATATATATACACTTATTCATGTAAATATACATATATATATACGTATATATATACTGTATGTATGTATGTATGTATATATATTTTAAAATTACAGCAGTATATATATATATATATATATATATATATATATATATATATATATATATATATATATATATATACTGCTGTAATTTTAAAGCAGGGGTCTTGTTAGATAAATGTGGTATACTAGGATGTTATACAACTTACCTTATTTACCACAAAAATTTCGGCTCTGGCTTTGAGGACTGCTAAAATTACAAACAACAAATACAGCTGAAGCCTACTTCAAGAGGGGAGTGAGTAGATAAACTCTGGGTTTTAACTTAATTCATTATATTTACAAAAGAAAACACATCAGAAGATTGTAGCGTAATTCTGGGGTAATGAGGCGAGAGCAAATGACGGGAAATTCCATGGAGGGAATACAGTGGGTTTGCCAGCTTCAAAAGGCGTTGATAATGAAGTAGCGAGGGCTGCTATGCACACAAGAAGATATGCAGATCCACAGCCGAATGCTCCTAATCTCCAATCTAAACACTTACGGATACTCAACCGAAACTAGCACTGTAATGAAGGAATTGAGGAATTGCATAGAAGATGCCTATACTGAACTCGATTCCAGTGACTCGAACATCATACGATTACGTTACACTTCTCATAAATGTTTTGCAATTTAAACAGCACAAAATATAGTGGAATACAGGTCTCACTGTTGGTATATCGCACTATGAAAGGAAAGGAACTTACTTGGAGGCGAACAGGGAACGTGGCTGACGAAAACCTTAAGTCCTGGTACGTTACCTTTCTTTAGGAGCTGAAGTCCTCTTCTTATGAGGGCCAGCGAGAGGGAGGGCAAGTGAATTAGTTCGCAACAAAAGTTACTTTTGATACTGCCAGCCACGTGTTGAAAATAGGCAGTTTAATGGAGCAAGGGATGGAGTTCTGCTCTCCGTAGCTGCTGATACAATTCTAAGAGTGAGCTTCTCTCTCAAAGGACCTTTATAACTTGGGAAGTATGTCTTTCTCTTCCTAGATGGTGATGTGATCACTCTGCTTGCATGGAAATGCAGGCAGCATGGTGGCGATTTCAAGATGGCAGAATGCAAGTGCTCAACCCGCCAGCTGACCTGGCTCGGGCGACGATTAGCTCTGATTGGGTCTGCACCTGCAATTAAGGGATTTCCGACAACACTTTGGACAAGAATGAGATTAAAGTGCTTGTCCCCCGAAAGGCAGTGGTGAGAGGTTTTAGAGGCGAATTTGCCTGGAGTGAATCATAGTAAATGAAATTCATGGATTACTTAGTCCTTTTTTCTTTGAGTTATTGCATGTAAGATGGCGTATGAGGGAATACTCTTAATAATATATATATATATATATATATATATATATATATATATATATATATATATATATATATATATATATATATATATATATATATATATATATATAAATTGTATATACCTACATTTGGATATCCTACATCAAAACTATGAGCATAGTAAAATGCGAAAGCGAGGATTAGATTTATTGCAATTCCATATTTACACATGCCATGTATAGGCAAACATATAGATATACGACTAATGTCTAAAGCAACATTCTCGTTTGCATTTTGCGTTTTAAGTGACAGAGTAACCACCATGCTGCTAGGAATATTAAAGGGCACAAGTGTTTAAAGACATAACAATCAAAACGTGGGGACCGGATAAGTACATCTATCAGTGTAAAGTGTCTCGTGTTAATGATTTACGTTTTTATTCTTGGCCTAAATGAGGTGAAGTCAAGTTACCACATCAGTTTTTAACTTTACTCTGTTCACTGATAAAATCCCTGTAAATTCTTGGTAACATCTAAAAAAGTGGAGTACCTTATCAACTGACAATAACCGTATTTTCCAGGGAATTTTTTTTTTTTTCATGAATATTTCAAAGGCTGTTCAAAGGTCTGGGAGAGCTCATTGAAACATTTTATTACATTAACCATTTTGGTGCTTAGTTATGATCGTCATCACCTCCAGCACTTCTACGAGATTCTGCCACTTTTGTCTTTTATGTGTACTTATCTCCACTCGTCCACAACCTCCTCTCGCTAGTTCTCATCCAAACGATATCTCCTCTGGGGTGCTCACTCTACCCTGTCATTGGACTTATGCTTCTTAAACTTTATCCTAAAATCGAACAGACCTTCCATATATAATTCCATTGTCGCTGAATGATACATGTCCATAGAGCAAAACAGATCTCATTGCAGTCTATATGATTTCACCATTTAATTCAATCTTTCATAACCTGAGTTCCCTTCTTATTCTTTCACTGAATTCTAGGTAAAGAGAACCTGTAAAGGATATTTGAGAGACTCAGCCTCCTAGTGTAAAGTAATAACCTCAAATATATGGAATACATAAATTAAGAAATACTTGTAGATAGAAGAGAATCACCAAAATTCCACTTAAGAGCCCAAATTTTAGAATGTAAATACATGCGCAGTGTGCCGAATACATTGCATAACATGTACGATGAATCAGTTCGGTGGGAACAAAACTATGAAAATTCCAACGTGAGAAGCATCACTCTTTACTTATGCTCGCTCTCTTTCCCTCTCTTTGGTCATTAATATGTGGTGCATGTATGAAATGCAACCTCCATAGGACACCGGCCTTAATATTCTGCTGGTGCTCCAGCCGCACGCCTCACAAGGCCCATCAGTAAACAGAATCAATATGTATCCAACGTCTCCAATTCGCCCTCACGCTCCCAATCCGTGATATATGCCACCCATTCCACATACAGATCATTTCATAATTCAGCCCTGAAGTGGGCTTATTAAGTCAGCTTCAGACGTATATGTTCTGCCATTTATTGGATGGTAATCTTATCGTTTATCACGATGTGATCAAGATACAAATTGCTCTTTCGACATCATCTAAGATATTGGGGAGAGAGAGAGAGAGAGAGTGGGGGGGGGGCGGGAATCTGAGGACATTTTTTTTTATTTATAACATAAGAAAATCATGAAGTGTTATATCATGCGTAGTTATATAACACCGTTTGTATGATACTAGAAATGTATTTTTAAGTCTTAAGTACATGAAGATGTGAATTTTAAAAGAAGCTTGGAATTATAAGGTATGAGGTTAATTTGTTGGCATCCAATAGCAGAGAAAAGAAAATGCTAATTCTCTTCAAAGCAAGTTCTTTGCAAATACTAATCTCTCGATAGGGGATTTTACGCACCAGGCAACTCCATTCTTGTTGTCTCTTTTATATTACACTGGGTTTAAGAATCACTATTTGAATAGCCATGTACGTTTGAATTGGGATGTCTTGTATAGTCATATGCTTAAAACTGACGGATTTTAATGCCTCTATATAACCTTTCATTTTGACACACACGATTTATCTTACCCAGTTCCACGAAGTCATAGAAAGCTTAGCCTTACGAAATTGGAATGTGATTTCCTTATCAACTTGCTGTGACATTTGAACCCGTGGCCATAGATATCCAAAAAGATAACGTTTGTCTCCCTTAGAGAAACCCAGTAATCGCTATGCTTTAGTAGGGATAGAGGTTTTCCTTTAAATCCTGGGGCGTTCGGGGTTCGCCATGTATGCCAAAATTTCAGTATGATAATTTTCGTAATCTTTGAATCCATCAATTATGGAGAAGTGTGGCAGTAGAATGCGTGATTGCATAGAAATAAGCTTACTGTACATATGTGGACCCAGTGCCCAAAAACACTTATGCGATAAGTTTAGGTTTTGTGTCAATATCTGTAGCTATTTTTCGAATTATTTTTTAAAATGAAAATTGCGACAAATACTGCCGTTTTTTTTTTCATTTGGATGACCCCCAAGAATATGCCGTTGATTAAAAATTTAGAATGATTAGCAAGGCGAAAGAAAAGTTTGTATCCATTCTTTTTAAAAAGTGATTATTAAAGATCGACAGAATTAAAATAGCATATTCAAATATATTTTCGAAGGAATTCAGTTTGTTTTTACATTTTTTTCGTTCTTATGCTCCTATTCAATATGTATAAAGCAGCTCTCATGCTGAGTGTGCCTTTGCAAATATATATATTGAGCTGTTATGTAATATTATGTACTAAATTTTCTTTGGTAGTAATGGAGACCCTACACATCGTTGAGGCAGTGATAGAATTCTTTCTCTCTCACTCTCCCTCTCCCTTTGGAGAACCGTTGACATTACCTAATAGAAATTCTCTCTCTCTCTCTCTCTCTCTCTCTCTCTCTCTCTCTCTCTCTCTGGTTTATCTTTTATATTTTTTGTATTCCTTTCCTCATAACTCAAATCCCGTATCGTGTCACTGCTCTTTTCCGCTGTTTGAGTGATTATCTCTATTTCTATACAATGGTGCGTATCGTTTACCAAAAATTCTTCGAAATCGTTACGAAACTATTGAGTTACAATATTATCAATAAAGTGAGACTGAAAATAGGAGATTCTTTAACAAACCATTTCATCTTTAAATAAGATATGTGAATCTGATTCATATTTTACATTATTATTGGCAAAGTCTTAAATATATATATATAAATAAGCAAGTAATGACCATGATTTACATGTTTTTTTTTATCAAGAAATTAGTACAATGAAGAAAAAGTTGCAATTTTCCATTGTTTACTATAAAAACCATTACAGAGAATGATATGTTTTGTAGTAATACTGAAGATCTCCTCATCCCCTGACACACCTCTACGTTTGAGATCTCAGTTTTCTGTGGTCTCTGTAGTCAATGAACTTGAATAATTTCATAATGTCGTCTGTATCATAGGTAGGAAGGGGAATCTGTGAAACATGGTTTGTAATAATGGGTCGTGAGTTGGTCGGGTTATGCAAGGCGTACTAATTTCCCTGGTACCTTTGTTGTTGCAAAAAAATCTATAAATGTTCCTCTGAACACGTTGAAGCTTGCTTTGCTCAAAACCCGAATTTACCTCAAATAAACCGCGTAAAATCTAGGTAAAAAAAAATCAGACAAAAGCAAATTTTTTTTTTCTTTTAGCTTTGTGCGTGTATTATTACAGCCTCGTAACGAAAGCATCATACGTCTTGTATAACAGCTTACACTCAGTTTAAGTATTGAATTTCTTTGACGTTATGATTGTGTCTCTCTCTCTCTCTCTCTCTCTCTCTCTCTCTCTCTCTCTCTCTCTCTCTCTCTCTCTTGCCGTAAAATTTTTTTCCTTCAGAAGTCAAGGCACAGTGACATACGGAAAAATAGTCCTTCGCTGTATATTATATTATGAAGGGTTAGGTAACGTCCCTTCATGCGAGCCTTTTATTAGGCAGGTTCATTGCTTTGAAATGACAGAAATGGAGGGAAGAAGCATACGAAAACAAACTATGAGAGTTGCTTTCATCCCGCGACATTGCGTACTTTGTACAGAATAATGTTTTGAGATTTACTTGAATACATATAATAAATTGATATAAAACAGTCGAGGTAAAAGACTCGTTTTTACATGTACATTCCTGAAGGTTTTTCTGTTGTGTAGCATATTAAAAAAACCCTGGCTCCTCGAAGTCTTGTTAATGTTCGCACGAGATTGATTCGACTTCTTGGTCAGACATGTGAACATTTAGCGGTAGGAGCTGTTTAGTAGAAACGGTGCAGTACCAACGTATACAGATCAGAATTTACTCACCTTTGAACTATTACTCTGTGTCTAACCAATGCAGAGTTTTTTCCAGCTTATTTTCGGTTTAACTTGGCTAGAAAACCAAAAACACGAGCATATGCCTTTGACTGTGATGAATCAATCTAAATTATAAGCGCTGTGAAGTTGAAATTGCAATTAACAAACCGATTAATATTACTACAACGATTCTATTTGAAACTGTATACTAATTTTTACATGTCAAAATTTATGCTTTAAATTTAGGGTCCTTTTTTGTTTCCTATTCACTTCATATATAATCATCGTGAAGGGTACTGGAAATATTACATACAGTACTCGTTTATTATGAGGTGTACATGATGACATTTACTGATGTCCAATCTGATGAATACCAAAGTTGCTTTGATGTTTCTGATGGCCGAGGTTAAGATACGGGAAGAACAATGGGATTTTGTAGAGGAGAACATCATTATATATTTTACAGTATTAGCCATTCGAAAGATTGAAGTAGCAACATATATGTATTTATGGCAATATGGTGCTTTAGAAGTCTGATAATGGGGTTAGGGAATCTGTTATTTGGGATAATATACCGTATATGTATGTATGTATAAATGCCATTGAGTATATTCAGAAGGTATTGAGTAGTAGTTGGCTGAAGTCAGTTAGTAGATAGAATTCAAGGACAAAATCAGAGGATTGCTAGAGTGCGTTGGAAAGTAATTGTAAAATTTGACATTCGGATAAAATTACAATGGTGTAAACTATCGTCAGTTCACAATTGGAACTTAAGTTACCCACGTAAAAGTAAAGAGAAAACATAGGACGTGGTTTGGAAAATCTGTATTTTTAGAGCATAAATAAAAAACTGAATTAAAGAACTAAAAATATTTTAGAAATACAATAATTATTTCATCATAAAATCGTAATAATTGATACTAATTAAAGATAGTGTGTCACTTTAGAGATTTTCAGTGCTATTGTAATTTGTGTAGGAGCATTTGTTTCCGCAGAATTAGCATTGATGCTGTTACTCTGTCAGTATCACTTAATCCACGCAAGGAACCTATTCAAGATTTTTGCTCAGAGATTTCATCTTAAGTAGAATCAGTAGTAGGAAGTTGAATGGGCATTAACAGGGGTATTGTGTTTAATTAAAGGTGACCAGTTCTACTGGAAACATATCACGATCCTGGAATGCGAGCGATCACGCAGGTAGATTGCATATGTCACCTCATGAATAGGTAATTTCATAATCTTCCCGTCTATTTATATGACTCTATGCACCTTGCATCCTTAATGAGTACATGCTATTCAGGGAAGACAAGCATCGGGAAGCAGAAATATTATAATGAGGAATGTTTAATTTCGTAAAGTGATCTTTTGAGTTTGAAAAACATTTGAAACTTCTTACTCTAAATAATATATAAACAAATAAAAAATATTTTTTCCTACAAAATTTGTAATAAAATATAGCATTTTATATGCCATATGCAAAATGCTACTTCAGCTGGTGTTCATTTTTCAAAGTTAACTGTAATGAATTTCTTAGATATGAAGCAGCAAAGCTTCATCTACAAAACTCTCTTTGTCGGATAGGCTTAATGTAATATTTTGAATTATATATATATATATATATATATATATATATATATATATATATATATATATATATAAATTATATATATATATATATATATATATATATATATATATATATATATATAAAATATATATATATATATATATATATATATATATATATATATATATATATATATATATATGAAAATAAGAAGGCCCATAAAACACTATTTAAACGTTGAAACCATATATTTCGGGCACTTGTTTCTGTGCCCCTGTTCACTGGTAGAATATGGACGGGTGGAAAGTTACAATGGTATATATACAAAAACATGAAGGTGTGGCCTTAGGCCTCCGATGTTAAGGAGGTGGCGTTTCTTAAGAAGGAGGAGATTGACCAAATTCCCTAGTGGTTTTTGGCCTCATTAGCTCCCGTTTGGCGATGGATCTGGCGGTCGCGTTTCTTGGGTCATCTTCTTCAAAAAGGGTGCGAGGATTAAGGTGTCAATGGCGTCCGATTTCCAATGTCCTCCTGACAGGTTCATATTGTTGGTTTGATTGATGATAGCAGATTCCAGCATCTTTCTTTTGTACGGACAGCTACTCTTGAAAACCAACTCCGCCCCACTCCAGTTAATGACATGCCCTGTATTTCTAATATGTAGGAAAATTCCCGAACTCTCCGAAGCGTAACGTACTGATCTTTTGTGCTCTGTTATTCTTTGCGAGAGCGATCTACCTGTCTCGCCTACATAAATGTCATGACAATTACTACACGGTATCTTGTAAACTCCGGCTTCTTCCCTTTTGTTATTTAAGTATACGTTAACGAGCGAACTCCCGATGGATTTGGGATAATGGAAAATGAAAGGATTATCAGAACTGAGTTGCTCGGTGGCCTTTTGGATGTTTTCATCGTATGGAAGCTTTACTTTATCTTTACTTTCTGGGACAATAGCTGGGGGGACTTTAAGGAATTTTTTAATAGGCTAAATTCGCTAGTTCCGACCATAAAATTTAAAACAGAATGGGAAAAGGACGGAAAACTGCCGTTCCTAGATGTACTGATCATAAGAAAACAGAACAGGTATGCATTTACAGTATATAGAAAACCCACCTTCGCTGTCTCCTACATTCATTTCTTAAGCTACCACGACGTCTCCGTAAAAATCATGGTAGGGTGCAACCTATTCCTCAGAGGACTTAGGATATGTTCAAATGAGTACCTGGATCAAGAATTTAACACGATCCGCCAACACCTAACGCAACTGCTCTATCCACCACACATTATCGAGAGGGCTATTAATAAAGCAAATAAAATATACTACAGAGGTCCCACTCACAACAGACAAATAGATTTCAACAACAAAATAAAGCTTCCATACGATGAAAACATCCAAAAGGCCACCGAGCAACTCAGTTCTGATAATCCTTTCATTTTCCATTATCCCAAATCCATCGGGAGTTCGCTCGTTAACGTATACTTAAATAACAAAAGGGAAGAAGCCGGAGTTTACAAGATACCGTGTAGTAATTGTCATGACATTTATGTAGGCGAGACAGGTAGATCGCTCTCGCAAAGAATAACAGAGCACAAAAGATCAGTACGTTACGCTTCGGAGAGTTCGGGAATTTTCCTACATATTAGAAATACAGGGCATGTCATTAACTGGAGTGGGGCGGAGTTGGTTTTCAAGAGTAGCTGTCCGTACAAAAGAAAGATGCTGGAATCTGCTATCATCAATCAAACCAACAATATGAACCTGTCAGGAGGACATTGGAAATCGGACGCCATTGACACCTTAATCCTCGCACCCTTTTTGAAGAAGATGACCCAAGAAACGCGACCGCCAGATCCATCGCCAAACGGGAGCTAATGAGGCCAAAAACCACTAGGGAATTTGGTCAATCTCCTCCTTCTTAAGAAACGCCACCTCCTTAACATCGGAGGCCTAAGGCCACACCTTCATGTTTTTGTATATATACCATTGTAACTTTCCACCCGTCCATATTCTACCAGTGAACAGGGGCACAGAAACAAGTGCCCGAAATATATGGTTTCAACGTTTAAATAGTGTTTTATGGGCCTTCTTATTTTCATATTACACTGTAGTATTACAGGAAAAGACATTCATATATATATATATATATATATATATATATATATATATATATATACATACACACATACATATATCTTTTTAATTGCGTTTACTGACTGACAAGATCAGTATATATATTCTTCAGGAATTTAACAACAGCAATGAAAAACAGGAAACGTTTATCCAAACACCAAATGCTTTTAATGGGCCTATCAATTATGAATCATGTTAACTACCCAGAATTCATTTAAAACCTCAACACTTGTGGAGAAAACTATCCCCTTTTAATAATAAACCCCTAGAGGCTGCTAGCGTTTGTAGAGAAGAACAACAGGCCAACATTAGCACAAAAGTGACAGTGACATTGTTTCTCTTGGCCTGATAATAAACTTAAAAATTACTTTTGGACTTGTTATGCAGACACCATGTGATTTCAGTTTCTTATAATAATACCGTACCTCTGATAAGTTAAGTTTATTCGTGCAAAGCTTTTTACCACATTGAGAAATGACTATTCCAAGCACCTCTTTCCACCCATAAGGTTCTATAGCGGACTGAATTCTTCCAATAACACGAATGCCATGGTAACATGGGTATAATTCTTGTTTTAAAATCCGATATTGGAATATCTGGAATTTTTCAGGGGATTCTTTGTTCTCTGGAATTCCTTATAAAATCCACATTTTTCGGAGAGTTAGATGCAAGTAGTTTTACTTGTGATAAATTGGCTTTCTCTTGTTTGGAATTCTTGATTTCTCTCATAGATCAAACCAGCTGATGGTTGCTTGATCACTCGGCCGCGACATGTCTCCCCTTTTCCTTGAAGAGTGGAAGGCACGTTTCTTTTGTACTTAATCCTTAAAGTAGTTGTGCCATAAAAACAGTGCTTATATTTCTTTCATGCAAATTGAACTTTAATTAGTTAAAGAATAGTTATGCGGACATGTTAGCATTAGGTTTAAGAAATGAAATTATAGACAGTATGCTGATATAGTGGGAGGGACTCTGTGAAAGACGTTGGCGCAAGAACATCTTTACATTTATAAGAATAGTTTATATCTAGATACCGAAACTTCTTGTGTTCTGTTACAATTATATATTTGGTTCTTGGCTCTATTACAAATACATGTGGACCAGCATACTCTTAACAGTGGTAGAATTATTTGGAAATCAAGAAGTATGAAGTTCTATGCTACATTCTGACATCATTTCGACGATTAAAATAGTTCCTAAATTGTTTCTATAATCATTGGTAAGCAGACACATTTTTCAGACTTTTCAGCATTTATGTAGATAACCGAAGTCCATGGTAACTGTTTCGAAATTCCTAAAACTGTGGCTAGCTGATCCTTCATTGTCACCATCATGTGATTTCCTCCATAGTGTTCTGTTTTTCAGCCTCCCTAATAAAGCGGTTATGTGAATTGATTAATCTCATCTGATTCGTCTTCTGCCACTGCTGTTTTACAATCACATAACATTTCTTCAACACACACGAATATAAAGTATTTAAACTCGAAGACAATCTCTCGCTCTGTTTTTTGGGTGCATATTTACAGAATCAGCGAAGTAAGGTTTTACTGGTCATGTAACGGCCAGAGTGTCAACCCTGCAAAACCTGTTTCTTCTAACAATAACCACCTAATTTCGTAGAGCTCTGTCTCTTTATTCTTGTTTGAAAATGCATTCTGTTAGTGCATAAGTCTTGCAAAAGTTTATAAATATATATATATATATATATATATATATATATATATATATATATATATATATATATATATATATGTGTGTGTGTGTGTGTGTGTGTGTGTGTGTCTGTTTATTATAAAACTTACGTTTTGAGGGCGCAGCCTCATTTTCAAAGCTGAAAAACACGATTATATAATATATAAAAATGTTAAAAAGACTCAGAATTAAGAAATTTACAAATGAAAAATAAAAACCAATATTTAACAAGCAGAATGTGAGAAGCCTTTCACGAGGGGAACCGAAGATTGAGTGACATCAAACAAAAAACAAAGACGGCGAAACTCAGGGCAGGCACCGTGTTGTAGAGGTAGTTTGTTTAAAGTCGGAACAAGCTTCTTAATGTATAATGACTCGGCTGTTGCTAATTGATGAGGTGAGGTGGCTCTGGAGAGAATTTTAAAATGTTCATATTCAGTAACCTGTTTACACTTTTTGGCATGATCCTATACGCTGGAAAATTCTGGATTAGTCAACCTGACACCTGTTCTATGACTAACTTCCCGATGACAATCAATTCTTACTTTTAGCATGCGACAAGAAGCCCCCGCATATTTCCCCACCTTGCATTTGGGGCAACTATACAGACACACGATATTGGAAGTCACCAGGGAGCTTAGCTTATCTTTATATCTGAACAGAGAACCAATGGTTAACGTGTTCTTGGGTATGGCTCTACTGTTAACCGCCGGAAGTGCTGGTGAACAAGGTGATTTAGTTAGAGTTTAAAAAGACTTATCATAAATAAAAGGAAAACTAAAGTAAAAAGCCAGTTGGGGACATTAGGAACATTAAAAACAGGAGGAGACTTACAATTACGAAAGTTATATATTTGTTTTAAAAAAACCTTGGATGGGTAGCAATTTTATGAGAAATAGTTACAAAGAAATGAAATCTCTTGGTGGATACCTAACCAAGTTGAGGAAAAGGTATAAACCCTGTGGAAGAGAGTACGTAAGGAATTTAATTTAAAATTAGAATGACAAGTGCTATCAAAATTCACGTCTGTTTTCTAAAAATAGAGGTACAAAAGCCCTGCTCATTTCGGGACACCAGCATATCTAAAAATGCAAGTTTATTATTGTTTTCATAATCAGTCGTGAAGTTAATGGTGGGGTGGGCTAAATTCGCATATTCAAGAAACTGATCAGCTTGCTGTTCATTTCGGAATAGTAAAAAATTGTCGTCTACGTATCGATTATAAAATAAAGACAGAAAAGAGAGGGGACAGTTGTCTAGATGGCACATGAAGATGTTAGATAAAACTGGCCCATAGCTATTCCCTCAACCAGAGTGTAAGCTGTATTATTAAAAATAAAGGCAGTGTCCTGCACGGCCAGTTGTAACATTTTCTTAATTACTATAATTAAAACCGTGAAATATTGTTTTATAAATATTGGTTTTTTAATTTTTTAATTTGTACATTTATTAATTCTGAGTCTTTTTGAATTTTTTTTATAGTATAATCGTCTTTTTCAGCTTTAAAAATGAGGCTGTGCCTTCAAAACGTCAGCTTTTATAATGAACAGAAAAATAGTTCATGACGTCTCCTTCAGCTCCTTGTTCTATGTTGGTTGACAGCAACGCATCCCATGTCCATATATGCAGTACACACACACACACATTATATATATATATATATATATATATATATATATATATATATATATATATATATATATATATATATATATATATATATATATATAATATATATATATATATGTGTGTGTGTGTGTGTGCGTGCGTGTGTGCGTGCATTACCCAGTCGAGAGGAAATTTTATTGCTTACCTGTTACTGCAAAGTTGAAAAGTCCCATCTGTTGATAGCTCGATAGTGACCTCGTCAAAAAGGCTACTGGTAGTGCATCTCTCGCATTCTCTCTCTCTCTCTCTCTCTCTCTCTCTCTCTCTCTCTCTCTCTCTCTCTCTCTCTCTCTCTCTCTCTCTCTCTCTCTCAGGTCTACAACGAAACAAGCTTTACCCAAAATAATTTATTTGACAGAATCTAACATAACTGGATTGCAAGAAATAAGAGATGAAGTAAAATGGAATACTAAAGTTCCCCCAAAGAACAATCATATTACAGTCTATAATATTTAAGTAATTATTGTCTCTACACTGCAAGTCACAATAGGTCAAAATAGAGTACATTCCCAATGAGCACATCTTTAACCTCTTTCTCAGCGAAACATCTAAATAAGTCAAATAAATCCCTTATTAAACAAAATGCATAAAAATAAAGATATGGGAATTCCTCCCATGTTACTTATAAAGTACGCACAGTATAATAAATACTTGACACAGGAGACAGTATATAAATGAAAAAAGCAATCTACAGTTTGGGAAATCAAACATGGTTCCTACCTTAAAACAGCAATGTTCACAGTCTTAATCGATAGGTCTCGAACCACAAAGTCCTCACCGAAGACTTTTAATAATGTTCAGTGTTGGTTTTTGAATGATCATTTTTCTCATAACTAATCCCTTCACACCCTGGGACTCTGCCCAAAGGAAATGCACATACCCACGCCTACACTGGAACCTGGACATTTTCGGTGAAGGCACTCACGAAGTTGTGGCAAGTTCTCACATCTTGAGAATACCTGACGTAACAGTTTTACTTAATTAGGAAACGAGTCAGGTAACAGCTAAACATCCTCTCGAGGTTTTTCAGAAAGTTTTTCTGCCACACTTGTTAATTAAACAACTACTGTGTATTGTAATTCATAAAATACTTGTGACCCATAAGCTTTTCAGATGCTTGGCCACCCAAAGAAGTGCTGTCCCCAGCACTAGGGAAATAGCAATTATTAATTTCCAGATGCGTGCACCAAATGGACAGCCACACCACTGGTAGGCTAATCTTCAGGTGAGGGTTTACTCACACAATGTTTTTGTACATGACAAATACCCCCACTTCACAAAGAGTGTAACAACAAAGGCCCCGATCACCGATAAAATAGTGATGAGGAGGTACTTGATTTGGCATGAGGAAAGGTTTACCTTCCAGCATTGGAGGAAGTAGTGGAATTGTGACGATCACTTCCCTTAAATGTGGCACCAGAACAACTTTATGTTCCCCATGAAGATGCCACATGAAGATACGAGTAGTAAAGTTGAAGACAATCTTGCCCAGAACTCGAAACCTCAGCGAGACCAGTCTACAAGCCGCATCGAAGAGACGGGATCCTCGTAGAAGAAACATATCCGATGAATTATGGCACCAGATGGAGACTTCATACCGCCTGCAGAACACTGCGTTGAGAGTCTTTGTAGAGGCCACCTTGTACTCATGTTGGAACGTTCAAAAGTCACAGTCAGAAGGAGTCTGGTTATGTACTAACAAATCACATCCTAACCAGTCAGCATTTATGAGCGCAAAGATACTGCTGTCGCAAATATATCTATCATGAACTAAAACACATCCTGACTTACAGTCAACAGCCGAGGATTGAAACTGGTCTCCCAAAATGTACATATTCTCCTCACTGTCCCATACTATTACTGAACCATTAAAACCACTAGGGAAAGGTCGTATGATATAACTATGAAACAATTTCAAGTTATAACTGGAATTTCCACAAGCAACCCTCTATGAGACACACTCACTTTTAAAATACTATAATAACGATACAAATTCTCCCCAATAAAAATTACCTGAGAACCATACAAATATGCTGCATTCATTAGTCAATTCTAAAGACCCGAGAGGTAAAATATCTCCAAAAATTCGCCCCTTAGAAGTGGCAACCACTGCCTTAACCTGTATTTGAACTTCTGATAAGATGGATTCCGCTTCTCTCTTAATATTCAACAAGGTAGTTTGGCAAGAAGACAAAACTATCGTAACATCGAAGTCTCCCCCATTCTATCAACTGTGACCAATAACCCATTTAAAGATATCCTAACTGTCTCAAAACCCTCTCACAATTTGTCAGTACTATCTCTCGTAAAGTCATCAAAGTTTTACCTTGGCTAGCTAATTCTGCCAATACCTGTCCAGTTCTCACCAAATTAGCAATTGACATACTAGCAGTCGATCCTATGACCATAATGGCTGCAATTAACAATAGTGCAGCCCTCTTACTCCTAATAGAAGAGACCTGAGAAGTCGAAGAACCTAAATTTGGAAGCCATTTTAAAGTCTTCTTAATCGTATCCTGAACCCTAACAGCTGTAGCATTAAGTTCGGTTAGCCAAACCTGCAACGGATCAGACAGATTTCGTCCAGTATTCATCTCACCCAGTAAATTCCTAAGCAACTGAACTTTATTCTGGGATGCTTCAGGCTCAACCCTTGCCGAACCTATATCCTCAAACTCTATAGCCTACTCAAAGTTACTGCGTCAGACGACAGCCACACAACATAGTCTTCTTCTGTGATAACACCTGGGCCTAACCTCACTACAGAATTAGCCCATGCCACGACTCCCAAAGTCATGAACAGACGAAACTTCAGTATCTATAAAAACAAAAGAAAGAAACCTATAAGTTACCAGATCTCAAAACAAGAAAAAAAAAAAGAAACCCATATATCTAGATTCACAGAAATTGGATAATGGTCCATATGGACCCTAGAAAACGGTCTACTAGGAATAGGAAATGAACCCGATCTACAAGAAATGACCCTTGGCTTACACACATTACAAACTGAACCTCTCACAAAGTCTTCCACTGACATGAGCATATTCTTCCAAAAGAATTGTCCCCATATATTCTGATACATCTCAATACCCAAATGCAGACTGCCAGACCTACAGTGAACAATATCCAGAACTGTAGGCACTAAACTCCTAGGAAAAACTATTTGCGTCATATAACCCTTATCCTCACTATTTCTCAGCCTGTATCTAATCTTCCTAACTAACAAATTACCCTCTAATTCAAGGTCTGCAAAAGGCAACTTATAACCCTTCCTAACTAATTCCCCTCTAAGAAAGCTTTTGCTTCTGCCAAAATCTCATCCTCATCCTGTGTAGATTCTACTAAACTAATATCCCAGTCTATGCAATCTCCAGATACATAATATACATGAGTATCATCTGAATCAGAAAAACTTCTACTAAGGGCATCCACTACAACATTATGTCTACCCTGTATATACCTAAGCTTGGCATCAAAATTCCTGATTGTCATATACTACCTATCTCTTTTAGGGGAAAGATCCGGCTTATTGAAAAGATCCAACAGTGGACTATGGTCCGTAAGAACCTCTACTTGATTGCCCATCAATAACATCTTTAAATGAACCAAACTAGTCACTACGGCAAAGGCCTCTTTGTCCACTACCGACAGCCACTCATCAACACCCCGTATCTTAAACTTCCTACTGTAAAATGCAGTCGGATGGAGTCTTCCATCAAACTTCTGCATGCGGCAGGCCCTTATACCAGCATGACTGGTATCTGTCACCAACGTGAAAGGATGTTCAAAATCAGGAAATTTCAACACTGGGGGATTAACTAAAAGCATCCTTAATATTCTGAAAGACTGATTGTTGTCCATTACCCCATACAAACTGCATGTCATCCCTCAGGACATCTGTTAAAGGAGACGTTAAAGTAGAAAAACCTTTCACAAACCTACGAAAAAATCCAGCCATGCCCAAGAAAGACTGAATCGGTTTCTTATTCTTGGGAGCAGAAAAATCTGTAATTGCCCTGACTTTATCCTCATTCACTTTAACACCCTCCCTAGAAATGACACGACCCAAATATACTATCTGCTTCTTCAGAAAATTACACTTAGCTAATTTTATCCTCAAAGCTGCTAAATTAAGCCTCCTAAAAAACATTCCTAAGAACCTGTAAATGTTCCTCTATTGAAACAGTGGCAACTAAAATGTCATCCATATAGATAAGTATGGATTTCCCTAACAAGCCATGCAAAACTGTATTCATTAGCCTAGTAAATGTCACAGGACTACCTGATAAACCAAACAGCATCTGTGTGAACTCATAATGCCCCTTTGGCAAAGAGAAAGCCATGTACTTTTGACTCTCCTCACTAAGCGGTACTTGCAAGTACCCTTGCATCAGATCAGTTGAAGAATAAATATTCTTGGCCCCAATCTCAACAAATAAATCTGGCAAACACGCCACAGGGTAACGATCAGGAATCCATGCTTCTTAGGCACTGCTAACAATGGAAAATTAAAAGGCGAGGAACTGAGCCTAACAATGCCTTCCTCCTCCCACTTATTAACCTCATGCTCTACCTGTTCTCTTATCTTAAAAGGAATCATATATGAAGGGACAAAAATAGGCTTAGTCTTATCCTCTAGATGAAGCTTGTGTTCTAACACATTTGTTAACCCTAACTTATCCCTCCCTTTAAGTGCAACTATGTCCGCAAGCTCAGCCAGAACATCTTCCACACCCTCAACTTTTTCTTCTTCTTCTTCTTTTTTCTTTTAAACATATTTTTTAAAATCAGCATTGGCTAAATGATCCTTAAAAACCTACCTCCTAGCCTGTAAATCTGCTTCTGAAAATCCACGCATGTCCCCGACAATTGCAACTGAATTATCTTCATCAACCTAGTCAACAAAATAGATGCATAAGTACTCTTCTAATAATTCCGAACTGAATCATTACAGTTCAGCAATTCCACCCAAGTATCCACTGAACTCGATACATTGCTTATAGAACCCATACACTCTATCCCCTTCAGTTTTTTGCTACACTCATCCACACACACACCTGTCTGGATTTATGCACACCTTTCACTCGAACTTTCGCCATAGGCACCATACCAGGACCAAGAACCACATCATCTGACAAAACCCCCTTATAACACTTTCTACCCACAGAAACATGTTCAGAATCCACCCACAAATTCTCATGTACACCTGATCCATTATCATCATCCACCTTACTTATATCCATTCCCTCATAAACAAAAACACCAGGCACTCCAACAGTTATACCACATACCCCTGTATGAACCGAGATTTTGTTTCTTCGACATGCTGGATGACCCAGTAACAATGTATTCCCCAAAGCAGCCCCTCGCATAACCAAAAATGGTTCTGTAAAAGTTCTACCCCCAAAAGATAAATACACGTCTATGTAACCCAAAACCCGTAACCTATTTTCTTGAACATCACTTACTGTCTCTTTAGCAGGCCTCAAAGAACGATCAGAAAGCATCGACCGGAACAACTCATAATTCATCAAATTAATAGTAGAGCCGCCTGTATCTATACAAATATTCACATCAACCCCATACACATCAACCCCTTTTACCACTGGCTTCGGCTCTGAGGGTTCACCCAGAAGTCCTTTATCACAAGAAACAAACCCTTTTACCTCTTCCCTTTTTGCTGCTCGGTCCACCAAAAATTTTGTCGGCCCCCAGAGGCTCCTGAAAAACCCCCTCGAGGAGTTCTCCTACATTCCAGACCAGCGTTCTGAGGTGTGCTTCTAGACTCTTTCTGTTTAAGAAGACAGCAAAACCGCCAAAAGTGATATGCAGGTTTGCAAGCGCCAAAATATTTCACCGTACAGAACTTCTTAGTATGGCCCTGCCTATTGCAATTATGACAACGCCCATGGGATCCTGAACTCGCAGAAGTCTTATCATCCTCTGTCTTGGCACATAACCTCATAACTGGAGTCGGAATTACTCTGTGTATGATAGTTCGGAATAGCCCCGGAAGATTTCAGCATCCCGTCCAAAAAGGAGCTATTTACTGTAGGGCATTTCGACATGTGCCTAAGAACTTGAGAGAACAGTAAATTCTCGTCCGACCCCCTTTCTATTTCCTTGTCAAAACTATTTTTGATAGCATCAGGAGCTTCATTCAGGATCCACGCATATTACAATAGTTTCTCAAGATTTTCTATCGTGGTAGAGCCCCCATCTACCCAACCAGAATTTCTCAACTTCCTTGAAAAATCCCTTATTGCATCAAAACACTCATCGAATTATGGCCTTTACAGACTTTGAAAAGAGATCTGAGATCTCGAACTGCATTGCCAGCTCCAGCTGTTTTATATGACACTCTCGAAAAATCCTTAAGATTGTCCCAGATCCTGCACTTCAAAAAGTGATGACTCTGGCAATGCTTTCTGATATCCCGTTTATCTAAACTAAGGAAGCCTTTTGCTTCGTTGAAAGCTTCTACCCCATCCATTATTTTCTTGGCGACTAAAAAATTCGACACGCCCTCTATAAAAATTTCGAAGGGAACTGTAAGAATGCCATCAACCAGCCCGGGGAAATGGCTGAACTCCGTCATTTACGGATGTAAATTTTTGCAACATTGTCACTTTATCCTTATCTTCATTAGCCTCAGCCATATCACTGGAACAGATAACCCTCCAAGTTCCAAGAACTCGACCTGCTCTCAACTTCATATAACTCCCCAAAGGTAGAAAGAGAAAGGAGAGAGGAAAAAAAACAAGTTAGAAATTCAGCAAACTCCCAACACTAATGCATATGTGAACCATTAAATTAAATTCTAAACACCAAATGCGAACAATGAAGTAACGCTAACCGCAGATGTGAACAATTAAGAAAAAAAGTTCTAAAAATGAACGATGAATCAGAAATACTTCAGTCCACCCACACAAGGAAAACGGGCTTGCAGAGAGATCGTGATAACAGCGGGATAACAGCATCAAACGCTGTCAATGACGTAACAAAATCGTCACCGTTTTCCTAAGGACACTTCACTCACAATCTTGCTGACACAATCACAAAGCAACAGAACTCCATTAATCAGTCCCCATTACAAGTAACTAACAAGAAAAAAAAATCATAGTAACACTCATGTAACCCCTTCTCACAATGATGGCAGCAAAAATATGTAACTAACCTGAAAAAAAATAACACTTTTCACCTTGTTAACGCACGCATCTCCACACTTGCGACACAGGTTCACAATGTACTAACTCAATAACAGTGCATGGTCGTCTTGACTGCAAACAACTGCTTCAGTCATCAAAGAGACATGTATACCAACTAAAAAGACACACACTATCTCTTAACAATCTTGATTTCCTCGTAAAATAAGTCTCTTCAGAGCGTACCTATACACTTTTTTACCCAAGTGTAGTTACCCTCTGCCAAACGAATAATCTGTTACCCAGTCGAGAGGAAATTTCACCGCTTACCCGCTACTACAAAGTCGAGAAGTCCCATCTATTGGTAGCTCGGTAGTGACAGTATCAAAAAGGCTACTGGTAGTGCATCTTTGTACCTACTCAACCTGCATTCTCTCTCTCTCTCTCTCTCTCTCTCTCTCTCTCTCTCTCTCTCTCTCTCTCTCTCTCTCTCTCTCAGGTCTACAGCAAAACAAGCTTTACCCAAAATAATTTATTTGACAAAATCTAGCATAACTAAATTGCAAGAAATAAGAGATGAAATGAAATGGAATACTAAAGTTCTCCAAAAGAACAATCATATTACAGTCTATCATATTTAACTGGTTATTGTCTTTACACTGTAACTCACAATAGGCCAAAATAAGTCAAAGTCCAGTACATTCCCAATGAGTACATCTTTAGCCTCTTTCTCAGCAAAACACATGAAGAAGTCAAATAAATCCCTTATTAAACAAAATGCATAAAGATAAAGATATGGGAATTCCTCCCATGTTACTTATAAAGTACACACAATATAATAAATACTTGACACAAGAGACAATATATAAATAAAAAAAATCTACAGTTTGGGAAATCAAACGTGGTTCCTACCTTCAAACAGCAATGTTCACAGTCTTAATCGATAGGTCTCGAACCACACAGTCTTCACTGAAGACTTTTAATAATGTTCAGTGTTGGTTTTTGAATGATCATTTTTCTCATAACTAATCCATTCACACCCTGGGACTCTGCCCAAAGGAAACGCACATACACACGCCTACACCGGAGCCTGGACATTTCCGGCGAAGGCACTCACGAAGTCATGTGGCAAGTTCCCACGTCTTGAGAATACCTGACATAACAGTCTTACTTAATTAGGAAACGAGTCAGATAACAGCTAAACATCCTCTCGATGTTTTTCAGAAAGTTTTTCAGCCACACTTGTTAATTAAACATCTACTGTGTATTGTAATTCATAAAATACTTGTGACCTATAAGCTTTACAGTTCCCTGTTCTATGTTGGTTGACAGCAACGCATCCCATGTCCATATATGCAGTATATATATATATATATATATATATATATATATATATATATATATATATATATATATATATATATATATATATATATATATGTATATGTGTGTGTATGTGTACGTATGTATGTATGTATGTGTGTAAAGAAAACAGCAAGGGATTTAATATCAGTAGGGAAAGTAATAGTAAAATACGCTATCGATTAATAAAGTTTACAGATATTTTACAGATTCTGGATACATAAGCATTGATTTATCCAGAGAGAGAGAGAGAGAGAGAGAGAGAGAGAGAGAGAGAGAGAGAGAGAGAGAGAGAGAGAGCGAGTATAACTGACATAGGCGAGAATGCTTGTCAAGTCAGATCAACAGCAACACAACAGGAATTACGAAAAGAGATATATAATCCTGGAAATTTAAAATAGTGTGAAAGTCATTCCGAGTTAATTATGTTGTTGACCTCTTTCGCAAATGTAGAAAACTCTTCGTTTAAATGATTTAGTTGGAGAGACTGCACGTGGGTAAGGAGAGGAGGAGAATGCCATTCATATTTCATGACCCATCTGGCAAACAGTGTTGAATTATTCTACAATTCTTTCAACACAGAAAAAGAAAAATTCTAGTATCATTATCACATATGTTATGACCCTATACCCAGGTCAGATAGGGTCATAGTCTTTTACTGCATCTGTTTTAAGAACAGCATCATATCATCTTCCATCCCTAAGATTCTCCGGTAGCAATGGCCAGCCCTGGGTCAGCACATTCATTCTCTCTCGTTGACTCCTCTCGCTGAATCTATTCTCAAACAAAGGCCCACTGGAATGAAATGCCGAGATACAAAGCTAGACTTTATTTGCAAATGTAACGAATGTATTTCAGCAAAAGCTACGGTCACGAAATGGAGTGCCTCACACCCCATATAAATGGAAATCATAACTAGAGGAAATTCAGGCTCACAATCAATCGAATCAATGATTCTAGATCAACCAATACTAGTGACTAACACCCCGGTCACCAAACCAAATAAAAAGGTCATAATGATTCTAGACCAAAATAAAAGTCATAGAGTATGTAAAAAAAAACACCACTTCCAAAATATTCATCCTCACAGGACGAACCCAGAATTCCTGTTAAAAGAAACATATCATATCTGAAATGGTGTTTAAAGACACCAACATTCAAAACGGAAAAATGCATAATGGAGAACAGAACGGGAAAATGCATAATGGAGAAACAGAGGAGTTTCACTGCGACACAAACTGGGTATTTTCACATAAAATCTGGAAAAGATATAAGTGTTAATGAGGTATCTTACCCACTTCCTATGGCCGCAAATAAACAACCTTACTCAGCCGCAAATCGAAGTCCATAGCCATTGTCTGTTCCTCTCATAATATACCATTAGAGAGTGCACATACGCACACACACACTTAATAACCCCTCCCCGGAAGCGTGACGACACCGGTTCAATGTTCGAAGGATCACAACGCTTCCTTCAATCTGTCACATGATCAGAAGGCACAAATGAACTCGGCAGATACCCACTGTATCTAATTGTGGAAACCTCCAACGTCAACACAAATGCCACCTGCACCGGATATGTCTTTCATAGACCAGCATATAGTTCGTCAAAAGATTTAATACATATTACTATGTGGTTGTTTTCAAAAACACATGCCTAGTAATTCCTACAAAGCTAATCAAGGTTAATGCTTGAGAGAAAAGAGGAGTGTAGACGGAAGTCATTCGAATGGTGCTCAGAAAAATAAATGTTTATATTTAATTATCTGAATTATTTGATGATACGAATAAACGTATTGACACATAGTCACATTTTAGATTACTGAACACAGAAAGAAATATGATTATTGTTATGAGTTTTGTAAAATGAATAAAGATGAACATCAGTAGCATATTCTATATAATTTAGAGTATTTGGAAGTAAAATTTACCTTTTAGCGATGTAGTTTGTTTAATGTGTCTCACGAATCGGATGTTATAATTTGATGCTGGGGAAATGACATAAGGTTTGGTGGGGCTGGAGGATTTTGCGGGTGCCGTTGGTTAGATGGACTGTGACAGAGACAGAGAGGGAGAGAGAGAGTCGAAGTAACTGCATTTGTCAAATCAAGTTATGTCAGATTTAAATGCAGGGAAACAAAACGCCTAAAGCACGGCTGTTCTCAAGGTTGAGAGCCTCATTTTCTGTTATTAGATTCAGTGATGTGTCATCGGTCCTTTAAAAAGGCCATTAATTATGAGGGAAAATGATATGCCCTTTTCTGAATGCTGAAGAAAAATGCATGCATGTTAATTTCAAACATAACAGCTTTCTTTAAAAAAAAAAAAGAAAAGGAAAGCGGTGTGCAGAATAAGAGAGCAGCTCCTGGATTTTATGACCACAGTCCTGGCCGGGCAAAGATAAAACATCTGTATTCAAGCACTTAGGAGCTATTTTGCCGTCATGATTTTATTTTTGCAAGAACTCCGACATTCAGTTCTAGTTTACAAAATAACTGTGTAGGTTTAACATAATTAGTCCCTTCTCAGCGATTTTGCCATTCCAGTCAACCAATGGCTTAACTATTCTTTCCTCTCTTATTCGTAAATGTTAAGGCTAAAATAAACTTCGAGGCATTCTGTTAGTTTTCGCCATCCCCGTGAGTAGACCGTCTCTAATTGCTCATGAATCATTAATTATTCGCGTCATTTGCCTATAAAATAAATTTCTTGCCCAGTATATTCTATTATATAGTCTTTTAAACTTAGATGTATTTCATTCTAGGATTATCCAGTAGCATTTTCATACACTTTTGGTTATGCTGTTAAAATTAGTCAACAGACGCTTCTTAATGTAAAATCAAAATTTAATAAAAAAAAAAAAAAATTATTAGTGGTATTGCAATGCATTTTCCATAGAGTTAAATATATCCAGGTTTAAAACAGTAAAAAGTAAAATTTTTTAGATTTTGATTACCTACTTTCCCCCGTATCAGGATACATTTGATACTACGGCTAAAGCTTTAATTTCTTGACCTATTCAGTGATTTCCCGTTTCTTTCTACCAAATCCAAATCCATTTTCTCATCTTGAAATATATATATATATATATATATATATATATATATATATATATATATATATATATATATGTATGTATATATAATATATATATATATATATATATATATATATATATATATATAATATATATATATATATATATATATATATATGTATATATAATATATATATATATATATATAATATATATATATATATGTATATATAATATATATATATATATATATATATATATATGTATATAATATATATATATATATATATATATATATATATATATATATATATATATATATATGTATAAATTATGCTACCCAAGGTTCACATCACATGGCATTAGGGTGCTTTTACATTCCTACTGTCGTTCACGGTTGTCAATCATTCTAGCTGTATTTGAATATGGGGGAGGGATAATCTTATATATATATATATATATATATATATATATATATATATATATATATATATATATATGTATATATATATATATATTTATATATATATATATATATATATATATATATATATATATATATATATATATATATATTACTAAAAGGACCTCATTCAAACTTGATGGTATCTAATGGAGTGTTTATTCAGAAAAAGCTACAAGCTTTCTTGGACAAACAGTCCACATTATCAAGTATCAGTACGGATGCTTGATAATGTGGACTGTTTGTCCAAGAAAGCTTGTAGCTTTTTCTGAATAAATACTCCCTTAGATATCATCCAATTTGAATGAGGTCCTTTTAGTAATTCTACTAATGCACAGAACAATGTATGTGATAAAGTTAATATATATACATATATAGGCTATATATATATATATATATATATATATATATATATATATATATATATATATATATATATATGTATGTATGTATAATAAGATAATCCTTTCCCCCATATTGAGATACAGCTACAGTAAGTTACTACAGTGAACGATAGTTGTAATGTAAAAGCACGAAGGAAGTTCTTCACTCTAATGCCATGTGATGTGAACCTTGGCTAGAATAATTGTTTTCCCAGTTTTTAGCTTTATTTCTTTTGGTTTCCCATTGATTAGTAGATCTCGTCATCCCATCCTCCCCTTTAGGCGGATTTCAGTCTAAGCTTTAACTATTTTTGGTGTGACTTTTGACTCGCATCTAACTTTTGAGAAATGTTTAATGATAAAGTATCACCAAATGCAGCTCAAAAGTTCGGTTATGTACGTAAGACCTCATTTATTTATAACAATGATGAAATCAGTTTTACCTGTTTTAGGTCATTTGTCCTTTCTTTACTGGAATACTGTTCTCCGTTGTGGATGTCTGCTTCTGCCAGAGATTTATCTCTTTTAGATAAAGTAATTCGTGGTGGTGTGTTTCTGTTTCCTAACATTACCATTTATGACTTTAACTGTCGACTGATGGGGACTTGTTGGTTAGTATTTCGTAAGTTGTATTTTAAAAAAGATCTTTCTAATTCGCAATTGATCCCTGATTCTCTTTTCCTGCCGAGAGCAACCAGGTTTGCGGAATAGCAGCACTAAAATACAGTAAATGTGCTTCGATGTCGAACTTCTCAGTTCCAGACGCCCTTTATTCCTCACACACAATTGGAACTTCAAATGTTCTCTGTATTTTCAAAGTTTGCTGACATTTTTATATATTTATTTATTAATTCGTTAATTTATTTTTCCTTTTCTAATAACTTATCCCCCTTTTCTGCTTTTCCTATTACCATCTGTTATTTCTTTTAAATTAATAACATATTCTTTGGAAGCTTGAATTTCAAGTCAGTGGCCCTTGTGGGCTTGTTCCAGATGAATAGGGTTCATCTGAATAATAATAATAATAATAATAATAATAATAATAATAATAATAATAATAATAATAATAATAATAATAATAATAATAATAATAATAATAATAATGAGTAAAATATTTTCAACGAAAGTAGCAACATCTAGTGATTTCATATTACGATGATAATATCACCAAAATAATAAAGAAAACATTGTGGAAACTTAAATAGAAAATTTAGGCATTAAGAGGTTGCCCTTGGTGTTTATAAGTTACGTATGTCCGTTATATAAATTTTTAATAAAAAACCAGTTCAATGACGTCTTCAGTTGGATATTAATGGACAAAATTATTTAGGCTCTGTAACCTGAGAGAGAGAGAGAGAGAGAGAGAGAGAGAGAGAGAGAGAGAGAGAGAGAGAGAGAGAGAGAGAGAGAGAGATCAACTTTCCCAATAATTTCTGAGGCCCCTCATGTTGTTAAATCCCTCTGAACCACCAACGTAGATTCATGAGAAAAATATGTAAAAGAGGATCATGAATTTTCCGGTTATGAAGGTCTCACTTCCCTTGTTATTTTATTTTCGCTACACCTTTTTATATTCAAGACTTTCTAGAGGATATTTTGCCCTGTGAGTATGATGTCACTTTTATTAAATTCGTTCGTAAACTCAAAATACAGGGTATCTGGCTGAATAACAGATAAGTTACTTGTTAATTTCAAAATCTTTAAGATTCATGATTAGTTTTCTGTAAGAGAAAACTATTGAGATGGCTATTTGTCTGTCCGTCCGCACTTTTTCTGTCCGCCCTGAAATCTTAAAAACTACTGAGGCTAGAGGGATGCAAGTTCGAATGTTAACCATCCACCCTCCAATCATCAAACATACCAAAGTGCAGCCCTCTAGCCTTGGTATTTTTAATTTTATTTAAGGTTAAAATTAGTCATGATCGTGCGTCTGGCACCGCTATATGTGCCAACAACACATGCCGTGGCTGAAAGTTTCATGGACCGCGGCTGAGAGTTTCATGGGCCGTGGCTGAGAGTTTCATACAGCACTATACGCTGTACAGAAAACTCGATTGCGCCGAAGAAACTTTTTACTCGTTATTTGTTGT
>JANJGK010000005.1:63131347-63257472 GCA_039081455.1 Macrobrachium rosenbergii
TTACGAGATTTACTGAGGTGGGGAAATGCAGTAACTTTTTGTGAGGTATACATGTTTTCTCTAATATTTCTTTGCACTTTTCTTTGCAAAATTACAATTGTAGCTGACATACTATCATGAAAGATAAGAACTAAAACCAGCATCAATTCCAGGGTATATTTATGAGCAAATAAATAAAAAGACGTCCTGGAGCTGCAGAGAGGGAGTACATCCCCATTTGAAATCTGAAGGCATATTGATCAATGTCTCTCCTGTGCCGAGGTATTATAGTTGCCATAAGTCATTTATGGACCATTGAAGTGCTATGAACATCTTTCGTGATAATTCATTCAAACTATGGTGCATAATATTAATACTCATATGAGGATTCCCATCCATCACCCAAAACCTGTTATAGATACTCATATGAGGTTTCCCATCCATTAAGGATTAATAGGGCTCTGACCACCTACCTGGGTCACCCCAAAACAAATTACACTTATTCAATTTCTTTGGCGTGATTTCACGATTAAACATCATTTGCACTTGTGGAGACTGCTTCCCCTTGAAGCAGCACAGTTGCCTACACTAAGAATATGGCGACATACATGATTATTATAATTATCAGCACCGCACCAAGAACACATGGTAAGAACAACTTATGGTCACTGAACAGTTCAGCATGGTCCATTTCTTCGACTTGTTTTAACGCTAGCAACGTTGTAAACTCCAGTAGAATTACTGGCTGCCGTAACTACCGGCTGTACTGGTTATCATGTGGTCTCGGTGCGTTGCTGATAACTATCATAATCATGTGTGTCGCCATATTCTGAAAGTGTAGGCGATTATGCTGCTTCAAGGGAAAGCAGTCTCCACAAGTGCAAATGACGATTAATTGTTAAATCACAGTTAATCTGACTAAGGATGATGAACTCCTTAGACACTATTCTGCACGTTTCATCAAAAAGCCGTGATCCCTCCAAAAGGAACGAAGTTGACGTATTGTGGCAGATTTCAGCTAACCTGCAGCTCTTGCAAAATATTGCTGAAGTCGTTTCTAATTGCATCACCATATAGTCATTAGGAACTTGTATAAATGAATATTTTGTAGCAGTCATGTCATGTGTCAGCTAAAATTCACAATCCCTGAAACTATATCCCTTAGAACAAACTCCTTATTTTCACAGAGCAATGTGCATCTCTCCTTATAATCAATAGCTAATGACTGAAACTTAATCCTTATAATATACATAGTTTCCAGTCCCTCTAACATCACTATTGTATTGTTATATGTACTAGGAAAAGGTCTTATTATGTAACTACGAAATGGGTCTTTAGCACTAGAAGAAATCTCCATTATTAACCCTCTGTCTGATAAACATACTTTTATTATCCCATAGAGTCTATATAAATCACTACCTGTGAAAATTATGTTGGACCCTCCTTATAAGCTCCATTCCCCAAAGGTAAAACATCTTCAGAAATACACCCTGAGATTTAATCTCGTCTAGCAATGATTCAGTCTCTTTCTCAATATTCACAAGCATGGTATGAACTACAAACAGAGCTATTGTCAAATCAAGGTCACTCCTAAGCCCCTGAAGAGTGACTTGTAACATTTTGTATGTTTTTCTCAAATCTTCAAAACGCTCATGTAACTCTATGTTACTACTACATAACTTCTCCAAAACCCTCCCCTGATCAGCTACCCCAGCTTCCAATGCCTCAACCTTCTTCAGGCTCATAATTGCCACCCCACCAATCACTGCTACGGCCACCACTCTTTTACGCACCCTACTTCTACCACACAAAAGTATCCAATGATAGAAATTATACAAATGACCAAATGATACAAATAACCCAAATGATGAAAAGCTTTCATGCTAAAAGAATTGCCAAATTATAATAAATCCCTGCATCTGTGAACATAGGAAAGAGAAAAAAACCATAAATAATTTCTTAATTCCAACAAAGAAAAATAAAAAACAATAATAAGCACTCCCCCCCAAAAACAAAGAAACCACAATAAACAGGGATAGTGATAGTGTGCTCATTATCCCTGTAAGCTTCTCACTATGCATGGAAGGCAGTGAGAAGCTTACAGGGATAGTGATAGTGTGCTCACTATCCCTGTAAGCTTCTCACTGTCCCTGGAAGGCAGTGAGAAGCTTATAGGGATAGTGGGCACATTACCACTATCCCTGGAAGGCGGTGAGAAGCTTAAAGGGATAGTGAGCACAATTTCCATAAACAAAGTGTTAAATGAAGTGGTTACATGGGTGGAATTGTTAAACTAACAATTCAGTTAGGAGGCATCAGAGGAATACTTATGTTGTAGATTTGGAAGAATGGAGAGAGGAAACTGAATCAGTGGCATTAATAGGGGAACAAAATGGGTATTTGGAGGCTGCAATGAAGGTTAGAAGGGAGATATATAGGAATCATTTGGGTGAGGCAGACTATAAAGAGTACATAGAGGAGTTAGGTGAGGTTTTAGCTGAATACTCAGATGTAAGCTTCTCACTGCCTTCCACCACACACACACACACACCTGTTTATCCACTTTTATATCTCTCGCCTCAACTTTCACCATACCAACCATACCTGGTTCTAAAATTGTATCCTCCATTAAAACACCCTTGTATACCCTCTTCCCCTCACCAGTAGGCTCATTTTCTCCATGTGATTGATTATCCCCTATAATTTCCTCATTATTCCCACTTATTTCGTCATTATCACTATGTCAATCACACCCCTCCATTTCCTCAGCACCTATATACAGGATAAAACCTCCCGTTTCCCAAACTTTTATACCTCCTTTACTAGGATATATAGAAATATTGATCCTATCACATGAAGGATGTCCCAGTAAAATGTTGTTCCCCAAGTTAACTGCTCTCACTGCCAAAACTGTTTCCTTTATTGATCAGTTCCCCAGCGAAAAACAAATATCCGACACACCGACACCGTCCAGTTTATGAGATTGGACATTACACACCCTATCTTCTGTGCGCCTAAGTCGCAACTGAGAGAACATTAATTGAAAAATCAAAATCCACTAAACTGACCTACACCCCTGTATCCACAAAAATTAAAAGACTAGACTCCACTACAGCTCCTTTCACCACTGGCTTCGGTTCTTTTATATCCCCCAAAAGTCCTATATGATACGAACGTTTTATCCTTTTCCTTTTAACTGATCGGCCTACTTCGGGAACTTCAAGGATAACTTTCTTGAGGAGTTTTCCTATAGCTACTACCAAAATTCAGTGCTACTGGCCTATTGTTACTTAATTTGAGCGTCGGACAGAACTGCCAAGAATTAGCAGAATTCCTACACCCACCACAGTATTTAACTCGGTAAAAATTTTTCGTATGCCCTGGCTTATTGCAATTAAAGCAGCAAAATTGTGGCATGTGATCTGTAGACCTTCTATCACTCTCGACTTTACCACAAAAACCACTGGAAGCAAAATCTGAATCTCTCTGCAGGAAATTCCTCTGGCCTACCATGCCTTTGAAAAATGTGTGGTCTACTGTTGGGGATTTCAACATGTGCTTCTTGATTTCGGCGAAAAAAAAATGATTCATCAAACGTAGGCTCTACCGGACCATCAAAACTGCTCACAATGGCATCTGGGACATCATTCAGCAACCACGAGAATGCAGGAACCCCTGAAAATTTTCTAACAATATAAAATTGCCATGTACCCAGCACAAGCCTTTCAATTTCTCCAGCAAACCTGAAGCTGCACCAAATAACTGCGAGCTATACTCTACCATAGAACTCTGACCTTTCATAATTTTGTAAAATGCCCAGAAATCCCAAACCAAATCACAACATTCATCTGCTCCATATGCAGTTAGTAGAAATTTCTTCAGGTCATCCCAAGTGCAAAATTTTTTAATTCGAAGCTCCTACACCATTTTCCAGTGTCTCCCATGTCTAATGCCAGAAATCCTTTTGCCTCATTAAAGGTATTTGTCTCATCTGTGCAAATCCTCAATAAAAATTTCAACAGGTTGTCTTAAAACCCCATTCACTAAACCTATGAATCAGTCTTATAGTCTGTGTCCCCAGTTGCCGTATTGCTGACTACCAACTTTTTCTCTCTGCCGGTATCTAAAATATCCCTCACCCCTCGATAAAAACGACCTCATCTTAAGCACGGTTTACGCGCTACGATAAATTGTAGCGATTTATTGTAATGAAAAGGTTGTTACAATTTGTCGTTACGTGTAAACAGGAGATCGTAGCGATTTATTGTAGCGATCTCCTGTTTACACGTAACGACAAATTGTAACAACCTTTTCATTACAATAAATCGCTACAATTGATCGTAGCGTGTAAACCGTGCTTTAGCATGTACCCTATGGAAGTTAAACGCCTCATTTATACGTGTTCCCCTAGCCCAGTCAAACAGCTGAGTGCAAGGTCATCTGATATTCAAGGTCAGCTCACAAGACCCACAAAAGAAACAAAAGAAAAAGGAGCATCTCAGCAGTAAAAAAATACCCATTCGATATCACCCTTGCCTTTGTCTCCATGCAATATACGCTGAATGCGCAAGAGCAACCAAGGTGATTCGCTAAGTAGGCAAACCACCCATTACATCCTACACGCAGCACGACTAAGAATAACTCGATAAGAAGAAAAAAAGAAAAGAAAAAACCTGAATAAAGTCAGCCCATAACAATAACATATTTCGATCCCACAATTCCACGAGAAAAATGAAAGACAGAAGAGAGAAAATAAAATTTCAGACTAACTGAAATGAAAACCCAAAAGGAAAAACTCACTTTGTCTTCCTTGATTACCGCACCCCAGTATCACCGCAACCACCCTGATATTTCCGAAGTTATAACCGCATTTGTAATCTAAGTGATGAAAATACACAAATACTTGCCGAACCATTTGAAAAATTAACACCTCATCAGGACACCCACTGATTAGGACTGACTGTCTGAATGACGATGATAACCATATCTCATGAAAAATGCAAGCTTGAAATCCACCCCTTTGCAACCTCGAATACCACTCCAGGTACTCCCAGATAACGCCCTTCACAACGTGTACCTAACACAAAATTATCACCATTCATACCTCTCTCTTCAGTGTGAATTCAAACAAGAGTGTTTGGGTTCAGCTGCCACCACCTGTTACCCCCCCACAAGGTACAGTTCTGGACAGTTCCACTGGATCCAGTTTCCTGAGCGAGCTGGGTTCGTGGCAGGATTTGTGTTGATAGCCCTGAAGGTGTGTGTGTCCACTTAAGTTATTACCTACCAACTTAAGAAGATATATGGACAGATTCCATATCAACTGAATACAAGTGGATTATGCCTAGTCTAAGCATGGCATTAAATTATGCCATGCCCTACTTCGAGCACATAGTTAATTAAATTGCCAAATATCGTAAACAACTTTAAACAAATTTTGTAATTAATCTCGTTTTCAACAAATCAGTTACTGTGTTCAGCTTTGTTTGCTCTCTCTCTCTCTCTCTCTCTCTCTCTCTCTCTCTCTCTCTCTCTCTCTCTCTCTCTCTCTCTCTCTCTCTCTCTCTCAAGTTTATCAAAACAAGTGTGAATATCAACAATTAAACAAGAAATATATTAAGTAAAAGGGCATCTCTCCATCAAACAACTTTAACTGTGCCCGTGGTTTTAATTCACTTCAGCAAAACTAAAGAACAAAACATGTTTATCACTTTGCCTTATGCACACAATTAATCCTATTCACTGGTGGTCAATAAATGAAACTTTTACAAAAATTTTAAATACAAAAATTTATTGTTAAATTCAAAATTTATAATAAGAATTCACAATCTGAAAAAATTTACTATTATTTGAAACAGCACAAAATTTATTAATTCTTGAATTAAATTACAAAGGTTAATTTATCAAGAAATTAAATCAATCAAGCAAAATTTAAACTATCAAGAATTACTCAAGATTTGAAATGAAAGTCTTAGTAAATGAAAATTAAATCAGGTCTGCAATGTTAAATTATTAAGAAATTCTTAAATTGCTAAGTAAATAAATGTTAAATCACCAGTATATAAAATGTGAAAAATTAAGAGATTGCAAGCACAAGGACACACAAAAATACACAAAAGATTTACCAAAAACAATTTCACTAAGGCAAAATCCTTTAACATACTTATAATGCCATGGTAATAATAAGTAAAATTCACTTTACCTTACACAAGCTTGTGAAAACTTTTGCAAAATCTACTCTAAATGCAGCTGCTCAAGATTCACAAAACACACTTTTGATAGGCACTGTTACAAATATATACACTTCTACTATCAGATCTCAAAAGCTAGGATTAATATCAGTGACCAGACAAATATTTTACTCTAATAATTTCTCTCTTTTGAAGAGAGAGAGAGAGAGAGAGAGAGAGAGAGAGAGAGAGAGAGAGAGGAGAGAGAGAGAACCACACGAAAGGTCTCTGAAATCAGAACAAGCAAATTTTTAGTATTCCAGGAAGGAATGAAACAGTCAGATGACGGCATTATTAAGGCAAAAGGTTTTGAGGCCAAAACTAACTCGTTAAAACAGTACATGATCAGAGCAATGCAATCTTACAAAACATGACGTAATCGATCGAGACTTGTGCTTTTTCTCACAAAAAGGCGTACATGACTCGAACAGAAAATCGTATGGGATGTGATCATAACAATACATGTTCATAGCAATGTAATCTTAAACATGGTGCAATTGTTGTGTGCTTCGGTGCAATAACTTGTTCTTATTTCTTAAAAAGGTACACATCTTTACCCGAAAATTGTATGGGACAAAGTGTTTAATGAAATCTCAACACGACAGGAAACAGGCACCCATCTCAACTCAAAAGAAAGCAATTTCGACGACAGCTATAACATCTGGTCTAACTTAAACTTTCTCTTCCGGTGCTATGCTGTTATCAAGAAAGATACTATTAATTCTAAATTACGTTCGTAAGTTATCTAAATAACTAACTCTTTTGAGATCTGACATTACAAAGACATTCATATATAACTAATACCGAATACATGACAACTAGAACATGTAAATATATAAAAATCATGGAATGGTATACATATTACAAGGCAATATCATGAAATTCCTCCCCCCAGGAGATTAATTACTCCGGGTTTGAATCCAACCATTCACAGCGTGATAAATAATCTACTATGACATTATCGTTTCCTGAAATGTGGTTCACTTTTATATTATACGGTTGCAGGCATCAAGACCACCTGGTCAGTCTCTGATTGTTATTTTTCATCTTATTGATGAATGAAATAGGGTTGTGGTCAGACAACACTAAAATTTCTTCATTCATGGGTCTGTTCACATACACTTCAAAATTTCCATGCCGTGATTAATGCTAATGTTTCTTTTTTATGGTAGAATAATTTTTCTGATGCTTTTTCAACTTTGAAGACATGAAGCACACTGGGGGTGTAGAATACTACTGTCATCTTCTTGAAGTAGAACAGCTCCAATTCCACAGTCAGATGCAGCTTGAAGCACTGGTCTTGAAGTTAGAATGGCTCTAACCTTCGCAAATGATTCTTGACATTCTGGAGTCCAAACAAACTTTGTTTTCGGACTGGTTAAATCAGTTTAGGGAGCTACTACAGCTAAGAAATTTGGAAAGAATCGTTGATAAAATCCAGCCATGCCAAAAATCTTTGTAGTTGTTTCCTGGTAGTAGGTGGGGTAGCCTTACGAATACCTTTACATTAGCATCATCAGGAGCGAGAAGGCCTTTTCCAACTTCAAATCCCAAATGCTGAACAGTTGCCTTTCCAAACTCATTTTTTTGCAAGTTCATTGTTAGTCCTGCTTCCCTTAATTTCTTGAACACTTTCCTTAAAATCTTTAGATGTTCTTCACATGTTGTAGAATAAATCACTATGTCATCATATGTGTATCATCAAGATACACACCGACTCCTTTTATGGATCCTAGCATTTGATCCATCACTTGTTGGAATGTTGCAGGTGCCTTCATCAAACCAAACGGCAAAACAGTATATTGATACAGCCCAAAAGGAGTAGTAAAAGCTGACAGCAACTTAGCATCCTCATCTGAGGGAATTTGATAGTATCCTTTCAACAAATCTATCTTGGAAACGAACTTGGCTTGCCCAATATTATGAAGTAATTGATCAATAAGAGGCAAGGAATAATTGTCAGCCACACTGATGGAATTCAGTTTCCTATAATCAGTACACATCCTAAATGAGCCATCTGGTTTCTTCACTAACACACACGGTGAACTATAATGACTGGAACTGGGTTCTGCTAATCCATGCTGCAACAAATACTCAACTTCTTTCTTCAAAATATCTATGTGAAAAGGTGATAAGCAATATGCTCTCTGTTTAAAAGGTTTTCCATCTTCTCTGATCTTTATCTCATTCTTTGTCAGATCGGTACACCTAGATACATCTGCAAAAATTTTAGGGAAACTTCTAATCACTTTACTTAATTCACTACTTTGCTCAACACTAAGATGTTTTAGTTTATCCTCAGATTTTCCAATATGGAAGAATTGTCCATCTTGCTTTCAGCTCCCAATTCGTAGCCATCATCGTCCTATGTAGATGAAATTGTCTATGTTACTGAAACAGTTTCAGAGTTAGTCTCTGAGAAGTAAGGTTTCCAAAGATTCACATGTATCTTCCTCTGTTGTTTCCTTCTTCCTGGTGTTTCAATCACATAAGTTCGATCACTTAACTTCTCTGTTATTTGTAAGGACCTTGAAATTTATTGGTAAGGGGAAATCTTTTTGCTGGTAAGAACACTAGGACTTGCTATCCTACACTAAAACTTTCAGCATAGTCTTAGCATCATATCTTCATTTCATTTTCCCTCGACTTATTTTCAGATTTGCTAAAGAGAATTTTCTAATTTCTCTTAACATTTTCCTCAAATTCTTCACATATTCTCCTTGAATTTCCTCTTGATTTTCTTCCCAATTTTCTGCAAGAATCTTTAATGGACCTCTCACTTTTCGACCAAAAATCATCAGGTTAGGTGAACATCCCATACTTTCTTGATAAGCTTTCCTAACTTCAAACAACATCAAAGGTAAACCAGCATCCCATTCTCTTCCTGATTCATAACTATTTTGTTAACATACTTTTCAATGTCTGGTGGAACCTTTCCAAGGCACCTTGAGTCTCTGGATGATAAACAGTTGATAACTGCTGTTTCACTCTTAACAAGTTCATCACATCCTGGGACAATTTTGAAGTAAAGTTCGTTCCTCGGTCGCTTTGCACAACTTCTGGTGTTCCAAACTTGGAGAAAAACTCCACCAACTTCTCAGCATGGATATACGTTCAAAAGACTACAGTAGTTTGACTTACAATGTGTTCAGTGACTTATTCACGTGGTTACCATGAGATATGTCCATGCAGTAGTAATTCTCTTGCTTTCTCGTGCACACATGCATAAATATGCAAACGTACATTATATGGAATAATGAGTGAACATTGGTGTTCTTGTCTTACAACAAAATCATCTTTTATCCTATTCAACGCAACCAATAGTCATTTGAGTATTTAATTGTGAACGCCATAAAAGTTACCATTCTATCAGAGAGATGTAGACTACATAAGCCATAAGAAAACGAAATTCTTGTTATATTTACAATGTAAGAATATATAATTATTGACAATACACATCATTAATAAGCATTGTGAAACCATTGGCACCTTAAGATGTTAGTTGGGAATTTATATAAAAACATTGCAAAATTTGACATTTTCGTTACAATAACAACCTAATACAACTGTTGTTGTATTCTGAATTTTTATTTCAAAAGGAATATTGTTTAAAACGTTATTTACCAATGTTATTTTAAAAATTAATGATGTCAGGATATTTGTATCTGCCATTGATCTTATATGCATAAGCTATGTTATCCATCAGAAAATTCACAATAAAGAATAACATAAAAAATGGAAAAATCTAAGATAAAAAATAAAAAAAAACTAGGACAAAGAATGAAATCCTTTTGTCTCACCCCAAAATCAAGTTTGCAGTAAATATTAATATTCACGAAGCTCACAAAAGCGAGGAAGAGGAAATTTGCATAACAACAGATATCCAAACTGAATTTTGAAAAACTAGCACAGGAGAAAGAAAGACGAGAGGAGAAATCGTGATTATCTGTTCCCTCAGTTATTTATTTCCAGTCTTGACTAAATATAGTGACTGCGTCTTTTTCGTTCGTATCTTTTCTTCTCACCAAAATTCAGTTAATTTTGACTTACGCAAGTGAGGCATTAAGGCAATAACTGTTGACCTCGAAAATGGCGATAAATCCTTACTAAATTTTTTGTCTTGTTTCATTACTGAGATATACTGTATTACTAATTCGATTTCAAAGTATTGATTCATGACGAGGAAACTAACAATGACGAATAATGCATTTTGGTAGATATATGGTTATGTAAATTTGTTGTAGAGAAGTTTAGTATTTGATATTTTTGTAGAGATTATATCAGACCCTGTGGTAAAGTAGAGTATAGACTCCTTGTCCCACCGTCTAGTTCGTATAAGGATCACATCTGGTCTATGAGTCTGCCCCCTCTTATCTTCGCGCTGGGATCCAGTAGAATAGTAAGCTATGCAATTTCAAATCAATCATAGTACAAATAACATGTTTAACACGAATTTCCACCAGTCCTATCGTATTTATATTTTATACCAAAATCACCGTAGTATGATTACTGAGCCACTGATGAACGCAGATATAACTTTTCTTGTTTTAACACTGACCAATGAGAATTTATTTTCAGTATTTTGGAGTTAACCAATAATATACCGAGGTCTGTATCCTGTGATTACTCTTCAGATGGAAAAACAAGACGTTTGTAGTTTGGCACCCCGGCGCAGCTTGCGTGTTATAGCACTGATATTGACGATCAAGGTATTTACCTCCCTTGATACACGTGATACGTGTGTGTGTGTGTTTGTATGATTATGGTTGGACAGCAAAGTAATGGAATCCAGAAAATAAATATTGAGGCAGAAAGTCACGCTATTGCACAAATAAGTAATAGTCATAGAGATTGGACAGCAAGATTGATGAAAGAAAGCGGTAATGGCTGTAAAGTAAAAAAAAAATAAAAATGAAAACTGGGTACAGCCAAGGACCGTAGGGATGTTGCAAATACCCTTTCGTAATGCCTACAGCGCATCATGTAAGGTGCATCGACGCTACCTAACTCCGTACCGGTGTTAGCTAGTTCAAGGCCCTGTCTCTAACCTTGAGCTAGTTAACATCTGCTGTTACTGATCGTAAGAGGCAAGGATTGACTTTACTTGCTCTTTGCTCCTTCTAAAACGTGGGAAATGGAAAACAAAAAAAGACATCACCTAGAGAAAACAACTACCACCTTCAATTCAAAAAGTTGTCATGGTGCACCTTATGAGTAAATGGCTTTGTGGAGAGCATCTAGTAGTTTAACTTGGGCAAATTCTCAATCTTTTTGAAAGAATATATTTCCAGAGAAAGGATTAGATCATGACCTATTAGTTAAGTGAAAAAAAAATTAAAAATGCAACTTCGGTAATATTCAGTTACACAAAACTTTTTTTAACTGTTGATAATTTCACCATTGCCTTTGCTGAAAATGGGAGGGATTGCTGATTGAAAATCTTGAAGACGAATTTTTTGCTAGCCTTCTGAACGAAGAAGTCAAAGCCAACCCCAAAGCCAATTTGGGATCCACACACGCACACATATATACATATATACATATATATATATATATATATATATATATATATATATATATATATATATATATATATATATATATATATATATATATATATATATATATATATATATATATATATATATATATATATGTATATGGATATATATATATATATATATATACATATATATATATATATATATATATATATATATATATATATATATATATATATATACACACACATATAGCATACAGCAGAAGTTAGTTAAATGCCAACTTTCGAGCAACATTCAAGAGTACTGAAGACAACGATGTCAATAGTTAATTAAGTTTATTTCCAGGTCATGTTAGAACATAATCTGCAATGTTTTTTTTTTCTTTTTCCGAGTCCAGCTTATCGGGAGGGAAAGCGCGAAAATTATATCATAATAAATTAAAAATTTTATTTTTAAAATGTACGTCTGAAAATTCCATGATCTGATTATGATTCCGTTGCGGTCATATAAGACTTGTTTTCAAAATTGAATGAAGATTTAAAGAACAAATGGAAAAATTCTGGAGTGTCAGTTGTGCTTTTATATTCGTATTTTAATGGAACCTTTAATTAATTCTATTCCAACATGAGACAGAATCATTTCCTATTTTATTTCATCCACACCACCGAGACGATGCCACAAAAATGTCCTTAGTGCTTTAATGTTTCAGTTTATATTCCTTTTATTCTTCCCCTTCGAAAATCATCATACTCTTCTAAACTCATATATATAGCATTAGAATATGAAAAATTGAAAGACCTCTTTTCATTTTAAACTGCATTGTATTGTATTTTTTCAAACGGTTAGTAATATGTAAGTTGGAAATTATATAAGGAAACATTGGCAAAAACACACATATTTTACAGCCAGACGCTGCATTAAGCTATGATTCAATAATGATCTATATATATATATATATATATATATATATATATATATATATATATATATATATATATATATATATATATATATATATATATATATATATATATATATATATATATATATATATATATATATATGTTACAGGAAACAGATTCAACACTTTTTTGAAAGTGTACGTAGCGTAATCCTAGCGATCTTTCTTCAGGAAAAAGGCGTGAAAAGGTTCACTCATGGAAACACTCACATTTTTTTCTTCCTCTCTCTCTCTCTCTCTCTCTCTCTGTGTATCGACTCTCTCTCTCTCATTTACCAAAGCTCACCCACCCTAACCTCACTCATTCTCTCAAAGCAATTAAATGGACTATTTAAAGAAACACAATTGTTTCTACAAAAATAGGTTTATTATTCAAATAACCCAACAAGAAATGAATAAAACAAAGCAAAGATTAAAATGCATAATAAATGAATTATCGAGTCAGATAACTAAACTCTAAACTGCAAACACTTCTGATTAAAGAAGTCTCACTATGGCTAATAGCCTGAAAATATCCAAAATCACACATACTCCCCAAATCAATAAATAAAAGTCATGTCAAAAAAAAAAACAGTCTACCACATAAAGAGATTGACATTGCAAATGACTTGCATGTCCTTTTCTCAAACTCCCAAGTCCACATGTTATTCCAACCTGTCCACAGACATCTGTCGAAAGAATTAAACATGATAGAAAACTCCCAAAAATATATGAAATGCAAAACACAATGATGGAAAGTGTAAAATGCATAGCCAAGATATGGCAAACGTAACATAACAAAATAATAATATAAAAGAGGTATGAATATTCATATTAAATCTCCCACACCAGTTCAAAAGTTCATAATGATTAGAAAATCATGGTAAAAATCACAAGTTCAATTTCCTCCCATAAAAACAGAGATTTGAAACTCTACCTTATCTGCCGATTTTCAAAGCCTGGATCCTCTCCAAAGCTTATGACTGGACAATTGCAGTTCTGTCACGTTAATGAACGATCAAACTCACTTTTAGGGCAGATTTTGGCATAATCTAGATCAAAGTAACGCACGTACTCACGAATATACATAACTCTCCGGAGATCACCTGACCCCCACTATTGCTGAGCTTCTCACGCAGATAGCTGAGGAATCAAACTATTTGCTGAATACAAAGATTTTACATCAAGTCTCTCGCCCTAGTTCGCTCTGACTCCAAACCTTCCTTCCTCACATCTTAAAGCATTGAAGCTATGAAATGCATATTTGTGTCCTTTAAATAGAGCTCGGCCACCCCATAAGAGCGTCTCGCTCTCCTTAACGGCAAACTAAAACAAAAGCATATGTATAAAACATAACAAAATAGAGCTATGCTCAATTAGCAATGTCTACTGCACTGCAGCTTTAAGGACTGCTCTCATGACGCACTTCCAAAGTCACTGGGGTTGTGTTCTTAAAGCCTTTACATGTAATCTTACAAACACGAATAAGCTTTACTACTCCCACAACAAGAATTATCAGTAAAACAGCTATTAAGACAATTAAAATTGTCGGCATAATATATTCCTGATACTCGAACATCACGGAATCGTCGATGTCTTCCAACAGTGGAACCGTCATTGGCACCTTGGTTGTAGGTACTGCCACTACCAAATGCTCGTTATGAGTATGACGCATAATTATCTTCTCGGAACTGTTGAATACAGCACGGCTAAGTACGAGAAAGTCCGTAGACATCACACGGCATGCAGCATCAAACAGCTTGGATCCTTGAAGAACGAATGACGTCGACTTGTTGTTCTGGCACATCATTGTAACTGCATACTCCTTGCAAAACACGGCAGGAAGCGTTCTGGTGGACTCAATGTGGTAATCTCGCAGGAACTGTCTAAAGTCACATTCTGTCTGAGTCTGTCCATGAACTAATGATAATTCACAGCCACCCACAGACACAACTCGCAACTGGAAAAATACCACTGTCACACACACACTTCTCTCTAACTAAAGTACAACTTGTCTTATAATCAACTCCCGAACCTTGATATTGATCTCCCAAAATGAACATGGTCTCTAATCCATCCCATGTCACTACTGAATCTCCCAAAAGCACTCGAAAAAGGTCTAATAACAAAAAGGTTTCATGTTACTGAACCAAATAAAACTACTAATGCAAAAGTCAAACACTCTTAATGTGAACTAATTCCAAGTGTGTATCTCAGAATAATCAGTCAACTCACTACTAAGCACACAACAACTCTACGGAACTCACTCATAAAAAAAAAATTCTATTCAACAGAAAAAAAAAAATACTCGAGAATCCTATCCAAACACTAAAAGGTATCATATCTCGTAAAAGACATGAAAGTTCTACTCCGGTCAGCAAATATTTCGCAACAAAATAGCAATTGACGTAATGGCAATCGCTCCCATGATCTTAACAACTACAACTACTCACAATACAGCTCCCTTAATTTTTAAAAAAATAAACTGAAAAAAAAATCCAAATACTCAAATACGATCTCCCAACCCAAAAAAAAAGATCAGACTTGTACGGTCCGATATACTAAGTACCTCCCCCCCAAAAAAATATCCTAAACAACACACATATTGCGTCAGACGACAAAACTCATCATAACACCACAACACACTAACACACGGGTCAAATCTCGTATGAAATTAGCCCATGTCTCAATTCCTAAAATCATTCGTAATCAAATGACTAAGAACTTCAACATCTAGAATGAACAAGAGACAAAAAAAAAAAATAAATATCATATATATACAAACATCAACCCATTTATCCTTCTACTATATACAAATGTTCCATTACATCCCAACTTTCTTCAACTTCGAAATATGAGTCAATTTCGTCACTCCAGTATTTACATCTTTAACTACAAATCTATTCCCTCTTTTGATCTCTACAATCTCAAAAGGTCCGTGGAACTTCGGACTTAATTTATAATTCAGGTCATTCCGAACATTCACTTTAACAAACACTCTATCACCCATCGAAAAAGCTACTCCCCTCGATTTCGCGTTACTTTTCTCTACCATTGCACGCGAACTAAGTTCAAGCTCTTTACTGATACGTGCAAATCTTTCTCTCGCTGTATTTATCAACGAAGTGACCGTAACATCACCTTGAACTCGCTCTGGTAACAAATCGAAAGGTCCTTTCAACTTGTACCCATACAAAGCTTCTGCTGGAGATATCTTAATTGTGTCATTCAACATAGTATTAATACTATATCGCACTTCATCCAACGATCTGTCCCAATGTGTATCGGAACCACCCACCGTCATGCGCAAAGCTTCGATTACTTTCCGATTCGCCCTCTCACATAACCCATTCGCTTCAGGTCTATACGGGATTATAGATACTTTCTTTATCCCCAACAAATTAGCAAGACCGTCTAAAGTCTTATTAATAAACTCCCTACCATTGTCTGTGATCAGACATTCTGGAACACCATATCGACAAATTATCCCCTTAAAGAACGCTATAGCAACTTCCTCAGCTGATTTGTACTTCAGTGGGAAAATCTCGACAAAGCGAGTCAACTCATCAACAACTACTAATAAATGTCTATAAACATAAGCGGACTCTGAGAAGTTACCCAGAATATCCATGTGCACTCTCTGAAACGGCCTATGTGGTATGGGATATGAACCCAAACGACACGACACTGTCGTCGCTGGCTTATTCGCATTGCAAATAGCGCACTTCTTCACAAAGGCTTCTACTGCGGAAAACATATTTTTCCAAAAGAACTTTGACCTGACGTTTTCATACGTCTTGTCCACACCTAAATGAGGAGAACCAAATTTACAATGTACAATGTCTAGAACTTGTGGTACTAGACTCTCTGGCACGATGATTTGTGTAATCTCACCCATGCTTCGAGTACTTCGCAAGTTATACTTAACTTTTCTCACCAATAAATTATTCTCCAACTCTAGACCAGAAAAAGGCAACTTATACCCTTTCTTCGGTGAAACTCCCCTAAGAAATGCCTTAGCATCTGACAACAATTTATCTTCATCTTGCTTTTGTTCAAGCAAGCCTATGTCCCAAGTGACATTTTCACCCGTAATATAACACACTGCGTTACTCTCACTATCACGAATAACAATCTCTCCCGAGACTGCCGACTCACTATTTCTCCCCAAAGTATGCACTGTAGAAACGTGTATGTCCTCTACATGCGATCTCTCAGAACTACTAATATCAGAGACATTAGACACCAAATATTTACTCTCTTCTCTCACACAGGATTCGGTGTGTATTTCCTCATCCTCAACCGGAAAATATCTGCTCAATGCATCTGCAACCACATTATGCTTACCTTCAATGTATTTGAGGTTTGCATAAAAATCTCTCAATGTTAGGAACCAACGTGCTCTCTTGGGCGACAAATTTGGCTTATTAAAAAGCTCTAACAACGGTTGATGATCTGTAAAAATCTCAACTTTATTTCCCAACAACAACATCTTAAAATGAACAAGGCTAGAGACGACTGCGAAAGCCTCCTTGTCCACAACTGACATCAGCCTTTCGTTACTACCACGCGTTTTGAACTTTCTGCTATAAAAAGCAATTGGGTGTAATTTCCCCTCAAATTTCTGCATCAAACACGCACCTATACCTTCCTGACTCGAGTCAGTCACTAAGGTGAACGGTTGACTAAAATCTGGAAACTTCAAAACTGGTGGGTTCACCAAAGCGTTCTTAAGCTTCTCAAAAGCTAATTGTTGACTATCACCCCAAACAAACTTAACGTCTTCTCGTAACAAATCTGTCAATGGAGACGCTATTGTAGAAAAATTCCGCACAAAACGGCGAAAGAAACCCGACATACCTAGGAACGAACGAATCTGTTTCCTGGTTTTGGGAACTGGAAAATTCACAATGGCTTTAACTTTCTCATCATTCACTCTGACTCCCTCTTTAGTCAGTCAAAAAAAAAAAGGTCAAGTTCACTTCTCCCAAGGCCAAGCTATAAAAGGCCACAAAAAAAAAAAAAGACATGGGAAAACGCTTCTCAGGCACCGAGAGAGAGAGAAAGAGAAATTCGTTTCCCACCCTCTTACAATGCATCGAAGGCCTGATGACGCTTACAGAAAAAATGCTAACACCAAACCTCGGGGCTCGCTCTGTCTCCAACGGCAAAAACTGCTGGATCAACACTTCCCTTTGTCCAAACGGAAAGTGTCACTCAAGCAAAGGCAAGCGCTCTGCCCACATACTCACAAACACATACCCACACGCACATACGTGTGTGACTACAAAAACCAAGAAGTGCATACACACTTGTGCAAAAACTGTTTGCACCCCGCAACTCATAAATATCACGTAGGATACTACCCAAATATTAAAGTTCCCAGAAATAACCCAACAACCAAATATCACCCTTACATAATACACGCCGATGCGTACCGCAGATTGCTATAAAAAAAAAAATACAACACACCATAATACGTTCAGCGCTTCACTAGGCGTGGCAAAGCAAGTATGACGCTCCGCCCCAACTCGTGACGCAATTACTATGTCACCGTGGTAATGACGTAACACACTCGTTGCAACCGAAACATTAGTCAAAACTCAACGACAAAAAACACACAGTTGTCCCTATCACCAGTTACAACACAACGAAAAGGACAATTTCACACTAACACAACCAAAAAAAATAACATCACAACACTTACGTTAAGAGCGCGCGAATTTCCATCAAGCGAAGAGAGAGAAACAAAAAAAAAACACTCGCGCGTCTTCACGTGTTCTAACACACGCATAGCGGTCTTAACATCGCAATTATTGCACAATATCACTGCTTTTACCCCCTACCCAAAACACTCTCCACAAAACACTAGCTAGCGAGAGAGAAGCTCGCAGCTCGCCCCCAGCAACTGCTGACTCCCACAAAATCCTATCCTGAGATGCCAACACTAATTTATGTCTCTTCGGAAACGTATACATGCCTAATTATTTAACACCTTCTAACTGCCCTAACTACCTTATACGCTACCTTTTACGCTGCCACCAAAAACTGTAACGGCCATTTCTGAGCCTATACTTGATTTAAGTCTCTGTTTTATGAACAGAGGTTTGATCTCGCTTATCCCGAGACATTGTGTGATAGCAGTAACGTGAGCCGGCATCATAAGTTATATCTTTCCCTAACTAAAATCTAAGGACTACTGGAATGAGATACTAAGTACAAAACTAAAACCCTTTATTGACAAAAATCAACGAAAAATAACTTCTTAAAAATTACGAAGAATGAAATCCAATGTTTCACATAACTATCAGAAAATCTTCTAAGGAAATAATGCTCCAAAATCATAAACCCCCAATTACAGAAAATAACTCATCTGTCAAAACATGAACACGTCAATCAATTAAAACAGGTCATCTCAAATGTCATACCACTCTCATCCTCGTAGGAGGGAGAGAGGAAAAAAGAATAGGAATGGAGTGGAACAGAAATACCTGTGAAAGAAGAAACGTCACATTAAAAATCATAAAATGTAAAAAATGGCAGAAATACATCTTCCACTGTCACAGGAGATACCGTGTGTTCACAGTTCTGAAAAACAAAGTATAAAAACGTATATGAATTCTTACTCACTCCACAAGTCCTCTGGGACAGTCTCCATGTGAAAAATCACTCACATCTTCAGACACACATGAATCGGATCTCACAAGTCCAATTCGAACAACAGTTCCTCCCATTATATTCATTGTGTAACGCACGAACGAACGTACTTTTGTATGACATCATTCGAGGTCAAAGTTCGGCAAGACACGCCTCTGTACTTCGAGGCGTCACGAAGTACACGTACACACCATACATTATTAAGAAGCATCCTTCAAAAACCGGATTTTGTAACTGGTTCAGCTTCTAGAACGTTCTTTGCTGAAAACGCATTTTCCAGCCCGTGTCTTGTCACCAAGGAGGTTTCTTCGACCCTTGTGGTATGCGAATGTTTCTGCAGTTTCCTATCTGCTGCGTGTAGTGAAAATGGACCCTGCGAATAGCTGACCCAACTTTTCAAAGGTCACCTTCGCGAGTCTTTACATATATATATATATATATATATATATATATATATATATATATATATATATATATATATATATATATATACATACCTCCCACTTTATCCACGTATGTGGCCATCGTGGGATTATAACCAGAACAAAAGGTATTTGAAAGGAGACCTGAGAAGTGTCTACTAGTAGGCGAATTTTACTTCGAATTTTGTTGCTGTTGATGTTAAAACCATCTAATGATATTTCCTTGCAGGAAAAGGAGTTGTTGAAAACTGTAGAGGTTCTCAACAGGACTTCCAGTTCCTAAATGTATCTTCATTGGCAGTGGGAGATATAGGTCCCTTTTGTCTACTGTCATTAGACGTTTAGTATGCACCCAAACATACATAAACATACATGCACTCAAAGAATTAGCCTAAATGATAGTATATTACAGGTACGACAGTTAATTGAAACACGAAAATATCTAATAAACATTTGGAAATTTGCGCACCCAAATCTCTGTATTGACAAACTGAGGCAAAGGCATGGAGGGACCTTTGGACTCGGCCTTACCAACACAGACGTGTTCTTAAGCTAGTTCAGAAGTTAATGCTGAAACAACTTACTGATTTAAACCAGAGATATTTCTGCTTTTAAATCCTTGTTGCCTCTTCTCTCTAGGTCATAGCCAGCCAGATACTTCAGTCCACAATCAGGACTTGTAGCACTCTCTCTCTCTCTCTCTCTCTCTCTCTCTCTCTCTCTCTCTCTCTCTCTCTCTCTCTCTCTCTCTCTCTCTCTCTCTCTCTCTCATGACTGTTATCTGTCGCTAAGGAAGGAATTATGTTTTCAGCAAGACAAAATCTACATTTTGGATCAACATTTATATATGGAGTCAATGCAACGGGATGATATCCATCTCACGAAACTGATGCTTAAACAGGAGACATGGAACCTGTGCTGTTGGCGTCGTCAGTACACTGGCATCTCTATATTTTCTTTTCAAGTCTCACCTCTGAGGTCTCCTTAGTTCTCGAGGTCTACAGTACTTGCTCCCCATCTCCTGAGGTCTCCACATCCTTATAGTCTCGATTGCTTTTAGGAACTGAGGATTTGGGGATGTGCCTCCAGCTTGATTCCTCCCTGCCGATTGAAAGGGGGTGGGGGTGGGGGTTCAGCAATAGCCCACATACACAAGGGGAGAGCTGTATGCCCCTGTACATATCCGTAGACCCATGTTATAAGCCACATCTAACTTCTCCAAGTTCGTTGTACGGGAAGATTGATAAATTTGACAGGCATAATCAGACTTGCTTAAACACAGATATAAAAAGCCTAAGTAGAGTTTTTCAGTGTGCACCCCCATCAGAGTGTGATACAACCTTCAGTACATTCAGTGCCTGTTCAGTCCAGCTGGTGAGGTCATTTATATCCTTCTGCAGCAGTAGATCAGCTGCAACAGAGAGCGAAGTCATCTGCAAATGATGACCCCTGGACCCCAGTTGATTGCCATTGCAAATAGAGTAACACTTAGCAAGCTACCTTGTGGGACACCTGCTTGCAAACAGGATAAGGAAAATGCTGATCCTACGCCAGGTTTTAAGTAATGATCTGATAAAAATCCTTTCTTTTGAAATAATACACAATACCTCAAATGCCCCAAGAAGCCAACTGCTTTAAATAACCCTCCCTCCAATTGGTACGGTCAGCTTTCCGAATCTCAAAGAGTATTCCAGTGCGTTGCTCCTGGATGGCATAAACCTTTCGGATCTCTCAAGATAACATCGATAATAGTGATCTAAAATACTTCTGTTCTTTCAGAAGCCAAATTTCCTATTGGATAAAAGATTTTCTGTTACCAAATACCAGACCACTCTGTTGTTACTGACCGTCCTTTCAAACAGCTTCCATAGACAGCTGGCAAAAGCTATCGACCTGTAACTCTGAGAGTAAATTTGCTTCGCATATTTTGCACCAACTCATGACTCTAGAACAATGTGTAAGTGAAATTAACCTAACACTTGAGGTCAACTATTAATTACATCAAGATTATAAAGTCAACAGACATATAAAGCAAAACAAGGGAAGATCAGTGAAAGTCAGTGTAATCAACTAATTCTAAAAAGTTAACAGACACAGATTATTCACTGAAGGGAATTCACTTCAGTCACTTTATTATTATTATTATTATTATTATTATTATTATTATTATTATTATTATTATTATTATTATTATTATTATTATTATTATTATTATTTCCCGCCGAAATCTAAAAAGAGGCGACGCAATTGTTTCCCGTAGATATTTGGCCTGACACATTGACCACCATAAAGAGGAACCGGAGGGAGGGAGGGTTGTCGGAATTGCCAGTCTATATTAGATGCTTCTGAAGTTGATGAATTCCAGAGAGTTTTTTTTTATTTGAAGTCAACTGCAGTCAGGTCAGAAACCTGGTTTAGTAATAAATATACAATAATGATATCATTCTATGCTCAGAACTGCAGGGTTCTTGTCCAAAATACTCTATGATGCATTTCATTTTGTTGGTCTGCCTAGGTCCTCTTGTCGTCTATGACGGGCGGTGGCATTTTCACCCTGGGGGAGGACTGTAGGCAAGTTAGTTTTCATTGTCTTCCCTTACAATGAATTTTGGGTCATTTTTCCTTTACATGAAATCCTCATTTCCAACTGAAGGTGAATTTAGTTATCCCTAAAGACTCTTCATTTTAAATTATGAAAAAAAGATGGGAATAAGAATAATCTGACTGGTTTCCTCACCCATCTGTGAAAATGCAGTGGTCCACTTGCGCTGATTTTCTTAGGTGGCCAATAGGTGGCGTTCACGACTTGCTTATAGTTAAAATTGCTGTCAATTTTTGGTGGAGAAAGGACCGCATGGTGACCACGTGGCCGCCTCAGAGTACACGGAGACTTGAAGACGAAACTGCAATCCGATTTCATTCATTATTTTGATACAATTCAATATCTGAGATATTAAATGGAAATGTCTCAATTATCACTTGTTTAAGCAGGAGGTTAAAACTGAGCAAAAAAATGTCACGTAATGTAGCCTTTGAACACATGATAATTTCCTGTAATCACATGACCATTACAGTATATTTTCATGTGGATGAAACTGAATCAAGACAAATGAATAACTCCGATATGGATGCCCATGTCGTTGCCTTGCAACAGAAGATGCCATGCAAAATTTTATTGCAGACTTACTTCCTCAGAAGGCTCTTATAAAGCAGGAGAGGTATCCGCCCTTATTGCAATATTGCAGATGGAGGTGCAGTGTGAAATATGATGATATTAGGGGTAATGAGGTAATGTTGCAATTATTGCAAAACCAGTATAAAACAGCAAAATAATCTTCCCTTCTAACTGGATACAATAATGTTTATTGGCTTCTAATGATGAATGCTTTCGAAATTACAATCTTTTGCAATTTGCTGGCGACAGGGAATGTTGAAAGCAGGAAAAATTCATTCACATAACAGAATATAGTTCTAGCTTTTTTTTGTCTTTGTGGAAGCAAACCAGCTTTAATTGGAAATGGGATAAAATGTAGTCTGATGGACCTTAAAAGCCTTGCATGCATGCATGCATAATTGGCTTTTATTAAAATGTTTGTAATATTGCAATGTTGCAAGCAAGGCTAAATTCTTGAAAATAACAGGTCTATATATAGCCTTTTGCTTTTTATAGGAGCTTGCAAATTTTATTTGAAATGAGATCGAATGTAATATCTCGGATTTTGGAAGTTGCAAAACCAAATATAGAAGCATCAAACTGGAAAAAAGGCATTCTACTGGGACCCTAATGACAAATATGCATACGAAATCACAATACAAAGCAATTTGCTTGCAATTCGGCAAGGTTGCAAACAAACTCACAACATACAAAATAGCAAGACAATTGGGGTGCTTTTGGGGAACGAACCAGATTTTGCTTCAGACCAAAGAAAGAGAAAGCAAAATGCAGGAGAAACTTTAGTATATTGCAACTTTCTGTTGCAAATCCGGCAGAAGTCATCGAAATAGCAAGGCTGCAGCCTTTGGAAATTTTTTTTATGGGCCAAAATGATATCTCCTTCAAACTGGATACCAATTTTTGAGGGGCCACAACGACTTTTCCTTCAAAGTTGATAAAGTACAAATGAGTGTTCTTCTAATGACGAGTATGCACGGAAGTTTGCAATATGTTTCAATATCCTTGCAATATGGCAAAGTTGCAAGCAATAAAAATGCAAAGTAGCAGCCTTATCATGATGTCTTCTGGGAGCAAGCCAACAATTCATTATTTTTAACAAAATGTAGTCTAATATTATCTGTGCATGGAAAGTTGCAATATATTGCAATTTCCTTGCAATAAGGAATGTTTCCAGCAAGGGAAAATTCACCAAAATGGCAAGGCTATTAACAAAACCTTTGGACATTTGCTTCAAGCTTGATAAAATGCCGCATACTGACCTTCTAATCACGAATAAGCTACAGAAATTCCTATATATTGCAATGCCCTTGCAATGTGACAATGTTGCAAGCCAGGCAAAGTTCGCAAGAATGACAAGGATATAGGCTAAAGATTTTTCTTTGTCGAAAAACCAAATTGTCCTTCAGACTGGATCATTAATGTGCATACGAAATTGCAATATATTGTATTTTCCTTGCAACAAGGCAATGTTGTAATCAAACCAAGATTCGTCAGAAAGCAAAGCTATAGCCTAAGGATTTGTTCGTAAGCCAAATGGCCCGCCATTGACGACTATACATTGCATTCGAAGTTGCATAATACTACTGATTTAGGGCGTAAGGCTCCCACAATCCCTTAAGGCAGCTTTGCCTCAATCCTCTAAATAGTGTCAAACTATTGAACGGTAATTCTCAGTTATCAGGAAGAATAAAAAGAAAGTTTGCCTTCAATATTGTCAGTCAACTCTTTCAGAATGAAAAGTTAAGTTATAGGTATTTTGAAGCTGGAAATGTTTATATTTTAATGCAATTTGCTTGGGAAAAAATGTATTATTCCAACATGTTTCAGTCATCATTACTATACTTGATCCGTTCATTGACCACAATGGTCCTTCCCACCTTAAGCATCGCCCAAAACTTTTCAGATAATTTGGTCTCATAAAATGAAGATTCCTTTGCACATTGATTTCTACAGGTGCGTTGAGGAAGCATCTGTACTCGATCTGCTTATGAATATTAATAATATATCTCATACATTTTAAATATAGTTTGCTACTCTCGAATGACATAGAGCATGTTTATTTTCGAAGAATATCCTAAACAAAAATCGTTAAAAGGTATATTTGTTTCCTGCGTGTGCTTGGTCAGAGTGAGACATGGCAGGAAGGAAGGACCTTCTTCATGCCAACGCACGTCACCAGAAGGGTTGTCGGAACTGCCAATCTATATTTAACCTTTAAAGCAGATGAATTAAAGGCAGTTTGGTATTTCACGCAGTCTGTAGTAAGTTCAGAAACCCGAAGTTAAGTCAATCACTTTTGACTCGATTATTTTTTGCTCAGAACTGCAGTGTTCTTGTCCAAAATACAATGTTAAATTTCGTGTTGTTGGCATGCCTGGGTCTTCATATCGTCTATGACGGGCAGCGGCATTTTCGCTCTGGGGGAGGACTGTAGGCAAGTGGGTTTTCATCGTCTTTCCTGACGTCGAATTTTGGGTCATTTTTCCTTTACGTGAAATCCTCATTTCCAGCTGAAGGTGAATTTGCTTATCCCTAAAGACTCATCATTTTAGATTATGAGAAAGAGACGAGAATAAGAATAATCTAACTGGTTTCCTCTCCCATCTGAGAAAATGCAGTGGTCCACTTGCGCTGATTTTCTTCGGTGGCCAATAGGTGGCGTTAACGACTTGCTTATAGTCAAAATTACTGTACATTTTTGGTGGAGGAAGGACCGCATGGGGACCACGTGGCCGCCTTAGAGTATACGGAGGATTGAAGACATAATTAAAGTACGATTTCATTAATAGATCATTTTGATACCATTTCATAGCATAATTAGTGAAAAATTCCCAGTTTTCTTTGGTTTAGCTGGGGGACTGAAACTGAACTCAGACTAAAGCGTAATATAGCCTTTGAACACATGACAGCTTCCTGTAATCACATAATCATTACAGTTTAGTTTCATTGAAATGAAACCGAATCAAGAGAGATGAATAACTCCGATATGTATATCAGCATCGTTGCCTTACCAAAGAAGGGCCTGAAGATGCCATGCAATCATTTGATGAAAGAATCCTCATCCCAGAAGGCTCTTATAAAGGGCAGCAATCATCCTCCCTCACTGCAATGTTGCAGATGGAGGTGCAATGTGAAATATTATGATATTAGGGGTAATAAGGTATTGTTGTAATTATTGCAAAATTAGTATAAAATAGCAAAACAATCTTCCCTTCTAACTGTATGTTTTTTGGATTCTAATGATGAATGCTTTCGAAATTACAATGTATTGCAATTATCTGGCAACAGGGAATGTTGAAATCAAGGATTTTTTTTCTGGGAGCAAACCATCTTTACTTTGAATTTGGATAAAATGCAGTCCACTGGTCCTTAAATGGCTTGCATGCATGCATAATTCGCTTTTATTAAAATGAGTTTGCAATAGTGCAGTGTTGCAATCAAAGCTAAGTTAATGAAAATATCATGTCTACAACCTTAGGTTTTTTTAAAGGACCAACAAAATTTTACTTGATTTTGGATAGAATGTAGTTCATTGGATTTTGGGAGTTCAAAACCGACTTTTGAAGTTTCGAACTGAATAAAAGGCAGTCTACTGGGACTCTGATGACAAATATGCATTCGAAATCACAATATATTGCAATTTGCTTGCAATACAGCAAGGTTGCAAACAAACTCACAACAATAAAACTAGCAAGACAGTGAGGGTGTTTTTGGGGAATGAACCACATTTTGCTTCAGACCAAAGAAAGGCAAAGATTAACGCAGTCAAAATTGTAGTCTATTGCAACTTTCTTGCATTATTGCAATGTTGCAGGAGGTCCTGCAAAATTCATCAATATACCAAGACTGGAGCCTTTGGCACTTTTTGAGGGGCTACTACGATTTTTCCTTCAAACTGGATAAAATACAAATGAGTGTTCTTCTAATGACGAATGTGCATGGAAGTTTACAACATGTTTCAATATCCTTGCAATATGGCAATGTTAAAAGTAATAAAAGACGCAAAGTAACAACCTTATTATCATGTTTTCTGGGAGTAAACCAATAATTCCTTTTTGGAATAAAATGCAGTCTAATGTTCTCGTAATGTCGAATACGCATGTGAAGTTGCAATATATTGCAATTTCCCTGCAATGAGAATGTTTCAAGCAAGGCACACGTCGCCAAAAGAGCAAAGCTACATCTTCGGGACTTTTTCTCTTGGTAAACAAACTTTTCCTTCGAACTGGATAAAATGCAATATGCTGACATTCTGATCAAGAAAATACATGAGAATTTGCAACATACTTCAATGCCCTTGCAATACGGCAATGTTGCAAGCCAGGCCAAATTCGCCAGAAAGGTAAGGATATAGACTTCAGGATTTTTTCGTCGAATAAACCAACTTTTCCTTCAGACTGGATAAGACGCAGTATGGTTTCTAACATTCAATATGCCTACTTAATTGCAACAGACCGCAGTTTCCTTGCAATAGGCAATGTTGCAATCAGACCGAGATTCGCCAGAAAGCAAAACTACAGCCTCAGGATTTGGTCGTAAGCCTTCTTGATTCTCCTTACCAACTGGATACAATTCAGTTTATTGGCCCACCAGTGACGAATATACATGGCGATAGCAGAATATTGATGATTCACACCATTATGCTCCCATAATCAAAGCAGTTTTGCCTTAATCCTCTAAATAGCGTGAAATTAATGAGCGGTAATTCTCAGTAATTTTGGAGAATAAAAAGAAAGTTTGCCATCACTATTCTCGATGAATTCTTTCAGAATAAAATTAGTGTTAAGTTAGAGCTATTTTCAAGTTGAATATGCTTTTCGATTTTTGCCTAAAATAAGATAAATGACACCAAAATGTGTCTCTGTCGTCATATACTGTACTTCAACCGCTCTGTGACAATTCATGTTGTTAGTACTACTACTGTATGGTCCTTCCTACTTTATGCTTTGTCCAAGACTTTTCTGATATTTTGGTATCATAAAATTATGACGCAAATATGCATCAGTTTCAGCAGATGAGTTGAGGATGAATCTGTATTTGATCTGTTCATGACAAATATTAGGATTATAAAATCTTAAACACTAACGATATGCTTTGCGAATCTTGAAGGATATTGAGTATGCAAATAATGATAATTCATTCCTTCTACTTATTATTTCGTAGGATCCCCGCCCCCCGAACTCCCTTCAAAAAATTATGTAAATTATATGTATTTGTTTCCTGCAAGTATTTGTTCAGAGTAAAAGATGGCGGGACCTTTACGCCTGAGAACAGTAACAGCAGAGTTGTCGGAACTGCCAATCTGTGCAGCTTTTAAAGTTGATAAATCAAAGATAGTTTACTATTTAAAGTAGTCTGTAGTAACTTCAAAAACACGAATTTTATTTAAATAACTTTTTATTCTATTATTTTACGCTCAGAACTGTAAAATTCTTGCCCAAAATCCGGTGTTAATCTGTTAAGTTGGTCTGCCTAGATCTTCATGTCGTCTATGACGTGCCTCGTCATTTTCACTATTTGTGATCATTTTAGCCCAATTTTTCCTTTTTATGAATTATTTTTTCCCAGCTGATGCTGTATTTAGTGACCTTAACACAATTAACATGTTAAGTAATGAGGAAAGCTTGTCATAAAAATAATCTAGCTAACTCTCACGCCCACCTTTCAAGACGCAGCGGTCCACTTGCGCTGATTTTCTTAGGTGGCTAACAGATGGCGATGACGACTTGCTTATAGTCAAATTTGCTGTACATTTTTTGGTGGAGAAAGGACCACATGGGGACCATTTAGAGTATACGGAGACTTGAAGACGAAACTGAAATCCGATTTCATTCTTTATTTTGATTCAGTTTTCTGAGATAATGAAAGGAAGATTCCCATTGGTCGCTTCTTAAGATCAGAGGAATGAAAATGTACTCAAATTGAAACGAAATATTTAGCCTTTGAACACATTATTATTAACTCCCTATAATCACATGACCTATACAGTTTAGTTTCCTATATATAAAACTGATTCAAGACTATAAGCAATAGCTATATTTGTACCCATTTGATTAACCTACAAAATAAGGATATGAAAATGACCTGCAATCATTTCATTTCATGAACTCGTTCTCAGGGGGCTATCATAATGAACATCAATAAACATCAAAATAACATCGTAAAATTATATTATATTAATGGGATATTCATATGTGAACTGAGGACCAGAGAGAGAGAGAGAGAGACAGAGAGAGAGGCGGGGTCATGTCCCCTGATGCAGACTGCCCTACAGTGCGTAATAAAAAGAATGACATTATTATAGAACAGAGTTATGATGACGTCACTTGCCAAGAGTTCTGAGACGTTTGTGGAAGTCTGTGGAAAGACATTTGTACTGATGTAACATCTGTTGATATAGAATGTAAAGAGGGGGAATGAAAGGAATGTTATATTTGAACGTTAGCCACCGTCCCTCGGGCAGTGCTGTAGAAGATTCAGAGAATCCTTCTGGTGATTCTTCAGGTGATTAGTTTTGGTAAGCTGACCTATATAGCTGTCGCATTACTAAGATACAGTCAGGTAGGACATGGTTGTGGAGAGAGAGAGAGAGAGAGAGAGAGTCACCCATTCGTGAAATACTCATTACATATTCTATCTATCTATCTATCTCTGACTTTTTATTGAACAGCAAGAAACATTATTGGTGTCGATGAATCTATCTATTAAATATCGTGGAAAAATAATGACATACACGTGTGAATAATAATAATAATAATAATAATAATAATAATAATAATAATAATAATAATAATAATAATAATAATAATAATAATAATATCAACAAGGCAAACAGTCAGAATTACTTCTTACAATTATCAGAAAACATGTAAGAAATTCTGAGAGAGAGAGAGAGAGAGAGAGAGAGAGAGAGAGAGAGAGAGAGAGAGAGAGAGAGAGAGAGAGAGAGAGAGAGAGAGAAGCCACCCCTTCCTGTGTTTGACTTTTCAGAAAACATCAGATCCACCGACCACATTTTGTAGTGAAGTGACCACGACTGGGATGCCTCCCAAATCACGAAGCATGGCAACAGAAAGTGAGTCATCTCTATTGAAAGTGATCATAGACCTGATATAGACACCTTCAATAGGAGGGAGTCTAAGAGACGTCTCCCCATATATTAGGTGATACTCCATAACGGTATTATTATTATTATTATTATTATTATTATTATTATTATTATTATTATTATTATTATTATTATTATTATTATTATTATTATTATTATTCAGAAGATGAAGAACCCTATTCATACGGAACAAGAAGCCCACTAAAGGGGCCACTGACTTGAAATTGAAGCTTCCAAAGAATATTAAGGAGTTTGTTTGAAAGAAGTAATATTTCATATTTATCGATATCTTTTAATTATTCCTTCCTCTTGATAATATACAATCACGTGCTTTGTTTCTCAAATGTATTCAACTTGGGGCAAAAATGATTTAGGAAAATGTCATTAAAACTGCTGTTTGGTTTCGTTCTACAATAAATGAAAATTTGATCATATTTGACTACGAAGGCGATGCTGGAATGATCTAAAAGTTTCAAAAATTTTCCAGCTCCTGGAAGGGCGAGAGAGAGAAAAATCATTAGCGCATGCGCCTAGAGTTGCTACGGCTCAGAAAAATGCAAATTTCAGTCTCCGGAAACAAAATCCGATTAAAAACAAGGCGAAGATTTATACAGATGAATTCAGTGAACAATTTTATGCTCATGGAAATATGGACTACATGGCGGAGGAACAAAATAGAGTCGACATTGCAGCCTTCGGCGATTTATGAAGCGAGAATCTTTTCAATACTGTCACGTTTCGAACTAAGTTCTGCACTCGAGATAAGCACGGGAAGGAATCAGGAGGAGAGGAGGACCCTGGAATGGAGACTTTCGAGGACTTTCACGAGAAGAAAGCAGAGAGAGAGAGAGAGAGAGAGAGCGAGAGACAGACATAGAGAGACAGAGAGGAGATTCGTTATGCCAGAATTACCATTTGGATCAACAGATCTGTGAAGTCTCGTAGGAATCCGGAGGACTTTTCGCTGTCTTCGAATCCTTCCTTCAGTCAGTCTCCAGTTCCTGGAGGCACGAGAGAAACGCCATGTATATCAGGAAAGGAAAGCAAAGGAGTGGTTACAGCGATGCTGAAATGGCCTAAAACCTTCGGAGTCTTCCTTGAAAATGCTTCAGAATCCTTCGGTCTCAGCTCCTGGAAGGGCGAGAGAGAAGAAGAGCCATTCGCGGATGCCCCCAGCGCTAGAGCTCAGTGGAACTCCAACTTCAGAGTCTCCAGAAGCAAGCTCCGAAATCCTTCGAGTCTCCTTGAAGCCTTCGGAGGTTTGGTGTCATATTCGAAAAGTAGGGATAAGGAGGGTCTGAACCAAAAGGCAGAGGGGCCCGAAGGCGCCCTAAGGATGCCTTCCCTTGAAGGCACCCTTGACTGGGGAAGCTCCTCCTCAGAGGCTGCTTCCCTGGAGGTAGGCAGGTTTCCTACCAGGCTGGGGAAGCGGGCCTGAGGAGGGCCTGAACCACAAAGGCAGAGGGGTCCCAAGGTGCCCTAAGGAAGCCTTCCCTTGAAGGCAGCCTTGAGTGGGGAAGATCCTCCTCAGAGGCTGCTTCCCTGGAGGTAGGCAGGTTTCCTGCCAGGCTGGGGAAGCGGGCCTGAGGAGGGCCTGAACCACAAGGCTGAGGGATCCCAAGGTGCCCTAAGGAAGCCTTCCCTTGAAGGCAGCCTTGACTGGGGAAGATCCTCCTCAGAGGCTGCTTCCCTGGAGGTAGGCAGGTTTCCTGCCAGGCTGGGGAAGCGGGCCTGAGGAGGGCCTGAACCACAAGGCTGAGGGGTCCCAAGCTGCCCTAAGGAAGCCTTCCCTTGAAGACAGCCTTGAGTGGGGAAGATCCTCCTCAGAGGCTGCTTCCCTGGAGGTAGGCAGGTTTCCTGCCAGGGTGGGGAAGCGGGCCTGAGGAGGGCCTGAACCACAAGGCTAAGGGGTCCCAAGGTGCCCTAGGGAAGCCTTCCCTTGAAGGCAGCCTTGAGTGGGGAAGATCTTCCTCAGAGGCTGCTTCCCTGGAGGTAGGCAGGTTTCCTGCCAGGCTAGGGAAGCGGGCCTGAGGAGGGCCTGAACCACAAGGCTGAGGGGTCCCAAGGTGCCCTAAGGAAGCCTTCCCTTGAAGGCAGCCTTGAGTGGGGAAGATCCTCCTCAGAGGCTGCTTCCCTGCAGGTAGGCAGGTTTCCTGCCAGGCTGGGGAAGTGGGCCTGAGGAGGGCCTGAACCACAAGGCTGAGGGGTCCCAAGGTGCCCTAAGGAAGCCTTCCCTTGAAGGCAGCCTTGAGTGGGGAAGATCCTCCTCAGAGGCTGCTTCCCTGGAAGTAGGCAGGTTTCCTGCCAGGCTGGGGAAGCGGGCCTGAGGAGGGCCTGAACCACAAGGCTGAGGGGTCCCAAGGTGCCCTAAGGAAGCCATCCCTTGAAGGCAGCCTTGACTGGGAAAGACCCTCTTCAGAGGCTGTTTTCCTGGAGGTAGGCAGGTTTCCTGCCAGGGTGGGGAAGCGGGCCTGAGGAGGGCCTGAACCACAAGGGTGAGGGGTCCCAAGGTGCCCTAAGGAAGCCATCCCTTGAAGGCAGCCTTGAGTGGGGAAGATCCTCCTCAGAGGCTGCTTCCCTGGAGGTAGGCAGGTTTCCTACCAGGCTGGGGAAGTGGGCCTGAGGAGGGCCTGAACCACAAGGCTGAGGGGTCCCAAGGTGCCCTAAGGAAGCCGTCCCTTGAAGGCAGCCTTGAGTGGGGAAGATCCTCCTCAGAGGCTGCTTCCCTGCAGGTAGGCAGGTTTCCTACCAGGCTGGGGAAGCGGGCCAGAGGAGGGCCTGAATCACAAGGCTGAGGGGTCCCAAGGTGCCCTAAGGAAGCCTTCCCTTGAAGGCAGCCTTGAGTGGGGAAGATCCTCCTCAGAGGCTGCTTCCCTGGAGGTAGGCAGGTTTCCTACCAGGCTGGGGAAGCAGGCCTGAGGAGGGCCTGAACCACAAGGCTGGGGGGTACCAAGGTGCCCTAAGGAAGCCATCCCTTGAAGGCAGCCTTGACTGGGAGAGATCCTCTTCAGAGGCTGTTTACCTGGAGGTAGGCAGGTTTCCTGCCAGGCTGGGGAAGTGGGCCTGAGGAGGGCCTGAACCACAAGGCTGAAGGGTACCAAGGTGCCCTAAGGAAGCCATCCCTTGAAGGCAGCCTTGACTGGGAAAGATCCTCCTCAGAGGCTGCTTCCCTGGAGGTAGGCAGGTTTCCTGCCAGGCTGGGGAAGTGGGCCTGAGGAGGGCCTGAACCACAGGGCTGAGGGGTCCCAAGGTGCCCTAAGGAAGCCTTCCCTTGAAGGCAGCCTTGAGTGGGGAAGATCCTCCTCAGAGGCTGGTTTCCTGCCAGGCTGGGGAAGCGGGCCTGAGGAGGGCCTGAACCACAAGGCTGAGGGGTCCCAAGATGCCCTAAGGAAGCCTTCCCTTGAAGGCAGCCTTGAGTGGGGAAGATCCTCCTCAGAGGCTGTTTCCCTGGAGGTAGGCAGGTTTCCTACCAGGCTGGGGAAGCGGGCCTGAGGAGGGCCTGAACCACAAGGCATAGGGGTCCCAAGGTGCCCTAAGGAAGCCTTCCCTTGAAGGCAGCCTTGAGTGGGGAAGATCCTCCTCAGAGGCTGCTTCCCTGGAGGTAGGCAGGTTTCCTACCAGGGTGGGGAAGCGGGCCTGAGGAGGGCCTGAACCACAAGGCTGAGGGGTCCCAAGGTGCCCTAAGGAAGCCTTCCCTTGAAGGCAGCCTTGAGTGGGGAAGATCCTCTTCAGAGGCTGCTTCCCTGGAGGTAGGCAGGTTTCCTACCAGGGTGGGGAAGCGGGCCTGAGGAGGGCCTGAACCACAAGGCATAGGGGTCCCAAGGTGCCCTAAGGAAGCCTTCCCTTGAAGGCAGCCTTGACTGGGAAAGATCCTCTTCAGAGGCTGTTTTCCTGGAGGTAGGCAGGTTTCCTGCCAGGCTGGGGAAGCGGGCCTGAGGAGGGCCTGAACCACAAGGCTGAGGGGTCCCAAGGTGCCCTAAGGAAGCCTTCCCTTGAAGGCAGCCTTGAGTGGGGAAGATCCTCCTCAGAGGCTGCTTCCCTGGAGGTAGGCAGGTTTCCTACCAGGCTGGGGAAGCGGGCCTGAGGAGGGCCTGAACCACAAGGCTGGGGGGTCCCAAGGTGCCCTAAGGAAGCCTTTCCTTGAAGGCAGCCTTGAGTGGGGAAGATCCTCCCCAGAGGCTGCTTCCCTGGAGGTAGGCAGGTTTCCTACCAAGCTGGGGAAGCGGGCCTGAGGAGGGCCTGAACCTCGCCATAGGAAAGGCGAGGTTAAAGTGTTTTTTCGTCCACCAGTTGCTGTACGTCAACCGGAGGAAACTTTTGACCGATGTCGCACAGGCGGCCAGTTCTCAAGTAACCTCTAGGTTTGGCGGGACAACGAATGTTAGAAGTCTGGACGCCAGGACTCCAGGAGGTAGTCAGGCATCAAGAAGCTCGACGCCAGGGCATCGAGCGTCGAGAAGCTGGACGCCTGGACGTCGGGCTTCAAGAAGCTGGACGCCAGGACGTCAGGCGTCGAGAAACTGGACGCCAGGACATCAAGCGTCAAGAGGCTGGACTCCAGGACTTCGGGTGTCGAGGAGCTGGACGCCAGGACGTCGGGCGTAAAGAAGCTGGACTCCAGGACGTCAAGTGTCGAGAAGTTAGACACCAGGATGTCAGGCGTCATTAAGCTGGACGCCAAGACATTAAGCTTTAAGAAAATGGATGCCAACACGCCAGGCGTCAAGAGACTGGACGCCAGGCGTCAAGATGATATTTTGAAAGACGTCTCTACTTCCGTCTTCGGAAAATCGGAAAAAGAGAACGATAATATCTTGCATTCTCCTGTGAATCCTATTGTAGAGATTTCCGACGAAGACAATATAAAAGGCCATCAGCTTTCATCAGACTTGAAAAGACTTATGAAACGATTTTCGGAAATTTTTTGCAGAGAAATTTAACCTGACTGCTCCTCATTCCCCACCTTCAGAATTTACTCTTGCGAAGGCGTCTAAGAGGGCAGCATTTACGAAGAATGGATACTTTCGAAGGAGAAACAATGAAAGACAGCCTTTGTTTTTCCTCCAACCAAACTAGCTCAAGGTCTAGCTTTTAGTATCAAACTAGAGAATCGTTCGGCCTCGAGATACCTGCCCCTTCCCAGGAAGGAAGATGGAATTATTCAGCACGACTGACACTGAATAACTCATATATCTGATGTCGTGTATGGATAAAGGACTCGGATATAGTTCCAACGAATCTACTGCATCTTTCTCAGCGGGAATCCTGAAGAAAAGAACCCATCTTTGCTTTGCTCTTTCCTGGCTAATGGGGTCACGTCCAATCAAAATCAGAACTGATTTATACCCCTTTTTTCCTCTCACCTCTTCTCTCAAGATTTGGTAAAGAGGACTTTTCATCCTTGGCCCAGAAAACCACGTAAGATTTAATATCTAAAAAACAGCAAGAAAAGTCCTACCAACGACTTTCATCGCTAAAAAGAGTAAGGCTGAGGCTCCTGTGTTTCAGGTATCTCAGCCCTTTCGTGGTCGGCCCTCCGATAGAGGTTCCTCTAGGGCGGGTAGATGAATGGCAACGAAAAGAGGCTCTACACTGGGAAGAAAGAGAACCTGCCTTTCTTTTCCTGCAGACTGAGGTAGGAGCCAGACTGTCCAGCCTGAGGAGGCCCCCTATACTAGCAAGACAATTAGACTTTTCTGCCAAATGCAACAACAGAACAAAGGCAAAGGCTTTATAGCAACAAGTGTCTATGATGTTGCAAAAGGAGACCAGACAGAGAGTTCAAGATCCGAATTCCCCAGGATTCTACATTCGGTTATTCCTGATCCCCAAATGCTTGGGGGGTTAGAGACCGGTGTTAGACGTGATTGCACTCAACTTTTCTGTGCAATAAACAAAGGTCGCTATTGAAACGACAAAATCGGTTCTAGCAGCGGTCGGACAGCATGACTGGATGGCCTCACTGGACCTCCAGGATGCGTATTTTTTACATCCCCATGCACCCGAACTCCAAGAATTTTCTGAAGTTCGTCCACGCGAAAGGTTTTCCAGTTTCGGTCTCTTTGTTTCAGCCTTAGCAGACGGGGATGACGTCTGGCTCTGGAGTCGAGATCTCTCAAGAGCAAGTTACCCAATATTGAGGGACGTCATGATAAAACTTCATAGACTTCAGGTTGTAGCCACTGGAGCAGCCTGGAGCTCTTCCCTTCCAGCCCCAGGGGTAGCTTTCCTACTAAGAACAAACGTAGACAGTCCTGTTCAGTCAGGATACCAGGCTGCAAGAGCGTAACGGACTCTGTGCTGCCTTTCGTACATCCTCCTCTTCCTCCTTAGGATTGGTACTCGTCTGCTGAACCCTCTCCACGATCCATTATTGACTATGAGGAGGAAATAATTGCCGTAGCTGAGGCTTCCCCAACCTGTCCCCAACAGCAGGAAGCCCCACATATAGCTTTAATATAAAATATGCAGCGGACTTTGTCTTCCCTGGTACAAGCGTGACAACCAGGCAAAGAGAAGAAGGATAATAGACGTCCAACTAAAGCTTCTAGACATCCAGAAGTTTAAGACGCTGAACATAGTGAATGAAACTCTAGACGCTGGATGCAGTGGCGTCAAGCATCTAGGAGTGAAACATCATGACGACAAGCGTCAATGAACCCAAGACGTCAAGCGTCAAGGCATTGGACGTCAGGACGTCAGGCTTCAAGATATTGGAAGTCAAGACGTGGAGGTAGCTCAGGACGCAAGATGCACTGGCATCAAGCGTCTAACAAAGATTTTCACAAGGATGATTGCCAATGTAGCAGGTTTTTTTTTTCTTCACTCGAGAAACATCAGAATCTCCTTGTACTTAGAAGGCTGGTTCCTCAGAGCTCCTTCCCGCACACTCTGCCTGGAGGATCTTCAGACCACGATTTAGGTATAGAAGGAATTAGGTCTACTGATAAACAGATAGAAATCTCAGCTGATCCCATTTCAAAAGTTTCTATACCTTAGGATGAAGATTCAGAGTCAGGATTTTCGGGATTTTCCGTCTATTGCAAGGACGGGACAAGCCTTAAGAAAATTTCAGGACTTTATAGACAGACATGCTCGGTGAAGGAATAGATGAGTCTGCTGGGGACCCTTTCCTCGCTGATACGGTTGTCTCCTTAGGGAGGTTAATTCTATGCCCGTTACAGTTTCATCTAAATCAGAACTGGGACAAGGAAATAGATCTGGAGACCAAGTGCATCCCCATTTCGGAACCAATAAGGACGTATTTACAGTGGTGGAACGACCCCGTCAAGCTCCAGGAGGTCCCTTCTCTATATTAGAGGAACCCAGACCTAGTGTTGTTATCCGACACGTCGGACTCAGTATGGGGAGCAACACTAGGGAAATAACAAGTCTCGGGCTCCTGGTCCAGAGAGCAGGAGAAGTTAAACATCAATTAGAAGGAACTAACTGCAATCCTTCTATCTCTCAGGGTTCGAACACAGTGGAGAACAGAGAGGTGCAGGTCAACACCGACAACACGGCAGCGTTGACCTACATCAGCAAATAAAGGGGCACTCACTCCAGGTCTCTATACGAGACAACAAGAGAACCGCTTCTCTGAGCAAAAGAGAAGAATGTCAAACTAGTAACCCGCTTTATCCAAGGGGAGAAAAAATGTGAGGGCGAACATTCTGAGCAGGAAATCACGTCCTCTCAACAGAATGGACGCTACATCAGGACGTGTGCAGTAGCATGTGGTGACTTTGGGGACGTCCTTGCATAGATCTCTTCGCCACAGCGCAAACGAAGAGGCTGGAAACTTACTGCTCTCCCGTACCAGATCCCGGGGCTATACACATAGACGCTTTCCTGGTGGACTGGTCCAACTTGAACGTGTATGCATTTCCCTCTTTCAAGATAATACACAGGGTACTGCAAAAAAATTTGTTTCACACGAGGGTACCAGATTGACCATTGTGGCCCTTTACTGGCCGACAAAAGATTGTTTCACAGAGGTTCTGGAATGGATAGTGGACATCCCGAGGAGCCTACATCAGAGAGTAGGTCTACTCAAACAACCTCACTTGGAAAGATATCACCAAAACCCCTAAGCATTACAAGTAACTGCCTTCAGACTATCAAAAAAAACTTACAAGAGCTACAGGTTTTTTCGAAAGAGGCGGTTGGTGCTATAGAAAGAGTAAGGAGGTCATCCACCATGAGGGTATACAAATCCAAGTGGGAGATATTTAGAGGATGGTACAAGAGCAACCATGTGTCCTCTTCCAGTACCTCTGTAACTCAAATTGTGGAATTCTTTCTACACCGTAAGAGGAAGCTTAATTTTTTCCTACCTCTACCATTAAGGGTTATAGGAGCATGATGGCAGCAGTTTTTTAGACATAAAAACTTAAACATATAAAACAATAAGAATCTCCAGGACCTACTCAGATTCTTCGAAACTGCTAAGGAGAGAGTACAGAACTCACCAGCATGGAACCTAGACGTGGTCCTGAGGTTCCTCATGGGGAGTAAGCTCGATCCCTTACAGAGAACATTTTTTAAGAAGACCTCATCTTGACAACTCTTTTCTTGTTCAGTTTAGCCACGGCGAAAAGAGTTAGTGAGATACATGCTCTCAGCGAGAATATGGACTTTAGACAAGACAAGGCAATCTGCTCACTGCAACTAGGATTCCTTGCAAAAAATGAATACTCATCACAACCCTGACACAGAACGTTCGAGATTCCAAATCTAACGGACATTACAGGGGATAAGGCAGAGAAAGTCATATTCCAGTTAAGGACTCTAAGGCACTACCTGGACAGGACAAAGGACTTAAGAAGGAATTCAGAAGGGCTTTGGTGCTCAGTCAAAAAGCTCTCTGTACAGGTGTCGAAGAATGCTCTGTCTTATTTTATCAGGCAGTTGATAAAAGAAGCTCATATGAAAGGTAGCAATTTGGACATAAGATTCTGAAAGTAAAAACGCACGAGTTCAGGGCAGTTGCAACCTCTGTAGTACTTAAACAGAACAGGTCCCGGCAGAGTATCTTGGACACGACCTTCTGGAGAAACAAGTCAGTATTTACCTCTCACTGTCTAAAAACGAGTCCAAACATTATACGAAGACTGCTATACGCTGGGTCCGTTTATAGCATTTACTAGTGGGAGAGGGTAATACCCCTACAATCCCATAAACCAATACCCTTTTTTCTTACTTTGGGATGGAGAATTTTTTTTTTTTTATGGTTGTTTGTGAAGACTGGACACAGTCTTCCGCATTCATTGGTTTGAAAGTTCCTTGGAAGCGCCTGGAACTAGGGTATCGAGAGGAGGTCTAGTCACATAGAGGTTATACACCGGTTGACAGCCCCTAGAGATTTTTCAGCCCCCTGGGTGGATTGCTGGATCTCTTAAGGAATGCAGACATAATGAGGGCGAGTTCATTGAAGTCAGCTTCCTTAATCCAATTCCATAAAACAATACCTTTTGTTCTTGCCTTGGAATGGTTGAAATTTTATGGTTGTTTGTGACGGAACAAGGGTATTGAAGAGGAGGTCTAGTCACATAGAGGTTATACACCGGTTGACAGCCCCTAGAGATTTTTCAGCCCCCTGGGTGGATCGCTGGATCTCTTAAGGAATGCAGACATAATGAGGGCGAGTTCATTGAAGTCAGTTTCCTTAATCCAATTCCATAAAACAATACCTTTTGTTCTTGCCTTGGAATGGTTGAAATTTTATGGTTGTTTGTGAAGATTGGGCACAGTCTTCCACAATCATTGGGATGAAAGTTCCTTGGTAGCGCCCGGAACAAGGGTATTGAGAGGAGGTCTAGTCACATAAAGGTTATACACCGGTTGACAGCCCCTAGAGATTTTTCAGCCCCCTGGGTGGATCGCTGGATCTCTTAAGGAATGCAGACATAATGAGAAATATTGAAGTCAGCTTCCTTAACAGGTAGGAACCTAGAGTTGTTTTGCAACTTTAATTATAATTCCAACGATGTTAGCTGTCTCTGACCCTCCACCAAAGGTGTCAATCAGCTATATATATAACTACCAGGGAAGTTAGATGTTTAAAAATGTTATTTTCATAATAAAATAAATTTTTGAACATACTTACCTGGTAGTTATATATAATTATATTCCCACCCTCCTCCCCTCTAGAGACTAGGGGCATGGAAGATCTGAGGAATAGTTGGAATGGTTCCAGGTACCTGGGTAGAGGGCGCACAGGTGGTTCACCTGACTACCGATCGGCGATTGCCGCGAGTTTTTGAAATTCTGCCGTGACGTCAGGGACTTAAGCTATATATATAACTACCAGGTAAGTATGTTCAAAAATTTATTTTATTATGAAAATAACATTTTTCTGTTCTTCATAAAATGAACAAATGGAAATGTCTTTCTTACAGGTTCTGTACAGGAAAGCAGGGATGGCAAGGGGAGAAAATTACCCTTTTCCTGTCTCTGACTGTTAGACGCACGCATTAATATCGTGCAGAAGGTCAGTGAAATAAAATGTAGTCAGTGTAATGAGGAGAGAGTGCATTAGGTCCGTCAATCACGATGTCAGTCATTTTGTGTTGAGTATATATAGGGTCTCTATTCATCTTTTGGATCACTGAGTGCCATTGAATGCATCACTCCAAATCCAAAGCTGAAAGTCATTCTTGATGCACTGACGCAGCAGCATTTCTGTCTGTTTTCAACTTGCTGCCTTGATGTTTGTCCAAGTACAAGTGATCTGCTTTCAAATGACACAAGAATGAGTGCCATGTCATGAAAAGTGACTTCACAGAGAGCATTTCAAGTCAGATGTTGCCCATCACTTCTGTGGCTCTGGGACAGACAGGACTTGCTGAGACTTGGTGACTGATATCGTCAAAGGGAGTCAGGATCAGCTGAGTCCTGGGGGCAGTGCCATCAGTAAACCTCCCAAGGTACACTATAGTCATCCCTTAAGGTTGTTTGCAGCCTCTAGCTGCAACATCTTTCATTCCTCTTACTGTTCCTCTGTTCATATTCTCTTTCTTCCAACTTACTTTCCACCCTCTCCCAACAATTGATTCATGGTGCTTCTTCAACTGCAAAAGATTTTCCTCCTGTTACACCTTTGAATCTTCTTTACAGTCAGTTTCCCTTTCACCACTGAAAGACCTAGTAGGTCCCAGCACTTGGCCTTGGCCTAAATTCTAGATTCTGTCTACTTATCTATTTATCTATCTAGGTATAGTAACTAGTCAGTGTATGCAGTCAGTACAGTGAACAGACTTGAGGCACAAGTCGGTTATTTCTTTGGTATCATTTGATCATTCTTCTTGAGTGTGTGTCATCTCTCACCCAAACCATGGAGGTCTTGGCAACCACAGTCTGTTTTCCACCAGCTGAGGAGGAGCTGCCCCTCTTCATTCTTGAAACGTTTCTCTCGCGCTCGCCCTGAATCCTATTAGTAGCCACCCTTGCTGGAGGATAGTGCCTTCAGTGCACCTCATGGGGTGCCCTGTAGGCGTTATTCAGGGGTGTATTCAGTTTCATCTCAGCCTCCAGCTGCACCCACATTTTAGCTTTTGACATGACCTCTATTTCAGCTTCCCTTCACCAATTCTACTCTTCAGCCTTTCTTAATTGTTACTTCTTAGCAATTGTGGGAGTTTTCTTCCAGTTCCACCTTTGGATCATTGTAGTTCATTTCCTTGATTTTCTAGGTTGCTTCGTCTTGTTGTCCAGCTGACTAACTGCCTCTTTTCTCTTGAGTGCTGAATGGCCAAGAGCATCCCAGTGCTTGGCTTGGCAGCCTAAATTTCATCAAACCAACTCATTTGTTGTCACATGCTTTCAAAGTAGTCTCCCTCTTCTTTGTAAGTGCCACGTTTTCATTGCCGAGTGTAGTATGGGCCATGTCAGTGCACCCAGCAGTCTTTTGATTTCATTGCAGCTGCTGGCATTGCCCTGTTCATACCAGCTTCACAGGCAGCATTTTCTTCAAGGCTGGTTTGACATGCAGTTTCAAATTCAAAACTTGCAGCATTTTGTGTTTGTATGGAATGAAGCAAAAGTCCCTGGAATTGAAAAGTGAGCTTACACACCACTGAATACCAGCATGAGAAATTGGAGTGTCAAATGTGTGTACAGTAGAGTAACCAAATCTACTTTGTCAAAAGAGTGAAAATACAATGAAATCAAGAATTCAGTCAATGAAGATAAGCAAAAGTTGTGCATTAGCGAGCCCCTAGTAAGAAAAGAGCAAGTGTGTGCTTTGGAAGACCTTGATCCTGGTACAGAGACTGACACAGCTGACGTCTGCGCTTTCTTGTTTGGTGGCCGCAATAAGGCAACAGATTAGGCATCTATGATGACCCAGTTTGGGCAGGCTGGTTACTGCACAGTGGATGGAGGGCATGGCCATAATTTCTGAATGTCTGAATAATTTACTCGTGTCATCATATTGACTTGAACTCCCTTCTGACAACTGGCCAGCATCCAAGCCTCAAGGATTCTGTAGCGTTCCAGCAATAGTGCACATCATTCTTGCCCTTCAGAAACTGTAGGTGTATCCTAAGATTTGGGACGTCAGGTCCCTTTATGCCACATAACCTCTGTACCATGCTGTCCACAACAGTCATGGGTTCTTGATGCCATATAGCCCCTCTGTACTGTGTTGTCCACAACAGTCCTGGATTTTTTATGCCACATAGCCTTCATACCATGTTCATAGTCTCTCATGCAGCTGCTGCTGTTTGGAGGTACATTCAAACACCCTTTTCTAAAGTTTATATAATTTAACGTTGATTATGCTTATTCAGCAGTGTTTGTCATATGTTCTGTACTCGGATCTTTCTTTATGTTGCCATATAATGTAGTGTATAGCCTACATAGACACACTTCTCACTCCGTCTCCCTTTGTTTAACATAGCAAGTGGGGATGTTGAATAGGTCTTATTTTCTCTCTAGTTCAAAAATTGTTCATGAAATGAAAGTTTCCAAGTTTAAAAAATAAAAAGATATATACATATATATAATGTTTTTACCTAGTTTTAACAAAGTTTGAGCTTTGCTGTGTTTCTGTGTTCAAAAGAAAATTTACAAATGATTTGAATTTTGCTGGTAAAGGTTGAACCTCTTGTAGCATTCAAGTGTAAACGTCATTATTTATTTGTGATTACATTTGTGAATTTAGTAAGTACGTTTGTGAATTAAGTGAAATGTGAAATAGGCTCCCCTGCTGTAAGTATGCTTGTGAATTAGGTTGAAATGTTGTGAAAGAGACCCCACCCCCACTCCCACCCCCACGCCTTTTTGGTATATCAGTAGACCCATACAAATCCAACATGGTCTCTCTTTGCTGGGAAGGTTTTTCCTGAAATCTCAATTTGTCTTTGATTATAACTGACATTCAGACACACACACAGAGAGAGAGAGAGAGAGAGAGAGAGAGAGAGAGAGAGAGAGAGAGAGAGAGAGAGAGAGAGAGAGCTTGTACTTGTAGTTTTATGGGCCTGTATATGAATTAAGTGCCATTATTTTTTCTGGTTTGGTGAAATATGTTTGATGAACCTCATTTTAATACTGTTTTTGCTTTCAGAAATTAGGAAGGGTGCCGCAGTTGCATTCAGAATTGGTGCAATGTTTCTCACCAATAACTCCATGTTGTGGATTTGTCGGACCTGTGGAGCCTTTCAAAGGAGCGCTTTACTGCTAACGAGGCTGTAGTAAGTAACTAGAATGCTACAGCAGTCAGCTAAAGCCTTATATATACTAATCATTTGAAAGCTATGCACATTGTACAGTCCAATTCCATGTGACAGCACAACCCTGCCTAACCAGTCAGCTAACTTGAGTCTAAGCATACATGTACATGCAAGAATAATCTATCTTTTTCCTGTTATTTAGATTTAGATTGGTGGCTTAAAATCCTCCGGAATCTTAATACAATTTCTTACCTTAACAATCTTGCCACTAAGCAAGGACTTTATGGGTTTCATTTGGATGTGCTTCTTCACACTGTAGTCAGCCCATGTAGGGTGGTACTGCTGTCAGTGCACCTCACACGGTTCAATGTAGGCATTACTTGAGTTTCTGTGTGGTGTCCCTTCAACCCCTAGCTGGAACTTTCATTCCTTTTATAATGTACGTCTGTTAATGTTCTCTCTTCTGTCTTACTTTTCACCATCTAACAATTGTTTCATCGTGCAACTGTGAGGTTTTTCTCCAGTTACACACGTCAAAACTTTTTATGCTCAATTTACCTTTCAGTGCTGAATGACCTCAGGTCCTGGCACTTGGCTTGTGGCCTCAATTTTAGAATCCGTTCCAGCACTGCAGTCGACTTTAAGCTTCCTGAATTAGGTTAGGTTAGGAAGGTTTTTGGGTCTGTTTATGAGTAAAATTTACTGCAGTAGTTATGAAGACCTATTGCCATCTAGAAATGTATGTCAGAAATTGTCATAGCTTTGAGCAGTCCTCATCATTAATGTTTTTTCTGCCATTTTTGCATGGGGTTAAACTTGAAGTAACTTCCTTGTTTGTGCCTTCAGAAGTTTAAGCTTGAATGACTAGCTAGACAAGATCTTTATCCAAGCCCCTTTTCATGATATTTTAGACCTTTTACCGCTGGTTTTTACATAGAAAAGTCTAACTGATGCACAGCCTTTCTCATCACTTGTTAGAACAATATAGTGTCAGTTTTCCAGTTTCCAAGGTCAGTCTTACAGAGTTATGAAATTTAGGGAGACTGGAAATAATCCAGCCTGGAAATTTCCAGTGAGTATTGAATGTGAAGAAATATGCAGCAGCAGCAGCAGCACAATGTTCAGTGAAAGAAGTGCTGCAGTGCTGTAGTCTTTGATCGCAACCCCCTGAGGTTCAGATCAGAACTCATTGTTTTCAGTTTTTAGTTTAGTTCGGTTTGGTTATTTTCCCTTCTTTTTTTTTCAAGTTTTCAGCTTCAGAGTGATACCATCAACAGCACTGGATCATGAAAAATCAATTGACCACATGTTGTAAAGAAAAATATTAATATTTATGTAGTAAGTGGTCAGTGTTTTATTTGCTACAGAGGAGTTTTGTAATTCCCTGATGCTTCCAAGGGATAAAAGATTCTTGAAACACTGGGAAAATCTATAAACAAAGCTCTGTAGATGATTTAGAGTGCAGTACTGAAAGGGTAAGTCTGAAATCAAACAAGATTGTACGCTTTATAGCGTAGGGTTACATAGGTTGGCAACTTGTATTCCATGAATTTTGGACCCTGTAGGAGGGTAGTGCCATCAGTGCCTCATGTGGTGCACTGTAGGCATTACTTAGGTTCTTTGCAGCGTGCCTTCCTGAGGCCCCTAGCTTCAACCACTCTCATTTCTTATGTTGTACCACCATTCATATTGTTTCCTAGTGCAACTGTGAGGTTTTCCTCCTGTTACAACTTTGACACCTCCTTACTGTCAGTTTCCCTTTCAGTGCTGAATGGTCTCATAGGTCCCAGTGTTTGGCCTTTGGCCTAATTTCTATATTCTAACTATTAAAGGCTATCTTTCTTTATGATAAAGTGCCTTTCTTTTCTTGTTCATGCTGCTTCTCTTAGCCTAGGGCAAAATGCAATTGAAAACTGTTGGTGGCCATTTTCTGAACAGGTGCATTTCAGACAGGACTTGGAGCATAGAAGACTTCTGATAACTAGGTTAGGTTAGGGTGCATTGTCCCCAGCAATCTTTTACCTCTGCCGTGCACTGGTTAGTCAACCTGAAGCATCTTGAATTAGGTTAGCATGTCTTGAAGAACTGTTGCATCTGTAAATCATCTTAACACCCTCTTAGCATGGACCATTCGTCCTCATCACCACCATAATTGATATTAAATCACCACACCACCTTTATCCCTCACACCATTGGACTGTGGAACAGCCTCCCAGAGGATGTTGTGCAATCAGAACTTCTTCAGAAGGTCAAGCAAAGATGCAATTGTCACAGAAATCCCTGTGGTAGTCTAGAAGCATGTCGTAGTGTCCTGTAAAAGTAATTTGTAGTCGTAATTCCCCAGCTTATCAGATGTGTCTGAGGCCTGCCCCTTTTGCAAGTGACAGAAAGACCCGAAGGCAGCAGTAATGCCGTATCATTTCTAGTTTAAGGTAAACTACTTGACAGTGACACTCACTCAGTTGGAATGATTCATTGGCAATACGCACCGCACTGGAAAAGCAGCTTGTCATAATGATGTGGCTGATAAATAATGTTGGTAATGACTTTTCCAGCACAGCTGCAATGCCTGCATCAGATAAGGGTCACTGATTGGTGACACTCCATCCTGACATTAATTTGTAGCAAGAAATGTCCTGTTGTTAGTGTCTCAGCCAGACCAGTTCTGTCTTACAGCTTCTGTTTATTCTGTAGAGAAGTGTGCTAATGTGTAATGCCACTTTGTATTTCCCAGTTTCATTGTTGAGGTTGGGAAGTCAGGTGTTGAAGAGGGAGTAGTTGAGTTTGATTTGTAGGTCCTTCTGCCATTTGTTAGAATCATTCCTTCTTGTATTTGCACTTATCATGTATAGAGAGAGACCATTGTCCTCAAAGACCTGGAATGATATTTTCTAGTGACTCTTGTGTCCTTGAAGAGTGAGGTACAACTGTGTGGAAGTGTATGTTCTCTGTATGAGCAGTTGATGACCGAAGTAAGCTTTGTTGGATAAACAGTACTCTTGGGTTTTCAATGTTCTCTAGGTAGTTATAAACGTAACAGCAGTTGTCATCCCCTAGTGTATTGTATAACTTCTGTGGGTGGAGATGATGATATCTTTGTAAGTGTAGGGCAGTCAGTTCAAGCAAAATATTTTTGCAGTGTGTTACAAAGGTCTGTAATTCGGCCTAAATGTCCATCCTCAGTTAAACAGTAGGCAGAAATAAATATCCTTTCATAATGCTGCAGTTTGCTGTGAATCAGTTGCAGCTACCTCCAGAATGGACTGTGCAGCATGCAATTTTCATAACCAAATCAGACCAAACCATTTCATTTAATGATCATTTAACATCCCATAAACCCATGATCTTGAATTTCAGGGTTTATGTAGTATTGAACCTGATAACAAAAATTAGATCCAACCCTTTGTTGAATTCCAATGCTCTTTGATTTAAAAAATGATTTGCTGAAGTCACTAAATCAGTCAGTCTTTCTCGAATGTGTCACGTTCATATGACCCATATATACTTAAGGATGAATGGCCTGCATGACCCAGTCCCTAGAAGCAGAGAACACAGGTCAACAGTAACGGTTATACGTCTGATTGTGAATGTCAGAATTTCAACGGCAAATGTCAAGTTTTGGAAATGAACAAATCCTTTGGGCCAGCCTGATGAGAGTGAGAATATTTTGACTCAGTAGTCTGGTTAAACTGTGGAATGATAGTACAATACAGTCCCTTTAGTAACAATTGCACTACAGTAGTTTTGTTTTGGTGTCAGTATCTTGTAACTAAGCCTAGAATGCTACCATAGTTCTGCACCATAAGTTTATGGTCAAGACATTACTTACAGTAACACCATACCTCTCTATTCTAAGTGATGTATAAGTAAACCGTCAAAATTAAAGCTTTAGACTAACTTTGTTATCCACTTTGATTTTTCTGTTTCTGTAGTGAGCCAGCAAATATTGGAAGTACACATTTTGTATATAGGTATTTTTGTTGCAGTACCCAGAACATAAACAGGACTGAAACTTATCTGGTGCAAAACTTGTATTTACAGTTTATACACAGGGACAGAGAAGTGGAAAATTGACCTTTTTAGCAAAACTTTAGCACTGCATTAGTGTAACACTTGCATGGAATATGCAAGTGCCCAGTGCGCAGTCATCTTATTGGCTCTGTATTTTATCTAGAAATCTTTCTTGTGCTAATTGAGGTGACTTTTTTTGCCACAGGCACATACCCAGTATTCGTATGGATGAAGTTCCTTCTCTTTGATGGTCGCTGACAAGCCACAGGAATTGGTTTTTTGTATATCATGCTGGTTTTTTCAGTGTCATATGCTTCAAGTAAGTGAAAGAAAAGTGTAGCAACCGCAGTTAGAGGTAAGTCCACAAACTATCATGTAAATCAAGCATTTTGAAGTGGTTGATAATTAGAGGTTCGAGAGCTAAACAGATGCTTCTGGGGGTCTGGCTTTCTGATAAGGAACCCTGTAGGGGGTTAGTGCTTGAGGTGCACTGTAGGCACTACTTAGGTTCTTGCAGCATCCCTTCCATGGCTCCTAGCTGCTGCAACCCCTTTCATTTTCTTGACTGTTTCATAGTGTGAATGCAAGGCTTCCCGGGTGTTACACCTTGAAAGCCTCTCACTCTAACTTTCCCTTTCAGTGCTGAATGACCTCATATGTCACAGCACTTGGTCTTTGGCTTAATATCATATTCCATTCCATTTCTGAAAGTAGCAAAGACCCTATATCACATCCTGCAGTGGAATGTTGTATTCTAGGTAACGTAAGGCTAACAGCAGTTCCTCGTGGTTCCTAACCTAAACTAACTTGAACTGAACATCAACATTCACTTTAAAAGATTGGCTTAGAAATGTCCAGCACCTGAAAAGGTAGCCTAGCAAAAAATAGCAACAGTGCTGATAAGTTACAGAAATGGAGGTGTTGCTGTACTCAGTCTTCGCATCATTAAGTGACACACACAAGATGTCAGTCCAAACCAACCTGAAAGTCATTCATGATACACTGAGGTGGCAGACCTGAAATCTTGCATAAACAGATTTCTCTCAGTCATCATTTTGTACCTCCACAGGTCCCTTTATCATTGAGTCCAATTGTGTCCAGTCATGAAGTCTCTAGGTATAGCCCCTGTTGGGGGGTAGCGCTGTCAGTGCTCCTCATGCAGTGCGCTGGTGGCATTACTTAAGGTTCTTTTTCAGCGTTGCTTCAGCCCCTAGCTGCAATGTCTTTCATTCCTCTTACTGTACCTCCTTTCATATTCTCTTTCTTCCCTCTTACTTTTGACCTTCTCCTAACATTTGATTCATAGTGTGTCTGTGAGGTCTTCCTCCTGCTAAACCTTCAAACTTTCTACTGTCAATTTCCCTTTCAGCGCTGAATAAACTCACAGGCTCCAGAACTTGGCCTGTGGCCTAAATTCTGTATTCTATCTGTCTGTCTGTCTATCTATCTAGGTGTAGTAACTAGCCAGTATATGTAATTGGCACAGTGAACAGACTTGTGCTGCAAGTTGGTTGATTGCATCATGAAAAATAAATTGGCGATTCAGAATAGAAAAATAACAACATAGCCATAGAGGAGTTTTTGAACTCCCCAGTTTTCTCCAAAGGGTTCAGAGATCCCTAACCTACTGGAAATAACAATGGATAAAGCTCTGTTAAAGGTTTAGAGTATTGAAAGAATGATTTTGAAGTGAGAAAAGGGTGTGCTCTCTATAGCCTTGGATTTCTTGGCTTGGCAACTGTCTGTTTCCTTCCTTCAGTTGTAGAGGTTTGGAATTCTCTTAGTGCCTCTGCTGTTATTGAATCATACTCTCTCTCCCTTCTTTTTCCCCTTGCCTCATGTTACTTCTTTCAAATGAACACTGTCATCTTGGGAAGCTTGAATTTCAAGTCAGTGGCACCTTTTGTGGGCTTGTTCCATTTGTGCTAGGAAAAAGTATGAAATCACATTAACACTGATCAGCAGTTGTATGAGTTTGGGTTGACAGAATGTATCTATATAAAGTATGTCATTTGTATTAGGTCTTGCTGTGATTGAGTTGTGTAAGTTGATGGTGAGGTGAGTGTTGTCTGGTCTCCCTGTTGTAAAATTGCCACCGTAGAAGACCAGTTTGCAAGCACGTCTTTTTGATTCATGTTGAGCGATACTTGGCAAATCAAAATATTGCTATTGAGAGGCTCTTGAGTATACTTGAATATTTGACATCAATACCTTACAGTACTTGAACTTTGCAATAACTTGAACAGTAGAGTTTATAGTAATTTGTTTACTATTTGCAGATGACTTCATTGATGTACTACAGTACTGTGTCAGCATCTGAAATTGTAAGAACTTCCTGAGAGATGTCATGCAACAGCAGGTGTTAAGGAACCTTGGTGACATTAGACTCCACCAATAAACTAAAACCACAAGGTAAATGCAGTAGTTTAGAAAGGGAAAGTTTTCAATATTTTTTCAATGACGAGAGTTGCTTTTGACAGGAAAAGGGTTAGTAGGTATACTGTAGTGTATTGATGATAGTTAACAAACCTCATGAAAATTCTAGTGTAATCACATAGGATGTTGTTCAAATAGTTTAACCAGACCACTGAGCTGATTAAGCTCTCATAGGACTGGTGTAACAAAGTGAGTCAATGATAAAAGTACTCCCCTTGCAGAGGTGGTGCGAGGTGCACTGTAGACATTTCTCAAGGTTCTTTGTAGCGTCCCTTCCATGGCCCCTAGCTGCTATAACCCCTTTCATTCCTTTTACTGTACCTCCATTCATATTCTCTTTCTTCCATCTTACTTTCCTGAATCCTCTCCTAACAATATTGTTTCCTAGTGCAACTGCGAAGTTTTCCTCCTGTTAAACCTTTCAAACCTTTTTAGTGTCAGTTTCAGTTTCAGCACTGATTGACCTCATAGGTCCCAGTGGTTGGCCTTTGGCCTAAATTCTGTATTCGTGAAAAAGCACCGTACTGTAAAGGGGCTGACAATACAACCAGTGAATTATCACAGCAAACCCTCTGATAGTCTAGAAGCATGATGTAGTTTCCTGTTGAAGAATTTTATACTGTAGTAGTCCCCTCTGCTTACCAGATGCTTCTGATGCCTGTCCCTCTTGTATGGAATGGAGAGACCTACAGCCAACAATGATGCCTTATAATTTCTAGCCCAAGGGGAACTGTCCTCTTATACCTACTCACTTGGAGAGGTTTATCAGCAAAACGTATTGTATCTGAAAAGGTAACCTAGCTGAAACCATCTAAAATGATGTAACTGATATGTAATATCGTATGTCATGATTTTTCCAACACAGCTGCTGCATTGGCTGCATAAGATTACAGTAATGGCCTCCCTCCCTTCCTCACATTCCTCAGTCATACAGAACTCAGTGAGGTCCCCTTCTGACTGTTGTCCAAACGAATTCAGTCTTTGTTTTGTAACACAGCTTCTGTTATTCTTTAGTGAAGTTTGTTGATAAGGATTGATAAGGACTGCCTCTGTATTTCACAGCTTCATTCCCTAAATTGTTTCGTTGTGTCTAAAAGAGGGTATTTGTGTCTGATTGTAGGGCCTTCTGTCATTTGTTAGAATCATTCCCTCTGCCATTGCTTGTGTCGCAGTTAGGAACTGTTGCCAGCAGAGAGCCAAGCTGGACTTACTTTTCAATGCAGTACTTAGCCTTAGGAGTGACACTGGCCATTCTGCTGTCCGTTAGATTGAGGTGCTACTGTGGAAGTGTTCTCGGTATCAATAATGTATGATTGAAGTAAGTTTTCCTGTGAAACACCACCACGTGTGTACTTTTGATGTTCTCCAGATAGTCATAATGTAACAGCTGTTGGCTTCCCTTACTAATATTTTATAATTTCTAGAAAAGTTGAAAGTAAACTGAATCACACAGAAATAACAGGTGGCTGATGATATATTTGTAGCTATAGGGCAGTGAATTCAAGCAATACATAGTTACTGCATATAGTATGTTACTTGGCTGAATTATTTGGCCAAAATGTCCACCCTCAGTTAGGCAAACAGAAATAATTAGCTTGTTATAACACTGCAAGTTTTTGTGAATTGGTTTTTCCTCCCTCAAAACTTGAGCGCACAACTTGCAGTTAATATGCCCAGATTAACTTAACTTAACCCACTCCAGTGAGTGAATACGTAACATCTCTGACAATATGGGGTAATGAAAGTGATAACGAAAAGCAGATCTAACCCTTGGGGGTTGAATTCTGATATTCTTTAGACCAGAAAACAATGTCCTCTGAAGTCAGCACATTTTGAAATTGGCTGCACTTGTGCCTCGCTGTCGAACTTCTCAGTTCCAGAGGTCCTTGATTCCTCACACCGTTGGGGGACTGTGGAACAGCCTCCCTGCTGAGGATGTCGTGCTATTGGAACTTCTTCAGAAGTTCAAGCAAAGATAAGTGGGGACACTTTCTGTATTTCCCTTGACCTCCTCTTGCTCCTTCTTAATGAACACCTTAATATTGTTTGGAAGCTTGAATTTGAAGTCAGTGGCCTCTGTGGGGGGCATGTTCCATATGAATAGGTTTCACCTATTGGATAATGATGATAATAATAATTATATGACCTGTGTCTACTTAATGACCCTGTATGCAGAGAAAGAAGGTCAGCACTGACTGTTACACATCTCTTATGAGAATGTCAAAAGTTCAACGAGCAACAAAGGTCCAGTTTTGGAATTGAACGAACCCTTTGGGCCAGCCCTCTGAGAGTCAGATCGAACTGCTTCATCTGCTAATGACAGTAATGAGTGCACAACAACTTTTGGTTTTGGGATCAGTCATGTGTCACTAAACAGGTAATGCTACCTTGTATCTCTTTCATAGCTTTAATGATAATAGTCATTTATATTTTTATCTGTATTTATTAATTTGTCAATTTATTTGTTCTTTTCTGATAACTGATCTTTTTGTACATATAACTTACCTGGTAATTATATATATAGCTGTAGTCTCTGACGTCACGGCAGAAAATTGAAAATCGCGGCAGCGCTAATGAATGGTCACGTGATACCCCTTCCCACCGCCCTCTACAGGTGAGTGAGAGGAACCATAACCCAAACTCTTCATATGTTTCTGCCGTGTGGTACCGGTAAGCCGGTTCAACTTAGCAGAGAATTATCGCTGATTCTTTCGTTGGACATTGTTGGTGATGTACAATTGTTTGATTTGAATCTTTGGCAGTCATTGTTTGTACTTAGCTTTTTTCATCCCCGTCTTCCTTATTTAGCATTATGTCGGACACTGGTCCCTCGGTGTATAGGTTTTGTAGCAAGGGCTGCAAAACTAGATTAGGGAAAATTACCATTGACCCTCATTCTGTGTGTTCGGGGTGTAGAGGACAGGTTTGTTCGGTATCGTTAACCTGTGAAGAATGTAAGAATTTGTCAGGGGAAGAATGGAAGATTTTAAATGCTTATCTGAGAAGGCTTCAAAAAGAGAGAGCTAGGAAAGCTTCAGCTAGGACTTCCTCTTTATCCTCCCGTGATAGTCAGGATGTATCTTTTTCGGTTATTAACCCTGATATTCCTTCTAACAAATCTCCTATCCCAGACCCCGTTATTCCCGAACCCGATACCGTGGCCAGTCTTAAGACGCAGATGGATGCGCGTTTTAGTGTTATGCTTGCTGCCATGGAGCGGATGAGTAAGTCTTTGGTGGTACGAAGTGCAGTGTCTTGTGATAGTGCAGTGGAGGAGCTGGCTGTTCGGCCCACTCATTCTCCTAGGCCTGGACCTCTGTCAAACTCCCCAGCACCAGGGAGGAGGCAAGTCGAAAGCCCAAGGGAGGTGAGTGGGACCTGCCCCCGAGCAGTTGGCCCCTCAAGCAGTCCTGTTGCCGCTTCCCAGGATGCAGATGTTAGCCATAGAAAAAGCACATCAAGGAGGTGTATGTCTTCGAGTATGTCGAGTGAGGATTCGCCTAAGAGAGGTTGGCGCCGTAAAGATGTCTCGAGACCATTCAAGAGGTCTAGGTTGGCATCTCCTTTGGCAGTTCCCAAGAAAAGAGTGGCGCTTCAAGATCAACCTCCTTCGTGTAGTTTTTGGGAGGAGCCCGAATGTTTTTCGCATTCCGTGGATTCGGGAGACGAGAGGCAGGTGTTGGAAGCGCGGAGACGCTTACGTAAGAAGAGAGTGGTGTCGTCTTCGCCTGTTGTTGCTGCTTCTGGCGTGATTGCTGCATCTAGCGCCACGCGCCATGCGCCATCCTTCGTTTCGCCTGGCTCATCACGCCATACGCCACCCTACGATCCTCCTGGCGCCATGCGCCAAAAATTGTTTCTCCTGGTGACTCTCGTCAAGCTCCAACACCTGCGGTCTTCGTGCCTCGTTCTGTTCCGCATTCTCCTTCTTCCGCCTTGCCTCAAGATTTGTTTTTGGCGGAAATGAATAGGAAGCTTGATAGCATTCTCGGCTTTGTGGAAAAAAGTGATCCTTCCGTGAACGAACTGCAAGTTGCTTCGATTTCTAAGGATGCTCCTTCATCGAATGTGCGGCTTCCTACGAGCGATCCTGTGCTGCATTCTCCTAGGAAGACGAATCTTCCTCCATCTAGTTCCTTGGCTCTTTCTCCGATTTCTGGTGGTGATGTTGCTTCGGAATCGGAGGCGGAGGTACAACCAGAGAAAGAGAAGCCGTTATCGAGCTATAAGCAACTGCTTCAGTATTTTCTGGAGAATTTTCCGGATTCCTTTTCACCAGTATCCCCAGCTTCTCCGGAATCTCAATACGCTCGTGATAATAGGACAGACTCTTCACTGGCTACCAAATTAGTTCTTTCTATTTCGGCCAAGAAAGGATTGAAGAAAATGGAGGAGTGGCTTGCAGAGAAGAGGGAACAAGGGAAGACTGTGTTTTGTTTTCCCCCTTCGAAATTGTCGTCTCGTCGTGGTGGTTGGTACGAGACTGGAGAATCTTTCTCGTTGGGAGTAGCTGCCTCCTCCCAAGGAGATTTCTCTAGTTTGGTAGATTCGGCCAGGAGGTCGGCTCTTAATTCAGCCAAAGTATTCTTTTCTACATCGGAATTTGATCACCTCTGCAAGAATGCTTTTAAGATTCTGGAAGTTATAAGTTTCCTCGATTGGTCGGTTGGAGCTCTTGGAAGGAAACTAAAAGCTTGCGCCCTTCAGGACGATCAGTTCGCTTCCCTGTCCGACGTGTTAGCTTGCATCGACAGGAGCATTAGAGATGCGGCTATGGAACTCTCTTCCGTGGTTACGTTAGGTATTCTCAAGAAACATGAACTATGGTGTTCTTTCACCACTAAAGGTGTGTCTCGGTCCCAGAAGTCAGCTTTGTTGTTCGCTCCTTTGGATAGGAAACATCTTTTCCCGAGGGAAATAGTATCTGAGATCGCTTCAACTCTTCAACAGAGGGCAACTCAAGACTTGCTGGCACAGTCCACCAAGAAGCCTAAACCGTTGCCTTCAACAGTTGCTCGCCCGACAACGTCGACGGAGAAATCTCAAGGTCGGCCCTTTCGTGGAAGAGCCCCTGCTAAATCGTTTCCCAGATCGAGAGGGAGAAGTCGTTTTGTTCCTAAAGCGATCAAACCCTCCGACAAGAAGTGAGAGCGCCTCCCTTCACTCACCAGTAGGAGCCAGACTGTCAGCTTTCTGGACAGTCTGGGAAGAAAGGGGAGCAGAACCTTGGACAGTCTCGGTATTAAAGGAAGGCTATTCAATTCCATTCTTGAAGGACCCTCCTTTGTCCAGGGAACCAATGGTCTTAATGGCTTATTCTCTAGACTCAGAGAAATGTTGTGCTCTAGAGAAAGAAGTGTCAGCTTTGCTAGAGAAAGAAGCAATAGAGAAAGTTCTCCCCCCTTTCTCCCCAGGATTTTACAATCGTCTCTTTGTTGTACCAAAGGCGTCAGGAGGCTGGAGGCCAGTTCTAGATGTGAGTGCTTTGAACCTGTTTGTAAAGAAGACAAAGTTTGTGATGGAAACCACTCAATCAATGCTGTCATCCCTTCTTCCAGGAGATTGGATGGTATCCATCGACCTCCAGGATGCGTATTTCCACATCCCAATCTATCCTGCTTCGAGGAAGTTCCTTCGCTTTGTGTTCAAGGGCGAAGTGTTTCAGTTCAGAGCAACGTGCTTCGGCCTCTCGACGGCCCCCCAGGTTTTCACCAGAGTTTTGTCATCAGTGGCGAAGTGGCTACATCTGTTGGGGATCAGAACAGTTTTTTATTTAGACGATTGGCTCCTGCGTGCGAAGACGAAGGAAAGGTGTGTGAAGGATTTGGAAAAGACTCTTCATCTAACCGAAGAATTGGGACTTATGGTAAATTGGCAGAAGTCACATCTGGTGCCATCTCAAGAATTAGTCTATTTGGGAGTTCAGATGAACTCAGTAGTTTTTCAGGCTTCTCTGTCGGTGGAGAGGGTAGAGTCGTGCCTGTTGAAAGTGCGAGATTTTCTGAAGAAGACCCAGTGCTCGGCCAACGAGTGGATGAGCCTTCTGGGGAAGTTGTCTTCCGCAGAACCGTTTGTGAGTTTGGGGAGACTACATCTAAGGCCCCTTCAGTTCTTTTTAAGAGAAGTCTGGGACAGGAAGAAGAGCCCGGACTCGTTTGTTTTTCAAATCTCAGAGGAGATAAAGGCAGACCTCAGTTGGTGGAACTCTCCAGAGAAACTTCAGGAAGGAATTTCACTGTTCCCAAAGAACCCCAACCTCATCTTGTGTGCAGACGCTTCAGATCTAGGATGGGGAGCCACGTTGGGCAAGTTGGAAACAGCAGGCCGATGGAAGGGAGAACAACTTCGGTGGCACATCAATCTGAAGGAATTAAAGGCCATTCATTTAGCCCTTTTAGAATTTGCGAAGGTGGTAAGGAACCAGGCAGTGATTGTCCAATCAGACAATACAACAGCTCTCGCATACATAAAAAAGCAAGGAGGGACCCACTCGTTCTCGCTATACCTGGTAGCGAGAGATCTTCTGTTATGGGCGAAAACGAACCAAACGACGTTGATGACAAGGTTCATTCCAGGAAAGCTCAATGTGAGGGCAGACGAGCTAAGCAGGAGCTTTCAAGTACTCTCAACAGAGTGGATCTTAAATCAAGAAGTTTGCCTCCAACTGTGGAATCTATGGGGTCGTCCTCTCATAGATCTGTTTGCCACCAAGAAGACAACTCAACTGCCTCTTTATTGCTCTCCAGTGCCGGACGAGGGGGCAGTCTTCGTGGATGCAATGCTGATGGACTGGTCAGGTCTGGACCTTTACGCCTTTCCTCCGTTCAAGATGTTGAGAGCAGTTCTAACAAAAATGTTGTCCCACAAGGACATGCGCATGACGCTGGTTGCTCCGTTTTGGCCAGCAAGGGAATGGTTTCCGGACTTGATAAGTCTTCTCGTAGACTTCCCGAGGCTTTTACCACCGAGAGTAGATCTACTCAGACAGCCTCACTTCCGAAGATTTCACGGAGGTCTATCCGCTCTTCAGCTAACTGCGTTCAGACTGTCGAACGTTGCCTCAGAGCTAGAGGTTTTTTAAGGAAGGTCTCTAGAGCCATCGCTAGAGCTCGTAGACAGTCCTCCACAGCAGTTTATCAAGCTAAGTGGTCAGTCTTCAGAGAGTGGTGTAGGAAGACTGGCACATCATCTTCTAAGACCACTTTAGAAGAGATCGCAGACTTCCTCCTGTATCTGAGTGTGGAGAGGAAGCTGTCTTCGTCGTCGATCAAGGGCTACAGAGCAATGCTTTCGACAGTCTTTAGGCATAAGGGCCTGGATATTTCAAATGGCAAGGACTTGTCAGATCTTATCAGATCGTTTGAAACATCCAAGAATTCCAGAGAGAGATTGGTTTCCTGGAATTTGGATGTGGTCTTGAAATGGCTTGTGGGCAGTAAGTTTGAGCCATTATCGTCTTGCTCTTTCAGAGACCTTACGAGGAAGACAATCTTTTTGGTAGCTCTGGCTACAGCAAGGAGAGTCAGTGAGTTGCACGCCCTAGATAAGAGAATTGGGTTTTCTAGGGGTAAGGCAGTCTGTTCTTCATTGTTGAGTTTTTTGGCAAAGAATGAGACTCCGTCTAAGCCTTGGCCGAGATCCTTTTCGATCCCTGGTCTCTCGGATTTGGTGGGACCAGATGAAGAAGAAAGACTTTTATGCCCAGTAAGAGCATTAAAAGTATATTTTGAAAGGACTCAAGCAGTGAGAGGTCCTTCTCCTAATCTTTGGTGTTCTGTGAGGGATCCGAGTAGGCCTCTTTCGAAGAATGCTCTTTCCTTCTTTTTGAGAGACCTGATTGTAGAAGCTCACAACCAGGTAGAAGACGTGCAGCTTCAAATTTCTAAAGTTAAAGCACATGAGGTGAGAGCGGTCTCAACCTCGTTGGCATATAGGAGGAATCTTTCCTTAGATTCAATTATTCAAGCTACATTTTGGAAATGTAGGTCAGTGTTCGCGTCTCATTATTTGAGAGAGATTGAGACAATATATGATGGATGCAGTACGTTGGGACCGTTTGTGGTGACTGGCACGGTGTTGGGTAAGGGAATAAAGGAAGTCGATCCTTCCTTGTGATGCTTTCTCTTGCTTAAGGTTAGCGTTGTTGTTTTCTGGGATGTCTGGGGGTACATTGTGACTAGGAGTACCCAACAGCCTTACATTTTGGGTAATATTTTTAAGGTACAGGTTATTGGTGACACCCCTTGTTCTATGTGTTTTTTCGTGTACTGCGCCCTGGGCAGGGGCATTTATTTGGTTGGTTATCATGCATAGTCCACGGTGAGCCCTCGACTGGCATGTAGCCCTCTAGCACTTAACCCTCAGGTCTATATACCTAGTTGGTGCAAGTTGAGGATAGCAGATTAAGAGGCAGTATCCATCAAATCAGCTACCTCAACAGGTAAGGAACCATCATTGTGTTTTTTATTTTCACAATTGTCTAGACTTTTTCATATTAGCTGCCATGGCCCACCTCCATCAAGGTGCCAATCAGCTATATATATAATTACCAGGTAAGTTATATGTACAAAAATGTATTTTTATAATAAAATGAGGTTTTGTACATACTTACCTGGTAATTATATAATCAAAGCCCACCCTCCTCCCCTCTCATGGGCAGGTATGGCATAAACATATGAAGAGTTTGGGTTATGGTTCCTCTCACTCACCTGTAGAGGGCGGTGGGAAGGGGTATCACGTGACCATTCATTAGCGCTGCCGCGATTTTCAATTTTCTGCCGTGACGTCAGAGACTACAGCTATATATATAATTACCAGGTAAGTATGTACAAAACCTCATTTTATTATAAAAATACATTTTCTTTCTGTATTTCCCATTGCCTTCTGTGACTTCTTTCTAATGAACACCAGGGCTTTTTGAAGCTTGAATTTCAAGTCAGTGGCCCCTGTGGTGGGCTTCTTCTATATGAATGGGGTTCATATTCTGAATAATAATAATAATAATTTATGTTCAAGGCATTACAGTAATACTGTACATTTTAAATGTAACTAAAGCTTAAGACTATGTAGCTTCACTGTCTGTTTATAGTTTTTTTCTGTGTTCATAAAATTAACAAATTGAAACATTTTACAGGTTCTGTGCAGGGAAGCAGAAATGGAACTTTAGGGGGAAAGTGACATTTTTCTCACAGACATTTGCATGAATATCATGCAGTAGTGAGGTGAGTGAAATGAAAGTGTTTTCAATGTAAGAAGGAGAGAGCCTCCATAAATCATTATGTAGATCATCATTGTATATTGAGTGTAGGGTATATTAATTTTTGGGATCTTTAGTAGTATGGGCCATATACATGCATCCAGCAGTCTTTTGACTTCGTTGCAGCTGCTGGTGTTGCCCTCTTCATACCAGCTCCACAGGTAGCATTTTCCTCAAGGCTGATTTGACATGCAGTTTCAAATTCAAAACCTGCATAAGGTGTTTGTATGGGATGAAGCAACAGTCCTTGGAATTGAAAAGTGAGCTTGCACACCATTGAATACCAGCATGAGAAATTGGAAAGTCAAATGTGTGTACAGTAGAGTAACCAAATCTCATTTGTCAAAAGAGTGAAAATACAATGAAATCAAGAGTTCAGTCAATGAAGATAAGCAAAAGTTGTGCATTAGCAAGCCCCTAGTAAGAAAAGAGCAAGTGTGTGCTTTGGAAGACCTTGATGCTGGCACAGAGACTGACACAGCTGATGTCTGCGCTTTCTTGTTTGGTGGTCGCAATAAGGCAACAGATTAGGCATCTGGGATGACCCAGTTTGGGCAGGCTAGTTATTGCACAGTGGATGGAGGGTGTGGCCGTAATTTCTGAATATCTACATAGTAGCTTCACCTGATTCTTCATTCTGGGTAGAATGATTTGAGTTTTATGTACTGTAGGTGTAGTGCTGAATAGCTGAATTTGAATCACTGAGTCAAAGTACTGAGTAAATTGGTTGATGTTTAAATGACAGTTGGATGTATGTTTTTCATTCCTCATATGAATGGGTGTGCTGTGTTCTTGAACAGGTCAACAATTCATGAACCTATGTACCCACCCCATATGGGGGTTAGTGCCACCAGTGCGTCTCATGTGGTGCACTGCAGGCAGTAAGTTTTTCTGCAATATCCTTCAGCCCCCAGCTGCAACTCCTCTTATTCCTTTTACTGTACCTCTGTTCATATTCTATTTCTTCCACCGTACTTTTCTCAACCCTCTTCTAACAATTGATTCACAGTGCTCCAACTGCGAGGTTTTCTTCCTGAATGACCTCATAGGTCCCAGTGCTTGGCCTTTGCCCTGAATTCTATATTCTATTCTTGGGTTTGATAACATGCATCATTTCATTTTAATCCCATGGTAAAGCTCAAGCCCACACACACACTCACTCCTGATAGTTTATTCCTTAGGCTGAGCTTTTCTTGTGTTGAAGTGTTTGAGGCTTTGATGAAACATTTGCAGCTCTGCTCCAGTGAGTGACCGTGATATTGTGGCAACAAAAAAGCTGATTTGTGTACAATTTCCTGAAGCATTTGTGCCTTGTTTATTTTGCAGAATTAAAAAACTGCTTTATTTAAGGTAAGAGAACCAATCAGCACGTGACGGCTATCCTGTAGGGGGGTAGTACCTTCAGTGCACATGTGGGCATTACTTTAAGGTTCTTGCAGCGTTCCTTCTATGGCCCCTGGCTGCAACTCCTTTCATTCCTTTTACTGTACCTCCTTTCACATTCTCTTTCTTCCGTCTTGTTTTCCTCAACTCTCGACTAACAATTTATTCACAGTGCAGCTGCTTTGAGGCTTTCCTCCTACTACTCAACCTTTCAAACCTTTTTGCTGTCAATTTCCATTTCAGCGCTGAGTGACCTCATATGTCCCAGCACTGGGCCTTTGGCCCCATTTCTATATTCTCCATGACGGCCTTCCCTTAGGGAGTAGATCTTTTGTAAATTGCACCTTGCTGATGAACAGAGATTGACTTCTGGTTCAAACATGAGCAGGTTTTAGAAATCCTTCCCATTTAATGGTGGCCATTTGGAGAAGTCCCTCTTAGTCAGTCCCTCAACAGGAACCCCTGACTCTGTTTAGGGAATCGTTTCATTGCAGTGTCGTGCTCCTTAGCAACAAGGTCTCATCTCTGTTGGTGTTATGTTTGTGTTGTCACTATTTAGATAAACTGAAAGGAATAATAATAAGCATTCAAAAGAAATGCTTATTGTATCAGAGGATGACACTAAATGTCAGTAGACTGATGGATTTCATAAAGGACGAGGAACATCCAAAGCACATTTTCAACTCTTATTTTAACCTTTTGGTACTAATCTGGGACCATCTTCAAAAAATCAACTGAAATGAGTAAAAGACATGGGTATGGTAAAAGTATATATAATATCAACATTACAAGATACAATAAGGGTTTAAAATTAAAAGAAAAACTTAAAATTTTAAAAGTTACATCATGTCTTAAATTTAAAAATTTTTAAAATTTCAGTTTAACACATACAACTTACCTGTTAGTTACATATAGCTTTAGTCTTGACGTCACGGCAAAGTTTCAAAACGCGCGGCAGCGCCAGTCAGAATATCGGGTGATCGCCCTTACCCGCCCTCTGTCGGGGTACCAGGAACTATTCCAACATGCTTCAGAATAATTTTGCCGTCACGCCGGCGACATTGTTGTCGGTACTCGAGCGAAATTTCATTGTTTCTGCCTACATCGAGCTGTTTTCACTTGGTTTGCGGCTTTGCCAGTTTATTTTTGTCACCTATTTAGTCAGGTTTTCTGATAATTATGTCAGATTCTGGGTCTTATACCTTTAGGGTATGCAGCAAAGGCTGTAAGACTAGGTTGGTCAAGGCTAGTCTTGATCCTCATTCAATTTGTGTGGCTTGTAGAGGTCAGGAATGTTCATATGAGAGGAAGTGTGATGAATGTGTCAGTATGACTGAAAAAGATTGGAAGGCTCTATCTAAGTATGTAAAGAAACTTGAGAAAGATAGAACCAGGAAAGCTTTAGCTAGAAGTTCATCTTCTGTCTCTCAGAAACCGGAATCTCCCTTAGCTATTCAGGAAACTTCTATTAATATCCCTGTGGCTACTAATTTTCCTATTCCTGACTCTGATATCCCTGAACCCATTATCGTGTCTGAGTATCAAGTCCAGATGGACGCCAGATTTAACCTTATTGTGGGCGCCATGGAGGATATTGGCGTTAATGTGAAATCCCTTCATGAGCGTATGGATTCTTTCCAAAATATTGTGAATAATTTAAGTGCAGTGCAAAGTGTTAGTGTGGTGGAGGAGATGGTTGCTCGGCCTACTCGTTCTCCTAGACCTAAGCCTCTGTCAAGCTCCCCTGCTCCTGGGAGAAGACATGCTGAAAGTCCAAGGGAGGCGAGTGGGGTCTGCTCACGAGCAGCCGCCCCCTCAAACAGTCCTGTTGTTTCCCAGGCTGTTTCGGAGGGCCGTTGGAAAGGCGACTCAAGGAAGTGTCTTTCTTCAAGCTCCAGTGATTCGCCTCGCAGAGGCTGGAGATTTCCCGACGAGTCTAGACCATTGAAGAGGTCCAGGAATCTTTCGCCTTCAGCGGTTCAGAAGAAGAAGCCCTTTCGCTTATCAGAGCCTTCCTGTAGTTTTTGGGAGAGTCCGGAGAGATTTTCGTCGTCAGAAGAGTCTTCTCCCAGGCGCAAGGCTCATGTGAGTAAGAGGTATAAGACTTCCCATTCGGTATTGCCCAGCGTTCCTGGTGTTTCTCCTTTGGTTTCACGTAAACCTATTGTGGCTTCTGCGCCTCTTCCTCATCACGATCCTGGCTCTGCTGATCATCGTTCCCCAGTTGGATCCTCGTCTGCTCATGACTTTCTTCGAGTGATGCACAAGAAACTTGGAAGCATTCTTTGCGGGCTCGGAAGGCCTGGTTCTTCTCCAGCAAAGCCTTCTGAAGCGTATTTGATGCCTCCTCCTTCGTCTCGAGCTCTCGGAGCGCCCAGTACGAAAGCTCCTCCTCGATCTGTGTCTCTTGATCCTCCTTTTGTTCAGGCTCAGGATCAGGCTCGTACGCCTAGTCAGGCTCAGGCGCTCCCTCAAGATTTAGCGCTCTCTCAGGCTCAAGCGCCTCAGGTAGCGCCAGGTGAGGCGCCATCCCAGGCTCCTTTTGTGGCGCCAGTTCAGGCTCCTCTTGTGGCACAACTTCAAGCTCCTCTTGTGGCGCCTACTCAGGCTCAGGCTCCTCCTCAAGCTCTTATTCAGGCTCCTACTCCTCCTTCACAAGATGTGTATGTGCAAGCGGAAGGTCTTTCTCCTATTTCGTCAGAGGAAGAAGTTGTGGAAGAGTTTCCTGAAGACGAAGCAGACTCCTCTCGCTCGGATTATAAGAAGCTTCTTCGCTTCTTTATTGATAATTTTCCTGAGGATTTTGCACCTGCGGCACCGGCTTCCCCGCTCTCTCAGTACGCAAGAGACTCGAAGCCTTCTACCTCTTCCTTTATGAAGTTAGTGCTTTCTATTTCAGCCAAGAAGGCATTGAAGAAAATGAACTCCTGGTTGGAAGACAAACGTGATTAGGGGAAAACTACTTTCTGCTTCCCTCCTTCCAAGCTTTCTACTAAGACGAAGGCTTGCTACGACACTGGGGAAGTTTTCTCTCTGGGAGCTTCTGCCTCCTCTCAGGGAGACTTCTCCAGTCTCGTTGATTCTACTCGTCGTTCTGCGATGAACTCGGCTCAGATTTTCTTCTCTCCTTCAGAGTTGGACCACCTTTTGAAGAACGTTTTCCGAGTTTTGGAAGTCATCAGTTTTATGGACTGGACTATTGGCGCTTTGGGTAGGAAGGTAAAGTCTTTTGGTCTTTCCGAAGCGCATTTCGATGATTTCTCTTCTGTTATGTCCTGCTTAGATAAAGGGATTCGTGACGGTGCGTCTGAGTTAGCCTCCATCTTCACGTTAGGAGTTCTTAAGAAGCGACAACTTTGGTGCTCTTTTGTCGCTCGTGGAGTTTCTAGGACTCAAAGATCGGCTCTTCTTTTCGCACCTCTGGATAAGAAGTACCTTTTCCCTCAAGAACTTGTGGCCGAAGTGTCGAATTCCCTTACTCAGAAGCCCTTACTCAGAAGTCCACACAGGACCTTTTGGCGCAATCCACTCGTAAACCAAAAGCTCCTCAACCTTCTCTGCCAGCGCAAACTCGTACTCAAGTTAGTCAAGATAGGCCCTTTCGTGGCAGGCCCTTCAACCGTACAGGATCTCGTTTCCGGGGCAAAGCAAGATTTGTCTCCAAGGCAATCAAACCCTCAATTAAAAAGTGATCTGCATGTCCTCCATGCACTAGTAGGAGCCAGACTTCAGCAGTTCTGGCAAATTTGGGAGGAGATTGGAGCGGACCAGTGGACCACGTCCGTGCTAAAGGAAGGATATTCTATCCCCTTCCTCAAGAGGCCCCCTCTTGCAACAGAACCTTTACCTTTGACAGCATACTCCAGCAACTTAGAAAAATGCTCGGTTCTGAGTGCGGAAGTAGACTCCATGCTTTTAAAAGGAGCGATAGAGATCGTGGAAAAAGTCAACTCTCCAGGCTTTTACAACCGCCTTTTTCTTGTTCCAAAGACCTCAGGCGGCTGGAGACCAGTCCTGGACGTAAGTTCTCTCAACCTTTTCGTGGAGAAAACCAGTTTCTCGATGGAGACGACGCAATCCGTCCTCAATTCTCTTTGTCCGGGGGATTGGATGGTCTCAATAGATCTGCAGGATGCTTACTTTCACATTCCGATCCATCCCGCGTCCAGGAAGTTTCTTCGCTTCGTTTTCCAGGAGAGGACTTATCAGTTCAGGACTCTGTGCTTCGGTCTGTCCACAGCCCCTCAAGTATTCACAAGAGTTATGTCCACTGTTGCCAAAGCTCTTCATCTCAGAGGAATAAAGATCTCTCTCTATCTAGACGATTGGCTCCTTCGTTCCCAGTCTCAGTCTCAGTGCTTGGAGGATTTAAAAGTAACTCTCGACTTGACACAGAAGCTAGGACTTCTAATCAATTGGAAGAAGTCTCACCTATCTCCCTCACAATCCAGAATCTATTTAGGAGTGAGACTGGAGACAGTTCCTTTTCTGGCTTTTCCGTCAGATCAAAGAATCTCGGACTGTCTCGCAAAAGTCCAGAACTTTCTGGATATGGATACCTGTTCCGCAAAGGCTTGGATGAGCCTCCTGGGAACTCTGGCGTCAATAGAAAAGTTTGTCTCCCTGGGGAGACTTCACATGAGGCCCCTTCAATTCTACCTCAGGGAGCAATGGAACAGGAAAACGCTTCCAGACTCCTTTTCCTTTCCAATCTCGGACCTTATCAAGGAGGATCTAAGGTGGTGGGTAGATCGAAGAAAATTAGAGAAAGGTCTCTCTCTATTTCCGTCGAACCCAAACCACGAACTGTTTGCAGACTCATCAGAAGTAGGATGGGGAGCGACGATGGGTGTAAAAGAAATATCAGGTTTGTGGAATGCGACAGAAAAAGAATGGCACAGCAACAAGGAGTTGAAAGCAATCCACCTGAGTCTCGTGCACTTCCTACCATTCGTACAGGGACAAACAGTTCTGGTTCATTCAGACAGCACCACAGCGTTGTCTTACATCAAAAAACAGGGGGGCACTCATTCTTACTCCCTCTGCGAGGTAGCAAGAGACCTCCTTTTGTGGGCAGAGAAGCACAAGATTCTGCTCCTAACGAGATTCATTCAAGGAGCCCTCAACGTGAGAGCGGACTCCTTGAGCAGGAAGCATCAGGTTCTGTCCACAGAGTGGATTTTGCACGAAGAAGTGTGCAAGTCGCTGTGGAGGCTTTGGGGTCAACCTCTGGTAGACCTGTTCGCGACGAACAAGTCGAACAGGCTCCCAATCTTCTGTTCTCCTGTCCCGGACCAAGCAGCTTTCCAGACGGACGCAATGCTACTGAATTGGTCGGGTCTGGATCTTTACGCCTTCCCGCCATTCAAGATGATAGGTGCGGTGTTGAGGAAATTTCAGCACCACTCCAACACCAGAATGACGTTGATAGCCCCCTTCTGGCCTTCCAGGGATTGGTTCCCAGTTCTCATGGATCTCTTGATTGACTTCCCGAGGAGCCTTCCAAACAGAGTAGATTTACTCAGACAGCCCCACTTCAGGAGATTTCACGAAAACCTGTCAAGTCTGCGGCTAACTGCGTTCAGACTATCGAACGTCCACTCAGAAGCAAAGGATTTTCGAAGAAAGCGGCTCAATCCATCGCTAGAGCCAGAAGACCGTCTTTGATCAAGGTCTATGAGTCCAAGTGGAATATGTTTCGTTCATGGTGCAAAGATCATGACATTTCCTCTTCCAGAACCTCGGTGACGCAGATTGCGGATTTTCTTTTGTTCCTCGGGAATAAGAACCTTTCTGTATCCACACTTAAAGGTTATCGTAGCATGCTGGCTACTGTTTTTCGTCACAGAGGTTTGGATATCTCTAATAACCAAGATATAACGGACCTTATTAAATCCTTCGGTACCTCTAAGAGGTCAGATGCTAAAGTTGTTTCGTGGAATCTTGATGTAGTCCTGAAGTGGCTTATGTCTGAGAAATTTGAACCTATAGATTCTTCTTCTTTAAGAGATCTTACGAGGAAAACCCTCTTTTTAGTTTTGTTAGCTACAGCTAAGAGAATCAGTGAGATCCACGCCTTGGATAAGAGAGTAGGATTCTCTGCTTTAAAAGCAATTTGTTCTTTTAAACTGTTTTTTATGGCCAAGAACGAGACCCCTTCGCACCCGTGGCCTCGCTCTTTTGAGATTCCGAGCCTGTCGGAATTGGTAGGTAAGGAGCAGGAGAGGTTCCTCTGCCCAGTCAGAGCCTTGAAATATTATTTGCAAAGGACTAAAGATATTAGAGGTCCTTCGGATTCCTTATGGTGTTCGGTCAGGAACCCTCTTAGACCGATGTCCAAGAATGCCATGTCCTTTTTTATTAGAGATCTGATTTGTGAAGCTCACTCCAATATTTCAGAGAATGATTTGAAAATGTGTAAAGTGAAGGCTCACGAAGTGAGGGCTATCTCTACTTCTCTCGCTTATAAAAGGAACCTCTCCCTTCAAGATATTGTGCAAGCAACCTACTGGAGATGTAAGTCTGTATTTGCTTTGCATTATCTCTCGCAAGTGCAGACAGTGTTTGATGAGTGCAGCACGTTAGGGTCCTTTGTTGTATCTGGCATGGTAATGGGTAAAGGGGTAAAGGAGGATTAACCTACCTTTACTTACTTGTTTTTTGGAGTGTGAAGGTTTTTATGGTTGTCTGTGAGGGTAAGTGTTGGATAGTTTTACCCCACAGTTGGTTTTGGTTTTTATGGTTATGCTATTTTCTTTGGTGTTGGGTGACCCCTTTTGTAATTCATTATGTTTGTGCTGCACCCTGAGCAGGGGCATACTTGTGGTATTGTCACGGCCATGTCCTAGGTGACTGATACCCAGCTTAAGCAATCTGCGACCAGGTCATTATACCCCGCGGTTGCTCTAAGGATAGCAGGTTACTGAGGCAGTAACTGTGAAATCAGCTACCTTAGCAGGTGAGGAACTAAGGAATTTTCTACATTAATAACCTTAATGTTTCCAACAACTCTTTTTAGCTGTCATTGCCCCACCTCCTAAAGGTGTCAATCAGCTATATGTAAGTAACAGGTAAGTTGTATGTGTTAAAATGACATTTTTATTCTAAAATAATGTTTAACACATACTTACCTGTTAGTTACATATATGAAAGCCCACCCTCCTCCCCACGAGGACAGGTAGGCAAATTATTCTGAAGCATGTTGGAATAGTTCCTGGTACCCTGACAGAGGGCGGGTAAGGGCGATCACCCGATATTCTGACTGGCGCTGCCGCGCGTTTTGAAATTTTGCCGTGACGTCAAGACTAAAGCTATATGTAACTAACAGGTAAGTATGTGTTAAACATTATTTTAGAATAAAAATGTCATATTTTTCTTTTGATTTTAGACCCTTATTGTATTTTGTAATTTTGATAGACGTTGTATATACTTTTACAATATCCATGTCTTTACTCATTTCAGCTGATTTTTTGAAGATGGTCCCAGATTAGTACCAAAAGGTTAAAATAAAAGAGTTGAAGATAAGCTTTGGATGTTCCTCATCCTAAAATCCATTAGTGTACTGAGATTGCCAAAGTCTGTCTACCCCAGTCAAGACAACACTAAACACTACCTCATTACAGAAGGTGTTTTATGGTTACCTGAAGTTTGCCCTCCTGTATCAGGGTGGCATTTGACTGTGATAGCAAGTTGTCATTGCCTGTGATTCCCAACTTTGTCTTTGAGAGAATATTGATGTGGGAACTGTCCTGGGAGTGACTGATATGCAGTACAAGGTTGTGAAGACTATCATTTTAATAATCCAGTGTGTATCACACAGTTCATCTATCATATATTCACATTTTACTGAATGTCTTGCATGAGAGTGAGTGAGGGTATTTGTAGGTCAATACATAAGATATATATTGAAGAGCTACGCATCAAGATGACTGATCGTGGCAGTGGTTTCATTTTGAGGCATTTCCCCTGTGTTTCATCTTGCAACATTTAAGAATTTTTTTTGAAGTGTGTTATTGTTGAAATGTTTGTATGGTTTTGTATATGCCATTGTTTTCTTAAGGTGATTTTATGCAGAAGGGAAGTCTTCATATGAGGAGTTTATATCTACTGGAGTAAATTGACTGTAGTATTGTGCTTAGGCCAAGATTATATGTATTTTGAATGTCAGACATTTTTGTTTACTTATTTTGCAAGTTGATGGTCTTCAGTCCAGTGTTTGTTTGTGAGAGTTCCTTTTCTGCTGTGCTCAAGTGTCTCTTCTCTCTCCAGGATATCATCAGATAGATGCACAGAAGATTTTAAAAGGACTACCTGTAGACCACACCTCCACTCAAAGATGCATTTAGCAGAGTATAAGAAAGCTGTCACATTGCCAAGAAAATGCCTCATGTTCTGACTGTCGAACTCGACATTTGCAGCTGATGTTTTTGGTTTTCACTTGTCAAAGGTAATTGGAACAGTGTTGGCAATAAAGCAAATACTTTGGCTGTCTGCATAGCATTAGTTTTTGTCTTAAATGATCTCAGCCAAGTAGCTTCTCCCTGGCTGACCCATTGTTACTGCAAATACAACCATCTGCTTTACCAAACCTTGAATTATTTTCTTGTTTACAAATTCCAGACCTGAAGATATGAGGAGGAGTTTTCAGAGAGGAGTTAAATTGACACCTCAATTTTTACTCCCCTCAAGAGAACTTTTCTTTCGGCTGTGTTCAGTCTTGCTTTGTGAATGTTACTTTGTTCCTAAGAAATGTGGGCTCATTTAGCCCTGTTCCTTTATTCTGAGGACAGTTTTACTAGTGTTCCTTGTGTCTTTTTTTCTAATTTCAAGGTTCATCTCTATCATCTATATAGCTAGGGATCTTCATGTAAGGTACTCTTGTTGCTAAAAATAAAGGTTCTCTTGTTGCTAAAAATCCAAGTGTTAGTTTTTAATTTCTTTGATCATATAGGCCTGTGCTTCCATTCTGAGGAGTTTTACTCGTACTCTGTATGTCATTGATGAGTTTCAAGGTTCATTTCTATCATTTAAACAGCTGATATGGAGCCTTTACACGACACTCCTTGTTGCTAGTACTCCACGTGTCATTTTTAAATTTCGAGGTTCAGCTTAGCTTTTTTATAATAACTTGAAACTGGCTGAAGTCTGAGCTATTCCATTCTTTGATAACAATCTAAAACTGATTGAGAGTTTCATTGGCAGTTCAGAGGAATTTTGTTTGTGTAGTAAGTTCAGTTGTTCTTGAGAGGTAGACCACATGTTCAGTGCTGCTGTTTGAGAGAGCAGAAACACGCTCTGGACAGCTCTTCCTGAATTGCTGGAATACATCTCTTCCTCTTTGAAAGTTGTTCTTACCTTGGCTTTTTATAGTCTGTGAAGTTCACTTTCTTGGAAAAAGAATGAATGAAAGGCACTTGTTACTTTTTCATCTTTCTGGTAGTGGGAATTATGGAAGGGTAGTTGGGGTCTCAAACATAAGCGTCTTCCTAAATCCCTTCAGTTTTGCAATGCGTGAGTGAATGGAGCGTACATGCTGGTATTTGCAGCAGCCAAGACTTTGTAGATGCCATTTTAAGTTGCGCTGTGCTAGGTAGTGACTATATAACCATGTTGTCTGTCAAATCTTGGGCTGTACACACTATGCATCATGATGCGCGCAGTGTTGAATGGATGTGTTGAAAAATGACTTTTTCAACATGATGCTGCAACACGAACGAGTTGATAAGCCAGACCGATTTCACGTAGCTGCGCAGTGTTGCACCGACAGTCAGAGTGGGAGGACGTCCACTCAGCTCCAGTGCCGATGGCCCACTCACCACTACCCGCCAAACCTCTTGAATGGACAAGGAGGAACACAACTTTTTATTGAATTGCTGAAGGAGCATCCATCTGTCTGGAACATCAAGTGCAAGCAGCACAAGAGAAATTTATAGAATGCAGGGATTGGCATTCTTGTGTAATTTTCAAAGTCTGTTTCTTTTTTGCAGCGCACAGAGCAACTACACCCCACAGTAGAGTCTCCTGGCAAAGTACATCATCTGCAGACATCCTGGCGGTATGAAAGCTGAACTGCAACTGAACAGCTCGCGCGCGAGAACAAGTGAGCAGTGTTGCAGTACAGTTTGGCCGCTAGTCATTTTAATTCAACACCACTACTGCATCACGTGGCTGATACATGATGCATAGTGTGTACGGGGCTTTAGTCTTTATGCCATGGCCTTCTCCAGTCTGTGATGCTCTTTTCCATACTTAATGGCTGCACTTACACAGATTTGATTAGTTGATTACCATGAAATTAAGTACTTTGTTCTTAGTCTGTCCTTTATCACTACCATATTTTTGTCATCAATTTCAGTTCTCAGACCTCGTCGGCTCAGGCACCTGTATTGGAGAGGAAGTTTCCTTGATATAATTGTTGGTCTGGAATAAGAATTGAAGTGTATGTATGCAGGCAATTCGAATCCCACTCTTGTTGGAGTTCACGTCCCTCTCAGTACAAAAAGGGAGTTGTTGCTAGTCTAAATGGAGATGTAGAAAGGAAAAGCAACTGATGTTAGTATGGGACAAAGCTTGACTTGCACTTTACAAGAACTGATACCAAAGGCTCTCTCTCTCTCTCTCTCTCTCTCTACTTATTGTTGTACCTTTGACTTATTTTTTAGCATTGTATTCCTGTCAAAGCTTTCCCATGGGAGAAATTATTTGCTTTCATCAGAATCTCGTGTGTCTTTATACAAAAAAAAATTCATATTCATGTTAACAGAAACCTTTGTATTGTTCCCCTGGCGTCTGTTGGTCATAGGATGTCTTAGAGGTGGTGGCACGAGTGCCAGCCACATGCTACTGCAGTCTTCAGTAGTTTTCAAGAGTCAGTCATGTTGCTACAGTCTTTTGTAGTTTTCTGCCATTGTTGGATCATCAATTTCATGTCTGAATATCCCACAGTCTTCCCTGGTGGTTATCTGCTGAAGAAAGACACTGATGGTTTCCTTTGTTTCTGAGAATGGTTGCTACAAGGTGTGTGCTCTTTCCCTCTTTCTTAACCTTTTAACTTTTGACAAACTTTCATTAACAAAGTGGTTGATGCCACTGCCTCTCAGTGTAATATACATTGCTACTTTTCAAACTGCCATGCATGACTGCCCAAGTATTTCTGATGTGTTAGGCATATAAATGAAATTGATTTGTATCTGTAGATCATCTACCTGTTTTCTTTATTAATTGATTACCATATATTTTTATTTGCTATTTTGTTTATTAATTGATTACCATATTTGTTTTGCTTTATCTCATTTTGTGTTTTTATTGGCATATTCATTGTTATCAGTGTGTCTTTTAACTGATGTAGAGTAACTGAAAAATATTTGAGAGTATTTGATATAAAGAAATTTGAGAGAATTTGATAAAGAAAAATAGTTGACATAGTAAATTTTATTATGGTAATTTCTGTAACACTGGAATCCCTGTTAAGTAATTTAAATGGAATACAGAATGAACAGGATTGAGTGATTGTTTAATTATATTGCATAACTTAAAACTTCTGCTGAAGGACAACAAGGACTAGATTTAACCTGACACGAGTGTTCTTCCAGCCTCTGCTGAAGGACGACGAGTATTTGAGTATTTGACTTGATAACAACTTGAACTAGTCACTGTTGAAGGATGATGATTGTAACAGATACTAATGTTCTTTGAGCTGCTTTAGAATGAAAATAATAGATTGTGGTTAGTTGCCTGTTGTTTGCAGCCATTTATTGTCTCTGATGATTGTTTCCTTGTTCTAGGTAATGGCTATAGGTTGAAATTTAACCAGGTGTTGTAGCTGGCTCACTCCCTCACAGCAACACATTTCGAAGTTTGAGGTGGTCGGTACCCATGAAGAGGCATCAGGCAAGCTGTAGTTGGAAACTTGAGTTATTCTTTCTGATTTATAATCCACTTTGGTATTTATGATAGTTTTTGCAGGTGAAACTTTGTATAGATCTTGTTTATTTCACTTATTAGTTGAAATATTACCAAGTGGTATCAGTTGAGTATGTATTCCATGTTACAGAAAAATTTTTACAGTAAATTGTAATTATTATTTTCTGAAATTATAAATTAGGGCTGAAGTATTTTTTACATAGAAACTTGCTAAATTTTGGCTTTTTAATTTTACTGGAATAAAAAAAGGTCATTGGTTTGAGGTTAGAAAAAATGATCCAAAACAAAATTCATGAAGAAATAATTGAAATTAAATGTCTGCAATTAAGATAATGATTGTTTCCTGATTTTTAAACATTTGTTAATGTGCTATTTTAGTTTCATTTGCCTGTCTCCATTCCACTGTCTGCCTAAAAAAACATTCATTCACAGCCAGTTTCCTGAAAGAGGTCCAAGGAACTGTCACTATATGCAGGCTATACATAAGAAGACATGAAAAAAAAATATTCAGAAGTCTTTATCATCGATTGTACGGGCACTGAATTTATATAAATATTTTTGACAGCTGAAATTATTACTGACTATATTTTCAAACTATTTATACAACAGACATTTCATTTATCGCTAGTGACTGTCACTGCTGACTACTATTATAGAAAATGTTTCAGTATATTGAAAGTGTACAAGAAAAGAACGATCAATATTGCACTAGTATTGAGGGAAGAAAGACTTTTCTGAATGTGTAAATGAACTCTACACTTCAATTCATTTTTATAATTAAGCTGAATATGTCGTAAGTTAGGACTGAAATATTCAGTGTGAAATGACCCTGTGCTAAATAAGACTTGTGAAAATGGTGAATATGTGCAAACGCTGAATAATTCTTCTACTCCTCTTTTAAAAACTTTCCCAATGAAAGTTAACATCCATTTGGAATCATACTGAGGACTAAGTTTGAAGTGACACTGAGAACTCTCAAACTGCTTTGAAATGATTTTTTGAACAAATTGAAGATAACTGGTTTGAAGTTATATTAATTAACCATAAAATCTTATGAAAGAAGAACGGTAACTACCAAATGTCTATTAATGGATGATGAAATCTAAAGAACAAAAAATCAGTTATAATGTTCTTCATATTTTTGTTTCACTCACCTGTTCAGTGTCATCTCTACAGGACTCCTTCCAAGTGCCTCACTCATCACATCAGTTGTAAGGCCTGGTGGATTATTCCATACCTTCAACAATTTGTTTATTCCACATTCTCTTCAATATTGACATGAGTCTCCTCCAACATTCACAGCCAGTTTCCTGAGGGAGGTATAACCCATTCTCCTAGATGCAGCTGCAAACTTTTACAACAATTTTATAAGTACTGTACTTAATATCACTGACTGTGCTGGTATGGAAACTACAGTAATTTCAATATTTTTCAAGTTCAAAAATATAATTAACTATACTGATATTCAAACTGTTTTAGTATCTTTATACATACAAAGTCATTCACAGAAAGTTTCAAATACCACTGACTGTACCAGCACACCAACTGTTTCAGTAGACTGCAAGATTACAAGAGCAAATCCCAGAAGACAAAAATGGACCAGTCATTAAGGATTAAGTTCCTTTCAACAGTTCTGAAATAAACTTTTCTGGCAATGGTTAAGGTCCCAGATTTTAGTCAAACAAAATGAAGCTTCAGACACAGACCAAAATATAAATACTACCTGTCAAAATTTCCAATAATATATTTACCTTCCTCTTTAATGTGTAAACCTTGGTTCCATCTGGAATTCCTGTGGAGAGAGAGAGAGAGGGAGGGAGGCTGCTGTCCACATCTTGATATTTGAAAGGACGACCATCACACTGAACTATCACCCAAATTGCCTAAGGTACCTTGGAATTCCTCCATTACTTCAGAGTGCTGTCTCCTCCTCAACAGATTCTGAACCAGGTGATGATATAAAATCTTGGGAAAGTCAGTCCTAACGACAAAAATAATATTAGTTATCAGATTCCTGATAACCTTGAATAAAACTAATAAAATGAGAATTTGGATCAACAATTATACAGGTCTATCTTTCATATATTCGTTGGAACTATAAAGTTTTGCTGCCAAATTGCTACTACAAAAATTTTTAAACAACAGACACCAGAATCAACTTACTAGACACAGTCCTGAAGGGTTCAAACAACTTATGGTATTCAGTTGACATCAAAAGAGCCATTGTAGTGATTTATGGGGTGCACCTATGCCCTAAGGTCCCATTTTAAAGTAATGACTGTTTCTGCCTTATGACTGAAGGGATTTGCTTCAAATTTTTACCCTCATTCTACAACTAATAATGAAAATTCTCTTGTGGGGAAATTTAGAAGTTCGACCTCAAGTTGTTTACTTATTTATTTTTTTTTTTTGCAGTTGAAAAAATCATGACATCACTTCAAAAAATGCAAAAAAAGAAGTTTCACTCAAAAGTGAATTTCCTTGTGACAAAATAAAGATATATAGTTATGCTACACTCTGTACAAGTTTTAATGAATCTGGTTTGGTCTTCTTGGAGAAATAAGCATTTCATTTTGAAACAACTTAAGTTTTGAGACAACAGCAAAACTAAAAAATTTTGGGACTTGCAAGAGAACCCCGAGACAATCTGGATGTCTTGAGCCAGTTACCCCTATATCATTATAACCAGTTTTCTCCATGAAGCTGCCACTACAGACAATGGGATATTTTGTTGGGTGGCAAGTATTTTTGTACAAGTTATGTTGACACTTTTTCTTCTTTACACGTGCTTTTACAATTTGTTGTTCCCAGTGCCATACAAGCGATGAACAAAATTGTCCATGAACCCATCTAAACATATTTTTTAGGATATTTTTATTTAGACAAAACACCTGAAAACTGTTAATACCCTAAAATTCAACAATTCCTCAAAATCTGGCAGTCAACACACTCCTTAAGGGAATATTTACATAATACTTCAGTTGTGTATTTTTAACTGACATAATACCGTCTTACCTTTTCCCAAATAGAAAAGATTTATCAGTGGCTTAACCGGGGAGATATTAAGGTCCGTAGCAGCAGGTGTTCACAGATGTTGAGGCTGCTCCATGTGAAATAATCTCAGTATCAGCAGCTAGGTGGTTCTGTCACTAGAACTGGTTGATTGTTAAAACCCACTTAATCCACGGATGCTTTCCTCTTCCTGTGGCAAAGAAATGAACCAAGCTTTTGACAAGGTTTCAAATAATCCTGCTGCATTGGAAGTTTTTACTCTACGAACAGGGGTCAAAAATTGATCCTAAAGTTGCACATTTTTTATTGAAATCCATCATATATATACATGATTCCGTTACACCATTTTGAAAGTTTTCCACTGTACTCATTACATACATCAGTTACTTTATACAAAACAAACACAAGACTTACCTTTGCTTTTGCAAGGGAAATTTCCTCTTGTCTGTAACAGAAACCTCTCAAGAAGTGGATTGTTTGAACTGAAGTGGTTTGTGCCTCAGAGCATTCACTACGAAGAAAAATCATCTTTCATGTCCTCAGCATCACAGTCACGCCAGAATAAAGCACTGGCTAAGCCACATTCCTGTAATAAAAAAGAAAGCATTTAACTCGCAGAAAATCATACAGCTTAATTAAAGACTTACTCATCTGTCACACTCATCAATCTTTTTCGAATTCAACAGCAAAATGGTTCTGAAATAAAAAGAACCTTCCCAACAAGATTAATGGTCTCAGATTTTAGCGAATTACAACACTTCCTTGGAAGAAAAATTACTTCCTACAAAACTGTTGACAACAGTTTTTACCTTCACAAAAATACAGACCTTGTGGTTCCTCCTGAAGTTCCTACATTCAGGAAGGAGAGACACTTTATGCTCCTTGAGGAAGGAGGGCTACAATGTCGAATTGACACCAAGTATACATCAAGTTCGCTTGTCAACTGCATTACTTCTGCATTGGTTGCTCAACACATTCTACATCGTGGGAAGACACCACTCACGAGAAGGTTAGGCCTACTCACAAATAATTTGATTAGTTAACAAATCACTGATAACCTTGAATACAATATTAATGAGAATTTTATCAATGACAAAACAGGTTTGTGTTTCACATATTCAGTGGAAAGAAAAGCTTACTGTCAAAGGGCCGAGCCAAAGTCAAATTTAAATGACAGATTATAGAAGCAATTGAAGGCTTAAAATGACTGAATATTCAGTTCACACCAAAAGAGCCCCTAAAGTGACCACGATAATATTCATATAGTAACTTAGTGTACGTCAAATGTATGTATGCAATACCATCTTGCAAGTCATCAAATGGAAAAGATTTACCAATGGCTTGTCTGTGGGAAGAAATGAGACTTTGTGGCAGGTGTCTGTCCACAGATGTTACAGCTGCAGTAAATAAACCTCTGGATCAGAAGCAAGGAATTTATTGCACCAGAGCTGGTTTTGTTGTTGGTCCTGTGTCAGAAATGAAAGACTAATTAGAATGTTTCAAATAATCCTGTATTACTTATTTGCTGATATTGACTGATTATGAAAACTGACAAATAAAGATGACAGGTGACATCAAACAGTTTGAAGTCAAGTATAACAGACATGTCTGCAAAAATCAGAGGTGACATCCTTGGTTACTCAAAGATTTGTTCACGAGAGCAAAATGCAGATAATATTAAGTGAGAGGAAGTATCATCTTACTCATAAGACTGACAAAATACATGAATTTATAATAAGAGAATTATATCAGATTCTCCATCATTTTCAATAAGTAACCAATTTAAGGAGCTGTCACTTAGTAGTAAAACCCTGACTACAATACTACTCAGTTCTAATTTAAAATGATCAGCCTATGAATTTTAATTTATTCTTTCGCTAAGAAGTGGGAAGAGTACCAACTAATTCTCAAATATTTTGTCTTGCAAATATTTTAAAATGCCATTCTGAAAGGCAGAGCATTTTGCTTTTGAAAGAAACCTCCCGTTGAGCAGAAGGGAAAGTAGTACTGTATAATCTCAGTCAGCGTAAGGAGAAGCCTATGTTCAACTTTGCTCCCCATATAACAAATTGAATGAGGCCACTGTATGCTTATAGAAGAATCATATGCTTACTTTCTAACAAAATTCTAAAGTCCAGGAACCATTACCTGGTTTATATCACTGTAGAAAAAATACTGAAGACTGCCGTCTTTCAATTCTACACCAACAGAACTATGCCAGCAACTTCAAATGCTGATCACTAACAATACGTAAATGGTTTACCATTAGCTCCCATACGCCTGGCAGATGGGTTGGTTTTCAAGATGATATTAATCTCATCTCATATATTGCAAATCCTTAAAATCATCTAAATAGGATTAACTGAACATGAAGATTCTGACAAAACTTCCTAACAATGTTTGTTTCTGATATCTGATTGACACTGTTGGTTGAAAGTTTGACAGACACTCAAGATATGTCTGACTGTGAGTGTGGGATGAATGACAAAACTTCCTTGTGAAACTGACACTTCTTAAGAATGCAATAATCAATGAAATATCCTAGACAATCTGACAGGATACCTCTAAAAAGAATTGAGTTGGGGCAAGCCATTTGCAATACGGAAATGTTTTTTGTTTTAAACTTGGGTCCTGAATCAAACTGGACAGACTGTGTCACAAGAGAACCAAGATTATCACAAGGAGGACCACATCAGCTGAATCCTATAGCAATGAGAGCAGAGAGGACCCACTGATTGAGTTCTCTTTTGGGAACCTGATTTCTGTGCAACATAAAAGTCATTTCAAGTCAATGCATAACTCTGAAAGGAAGCTTTCATATTTAGCAAGTTAACTCCGGAGCATAACAACATAAAAATGCTGTGTCACAACGCTGAAGTCACTCAATTGTGAGTCAGAAGAAAAACTGGAACCTCTTAAGAAACCCGAAAATGCTTCACCTCCCAAAAATGTGAAAATTTCGTCCAGGTGACTTTTCCTGTATGAACAGATTGTCTTTCTTGCTCACAATCAATCTATCATGAAAAAAAAAAGGCTCTACAAACAGTCGCAACATTTGTACTCTCCAATTTCAGAGTACATACCAGTTGCAAGTAAAGAGTATTGTTATTATTCAATATTATTGTTATTATTATTCAATAGCATTACGATCCACACTGGGTCACATTCATTCACAAGGAACAACATAAAAGGACCACGAAATTTATCAAACTTGAAAAGAATAATTGTCCATCTCTGGATAAAAATTAAAAGAACAATTTAGATTAAAATCAGAAGCCAAATCAATTAACAGATGAATATATATACAAATGGCAATGATAAATTAATAAAAAAAAAGATGGGTATTATGCCCATAACTTTTAATGTAAACAGCACCAAGACCTTTCACTCTTCTATGGAAACAAGAACACAAGAAGCAGAATTATTATTATTATTATTATTATTATTTAGAAGATAAACCCCTACTCATATGGAACAAGCATACAAGGGCCACTGACTTGCAATCCCAGAAGCTTCCAAAGAATATTAGTGTTCATTTGAAAGAAGTTACAACAAAAATACAGAAAGAAAAGAGATCAGTTATGAGAAAATAAAAAAGATAATTCGGTAAATTAATAAATAACTAGACAAAAGCGTAATCAAAATACAAGGAAGGTGAATTGTTGTAGGGTAGCAGTGCATTGCATCTTGGCTGGACTTCTGAGGCTCTACAGTACTTGCACAACATCCACTTCCTGAACAGTCCCAAACAATTCTCTCATTCCAGGGTCTGTGAGGTTCACAAGCTCAGAACAGCAAAGAGACTACATGAAATCTCAAATAGTTTTCAAGAACTGAGGTTGTTCCCCACAAAACACCAACACAGAGTTCATGGAAAGTGCCCACACTTGTGTCACAGAGCAACAAACTTATTAACCTTTAAACTACTTCTGATACCATTTCAGATGAGTAATCACAAAACAAAACTTGCCAAGATTATCATCTGCTTTAGTACACTGTAGGACAAGAGATACAGAGCCTGTGGAGTTGTAGCCACAATTACAATGGCTGAACTGCAAAAGCCTTGTATTTTCTGCAAATTATCTCCAGTGCCTAGTTATGCAAGTCCTGAAAATGTATAATTATACAAAGACCCGATTGTTTTGACTGTGCATTCGTGGAGGCTGCTGTTTTAACAGAGAATTCATTTTAAAATGACTAAGAAATAGAACTAAAAAAGTACAAAATTTAAGCCAAGCACTGGGACCTATGAGGTCATTCAGTGCTAAAGGATAAATTGAGAGTAAAAGGTTTGAAAGGTGTAACAGGAGGAAAACTTTTGAAGTTGCACTATGAATCAATTGTTAGGAGAGGGTCAAGGAAAGTAAGATGGAAGAAAGAGAATATGAACGGAGGTACAGTAAAAGGAATGAAAGGGGTTACAGCTGGAGGCTGAAGGGACACTGCGACAAACCTCAAGTAATGCCTACAGTGTACCACATGTGGTGCACTGATGGCACTATCCCCATGCAGATAAAACTGTACTAAGACACTTTAAGCTGTAGCCCTATGTTTGTGCCTGTAAGTGTCACTCAACTGACTGTATCCCCTGGCTTATCTCATGGGGGTTATATTTCTGCTGCCTGGTGACCACAAAGCCCACATTTGAAAGCTTCGGAGACTTCTATGTCAGCCCCTGGACCATGGCCCCCCTCTCCTGCGATACAATAACCTGGCCTGAAGGAACCAAAAATATTCTTCAATATTTATTTCAATTGTCTTGGTAATCATTCTGTTTAAAAATAAATGTTTACAATAATCATTCAAAATTGTGGACCCTTGCAGTATGTATGTTCATGGAGTGTTCACCTGTTACAGAACATAGCACACCCAGTAATATGCGTCACCACAAACACACAAACACCCAACTGTCAGTTACAAGTCAGCCTATTTATCTACTCAGGATTCTAATAGTAACTTCACACTACCCATAATTTGTAGTGTCACTCGCACCCAATTTGGAATGCTCCTATTCAGCAGAACATATAGAAAATCTGAGACTGAAATCATTCTACCCAGAAAGAAGAATGAGGTGAAGTTACTAAGACAATCAGATATTCCCACAGATATTCCCGGAGTGGACGCGTCATCGTCGTGGGACCTCTCCAGACGGCGGTGGAACGACGGCCGCCTGGATCAAACGTCCACAATACAACCCCACTGCGAAGACAAGGGAGGGGAGAAGAGGAGGAGTGGCTCCCCAATGCTCCGCAGGGTACCGCGTCCAGGGTGGCGCCGCGCAACTGGATCTCCAGTTTTTCTCTGAAGGGATATGGTAACCCGGCTACTATATCCCTACAATTAATCCTAGCCGGTGACATAGAATTAAACCCAGGCCCCTACACGTCCCATCTGCAGCACACGAGTCACAGCTTCTCGCGCCCGGGGTGGATCAGTCCACTGCAACTTGTGTGGTGGGTGGGTACACCTTCGGTGCACCACACTGAGAACACTAAAAGACTACAATGTACATTGGAAGTGCATCATATGCCGTAACACACACACACACAAACAAACAATAACAATACACAACAAGCACTTCCTATCCAACAAAACACCAACCAACCAACACCACACAGATCACCATCTCCCACATCTACCACACTTTCCTCCAATCCCAGAACACCATCACCCATTCCTACAAATCAAACATCCCCACAAACCCCAACACCCCATAGCACACACTCACCTAACGCCCACAGAAATGCACCACTAAATACACGCAGTCACACACTTAGACATAATCGCCGCAACATAAACATCTTACAATTAAACATTGACAGCATTCGCAACAAACACATTGAACTAAAACATTTCATGCACAAACAACAGATCCACATAGCCATCATTCAAGAAACAAAACTGAAACACACACATAAGACACCCAACATACCAAATTACACAGCCATCAGACAAGACAGACAACATGGTGATGGCGGAGGCCTCATCACATACATACACCATAACATATCCTACATTGAAAAAATGCAGTACATCAGAACACTAACACAAGTAGACAGACACACAGAACTACAAGCATTTAATATCAAAATAGGGCACAATAAACAAATCACAATCATCAACACATACATCCCTCCAGAATATTCACCGGGTTTACCAGCAAACTTCACAATTAGACTGCAGGCGTTGAATACCCTCCCAGATATACTTCTGGGAGGAGATTTCAATGCCAAACACACAGACTGGTACGCCCATCAAGACATCACACAAAGAGGCACAGACATCTCAACACAATTAGATCAGCTATACGTACTAAACAACACAGATATGCACACACACATACCACACCAAGCCAACTTTAGTCTCACTTCCCCAGACATAACATTTTGCTCACCCAACATAGCACCATCAATCACATGGAAAACACAAACAGACCTATCATCAGACCACCTTCCTATTTTAATAACACCCCGAACCACACATGACACTTTCTCACATACAAGACACACCATCCCTAACTACAAGCGCGCCGCCTGGGATGAGTACTTGGAAACCACTGAGGCTCATTTCCAGGAGTTAAACCACACACACATAACATCATCACAGACACTAAACAACACAACAATACAATTCAACGACATAATAAACAATGCAGACAAAAGAAACGTTCCTAAAGGCAACAGAAAACACTACAACCCAAACTTCACGCCTGACATAAACAGACTCATAACAGAACGAAACAATTTAAGAAATACACCAACCCCACACACACAAATCACAACAAATCGCATACATGATTTAAACACAGAAATAAACACCAAATTAACTCAAAAACAGACAGAGAACTGGCAAACTTTTCAAGGTACACTAGACTACAGAACCAACCCATCCAAACTACACAAAACTATCAACAGTCTCATCAATTCAAACAGTGGGAACACTCAAAGTCACGCCTCAATCACCACATCTGACAAGATCCCTTCACGCAAACAACAAGCCAACATCTTAATAAACCACTACGCAAAATTCAGCCACCTACGCAAATACAAAGAAGACAGACACATCTACAGATGCAAACAACAGTTCCCATTAGATTACACAGTAATACTAGCCACAACAGAAGACACTGCTAGAATCATTAAACAACTTAAAAACTCTGCAGCCATGGGCATCGATAACATTTCAAACATTCATTTAAAACATCTAGGTCCCCATGGCACACAAACACTGACAAACATAGCCAATTATTCATACGCACACTGCATTATACCACACATTTGGAAACTGGGGAAAATAATAGCACTTCTAAAACCAAACAAAACACCTACACAAGCAGCTTCATACAGACCTATAACTTTACTCTGCACACCATCAAAAGTAGTAGAACGCCTCATCTTACGCAAAACCACACCACACATACCACTGTCACCCACTCAACATGGCTACAGACCACACCACTCCACAACAACGCTACTCACCAACCTTACACAAAAATACAAGATGGCATTAACTCCAGACGCCCACCACAAAGAACACTGCTAATCACAATAGACATAAGTAAAGCCTTTGACGCCATCTCTAGACCACTTCTCATCAACAAAGTTTACAACACCACACTACACAACAACACCAAACGCTGGCTCGCCAATTACTTAACAGACAGACAAGCATTTGTACACTACAATGGCAAGTTATCCAAAATCAGAAACTTCCCGAACGGCGTCCCACAAGGCTCCGTCCTAAGCCCAACACTTTTTAACCTATTCATGCATGACATACCAACACCACCTAACAACATATACATCTCCTCATATGCAGACGATCTAACAATCATATCAATACATGCAGACAAAAACGTATGCTCCACACAAGTACAGACTTACATAACACAACTTGAAAACTGGCTCACACAAAACAGATTACAGGTAGCACCAACAAAATCCACAAGTACACTACTCACTAGTCACAGCAAAGAACATCAGTACAGACCCACAGCAACGCTGAACAACACCACAATTCCACACACACACGAAACAAAAATCCTAGGCGTCACATACAACACTTCAGTGTCATTTGCTCCACATGTCAGTAACATCATCAAGAAATGCAGACCTAGACTAAATGCACTAAGATCACTAACAGGCACAACATTTGGACAACAAAAAGAAACGCTCATCACAGTATACAAACAATACATCCGCTCCATAATAAACTACGCCAGCCCAGCCTGGCACCCTGCCATATCCAACACACAACTAAACAAACTACAAATAATACAAAACACAGCTCTGAGAATCATCCTTGGCAGTACACAATCCACACCAATAGAACACTTACACGCCGAAACCAAGATTCTCACCATCAGGCAACACTTAGACATGAGAGGCACACAATTCTTGGCATCGGTCATAAACAACACAAACAGCCCATGCTATTACCTTCACGACCACCCTCCAACACACAGGCAAATAGCGAATACACCACACAGACACTATACAGATATCTTGAATTCTATACCACCACCCACAAACAGCACACAAAACAAAAAGCACATCCATACTCACCTCACCAGACAAGCACTTAATAACCTTCCCAACAACAAAATACTCGGCACCCCCCCACCCAACATAAGCAGTACAGAAACACAGCTCTCAAGATTGGAGAGAGTACACCTGACTCGACTTCGCTGTGGTCATCACCAATCACTAAACACCTACAAACACCGCATAGACAACACCCAAACAGACATATGTCCACTCTGTCAAGTTAGTCCCCACACAATTACACATCTCTTAGTAGATTGCCCTAACTTGGCAGCCCTTAGACAACAACACAACATCCACACTACCACACAGTTATGGTCAGATCCAGTAAGCGTGGTGTCCTTCTTGCGCGGTGCAGGCTTCCTGGCATAACAGAGTCTGGGGAACCACAACAACAACAACAACAACAACAGCCACACCATCCAATTCACTGTTCTTTTCAACAGGGTTCTGCTTCTTGAACAGAGAATCTGTGGCTACATTCACAGCTGCTGGGTCAGCCCTGATTTCTAATTTGTTGCCTCATAATAAAAAAAAGAAAAGAAAAACACACACACACACAAGAGATCTCAAACACTGACTGGGTCAATCTATGTGAGACCGTGGTCTTTCACAGTCAGACATTTGGAGTTTTCTTATTAAAGGCTCAACTCTGGATCACAATTTTTGCTTATCTTCATTTATTCCACACATTAGGACTTTTATATTCACTCTTGTGACAATTCTACTGAACACTTTTTCCTGCAGGAATTTAATAGTGTGTAAGCTCAGTAGGCGATCTCAAAGCCTTTGGCCCGATTCTGAACAAACACCAAATGCAAGTTTTGAATCTCAAACTCCATGTCAAATCAGCCCTGAAGAAATGCTGACTGTGAAGATGGAAATACGAGCAGCTACAGCTGAGTGGAGAGAGATTGCTGGATGCTTGCACAAGGCCTCTACTACTGCTTTCTGCAGTGGAGACATGGGCACTTAGGAAACAAACAGAAGCTATTTTGAAGAGGTGGGAGAACCCAAGATTCATGGCAGGTGCATGAGAGGACCAATTCAAGGATGAAGTGATGGAAGAGATATGGACAGCTGCACAATGGGTGAAAAACAGACCGTGATCTAAAGCATCTTGTTGGTCTGGACAAGAGATGAGGACCATTGACTAGAAACTGCATATACTGACAAAGCAGACCAGGAACCAGCGAGAAGGCACACTGCATTCCTGGAGAAATGCCATAAATGAAGGCCTAGACCAAATTTTAATTCAGAGAGAACTCACGGATCAGCTGCTACCACTTAAGCCAATACCTAGAGACTTGGTGACGCAGAGAGAATGGGACCCGAATGGTTAAGGAATCTCTGGAGGTATAAAGCAATGCAAGAATTCAGATGTAGAAGACAAGGTTTTAGCAGACCCTGACCCCATTTAACACTATCAGTTACTAAGCCTTTGCAGGTCCCATCTATCCAAGAGCTACTTCTGTGACAGGCAATATTTCACTTCACACACTGTCTGTGAAATTACTAATCAAAATATGACGGTGCTCATTCTGGTGTCATTATGAAGCAGATTACTTGTGCTTTGTGGTATGCTAACTCTGAAAACGAAGGGTCAGGGTAGCAAGCTGAACACTGCCAAAAGTGTCAGTCAGTCAGTCAGTCAGCCAGTGCATCATGAATAACTCACAGACTGGCTTTTGAACAACGTGTTTGTGTGTCATCCAGCAATCCACAGATTCAACATAGCTTACATTAAATACTACAAAATGCTTGATTTACCCAATTATTTAGGGACATACTCTCCTCTTACTGCAGCTACATTACTACACTTTTAGTATAAGCCTTACCTGCAGCATGCTACAGAAAATACCAGCATCACACTGAAGAACACTTTTGCTCGATAGTTCGTCAGCCACAATACAGGATACCTGTGGACAAAATGAGTATCAGAAGGTTTATACACTACATACAATACAGTGCCAATGATTTTATTGTGCACAAGGCACTTACAGATTTAGTGCTAATGTTTGACTAACTCAAGTGCTAAACATACACAACAAAATGTCGTTTTGCAATTTCTACTGCAAGAACAAGTTTTGTACAGATTAGCTTTCAGTCCTGTTAATGTTCTGGGTTCCTCAACATTAAAGTGAACTTGAATGTGTCACCTTAATATCTACTGATTAAATGCAAAAACAGAAAAATAAAAATGGATAGCAAGTTAATCCAAAGCTTTAGCTTTGACAGTTTCCTTATACATACAGTGTAATACACCGCTGGAAAAAAGAAGGGTAGCATGGTGTTGCTGTAGCAATGCCTTGACAATAAACTTCAGGAAGAGAGATAATCATAGTAGCAACTGTGGCAACAAGAGACACCCAAAACGAAACTAGGGCATCCATCATATTATCTGGCAGTTTGACAGGACCACAACTCTCATTGGGTTGGCCCAAAGGATTTACTTCCTGAACTAAATACAGCATCTGTTGTTGGCTGAGGCTTCTGATTATCTGTCAGTCTTTAAGTCTCATTATTCATGTGAATAGGGGACAGGTCATTCAGGTCAATATATTATGTAGTGATATAAATTCAATCATAATTGCTACTTTTATTAAATGGGTTAGAGAAGGTGGGGTAGGTGTTATACATTTAAGAAATATAGATGAAGTATGCTGTATTTCTGTTGGGTGTTTGTAAAGCCTGGCCTCTCATTCTCTTTGGAATGGGGCAATGGTTGCTGTTGTGACGTCATGAGACAAATGGTAGACGGCTGTTGGAAAAACAAAGGGTGACGGCAGGAGGTCAGGAGTTTGTGACTGTGGTGGTGACGGAAGGTTGTGAGCGCTCTCAGATATAGTTTGTCACTTGGGTTCGTAAGTCTTTCTCTTGTTTACTGAAGTCAAGAGCTGACTTAGGCGAACAATGCAACATGAGAAGGTCAATAAATTAAATAATGGTTATATACTGTATTAGTTAGGCTATGTGTTGATTCAGTTTCGGCATCTATACGAGAGATGTGTGACTGTTGGTCTTGACCTGCATTGTCTGCATACAGAAAGGCTTTGGGTCAAGTATGAGCAGGTCATAGGCCTCCTGGTGCGGCACATTTGAAAGAGATCCATTCTTTGGTGCGAAGAATGTGGATTGCATCCGCTCTTACTCGCTGCAAGGTTCATTATTCCAAATATTCTTTAGTTTATTCAAGATAAAGGGTTTTAGAGATGTTAAGTAAACTCTAAATGGAATTGGTACCTTTGATCTGGTCAGAGAACATGCAAACAGTGCACTTAGTATCTGAGGCAGCTGAACTACTTCAGAAAAAAGTGCAGCCGGAAGAAAAGCTCATTATTTTTGTTTACTAATGGGGGGAGGAAATTTAGGCCAAGTTATACATCCATATATGATTCAGCCGACTCTGAATTCTTCTAAGAACTATACGCTACCAGTAGGAGAATGCATCTGCTCTCACATTATAGCTACCTAGAGGACATCGTAAACAGAATAGTTTTTAGTCAAGAAAGCTTCACTGATCCCTAAGTTGCTGATACTGAAGAAAGCACTTCCATATGTTAGAACTTTGTTCTTTTTTTTTCCTTTATCTTTAGTTTACCCCATTTTGTTATTTATTTTAGTATCCCCATCAGGGTTTTGAGTTTTCTTCCTCCACGTACTTTGAGTTTCCATTCCTGTTTTGATCCTTGGCCTGGTTTTTCTCAGAGTCCTGTTTTTGGTTTCCTTGGACTTCCGAGGTGTAATCGGAAGTCTCTGTGCCCTAGTAGAGCAGTCTAGTTCTGGCCTCCTTGTTGGTACATTTGGATTACAGCAAGTTTGCACCTACATTATGCAAATACTCGCTTTTCCTTCGCAGTGATATCCTATTGCAATGCTGCTGCCTCATCTTGCTGTAGCCTTGGGCCAGCATCTGCCTAGGGGACCTTGCTGTGAGCAGGTGTAAGTCTATTACTTGATTCTGGTGATGTAAGAGAGACGTGGACCTTTTGTGTGGAGGTCATTCCTTTGGTCTGCAGACTTTAAAGTATAGTGGGGGAGCCCTTCCCGCCTTGCCTTTCTCCATTACGTCCCACTGGATCAAGAGGCAGTTCCTCATATAAGGATTGTTGTGGAGCTTAAAACTCTTAGTGGCCACTTTGTCTTTGTTAGGGCATCTTAGTTTTGTTCATTGTTAGGCTTCGTTCTGGCCGTTATTTTCTCCTTTCTTTTGGGACCCTCCTACTTTTGAGAATGTATGTTTTTGCTTTCTCTAATTAATAGTGTGGGTGTTTTGCTCAAATTATTATTGTATTCATAGTAATTGTGTGAATGTTATTCATATATTTTTGTATCTGTAGTGGCTCTGCAATCATTTCTATCTTTATTGTGTTTGTAAATATATTATAATATTTTGACTTTTGGTATTTGTATCACTCTCTGTTAATATTTGCACACTGACTGTTATCTCACCTATCGTGACTTTAACTTTGGAGAACACCTGATGAAACTAATGGTTTTCTGCATAGTCTGGTATATGTGCGATAGCCCTTAGAGAGGGTCCTGACACCTCCTGTGGGGCATTCAAGCTGGGGACTTTAGGGTTACTGATGGATTTGTTCTTGATGAATATTAAATCTTGTTTAATATCTAATGCAGATTTGATTTTGTGTCGACCTGCATCCTCTGTTTCAGGGATCAGGTCAAGTGGGGAATTCATCAAAAAAGCCGTGAGTGACGTGTGTGAACAATTTGATGATGGGATAATATTACTCCAGTGTGGGGATAATATTACTCCAGTGTGGCATTCCCTTTGCGATACAGAACACCCAAATACAACATTTATTCAGTCTGCTCTAATGCCACTGATGGTCAACACATTTTTCCTTGCAGACAGAACTGCAAAAGAGCCAAGGAATCAGGAGAAGGACAATTTAGTTACAATTAACTGATCTGTGATTACAAACATTGTTAACTGTTATTCACAAACCTGTTACTTTATCTTAAACAGGAGGATGCTGAGCTGCTGCACTGCCAACCAGGTGAAAGGATCCTGAGAAAACCAAGGCAGCTCCCTGGAGGATAGTCAGGAATACAGAAACTCAAAATTCCATTCCAAGGACAAAAGGAGTCAGGCGCTGGACTGCCATTCTTCCAAAACAAGCGGATAACTTCAGAAAGTGTGACAGATGGAAACCTCAGCAGATTGCCCATACAGAAACTTGCCTGTTGTAGCTGCTGGGCTCAGGTAACTGAAGAAGCATCTCTACCCATTGATAATGCAACTCAGAGAATAGCCTGAGAAATGCAAAATGCACAAGTTGAAACTGAACAAGATTTTTTTTACTAACTAATCAGAACTGAGCATAAATAACAGCTGTAACTCACTGAAATGCAAGATTTTTAACCAAATTTCAGAAAAGAGACCTACCCTAAAGTGAATCTTGCTAAAAACAAAAAAAGTATAAACAAACCAGTCTATTAAAATGGTTGAAGGGAGGCAGGAACTTAAAAAGTGTCTGAGAAGGCAAAATCAGAAGTTGACCATGAAGTAACCTGGTGGCTGTGAAGTCTGGGGTCATAAAGCCTCCTACTAGCCACCTATGGAAAGAGTTCCAGCTGCAAATCTGCGAAGCCGCTGCTAACCTAATGTGACAAAGCAAACACTGATGTAAAAATGCTTACTGTGATGACCATCTATAACCTCGGAGGAAACTGCACACAGGCCACCTACTGCTGTTCTCCTTTTTGCTTCTAGTGGATTATAGAGTCTAAAAAGTCACACGAAGAAGGCCAGGGTAATGTAATGGGCTTGTAACAGGCAAAAGCGAATAATAAACAAAGAAACATTTTAGAGAGAAGTTGATAACATTTGCTGCTGCTTCTCAAAGAAATAATCTTAAAACCAAAGTACAAATACTTGTACATACCTTGACCTATTCTTGAGAGTTAATAACAGTCTTCAAAAAACAATGATCATTGATGCATTACCACTCTTGAAAACTCAAATCTCAAAATGTACAGTATGAAATTATGTAAAAAAAAAAAACACCAAAATGAGGTTTGTTATAGCTACAAAATTAAACATTAATATGTAAAAAATCAACTACAATTCTTCTGAACAGAGTGATCAATAGTCATGGCCACTATTTCTAATTGCAATGAAGTAATCAAAAATATACTATTCCATTAATTGTGTTCCTTTAACTAAAGAAGAAGAGGCATAACAGAAGTGCCAAATTTTGCAACAAAAGGATGCAAATGAAAATACTAAAATAAACATATACTGTTAAAACGAAATTACTTACAAATAACTGAAGAAATAAATTATTCCATCACTAAAATATAAGATCAGGCACTGTAACAATTCTGATGTTCATTATTTCAACAAACCACAAAGTCACCTTGCTAGAACCCCACATGGCTTGCCTGAGGACGCTTTCTTAAATTCTTACAACCTGTGATAGATTATTATTACATGAGGTAGACTACTACAAACTGAGGTTGATTATTATGAAATGAGGCAGATTAGACCAATCGCTGGAACAAAACACCTGACTCTCCTGGGGCTGAGTATTTTGACAACATTTCTGGACAGAAGGGCTACAACTCTCGAATTTTCAACTCAACTTCTTCGTTTTAACGTGCTTTTTTACCATTTTCTATATGGGGTAAGCACGATGCCTTCTTTACGAAGGACTTGGATTTGGCGTTGGGGTAGGCCGTAGCCTAGATCGGCTGCCCTGCCTGACATCGCTTAGACCTGGGTAACAATGTGTACGTGTATCGTGCCAATCCACAGCTCCCTTTCTCCCAAGCAGCGAGGAGAACTAGGCGGGTAGGTCGACAGTTCGAGACGTGTGAGGTGTCTGTTATGTTTTTAGAAGATGTTGGAGTGGCTTTGTTTATGTGTGTATTAGTCTGTAACACCCATTTGCTTTTCAGCAAACCTATCCGTTGATTACATACGTAATCCCAGGAAGTCTACACGGATAGCAAAGTGTCCGCCTTCACTGACCAGTCGGCTCAACATTATGATTTAACATCCTTAAAAAACATAATTAGCTTCACTTTTCTTCAATACAGAAGTAAAGGCCAACAGACAATGCCTACCCTAGCAATGGCAAGGCTACACAATCTTTGAGAATAATCAAAGAAGATTGTACTGTGTACAATAAATATCAAAAAAGAAAATTTAAAATCAGACAAGGATTAGTTGAAAAGTAAAAGGCAAACAGCAATGCACGTGAGGTCAAAGGGAGACTGAACTGAAGAGAACCTTTAGTACCATCTGCTGTACAGCAAGTGATGCACATTACACTTTAACTGGCGGACCCATACAGTACATGGGTGCCGCAGATAACAAACAACAGTTACTGCTGTCAGCTGAGAAGCAGCAAGACAGCACAGGAGCTCATGACCTGAGCAACCTCCTCAGTCATTCTTTGATAAAGGCCAAGGGTCAGGGGAACACAGAAACAAGCGGAGACTTTGAATCCTGGAGAGAATGAGGAGAAGAGGAGGGAGATAAAGAGGCAGGTGGCAAGGAAAAGACGATACTGTGGTGGACACAGCATCAGAGAAAGAGCCTGTTTGGAATAACACAGCAGTAGAGAAAACAGAAATAAGATGTGCTAGGGAAACAGTATGAGGAGGAGGAGGAGGCAAGGTAGAACAGTAACGGCAATGCTTCAAGATTCTTCTCAGAAGATAAAGAATGTGAACTGGAGAATGCTGATATAATAAAGGGATCAGTACAGAATGCAACATCTGGAGAGTTTAGGAGAGTCCTGCATGTCATAACTTAAGACTTTCGTGGGCTTAAGGTGGATTAAATACACACTTCGTGTAAAGTACTCACTTGTTTATTGTCCCTTCCCTATGGTACAGGTTTACATCTTAATATACTACACCTAGAGTTATTGCCATGATCTAGCTGCCCTTCTTGTTTACTCTTCTCTTCTTTCTTCTCGACCGGGCCCGCCAGCGTCACAAAATAGGAAAAATAGTAATGTCTCTCTTTATCAAGGTTATAACATTTCTCCTTCCAAAAAAAAATAACAAAAAAACAGAAACATACATAATGGACACAACAGCATATGGAAACAATAACACTGGACTATCAAGAGGGAATTTTTTTTTTTTTTTTTTTCTAAGTGCCTCAATATGGAGTTATAAATTCAATCGTAATGGGGGCCTAGACACGCGACCCGACCTGGTTACCTTTTGTGGAGTATTTTTAGGTATGCAAGGAGTACACAAATCAAGATCACTTGGGTTCGATGGTGACATGGCAATCTCAGTATGAGGACATTCACCAGCATTGTTGGTGTCCTTAATGGGAGTTATTGGAATATTCTGAGGAGAAACATTTTGGTCAGCAGGCACATTACTAGAGACTGCAGGTGGTGGTAAACTCTGACTTAAGACAGGCACATTCTTATCATCATTAATGGCACCAGCACTATCAGCTGGGGGAACAGGAATCTGTCTATGAAACATTTGGGAGATATGCCTCTTGCAAATCACATTGTCAGAACAGGCTAATTTATCTTGAAATTTTTAGCATTGATTACTTCAGCCACACTACCCGGCAACCACTCAGCTCCGACGCCAAAATTTTTAAAGAAAATTGCATCACCCACTAGAAATTTGGATTTAAATTGAGAGTTTTTAGCCTTCTCAGGACTAGTTAGAGGGGGTCTTAAGTGATCAAGAGCAGATCTAAATGCCCTGCCAAACAACAATTCTGCTGGTGAGCGTCCAGTACTAGAATGTATCGTACATCTATAATGATACAACAGTCTACTTAATCTTAAACTAATATCACCTGATGAGAATTTGATGAACAATCTTTTGAAAACCTGAACAGCTCGTTCAGCCAGGCCATTTGACTGAGGGTGATAAGGGGCACTTAGTGTGTGACAGATTTTATTAGAACCCATGAATGATTTGAAATCTTTTGAGATAAAGCAGGGCCCATTGTCTGATACGAGCTCTTCAGGTAGACCAAATCTACAAAGGGTTTTCCGTAATAGTTCTACAGTTTTAGATGAGGTTAAGTGCTTGGAAGCATGGACATCCAGAAACTTAGATTTGGAATCAATAATAATGAGAAAATAAAACCCCTCTAATGGGCCACACCAGTCGACATGGAGCCTCTGCCACACAGAATGGGTTGCTGGCCAACTAGATGGTTTAACACCTTTAGGACTACTATTTGCAAAGCACTCCGCACAAGATTTAGTGACTAGATCAAGGTCCATGTCAATATTAGGCCAAAACACCACAGTTCGCGCGAGTGACCTCATAGCACTAGTACCCGGATGACCATTATGGAGTTGCTTCATAACAACAGCTCGATGCACTTCTGGAATAACTAGTCTGTTACGATATAACAACAATTCATTGTGTACTGACAGTTCCTGCTGTATTTTCACATACGGTTCCACTTGCGGATTAACGCCTGTTAATTTCCTCGGAAACCCGAATCGTACAAAGTCCTTTACTTGAGATAAAATAGAATCTTTGAGTGTTACTTCCTTAAGTACTTCCACAGAAAGTTCTTCAAATTCATTCACCATACTAATGAGTTTAACAATTTCATTTGGTACCTGAAATTTAACTGTGCTATCCTCAATAGGTAATCTTGATAAGCAATCTGCTATAGTATTCTTATTACCAGGAATATGTTCAGTTGTGTAATCAAAAGACAAAAGAAGGACAGACCATCTTATCAACCTTGCATTTGCAATTTTAGTTATGGGTTTACTGGGGTTAAAAATATGAATCAGGGGACGATGGTCAGTCCTCAGCACAAAATGTCTCCCAATCAAATATTTAGCAAACTTATTTAGAGCAAAAACAATAGCCAGTCCTTCTCTGTCAATTTGAGCGTAATTCATTTCAGTGGGTGTCAACTTCCTACTTGCAAATGATATAGTTGACACAGAGTCATCAACATGTTGCTGGAGGAGGACAGCACCCACACCAACCGGTGACGCATCCACCTCCACTACTAATTTAGCAAGCATATCCAATTTATTAAGTGACACATGAGAAGCTACAGCTGTTTTTAAGGTGCCAAAGGCATTATTAGCTGCTTTGGACCATGTAAAATCAACACCCTTTTTAGTCAGATCATACAGAGGTGAGGCAATAGTAGCAAAATTCTTAATGAATGAATGATAAAATGAAATAAGACCCAGAAATGACTTGAGCTGAGTGACAGTGTGAGGAATTGGAGCATCAACTATGGCTTTAACTTTTTCTTCATCTGGCTCATATCCCTCTCTAGAGAGCTTAAAACCTAAGTACTTGACAGAAGTTACCCTGAACACGGATTTCTGCACATTCAGTTGAATGTTGGCATCACGCAAAGTCCTAAGAACATCTCTTACACGTTTATCATGTTCAGCTAGTGAGTCTCCACCTATAACAATATCATCAAGATATGGATAAACATAATCATAAGAAGCTAATAATTGGGAAATGAACTTCTGAAATATTGCAGGAGCAGAATGGATGCCAAATGGTAACTGTAAATATCTATATAGACCCAAATGTGTGTTAATTACCAGATATTTACGGTCTTCTGGAGCGACTTCCATTTGCAGATAAGCATTCTTGAGATCAAGTCTGGTATAAAACTTATGCCCAGACACATTGGAAATTAATTCTGACATATTAGGTAATGGGAATTTAGATTCATGAAGAATTTCATTTATTTTACGAAAATCCCCACAAACCCTAAGGGATCCATTCTGCTTCCTGACAGTAACAATAGGTGAGGCATACTCTGAAAATTCTACTCTTTCTATAATCTTATTATGTTCTAGCTCTTGCAGTGCACTCTCAACCTCACTGCGTAACGTCAGTGGCACCGTGCGGGCCTTCTGAAAAACAGGAACATGACCAACTTTAGGATACAATCGAGCTTGACAGTTCTTAATAGGTTTCAAACTATCTACATTATAGTCTTCCAAAAAATCTTCTACATTTAACTGATGGACATTAATTATATTGCATTTATCTATTAAATTCCTACCAATCAAATTATTTGGAGAGTCTGACCCAACAACTATGAATTCAATGTCTGAATGATTTTGTTGTTTGTACTGAAAATTTGAAACTTTGACCTTCCCAAATACTTTAATTGGCACTTGGTTATAACCCTGCAATTTAGTTCTACAGTTCAGTAGTGTGCAATTTAACTTCTCAAAATCATCATACTTCAATGTAGAAATAGCTGAACCGGTGTCAATCTCAAATAAAAATGGCTTATGATTCAATTGACAACAAACAACATAAGGTTGAACAGAACTTTTGTTTAATATACAATTTAAATCAAGTGACTCTTCATCATTGGATTCCTCTTCTTGGATTATAACTTCATGAGTCTTCTTCAAATGGGGTTTTGTCATTTGCGGCACTCTTGCCTCTTTCTTTGCTGGTGACGATGCTTGGCCACTGAACACCCTGTCATTGGAGTTGCTCTTCACTTTGCGCTTGCACACTGATGCTACATGGCCAGGCTTGCCACACTCATAACAAGTAGCATTTCTCAGACGACAGTCCCGTTCCGAATGGTTATTCCGTCCACAGACCTTACATTTTTCTCTTCTTAGCCTATTAACACTTTGAACCTCCTGCTCCTGATATGCTGCTTCTAGATTGGATAAGGTGGCCAATAAATCCCCTACTGTATTAGTGTGGTAATCAAAATCTGATAACTTGGCGGTGAAATATGGTTCACTACGAGCAGCAAGGAACAGTTTGTATTTAAGAAATTCTTCCTTGTTTCCAAAGTCACAAAGTTCAGCTAACTTATTCAAATCCTTGAAGAATAAATTATATGTTTCTTCTTTTAATTTATTTCTGTCTTGAAATTCAGCCAAATGTTTGACAATTGTCTTCTTAGGCTTATACAGTAGCTTCAGGTTAGTTTTCACTTCGGCCAGGGAGAGGGCTAACGCCGACCCAGGAGCAATCAAAGCAACAATATCATCAAAATATTGAGTTGGAATGTGAGTTAAGATCAAGCTTACTTGACGAGATTCATTCGTGATCTCTTGAGCTCGGAAAGCAACGGTCATTAATTCCAACCAGTTATCTAAGGACTGTGACTCTGGCACAAACTTCAGGAAACGGTTTGCCATATTCATAGGCTACCCTTAGGCTAAGCAGGCAATTACTAAAAGTAAACACTTGAAATCAACCGGGCAATTAACATTAGGAATGCCAATGTTCAGTTAAACATTAGGCTAAGCCTTACCGCAGATTTCCTCAATCAACAACACTGAGTTTCAGTAAACTTAGGCTGCCTCTGTATAGGTAGTAGTAAAGGAAGGCATTTCATCCACGGATCCCATCGTCGTCGCCATTGTCATAACTTAAGACTTTCGTGGGCTTAAGGTGGATTAAATATGTAAGGTGTCAAAGAAACGAGCAGGTAAAAGTTACTGCTACTTTATTACAGATCCAGGCAGCTTATATTGCGGCCGACTGACGCTGGGCCGCGAGAGACAATGGAATTGACTGTGACCTGAGGTCGAAACAATAAACAATAATATGCAGTGAACGAGTACAAATTACAATACAAAACATACAGAGCTACAATATGGATACAGTCTTGATGCCTGTGAATGAAGAAACATGTGATACACAATGTGTGACATTTGTATAAATACGCATAAAGTAAAAATGATTAAAATGCGTGACCTGGCACGTTTTAGGCGTGACTAATTGAGCTTGAAGAAAATGGGAAGTCACCAAAGAAAACAAGCTCAGCGGAGACTTAATTAATGGCGCCGCCGAAACACTATCCTGGCGCCGATGTGGTGACTTTACAAATACTCCCCCCCCAAGACGAGGGACGCGTCTGACTAATCCCTGTATCTGCTGGGACGCTGAAGGGTGCCGCGGCTCCTTGAAGGGCCCGCGATTGTGTTGCCCGGCCGTCGTGTGTTCGGGGCGCTGGTGTGGAGTTGCGGGAGGGCCTCGATGCGGGGGCAGGCGCGGGTGTGATGGGAGGTAGGTAAACCTCCGAGTCCGCGGGGTCCGCGTTTAACTGCATGAAGGAGGGGATATCCGCGTCCATGCTCGCTCCTTTGACCCCTTACTGGAGTGGGGTACTCGCGTCAGTATGCACTTTCGTGCGCCGTGTGGTTCCGCTAGTGACGCTGGTGGGGTACGCCGACGAGAGTCGGCACGCTCAAATGCTGGTTACAGCGCCGTGTTTAGGCCGCTAAGAGCGTTTTGGAGAAATCCTGGAGCCAAGACTAAGTCGCCGTGTGAGTCCACTAATGGCTCCGGGATACTCCGGGGGTCACCACTGTAAGGTGTCAAAGAAACGAGCAGGTAAAAGTTACTGCTACTTTATTACAGATCCAGGCAGCTTATATTGCGGCCGACTGACGCCGGGCCGCGAGAGACAATGGAATTGACTGTGACCTGAGGTCGAAACAATAAACAATAATATGCAGTGAACGAGTACAAATTACAATACAAAACATACAGAGCTACAATATGGATACAGTCTTGATGCCTGTGAATGAAAAAACATGTGATACACAATGTGTGACATTTGTATAAATACGCATAAAGTAAAAATGATTAAAATGCGTGACCTGGCACGTTTTAGGCGTGACTAATTGAGCTTGAAGAAAATGGGAAGTCACCAAAGAAAACAAGCTCAGCGGAGACTTAATTAATGGCGCCGCCGAAACACTATCCTGGCGCCGATGTGGTGACTTTACAAATACACACTTCGTGTAAAGTACTCACTTGTTTATTGTCCCTTCCCTATGGTACAGGTTTACATCTTAATATACTACACCTAGAGTTATTGCCATGATCTAGCTGCCCTTCTTGTTTACTCTTCTCTTCTTTCTTCTCGGCCGGGCCCGCCAGCGTCACAAAATAGGAAAAATAGTAATGTCTATCTTTATCAAGGTTATAACACTGCACATGTCAATGAAGCAGCAAGAGAATTAATCATTATTAAGGAACCAACCTGAATACATGGAACCAAATGCCTATTCACAACTGGCAGACACTACATGCATTTAGAACAAGTTTCAAAGGTCACTAACTATCAGGACAGAACATCCCATGTGGAACAGACGTAATGGAAATAAATAAATACCAATATATCCATCAGCAGATGCATATACAGTACACGAATGTAACCAACATTTTGGTCACAAAAAGGAAGGAGTGCAGGGTACTTTGAGGCAGCACTACAGATGAGATGGGACCACAAGAATGAGAAGAAAGATCGTGCAAATTATATGTTAAGGTTAAAGCAACTCATGATAATAAGCAAAACACACAGGACAATGACTGCTGAAACACAGTGTGCTCAAGTGTGAGTGATGGAAGAAATGTTGAAAAATCTGTAAAAATGAATGACTACATAAGAAGAAACATGCACGAAAAGGGAGTTATATGTTGACATGTCTTGAGAAAGCACTGAACAGAATACCCAGAGAAGCAATTAGACTGTGGCTTACAAAGACAAAGGGCACAAGAAGGACTTACTGAGTAAGTGCTGGAACTTTATCATGGCATTAGAACTTGCGTGAATATAGTGGTAAAAACAGCCAGAGAATTTGAGATAAGCATTGGTGTCCATCACAGATCAGCACAGGGCCCACCACCATTAATCACAGTCACAGAGGAAGTTACAGTGCAACTGTGTTAACACCTGTGTCAGAGAAAGAGGTCTTGTATAATGTTTGAAGAATGGAAGACTGGAAAGGAGAGCTGAAGACTGAAAATCAAAGCAAGCAAAACCAAGCTTACGATGGTGGGAGAGGAAGCTAAGGGCAAGGCAAGGTCTGAAATTACATGGGAACTCTAACTGAAAATGCACTAGGTATAAGACAATGGAGAAAAGCCTTCAAACACCTAACCTCATGTGAGGAAAACCTGATGTAAGAGTGTCAATGAAGATGTGTAAGATGAGTACAATACACACTTGGAAATTATTCCAAAGTTACCATTTATAGGAGAGACATGCTGGTAATTTTGGAACTGACTTGGAGTACATCCCAGCAGGAGGTAAAATCTGAGCCCCTGAAATAAACAGTATTAAAAATTCTCTACAGCATATATCCCTCCAGCCCCAGATGCACTGTTCTCTGTCTCTACTCTTCACCAGTTCCCTTTGGTCTCTTCTCAGCCGTCTAATTTCTGTAACTGTTACCTCAGACCATTTGCAATTTTTAGTCAAGACAAATCCCTTGGAGAAAGTCCACTGATTCTAGAAGAGACACTCAATGGTCCTGTTCATGCACTTTTTTTACAATAATGACCATCTGATTTTCTACAAAGCTTTGAATCTTTCAGAGAACGTTATGTTTGTGTAGACAACGACGAGGTACGGTATGTCTCTTTGCTTCTCTATTATTTCCATATTAAGATCCAAGGCCACTGATGATGAGGCATCGTGTAACCTGTAATGAAGACAATGACAATTATATCATGTTCTGACTCCCACCTTCTGTTTTCTGTTTAGTACAACTGTATTTGAATATGAACCCCCTATGGCCAGGGATCTCCCTGCATATAAAATGGTACAAAGACATCACCAACACCAGATGAGAAAAGGTCTGAAATACCTCCATTCATAGAATACACAGTCCTCTTGTTATACTTCTGTTTGATGCTCACAACAGAGCAGTTATTTGCTTCAAGGGAAGTGAGACCCATGTGAGTGATTACACTGTACCCATTCTTAGTTTGGTTTAAATTGCCTTTGTGGTTTGGGGGCCCATGTTTCATAGTATGTATAATGTTGCTTTTTCTTCCTAAAAGGAAATATCCATGAATGACACCACATTTCTCACAGTTACAAGACAATGCAAAGACACCTGACCACACTACTTCATCTTAGCTTGATACAAAGCCTTGTGCTGTTTTCAATTGCTGTACAGATAAATTGTACAGTCTAGGGGGGGTCTAGGGCCAAAGGGTCTATGGCCCAAAAAATTCAATGCCTCTCATATAACAATAAAGGAGAATTTCCTTCTTGTTGGCACTGACAGAGAAACCTACAGGGTATAAGGAACAGATATATGAAAGGAAATGCTTCAAGGTGTACTATGTCACCAAATTGTCGGTCATGTCTAAAGCTGCTGTCAAATCTCAAATTCTCTGAATTCTCTTTAAGGGTAACTTCAATGCTACACTGCATTATTTGATTGTCTCGTATGCAGCAGTTAGTTACCCAAGTCCCTCACTCACATTATACAAATTTTGAGGTACTGGTATCTGCAGCTTCTGCTCAGAACCAAAACTGGGCTCTGATTACAGTCTAAACTACCATTTCAGCAATTAGTTTCTCCATGTTACACTCAGAAAACATAAATTCATTATACAGAAAGCATGATCAGTGATCATTTTAGATCTGACAGGGCATTTTCTACAAAGCCACCAGAAGGTACTGCAGTATACATATTACACAATTCTAAGCAACAAGAGTTTACTTCAACTCTTCTGCACAATAAAAAAAAAAACACACTACTTAAATTTACCCACAGAAATTAGGTTACATAAGAAAAATGGCTAAGCAATGGTCTGTGAGGAGCAAAACCTCTCTCTGCTTCTGGGGTCACCTATTCCATACTTCAAGTATTTCCTCTACCCATCAAACATGTACCAATCAGAGGGGATGTGATGACAGTGCACTCATGATATACAAGTCATTTTCAATTCCAATGAGCCTCTCTAAGACACCTTACAAATAGAGCACCTGGACATAAAATGACAGAAACTTCAGTTTATGGTTGTGGAAGGCTATATCGTAATACACATACTACACCAAACTCGAAGGTTTGAGAACATGGTTGCACAGTGACCAACCAACATGGGGGCACTAAACGCAAAAGCTGAATGAACGTGACCACCACAAAAAACAGCAAAGATAACTGAACCCAAATTGCACCAAATAAGGGTGCTGACCACTCTTAACAACCCACGACACAAGTTCCTAACATATACAATGAAAATTCAGTGTCTTCCACAGAGCAATAAAGATACACTATAACAAAGATATGAACAACAGTTGTACAGTATAATGTGGTTTATTCTCAAGGCCAACAAACTTGGCCCTTATAAATATTATAAAAGTAACAAGGTTTGAAAACATCATCCAGCAAAGCCCCTGGTATGAGAGGTCTAGACTTGCAATGCTAACAACTACTCTCTTCTATGGGTCACTTCTGGAATTCTGAATGAGCAAGAATACACAGCCTGCATCACCCTACACACCTTAGATATAACTAAAGTTACTCCTTCTTATTTGCAAAAGTTAGGAACACCTTCCTTTTTGAATCTGAAAAATCACCAATAATTTAAGGTCCCCAAAGACTGGGGCATTCATCCAGCCTATGCAGGCTAGCTTAGGCTACTAAGCTACCAGCAACTAGTGGTTTGGCGCAGGAAACCTGAACTCAGATCAACTTGGCTTAAGTAACAAAAGTTATCATTCACTAATATATGAGGTCACAATACACTACAGAAGTCTCTTGAAACATGGTCAAAACCGCGAGACACAAACCCGTTAGTACCACCATCGACCACAAACAGATTAGTTTCTCATGTCAGAGGTGGGGTCTTGGCAATGGCTCTCACTTCCAATATTTATACACTCTCTTACAAACACTTGTCTTGTGCCATTTTGTTATTTACAGTATTATGAATAGATATACAGTACACAGTTCATTCTGGGAGGAAGGCTGCTGTGTCTTTGAAATTGTATGAAATATGAGACTGGTGCCATGTCAAAAATGAATGCTAACACACACAGCTGGGCTTACACCAATTATTTAACATCACAATTATGTATCTTCATGCAGCTTACGGCATACTTTTCATTATGATAGTACAGGAGGAGTTATAACTACAAATTTCAACACTAAAAGCCCCATCAGAGGTGAAAGAAAGAAAAAAAGAAGACAGCTTGCAAAATGTATAGTATTGCTTTTTGTGAAACAGCCGACTAGACTGTAAATGATGTCTGAGACAGTATGGAATCCCCATGACACAATTAAACTTGGCTCAACCTAAAGTTCTACCAGCCATTTTGTCACTTCAGCTCCATATGCCAATTTGATCTGGGAATGAGTAATGGTCCCAAATCTTCAACACAATAGTCCATGGTTTGGCTTCTGAAAATGCATATTTACAACATCTTTCTCTGTGACAAAAACTAGGCACCTTTGTCATGCTTTTACGGACAAGTTTTTCTTTTATCACAGGATTTGAATAAGGCCACCTCATTTCCAGATTTTCATAGGGGTTCATGAACAGCATCTACTTGTAAATGAGAAATGAAGACACAATAATAAGATGCTATCAAGTAAGAAAAAGCTGTTCTCCCAAACTTACAATAAAAACACCAAATACACAAACTATGAGCTCAACTTATAACAAACTGCAGCTCTACCTAAGCTTTGAAAGTATTTTTTTTAAATTGTCAATAATTTCAAAAAATAAGTCTTTCCATTTCTCCTCCACACAAGAAATGAATGTGCACACAATTTTGTCTGCAACCTTGTAGCAACTCCATGAGGTTTCCTGGGTATAAAAATGTTTTAATCTAAAAGCACTGCCATCACCTTTCACTGTAGGAGTCCCCATTTCATGCTCTGAGGAGGCACACTAACTTCACTGTGTCACATAACTCAACTAAATCCCATTAACCACTGACTTCCACATAAAAATTCATCCACATGCTACAATATGTTAGTCATTGCAATAGGAATTCATCCCCTTCGGTCCTGTTGCTGGAGGCTTCGACTGACTGGACCTTCCAAAGATGGGCCAAAGGCCAAGAGCTGAGAAAAATAAGGTCATTCAGCGCTGACAGTAAAACTGTTGTATAGGCGTAACAGGATGAAAGTCTCGCAGTTGAAGCACTGTGAATCAATTGTTAGGAGAGGGTGGAAAGTAAGATGGTGGAGATAGTATATGAACAGAGGTACAATTAAATGGAATGAAAGGGGTTGCAGCTAGGGGTCGAAGGGACACTGCAAAGAACCTAAGTAATCCCTACAGTGCACTGCATGAGGTTCACTGTGGACATTAACTCCCATGGGCCTTTCTGAATGCCAAGGACATGCAGTATGATTAAATTCTTGTTTCATTATTCTTCTAACCTTTACATGTTAATTCTTCAAAATCTAATTATTTTTCATTCTGTAAAAGTGAACAGCTCCTTCAGATATAAAAACCTCCAGTCACTATATATATTAAGAGGAGACCCTGTCTACACCTGCACTTCGTCAGACACTGATAGAAAAGACAAACTACTACAATAAGGAAAATCCACCAGCACCCTCCTTCAAATTTAACTGACAAAATATTGTCAAAGTTATTGGCAGTTCATCATCACTATCAGAGCAATCTGATACAAGATATGGGGAAACATACCAAATAAGCAAAATATATTAGCAAGGCATCTAGTGAATGAAACAACTGCAATTAACTTCATAAAATCTAAACAATACAATACAAGGTCTGAATGGTCAATCTTAAGAACCACTGTCTACCTTAATTTATAAAGTACCTCACACAGATGGTAGTGGTTTGGACGTTGCTGGCATTCCCATGAAAACGTGTCACAAATCTTCAAACCATAAAAGCCAGGAGTTCCTAAGATCAGCCCTTGTAAACCAGGAACCCCAGATTTCAACTCTCTATACCAGAGTCTGAACCCCGACCAGTCTCTGATCATGGCACCTACCCTGCCAAAGTACCTGAGCTCATAATATTCCAACCAAAGGACAAACCAGAACCATAAATATAAAAGGTACTATCAACCTACCAATTCCATTCAGGGCCATCAACTTTCCTAGCAATGGTGATTTCTCTTAGGTCCAGTTCTCTACAAAACATGGAGCACACCTAAAAAAAAAAAAAAAAAAAAAAACCACACACACACACACACAAATTCCCTGAAATGCGAGTGTCTCCGGCCAGAGCTCTGTCTGATATAGAAAACATCATATTATACAATCCACTTATCATCTGTATAAGACTGTGATACCATACTGCATCCAGAATTCTCCTCTAAGGAAAGTGTTCACAAGGGAATAACTTCACTACCACCTAAGGTATTAAAATTATATGGCAGTATCTGTAATACAGTACTGTATTTAGCTTTATGTATTGTACTGTACCCAGTCTTTTTCCCAGCTAGTTCTCAAAATTCCTTTTAGAGGCTTTTTCCCTAAGAAACACACGAATGTAATCTCGGGGCTGGTACAGTTAACAAACACAAAAATTGCTGTAAAATCCAAAACCTGATTTCGGAAACTACCCAATCATGGGCTAACCCCACCAGTAAGCTCTGAGGTAAATCTCCACATGGCAGACAGACCTCATGGCTATGAACATAGGATACAACCCAGCAATAGTTTTATACACATGAATGTAATCTCTGAGCCAGTACAGTTAGCATACACAAAAAATGCTGTAAAATTCAAAACCAGATTTTAGAAAGCAACCATTCATGGGCTAACTAAAATTGTTTTGGTAAAACTGAAGAGTACTGCCGCACCCCTCTGGTTCTGTAACTACTGTACCAGTTTACGTGGAAAATGTGCAGTGTGTTTAGTGCCAGCCCCTTGAAATAAGCAAAAGATGGTATACAAACGCAGAGGACATAAACAAAAGGCAGTAAATATTTTGGTAACACAAACATACATTTACCTGTGTTTGGAATAGAAATCATTTCAAGGAAAACACTTACCCCTTGGATCTGCAAATAAGGTTGAAATCTAAGAGAGCTTCTTGAAAGCTCTGTCTGGAAAGAAACAGAGCTCCATCAACCCCTACAAGGGCAGGCATGCTGGACTCAACTCCACATTCAGTGTGATGACTTGTGGGAAGACCTGAAATAAAAAAATAAGTAGAAACTTTCTGTAACCTTGAAATGCAATGCAAACCAGAATACCTCAGGGAATAGTTTAGTTCAGTTTGTTATCTAAAACTTAATGTTTTGGATGATTATGATCACCATATATGAATCTTAGGCTGTGAAGCCAAGCACTGAAGCACTTCCAAAGATGGACAATGGGATCAATACATACCTTGGCAATGAACATTATGACACAGAAAATTTATTCTTGGGCAACATCTTGTCATAGCAAAATCAAAAAGGTAACCCACCATATCCTTTTCTTTATTTCTGACAAACCTCAAGGGTGTTTGAGGGACTGATAATACAATTAAAACCTTTGGGTATATAAAGGACAGTGGATTAAATCCATTTAATCATTCTTCTAACTTTTGAATTTTAATTCCTTCAAATCTAACTCACTCTTCTGGAAAAACTGAACAGCTCCTTCAAAATACCTTCTGGTACGAGTAAAATGTTCCTGGAGTCTGTCATCAAAACCCCTTTAAATTCACTTTGTTTTAGACCTTTTACACTCATACTTCCCTTCCCCCCAAAACAAAGAGTAACAGTCTACCTAAAGCATAAGCTCTATGCTACAGTACTGTCCCCGACAGAAAAATCAAGAAATTGCTGAAAAAGCTGGTTTAAATATAGTATCTGGCTAGGCTTCTTCACTGTTCAAAATGTCATTTTTCCTCTCTTCATCTGAGGCCCTCTCCTCCATCCACAATCTAACTGGTTCAGCTCAAGAGAAAGTCAAGTTACTACTGTGCACTACAAGAGCCCTTCTCTACACCTGGTCTCGAGGTATAAACACTGATAGAAAAAAAATACTGTAATACAATAAAAAGAACTCTCTGAATATTTGCATTCCCCTCCATGTCACATTGGTTCTGGTCCACTGAGATGAAACCTAGTATGGAGGCCCATGTAAGGCACTCCACCTCTAAGGGTGAAGAGGCAAGGAATCACCTTCAAATCTAATTGACTCAACATTGTTCAAGTCCTTGGCAGTTAATGACTAAAAGAACAATCTGAGACACTACATGGGGGAAAACATACCAGACATGTATACTAATTAGCAAGACATCCAGCAGACAAAACAACACACTTTCATCAATTGAAGCAATGCAATAAAAGATCTGAAAGGCCAGTCTGGGAGACTGTCATTACTTAATGAGGAACTAATGATTCTTGGAGATGACAACTATCCAAAGAAGCAGCATTGCATCTCTTACATATTCTAACAAAAGGCCTCAACAAGGAAGGCAAATACAGTACAGCGATATTCTCTAAGCCAGTGGTTCTTAAACTGGGGGGGTGCGGCCCCCTAAGGGGGCGCCAGAAGCTTCCAAGGGGGGCGGAAGCAGGGTTGCCAGATGGTGCCTGTTATTTTTTTTTAATTTGTGATATTAATTGCAAAATTGCCAAAAACATTATCACTGCTTCCATATGTTTTCTAATTATTGTCTCAAAAGATGCCAAAAATTCAAAACATAATCGATTTTCATTTCAAGTCTTATATATGAACTGAAATATAGTACAGTGCATACTTATAAAAAATTTAACAGCAATGAAACAAAAATCTATCATTCATCCATATATTCATTAAGCAAATAGGCAACATGTTGTTTATAGTTTATAGTTGACAAAAATTTCAGGGGTAAGGGGGGGGGATCCATACATAATGCAGAGGGGGGCGCAAGGCAAAAAAGTTTAAGAACCACTGCTCTAAGCACACAGCCTAAAATGGCTGAGCACTTTCTAGAACCTCTCAGCTTCAGTTTCTAGTAAATTCTGAAAACAACAAGATACTCTACACATCACCATTGTGAAAACACCTACATTTCCTTCTGTGTACTGAGTCCCCCAATACAGGCATAAAAGTAAACTCCATTTGACCTGTTGATCAGAGCATTAATATCCAACTTCAAGTAAATAGTGGCACAAATACCAGATGTATAATATTGTATGGTTAGCTCTTTCAATAGCACGCAGTCACCACAGAGAGAGAGAGAGAGAGAGAGAGAGAGAGAGAGAGAGAGAGAGAGAGAGAGAGAGAGAGAGAGAGAGAGAGAGAGAGAGAATCATTTCCCATTCAATCCCTTGAAGGGGAAATCTGATGCAATCATATTAACAGGAATACATAACTGCTTCAGAAAGCAAATCTTTTAATTCCATTCATAATGCAGTGTTTCATACCTATTTAACAGCCAGCAGGTCAATAATTCAATATGCTCAATAATATAGCATAGTGTGACAGGGACAAAACTACTGTGCTATGAGGGAAGGAGAAGGTCTATGTAAGGTTATGCGTACATTTTCTATCCCTTTTTCTCCCATAACACGTTCAGGCAAATACTTGTGGAGCCCTGTCCCTGTCACTCATAACACCACCAGAGTACATCTACAGTAGAATGTGTGAAAGCAAAATCTGATCCTCTTGAAGGCCATACAGCTGGATTTTAGAGCAAGCTCATGGGAACCATTCCTGAGTTCCTTTACAGCTGACACACTTAACAAACAAAAATGCCGAGATGAAGTGCTCATACAAATGTAAGAGTTCTGACCGCCTGCATTAAATGTGTTGATAATAACTTCACTTTGAATCACCAACGAATACAAATGGCATTGCAGAGGCTGTCACATAAAAGTGTCAATCTTTGTAAATGATGAAGCTTGATGATCAGTCCTTAAAAGCCAAGAGGCCCTGAGATCAAGTGTCTAATACAAGAGGTGGAACTCGCAGCAGTAGTCTCTGGTCAGGGCATCTTCCCAGGCCATGTGTCTAAATTCAGGTGAGTAGGCACATAGGACTGAACAGTGTACCAGTCTTCATATACAATGGGGTAATTACAGTACCTTAAACACAGCCATAACTAAACAATAACACAGCACAGCAGAAACCTTGATGGAAACAATCACAAAACCTCCAGCACCAACTATCAGGGAATACCACAACTCTCAACTTGCTGTAAGATCTTCACAAAGCTTTCAGGGACAAACAAGATCTAAACATTTATATAAAATAAAGCAAGAGGTTACCAACTCCAATAAAAGGCACAACTATATCAGCAATGATCACATTTTTCTTAGTTCCATTTTCCACAAAGCATGGAGGGTACTCTCCTCAAACTGTTAATATCCTTTCACCTAATGTGTAGAATCCCCCAGAAATAACACCTGCCATGCTATTAACTCATCTCCAGCCAGAGCTCCATCTGATAATTCAATACACCATACCATATTATATTTTCCATATATCATTTGTGAAAGAATGTGCCACTATTGCATCCAGATGTCCTCTCTGAGAAAAGTGCTCACTATTCGAATAATTTCACAACAACAACAAAGCCGGATCAAAACTGAGTAACAGTTATACACAGCTTCGTGTACTGTACCGTACTTATCATTACAGTAATTCCCTTCCTCGTTCTCAAATTTCCTTCAACGAGCTTTTTCTCCAGGTACTCTTTACCACAAACATACATCTATCTAGACTACAAATACTAAGTTGAAAATAACCTTACCAGGTGACTTTGGCAAATGGTCGAAATTAATCTTGCATGACATATGCTCCTTAATTTCCTTCTTTGTATGACCTTAAACCCCTCTTCCTATGGGGCTGGCCACTCGAGTTTATCATCCATCCCTACATAATTCTACCTTGAACATTGGCATCTTCTCATCTGGTGTCTCTCACCACCTTCTTCTACCCTCCATGGCCACGTCATACTAAAGTGTCCTGACAAAAAGAAAAAATACCCATTTTAGAAACATCAGAAGCTGAATATACCTGTTTCACAGATGCCCAATTGCCCATGCCAGACCTGGCCACCACTAAATCTAGAAACTAATATGCCACGAAATAGGGCTATATATAAGTTTTTACCAAGTTCACATTTCTATATTAATACACAGGAAGTTTTCACCTTCTATGACAGATTTTGTCAGTTGCTCTTATATCAAATAAATATCAGAAGTAATGCAAAAATGATGTAGGGCTTATATATTAACAAAGATAAGCAATTGCCATCTGATAATAAAATATTAGAAAATTATTTATTAGAAAATACCGACTTGGTTTCCAGCCAGTATCAGGAAACTAAATACAGTGTATCACTGGCCTCGACCCATCTGTCACAAACAGCGTTAAGGCGAGTCCACACTGCAATAAAACATCGTATGCGATAAGTTTCTGACACGTGTTTTATGACGTTTTACTGGAATGTGGGCAACGCACCCTTACCCAACCAGTTACACAAGATACAACAGTGGTATCATATCACCGCCAAGGCAGCTGCTAAAACTTCAGTAAGATAAAAGTACTTCAACTTTCAATAATACAATTTCTATGATAAAAATTTAATTGACTACATACAAACTGCTGGGGACATTTATAAACACAGTCAGTCAGGCAAAGAATGTCGGCATCTTCAAGTTTAAAAAGATAAAGACTTGTATCGAATGCTGAAAATGGCTCCACCATCACACCACTGATATAACCAAGTAAATAGGTGAATAGCATTTATACTACTAAGCTAACCCCACCAGTAAGCTCTGAGTTAAATATCCATGTGGCACATATGAATGTAACCTCTGAGCCGGTACAGTTAGCATACACAAAAATTGCTGTAAAATTCAAATTCTGACTTTAAAATTTTTTTGGGTAAAACTGAAGAGTACTATCGTACCCCTCTGGTTCTGTAACTACTGTACCAGTTTACGTGGAAAATGTGTTTAGTGCCAGCCCCTTGAGGATGAATGTAAAAACGTCAGCAAAAGATGTTATACAAACGCAGAAGACATAAACAAAAGGCAGTAAATATTACGGACGTTGACTGTCAAGAACCTGGTTGTCGTAGAAGCCCAGTCTTCATTAAGTTTTACCTTTTTTTTTTTGGGTGTGGGCTGAGTTTACAATGCATGCAAATTAACATTTGACAAAATTTTGGTTGACTTGCATTCTAATATTTCAAACCATTCAAGGTAAAGGTTCGTTTCTGGTCCAAACTCCAATTCCACATCAGGGCCGGCACTAAACACAGGCAAACAGTGATTCGTCTACACTGTTTCACCGTGTTTACTACTAGGCCCTGGGGGGGGGGGGTCAAATGTCCCTCAGTGCATTTCGCAAAATTGAAACTTAGAAAAAATGGTCTGTCTTGTTGGAGGGACCTCGGGTTAATTAGACTCGAGCGCCAAAAATGAAAGGTAAAGTCATAACTATCAACCAAAAAACTGTAGAAAAAGGTAAAGTTCTAGTGCCGTCAGCGACGCAGAGTTACCCTATAGTTCTACCAAACATTTACCCTAAAAACATGACTAAAACCAGCTTACCCTGTCCTTACTTTGTATTTCTTAAGCACCTGTTTGTGACTTCTACGACTCATCACGTTTAAACTTACACTGCGCCTTCGCCGATTTGTTTACTTCCTTGCAGGGGAGGAAGAAGAGCAAAGTCACGTGACCAGAGTTCCAGCAATGGGCCGCCGGTGGATTTCGACGCTATTTCCGGGTCATTTCGCCCCATCCTGGCCCACTTCGAAAATTGCCCCGAATAATTTGAATGTGTGGGAGTCTCCAGAGGTATAATTCCTGTTATTTAACGTCATTCCTGAGGTGTTTTTTTCTGCAGGATGAGCGGAACCTCGAAGAAGGAAAGTGACTTTAACTGAAAATCCCGACGACATGATCATTCAGACGAAGACATCTCGAGGAGACATGAAGATGTCTTTGAAAATATTCCCGTCTTTTGGCCTGATGAGTCATTTTGGATCATTATCATTCGTTGAAGGAGTCGTCTCATTGTCAAAGACAAAAAAGCTTATTTGCTTGATAAGATGTCTTCTACACTTGTAGTCTGTCCCTTTGATCATTCTTGCTTCTGATGAATGTTCCATAATGGCCTTTTTCTATTACGTAACAACGGTTAATTTCCCAGCTTTGTTCTGGTTATAATATAAGCACATATTAGTATGCCCATACACAGTATAACATACACGCACAGTTACATACATGCATATATTATGGTGCTGTTAATTTTCGAGTATTTCTATCTAGAAGGTACATCAAGTGCATGAGAAAATATTCCAAGCACTGGACGTCCCATGCAATAGTTTACTGGTTACTCGTGGTCACTGGTACAGTAACCAGGAACATGATGAGCCTAGCAACCCAAAATCAACCCCAAATTAAACCCAAATTAACCATGTTGGTGGTTTATCGGCGGTTAACCATTATTGGTGTAGGAAAAGTCGAGAATTAACTTCAGGTTTGTTTAACCAGAACTGGGTTCGTAATCTTTGAGGAGACCAAATGGAGTCACCAAGGTCTCTCTCTCTCTCTCTCTCTCTCTCTCTCTCTCTCTCTCTCTCTCTCTCTCTCTCTCTCTCTCTCTCTCTCTCTCTCTCTCTCTCTCTCTCTCTATATATATATATATATATATATATATATATATATATATATATATATATATATATATATATATATATATATATATATATATATATATATATATATATATATATATATATATATATATATATATATATATGTATATATACATATATATATATATATATATATATATATATATATATATATATATATATATATATATATATTATATATATATATATATATATATATATATTTTCATGATGTTGCCTTGTAATACGTATATCCTCCTATAATTTTGACATATTTACTTTTTTCATGTGTTATGTTTAATGATAATGATCGTTGAAGTGTCATATTTAGTTTGGCATCAGATCCCAAAAGAACTTGATTAAGTTACTTGATAGCGTAATTTAGAATTGATAATACAATTTTAATAGTAACGTAATTTAGAACGAATATCTTTCTTGATAAAAGCGTAGCTTATGAACACGTGTGTGTGTCCACCAGGGCTTGTTTCATTTCAGTTGTCATCAGTTCAGATAAGAGTGAGCGCTTTGTTTTAGGTTAGCGATGACAGATTTGCAAAACAAACGCCGATTCGTCCCATACGGGCTCAAGACGAGTGATTTCATGTTGTTGCATGCGTTGTTTGAGTCACGTACGCCACTTTGAGAGAAACAATACGTGTCCTGATCAATTACGTCATGTTTTGTAAGATGCGTTCAAAACGTTTTGCTGGGATGACGTAACTTTCCTTCTAGAAGCTTCTCCATTGTATCTCGCACCCAAAACGCTTTAATGACGTCACCTCCCTGCTTCTAGAACTTTTGTATCTCGTACCCAAAATGCTTTAATGACATCGTGTAATTGTTTCACGTATTACTGGAATCCTAAAATTTGTTTAATTCTGATTTCTGAGACCAGTGAAGTTGGTTCGCTCTCTCTCTCATTCCTAATTAGGAAGAGATTACTTTTAACGTAATTTTTTGTGGTCACTTTTAACATTAACTTTTGAGATCTGAATTTAGCAAAGTTATTTAGTTCGTAACGGCGCCTGGTAAAAAAGTGTGTATTGTGTAACGCAGCTGCAGCAAGTGATTTACAGAAGTTTTCACAGGTTGTGTAAGGTAACGTGAAATTTTACTTATTGATACCATGGTATGATAAGTTAGGAAGTTATGGTATGATAAGTTAGGAAGTTGTGGAATGATAAGTTAGGAAATTTTGAACAAGTGAAATCATTATTGATAAATCTTATGTGTATTTTTGTGTGTTTTTCTATTTACAATTTCTTTATATTTTCACATTTTTTATGTTTGTGATGTAACATTTATTTACATAGCATTGTAAATATTTCTTGGTAATTTAACATTGCATACTTAATTTAACATTGCATACTTAATTTAACATTGCATACTTGATTTCATTTATTGAGATTTTCTTTTTAAATCTTGAGTAATTCTTGATAGTTTAAATTTTGCTTGATTAATTTAAATTCCTGATAAAGTTTTTGTGAATTGTTTTTGTTTCATAATTTAATTCAAGAATTCATTGAGTTTTGTGTTATTTTCAACTAATAGTAAATTTTTCAGATTGTGAATTCTAATTAATAGTGAATTTTAATTATAAACTTTGAATCTGAAAATAAATTTTTGTATTTAACATTTTTAGAAATACAGTGTTTCATTTATTGACCATCAGTGAATAGGACTGATTGTGTGTGCATAAGGCAAAGTGATAAACATGTTTTGTTCTTTTAGTTTTGCTAAAGTGAATTAAGACCAGGGAGACAGTTAGAGTTTTTTGATGGAGATGCCCTTCTACTCTAGAATATTTCTAGTTTAATTTTTGATACCTCACACATATTCTGATAGACTTAGTTTGATTTTTCAAGTGATTGATAAATAAGATTTTCTTAAGGGATCATTGTTACCTTTAGAGTACTCAGTCGTAACAATTAATGTTATGAGAGTTCAGGTATCTGGCTGAAGTGAGGTATATTTTAGAATCTTGAGATTAGTTGTGTAATAACCAGGTACTTGATACGCATCGTGACATAATATTGTTTGGTGCCCAGACCCGGGAACAAAACAAAATATCACTCTGGTTTATGGTTTATGCTGGTGGTGTTAGGGATATATTTTGATAGGAGAGTAACCACATAGTTATTTTTTACTTTGTATTGTGAATTATTTAGTTGAGTAACTTAGAGAAAATGGCTCTGTTCAATGTTCAGAGGTTTTTAGCAGCTCCTTCCATCCAAGAGTTATCTGAATCCAACCTGACTAAGGCACAGTGGATTGCTTTAGCAGTAGCATGTGGGGGTAATGTGTCTAGTGGTATGATTAAGGCACAAATCAAATATATTGCAATCCAAGCGTTGATGGACTCTGGTAAAGTAGATGAAGAGTTGGGAGAGGTGCAAGAATTGTTGAATGCAGCTGAGGCAGAATTTACAGATAAACATGAGCAAAAGAAAGAGAAAAGTGATGCAGAAGCAGAACTTAGACGTATAGAAGCAGAAGAAAATTTGATTAAGCTGAGGATACAGGCTGAAAGAGAGAAAATGCAAGCAGAAAGAGAAAGAGAACATAGAGAGAAAAGAGAAAGAAAGGAAAGAGAAGAAGAAAAAGCAGCAGAAGAAGAAAGAGAAAGAGCAAAAGAGGAGAGAGAAAGAGCAAGACATGAAAGGGAGATGGAGTTAATAAAAGCTCGATCCACATTACCTGTAACACCGTCTAACCCTACTCAAGGTAATTCAGACCCTGTATTTGATGTAGTAAGAGTGCAGAAGTTAATTCCGAAATTTACAGAAGAAGCTCCAGATGAGTTTTTTGATCACTTTGAAAAAGTAGCTTCAGGTATGGGATGGCCAGAGGATAAATGGTCGGTCTTGTTACAGAGTGTTCTCATTGGTAAAGGAAGAAGTGCCTATTTAGCCTTATCAGCTGATCAGTGTAAAGAGTACAAGGTACTTAAACATAATGTGCTACAAGTTTACCAGATGACCCCTGAATATTATAATGAAAGATTCAGATCTTTGAGAAAGGATGACAAGATAACTTTCTTGGATTATGCCTACAAAGTAAGAAGATGTTTTAAACGATGGTTGGAGGCTGCTAAAGTTAAATCTATGGACGAACTTGAGGAATTAGTAGTCCTAGAACAATATCTTAGAGGAATTCCTGAACACATAAGAGCCTATTTAAGAGAGAGAGAGGTTAAAAAACTTGACAAAGCTGCTACATTGAGCGAAGATTTTAATATAATTTCTAGCAAAAGAAATTATAATGTCAAGTACCAGAACCAACAACGCACAGGTTTCAGATCTCATCCAAATTTCAGGAACATTACAACTGGAAATCCTTCTAGTGGCTATGCCAATACAAAGTCAGGTAACATCCCTCAGCAACTGAATGTTAAATCCTCATCATCCAGTCTGTTCTCAAGACAGATACAGAAGACTAATGTTGTCTGCTACAAGTGTGGAAGAGTAGGACACTACAGTCGAGATTGTTATCAGACACAACAGCAGACCAAACCAGTTGGTCAAGTGGTTAAAGGTAACCAGGTGAAGCAAACTACGAAGAGCAGTGTGGGGAAGACTGAGACTAAACAAGCAGAGTGTTTAGCAACCAGTGGAAATGTAACTTCAAGCAGTGAGTGGCTGAGCAGCTTGGAGGCTTTTAAGCCATATATCTATGAAGGTAAGCTGACAACTCAAGGAGGAAGTGTGCAGGTACCAGTCAAGGTATTACGTGATACGGGGAGTAACCATAGTGTGGTAGTTCGTGGTGCTCACCCACAGTTGGAGAAGAATCTCACTGGAGATTCAGTTATTTTGAAGGGTATAGGAGGAGAAGAGGTAACTCCTATATGCCGCTTGCATTTGTCCTGTGAATTGGTGACAGGAAATGTTGATTTTGCTGTAAAGGACTCACTAGCTGTTGAAGGTGTACATGTTTTACTGGGTAATGAAGTTGGTGGTGTACCATTTGTTCCTTGTCCTGTAGTGACAGACAAACTGTTAAGGATTAGTCCTACGGTTGATTTAGAGAAGAAAAACCCCCACCTGTTTCCAAGTTGTGTAACTACCAGGAGTATGAAGAGAACTATGTCTGCAAGTGAAGATACTGAGGATTTACCTGCACCAGAAGAATCAAGTGAAGGATCTTTAAGATTAGAAGAACTGTTCCAGGAAAGTGAAGTTTCCCCTAGTGTTAATAATGAAGAGATTTCCCAAGAAGAAGAGGTTCCTGTTATTATTGAAGAGACTCCGAGTAGTCAAAGAGTTCCTGAAGATAGTAGTGAAACTACAGAAGCAGAGTTAGCAGATATGGAGAGTTCAGCCCTTGAAGTTGGTCAAGTGACAAGAGAGAAGCTAATGAAACTGCAGAAGAGGGATACAACGTTGGCTGATTTGTTCTTCAGAGTTGTTGATCAAGAAGAGATGCAACAAACCTCCACCTGTTATTATCTAAAGGAAGGATTGCTAATGAGGAAGCATCGACCTGCAGATATACCAGGAAATGCTGAATGGGGTGAATATCATCAAATTTTGATTCCATATCCATTGAGGAAACAAGTTGTAGCAGTAGCGCACGAGTCTGGACATATGGGAATCAGGAAGACTGTTGAGAAGATTATGAAGTATTTTTTCTGGCCTGGACTTCACAAGGACGTTAGCAAATTTTGCAGAATGTGTCACACATGCCAGATAGCTGGAAAACCGAATGAAACCATTCAGAAAGCCCCCTACATCCCATAGAAGTTAGAGGAGAACCCTTTAGCAAGGTAATTATAGATGTGGTTGGGCCACTTCCGAAAACAAAGAAAGGAAATGAATATCTATTAACATTAATGTGTCCAGTGACTAGGTATCCTGAGGCGATTCCTGTAAGAAGTATAAGTGCAAAGGTAATTGCTGAGAAGTTGGTGGAGTTTTTCTCCAAGTTTGGAATACCAGAAATTGTGCAAAGTGATAGAGGAACGAACTTTACTTCAAAATTATTCCAGGATGTGATGAACTTGTTAGGAGTAAAACAACAGTTATCAACTGCTTATCATCCAGAGACTCAAGGAGCCTTGGAAAGGTTCCATCAGACATTGAAAAGTATGTTAACTAAGTATTGTAATGAATCAGGAAGAGAATGGGATGCTGGTTTACCTTTAATGTTATTTGAAGTTAGGAATGCTTATCAAGAAAGCATGGGATGTTCACCAAATGAAATTATTTTTGGTCGAGACATTAGAGGTCCATTGAAGATTCTTGCAGAGAATTGGGAAGAAAATCAAGAGGAAATCCAAGGAGAATATGTGAAGAACTTGAGGAAAAGGTTAAGAGAAATTAGAAAATTCTCTTTAGAAAATTTGAAAATAAGTCAAGAGAAAATGAAAAGAAAATATGATGCTAAGACTAAGCTAAGAAATTTTAGTATTGGACAGCAAGTTCTAGTGTTCTTACCAGTGAAAAGATTTCCCCTTACCAATAAGTTTCAAGGTCCTTATAGGAGAATAGAGACGTTAAGTGATCGAACTTATGTGATTGAAACACCAGGAAGAAGGAAACGACAGAGGAAGATACATGTGAATCTTTTGAAACCTTACTTCTCAGAGACTAAAACTGAAACAGTGTCAATAACACAAACAACTTCATCTACAGAGGACGATGATGGCTACGAATTGGGAGCTGAAAACAAGATGAACAATTCTTCAATATTAGAAAATTTGGAAGATAAACTAAAACATCTGAGTGTTGAGCAAAGTAGTGAATTAAGTGAAGTTATTCAAAGTTTCCCTGAAATTTTTGCAGATGTACCTAGGCGTACCAATCTAACAAAGCATGAGATAAAGATCAGAGAAGATGGAAAACCTTTTAAAATGAGAGCTTATCGCTTATCACCTTTTCATCGAGATGTTTTAAAGAAAGAAGTTGAATATTTGTTGCAGCATGGATTAGCAGAACCCAGTTCAAGTCATTATAGTTCTCCTTGTGTGTTAGTGAAGAAACCAGATGGCTCATTTAGGATGTGTACTGATTATAGGAAACTGAATTCCATCAGTGTGGCTGACAATTATCCTTTGCCTCTTACTGATCAATTACTTGATAATATTGGGCAAGCCAAATTTGTTTCCAAGATAAACCTTTTGAAAGGATATTATCAAATTCCCTTAGATGAGAATGCTAAGTTGCTATCAGCTTTCATTACTCCTTTTGGACTATATCAATACACTGTTTTGCCGTTTGGTCTGATGAATGCACCTGCAACATTCCAGCAAGTGATGGATCAACTACTAGGATCAATAGAAGGAGTAGGTGTATACCTTGATGACATTGTGATTTATTCTAATACATGGGAAGAACATCTGAAGATATTAAGGAAAGTGTTCAAGAAACTACGAGAAGCAGGACTAACAATCAACTTACAAAAAACTGAGTTTGGAAAGGCAACTGTACAGTATCTAGGATTTGAAGTTGGAAAAGGCCTTCCCGCTCCTATTGATGCTAATGTAGAAGGTATCCGTAAGGCTACCCCTCCTGCTACGAGGAAACAGCTACAAAGATTTTTGGGCATGGCTGGATTTTATCGCCGATTCTGCCCAAATTTCTCAGCCGTAGTAGCTCCCTTAACTGACTTAACCAGTCCTAAAAGAAAGTTTATTTGGACTCCAGAATGTCAAGAATCATTTGAGAAGGTTAAAGCCATATTAACTTCAAGACCAGTGCTTCAAGCTCCAGACTTCAATAAAAAGTTCGTGATACAAGTTGATGCATCCGACTGTGGAATTGGAGCTGTTCTACTTCAAGAAGATGACAACAGAATCTTACATCCAGTATGTTTCATGTCTTCAAAGTTGAAAAAGCACCAGAAAACTTACTCAACAATCGAAAAAGAAACATTAGCATTAATCACAGCATTGAAAAAGTTTGAAGTGTATGTGAACCGACCTAGGAATGAAGAAATTTTAGTGTTGTCGGATCACAACCCAATCTCATTCATCAATAAGATGAAAAATAATAATATGAGACTGACCAGGTGGTCTTTATGCCTGCAACCGTATAATGTAAGTGTTAAACATATTTCAGGAAAAGATAATGTTATAGCAGATTATTTATCCCGTTGTGAATCGTTGGATTCAAACCCGGGATAAGTAATCTTCTCGGGGGAGGAATTTCATGATATTGCCTTGTAATACGTATATCCTCCTATAATTTTGACATATTTACTTTTTTCATGTGTTATGTTCAATGATAATGATTGTTGAAGTATCATATTTAGTTTCGCATCAGATCTCAAAAGTACTAATGATAACTTGATAGCGTAATTTAGAATTGTTAATACAATTTTAATAGTAACGTAATTTGGAACGAATAGCTTTCGTGGTAAAAGCGTAGTATGTGAACACGTGTGTGTGTCCACCAGGGCTTGTTTCATTTCAGTTGTCATCAGTTGAGATAAGAGGGAACGCTTTGTTTTGGGTTAGCGAAGACAAGTTTGCAAAACAAACGCCGATTCGTCCCATACGGGCTCAAGACGAGTGATTTCATGTTGTTGCATGTTCAAGTCACGTACGCCACTTGGAGAGAAAGAATACGTGTCCTGATCAATTATGTCATGTTTTGTAAGATGCGATCAAAACGTTTTGCTGGGATGACGTAACTTTCCTTCTAGAAGCTTCTTTAGCATCTCGCACCCAAAACGCTTTAGTGACGTCATCTCCCTGCTTCTAGAACTTTTGTATCTCGTACCCAAAATGCTTTCGTGACATCATGTAATTGTTTCACATATTACTGGAATCCTAAAATCTATTTCATTCTGATTTCTGAGACCAGTCGATTTGGCTCCATCTCTCTCTCTCTCTCTCATTCCTAATTAGGAAGAGATTACTTTTAACGTAATTTTTTGTGGTCACTTTTAACTTTAACTTTTGAGATCTGAATTTAGCAAAGTTATTTAGTTCGTAACGGCGCCTGGTAAAAAAGTGTGTATTGTGTAATGCAGCTGCAGCAAGTGATTTACAGAGGTTTTTCACAAGTTGTGTAAGGTAACGTGAAATTTTACTTATTGATACCATGGTATGATAAGTTAGGAAGTTGTGGTATGATAAGTTAGGAAATTTTGAACAAGTGAAATCATTATTGATAAATCTTACGTGTATTTTTGTGTGTTTTTCTATTTACAATTTCTTTATATTTTCACATTTTTTATGTCTGTGATGTAACATTTATTTACATAGCATTGTAAATATTTCTTGGTAATTTAACATTGCATACTTAATTTAACATTGCATACTTAATTTAACATTGCATACTTGATTTCATTTATTGAGATTTTCTTTTTAAATCTTGAGTAATTCTTGATAGTTTAAATTTTGCTTGATTAATTTAAATTCCTGATAAAGTTTTTGTGAATTAGTTTTGTTTCATAATTTAATTCAAGAATTCATTGAGTTTTGTGTTATTTTCAACTAATAGTAAATTTTTCAGATTGTGAATTCTAATTAATAGTGAATTTTAATTATAAACTTTGAATCTGAAAATAAATTTTTGTATTTAACATTTTTAGAAATACAGTGTTTCATTTATTGACCATCAGTGAATAGGATTGATTGTGTGTGCATAAGGCAAAGTGATAAACATGTTTTGTTCTTTTAGTTTTGCTAAAGTGAATTAAGACCAGGGAGACAGTTAGAGTTTTTTGATGGAGATGCCCTTCTACTCTAGAATATTTCTAGTTTAATTTTTGATACCTCACACATATTCTGATAGACTTAGTTTGATTTTTCAAGTGATTGATAAATAAGATTTTCTTAAGGGATCATTGTTACCTTTAGAGTACTCAGTCGTAACAATTAATGTTATGAGAGTTCAGGTATCTGGCTGAAGTGAGGTATATTTTAGAATCTTGAGATTAGTTGTGTAATAACCAGTACTTGATATGCATCGTGACAATATATGTATGTATGTATATATATATATATATATATATATATATATATATATATATATATATATATATATATATATATATAATGTGCGTGTGTGTGTCTGTGTAAGAGAGAGGGTGTTGAGAAGAATTCCCACGAAGGATAAAAAGAAAAAGGAAATCACAGCTGAGGGAGGCCCACCAGACCAGATGACGTCACTTTCATAGTCATTTTGAAGCTTTCCATCTGAGAGTCAGGGAGAGGCCTCCGCTAGCAGGGGCTGCCCCTAGCCAAGAGCCCGTGCTGGAATAAGGTCAATTCGGTCCAGAAGAAGAAGAAGAAGAAGAAGAAGAAGAAAGAGCTGGACAGGGGAAAGCTAAGTTGGAGGACTTGACCAAATCATCTCACTGTCTGCCTGTCTGTCCATTGTGACGTCATTCATTGTCTCGATATAATAATAACAATAATAATAATAATAATAATAATAATAATAATAATAATAATAATGTGAGTCTAATGATGACTCCTCAGGGAAAGTCCCACGTAGGCCTACACGTTTGTTGAGAGCTTCGTCAAGATGAAACAGGCTCCGAGAGAGGGCGCAGTCTCTGTCCCTCCCTACCTCACAGGGCGTTAGGGGATGACGAGGGGAGTGATGACGCCATTGGCGAAGAGCCTGTAGAATGCTCCTCCTCCTCATCCTCCAATGGGAAGGGAAGGGGAGGGCAGAGGGTGAGAGACCCCATTGTCGGAGGAGGATGAGGAAGGGGAAGAGGAATAGGAGTAGAGGGAATCGGAGCGGAAAGATGGCGGCTGGACAGAGGTAGGCGAAGGTCTGCCCACCACCACTGGGAACCTCCTTTCCTCTGTAGTTCTTCTTCTATTCTGACTGAGGTCTTCACTCTTCAGTTGCATTCTGTTCCTCCTCCTCCTCCTCCTCCTCCTCCTCCTCCTCCTCCTCCTCCTCCTCCTCCTGAGAGAGAGGCAGCTGGTGGCACATACGAACGACCCTCTGTCTCACTCGCGGGTTCTTCCTCTTCACAGCTGCTTCTTCCAAAGGGAACTTCCTGGTTTATTGATGAGAACAAATGAAAAACGCCTTTAGGGAGGACCTCTCTCTCTCTAACACAACCTCTCAACAAGAGGAAGTCGTCCCATTTTTCCACCCACATAAGAATACCAGAAACGAGATCTTGATGGTATAGTTTCAAAAATACAGAACGAAGACAAATGGCTCTTTCTTGGAATTTGTCCTCATAATTATCGAATTATATCCTGGAATATCGGGAATGACCTTTCAGAGATTCCGGAATTTCGGAGTCAGATGTTAAAAGGCCCTTAAAATTAGATTTGTGCAAAAGAGAGAATCTTCTCCCTTAGGCGTTTTGTCGAAGTTTTTGAATTTCTCAGAACTGATTTAATTCTACTACCGGCTACTTTTGTTTCTTGATTCCAACAGAATCCAAGAAAGGGACCTTACCTACTATATGTTAAAACTTGGTTGGTTTGGAAGCAAAGATGATATCTTCATAATCAGTTGGCTTTTATTCACTGTAATAATGTATAATACAAGGTTTATATGACAACAGAATAAGCCAAGAATGAAGCATGGACCTGCTAGTCTTTTGGAGTTCCAACAATCTGTCAGGCACCCACAACAAACAGTGGACTATCAACACGATACAGACAAACACTTTTGAAAAAGATAATACACAAATGAATATCACTACTCCTTTAAAGAAACTCAATAAAAACATTACAGGTCTACAAATTAGGCAAGGAAAATGCAATTTTGCAACACCAACAGTCATTACAACATCTAGCGTTTATGACAGCACTAGGCTCACAAAGAAAATGAAAAACATATTCAAGGTGGCCTAAAATAAACTGAACACCAACACTATACTAGATCGAACCTCTGACCAAGTAAATCCATTTTATATAAAGTATCAAGGCCAGCGGTGATTAGGCTGGCCGGAGTCAGATGACAGAAGTATTGAAGTATTACAGTTAGACTATTGTGGTTCCACGGAAAATTATGAGCAGGCATACTAGGTTCTGCTCCGCCATGCATGCAAGCACCGGCTCCGTCCATTGCCTTGCTTGCTTTAGGAATTTACATGAGCCGATTCTCAGTCGCTGTTGTCAGTCTGTGCCACTCTGTGTGTGATTGCAGGATGTGTGGTTCCTGCATAATATCCTGCAGGGTTGCTTTTGTTCTCGCGCCTCTTTTCCTTGGAATGGAATGGAATGGAATACAGAGTTGAGGCCAAAGGCCAAGCACTGGGACCTATGAAGTCACTGAGCGCCGGAAAGGAAATTGAGAGCAGGGAGGCTTCAAAGGTGTAACAGGAGGAAAACCTCAAAGCAGTTGAGGCACTATGAAACAATTGTCAGGAGTGGGTGGATAGCAAGTTGGAGGAAAGATAATATGAATGGAGGTACGGTAAAAGGAATGAAAGGGGTTGCAGGTAGGGGCCGAAGGGACGTAGTTAATAACCTTTAGTAATGAATACAGTGCACTCCGTGAGGTGCACTGGCGGCGCTACCCCCATACATGGGTCTCTGTCCCTTTGTGGCTTGTTTTCATTGCATCTCCTTTTCCCCTTTATTGTGATATTTTAGGAGATTCGCCCTGTTTAAATTTCAACAGCCTTTTTTGTAGATGCGAATTTTGTTAATTCATGTGTTTATTTTTTTATACTTTTTCTTTTTTAGTTCAATTTTTGTGGCTGATATCTTGAATCGGTTTTATTAGTGAGAGGCAACACTGTCTTCTATCCTTGTCTTTAAATCTAAATTCTGACTGACCGCCAATCCTTTCCAAATATGGTAACAAGTTCAGTGTTATTTTCGTGGTTTCTATGACGTTGTCCGCGTGTAAGTCCAATAGGTCTCCCGGGACTTTTCTTCCACATCCTCTGCATAAATAAAGAGGACCTTGCCTAACTTGTTATTTGTAACAGGCCATGTTGTGTTTGCTAAAGACCATGTTTTGTTAGTTCATGACCTGATTTGGCCCGCTGCAGACGAATATTATTTGAGGAATATAATATGTTTGTTAAAGTCGAATTTTCATTTGATGAATATTTTTCGCATCGAAATGTTCAGTGTAAATGTATTGCGAATGTGTGTACGAGACCGCTTACAGACACATGAGTCAAAGTTGTCTTGTCACTTGCAGGTCTCAGTATGGAATCACAAAAGTTGAGAATAGTGTGCATGAAAGCATTTTAAAATGAACTATCAAAATACATTCCTATGCCATGGGGTGCATGTGGTGCTTTTGCACACCGATATTTCTACTAACATGGACATTCAAGCAGACTGTTTTGACCTTACTCAGTCTTCCACAGAGCAGAATACGTTCGTACCAAAAATGAGGAGGGCGACGAGGATTCAGTCACAGTTGAAAACTTAAGAAACCACAAAACTGAGTTAAGATTGAAATAATGATTCAAAGAGAAGAAGCATGCTGGAGAGTACCATCAAGAATTAAAACCGAATTCCAGGGCCCTGGAAAGCCATGGAAAAGAGGCTATGACATAACCTAAGTCAAGTTGTCAACACAGGTGACAGCAACTAAAAACTAAGGCACAAAAAATCGTAATTTAACCTTGGTATTGTAATTATTCGAACAAAGAGAATATAGAAAACTGTCCTCAACCCTGGAGTTCTCTCCACCTGTGATGAATTGATCCTTCATCAGAGGAATCAGAGAAAAAGTCCCAAAAACTCTGGTCTGTTCACGAACATAGGAAACTAGCTGAATGCTGTATACGCGATCAACATGAAACAGCAATCAAACATTAGACGGAGTTTTTCAAGACGGTAACGACATTTCTCAACCACAATGACTTCCTTTCCCTACTTAGTGGCTGGTGATTTCTGGCCCGGCAGAAGGCTGGAAGTGGTATATCCAGCAACCATCTGGGTAACTAAGTTAGTCCAGCAGATATTGGCATAAATATGACCAAATTGTGCCTTTGATGATAAAAGCATGAAAGTTGGCAGAAATGTTCAGCAGGTCAATACAAATAAATTTAGCTATAGGGCCATCTCAGATTTTGCCTGTAACAAATCTGGCAGCCATTTTTGTTCCGCCATTACCGAAAAATCATATTTGGCTTGTAAAATGAAAACTATGCAAGCTAGGATAACAAATAAGGTGTCTTTTCCTAGGTTTTCAGGGTCAAGGAGCATTCTGAACACACAAAAGAAGCAATATCTTTGCTAGTTTATACTATTTTGGTGTTTCAGCACACGATACATATACTTTATGGGGTTCGAAAGTTCTTGTGTTGACAAGATATTTTGTAATTTGTTAAGTCACACCGCAATCATTTATTATTGAATGTAAAATGAACTTCTTTTCAGCAGACAAATGTTATTTATTCCTAAAAATAAAAACTTTGATACTTCAGATTTGAGGTTATGCACTTATTATTAAACTGTAAAGTCTGTCATATATGTGATACATAGATATACTACATGGAAGTTCTTTATTCTAGAATGTCACATTCTCCCCCACATCTGCAGAGAGCTGTGCAAGGCAAATTAGCCTTAATGCATTCACAGTGTCCTCTGCAACCTTTTGTACATCTACACTTAAGTAGCTCACGACATGTGCTTGAGGCTTCAGGTAATGTGCTCCATAGAACTGCCCAGTCTCCATCAATGTTCTTCTGCCATCCCCACTCCTCTGGGGAAGGAATTGCTGGTTGTTGAATCATTGCTTGGCCCCAGCAATATGCAGCTTGATACACTGCCCTTTTGGTGTGCTGCATTAATGCAGCAAAGGTGGGTGGGATGTTTTCTATCTGTCGTCCCTTTTGTGAAAACAAGATTTTTCGTGCCTGATTGACTGAGGTCTGACTGCTTGTCCGGTCATAGAGCAACACCACAAACCTTTCTACATGGCTTATCCATTCATCAATACTTGATGGTGATGATGTCAGTACTATGAAGGCCTCTGTAATCTCTGGGTAATTATTCCATGCTTCCCAGGCTGAAAGTTTGAACACTGGTGCTACAAGTTCATCTTCCTTCACGTCTTCGATATATGATATCAGACTAGCAAAGGCAATGCCATGGTTAATGCTTTCATTGTCTTCATCCTTTGTCTCTCCAATATTTCTAGCTTTGTTGTAAAGTGCAGCCAAGCATCTTGCATGGTATTTTGCTTCCTGGGCAATTAAGTCACCTGCACTAAGTTTGGCAAGCAAAACTGTATCTTGTAAAGCCAGTGCACATTTTCGGACCTTGATATCCAGTTCAAAAGTAGAGACTTCATGAAGAACCTCTCCTGATGACAGCCCACAAAAGAAACATGAAGTTAAGGATTGTTGAGTTTCTGTACTCTAACGTGTATGTTTTTGGCTTGTCTCTTCTTTTTCTGTAGAGAATTTTCGTTTTTGTGCTCTGTCCAGTTTAGTCTTGTTGTATTTCAATCTACATCCATCATGAAATTTTGCTCTCTGATTTACAAGTGTCATTTCAATGCCACCTCCCTCATCAATCCTGTCTAATTTTAATGACCTGGGCAACGCTCCACACTGTTCAAAAGCATAAAGATTTTCAGCTATAGTCTTGTACCCAGTACCAGCTGTACTTCGCTTAATATCTGCTGGGCAGTGTAGTCTCTCATGGGTGTT
>JANJGK010000005.1:63257572-63275072 GCA_039081455.1 Macrobrachium rosenbergii
CATTGTGCCCTTCCTGAATATTTCGTCCCACACAATCTTGTACCTCTACCAAGCCACGTATTCTGTACTTTCTGAGTATTCCTTTCACTCCGCCCAACATTTCCGAATGATCCGCTATTCACAAACCAGCCTTCCTCTATTCTTGGCTTAAGATGTTCCAATAAAAAATTCCTGAGGACTACGGTGTGGAGATCTGAATGATTGTTCAATTATGACAAGCTAACCAGTCCATTTCCACGTAACTATTTTGTATATAAACCTATGGGGGTGAGGTGGAGCTTCAGTGTCTTTGATTTCCTAATAGCAGGTCATTTAGTCAAAGAACGAGGAATCTTTTAACATATGAAGGCTTCGTTCACGGGTAACAATGCAAGAAGAAAAAGTATTGACCCAATATCAGGATTATGTCTTGCTAGCTGATCCGTTTAGTTAAAAAAAACTGCCTAGTCACTGAACACAAAATGCGTCCCAAATGCTTATGCTGCACAAAACACTAAAAATACGACCTCGGTCATTACCGCACAGTTCGTGGACTAATTTGCCTTCATACGGATGGCAGTGATTGATAAAGAGAATTCGACGAAGTTCAAGATACGTCTGAAATAATATTGTATGTGGCATTTCTTACCTTATAATCAATAGATTTATATAGAAACACGTAAGAAAGATACTCATGACGCCATCAGTTAATGGAAAGAACCATGATTAGGTAGTATGGGAGTTTATGGCAATTTTAGGAAGAGCTGAACGACCCTTTCAGAGCCGATAACGGAGCCTTATCGTTGTGAAAAAATGCTCCCCCCATTCTTCGAGATATTTAAGTGACAGCATAACTTTTCTGACAGAAGCACATTCTTCTTCCTTTCGATCGTAAAGTATCGTCATAGTACTCCTAATGGAGATATACTTATTTTATATGGAGGGATCATGCCAGTTTTGGAGGTGTTCCTTATTTCTAATAGCTTGCATAATAAGGTGAAACATAACAAATTGTATCTTAAAATGGTTGGTATAGCATTACAGCTGAAATTAGTCTGAAGGTTATTTAGTGGTTTATTCATCACGTGTAAAGGAATATACTGCTCTTGATATACAAAATTAATATTTGAAAAATCAGCTGGTGACAAGCTAAGTTCAGACGAATGCGGATTCAGATTTTGCTAAAGGAAGCAATCTAATAGACAGTATTGAGCAGGGATATGCGCATGGCGGAATAAGTTCAAGAACATAGCAAATTTCTTTCGTATTGTATTGAGGGAGGAAAGGAGCGCTTCCCTAAACCTATGAAAAAACTACATTTTTATTAGTTTTGGTGTTATAACTAGTTAGTTGTATTCCACACTGATGTTTTCATGGAAAAACAGTCTAATGAATTCCACAAACCAACCAATATCACAGTCTGAGATCACTGTTTTTTTTTAATCAGTAGTGTAAAGTATAATGAATTCCACAAACCAATCAATATCACAGTCTGAGATCACTGTTTTTTTTAATTAGTAATGTAAAGTATAATGGCGTCTGAGAAAAAGAGAATCGGTTATGTGACCAGATCGGAGAATCATTACTGTCAGTACCTTCTTGACTTAACGTTACCTAGAAAAATAAAAATATTTGCTAAAACTGAACCCAAATTAGAGCCCATGGAGAGCGACTCCGTCAGTCGGTCTGTAGGGATTCCTTTTAAACAAACAGTCTGCCTCCAGCACAGCAAAGCTTGAAAGGTTACTTAAGCCCCCCAGTCAAAACTTTGATAGATAGAACCAGGTTCACCAAAAATCTCATCCCAAACAATAGGTATCTCTGACTGCAACGGTACAGTAATAAACAAGTTAAAAATGCGCCGAAATTTATTCGGCGCAATCGAGTTTTCTGTATAGCGTATAATAAAGACTACTGAAAATAGGTCTATCTTTCGATGGTCTCGGTATAATGCTGTTTTGAGCCGCTGCCCATGAAACTTTCAGCCACTGCCCGATGGTGGCATGTCCTATAGCGTTGCCAGACGCACGATCATGGCTAACTTTAACTTTAAATAAAATAAAAACTACTGAGGCTAGAGAGCTGCAATTTGGTATGTTTGCTGATTGGAGGGTAGATAATCAACATACTAAATTGCAGCCCTCTAACCTCAGTAGTTTTTAAGATATGAGGGCGGATAGAAAAAGTGTGGACGGACAGACAAACCCATCTGAATAGTTTTCTTTTACAGAAAACTAAAAGAGCAGTAACATCAAGGCTAACCATATACAGATCAGAGTCTTGGGTAATGATATCACTCGTTTTCAGAAAAAAAGAGCAGCAGCAATGGAACGAAATACTATTAAGCTTTTTTGTAACTGGCCGCATGCACGAGACCAGAACATAGAATACCTTCCTTATGAACTTTAGGTAAGCCATATAGCACTTTGTGAGACGAAACAGTCGCAGTAAGATCAGTACACGTATGATCATTGTTGCAACATTTTTTTTTCTGCAAAATATTTTTCTCTTCCTAGCACAACCATGGAAATAAAAATGATGAACTTAAATTATAAGTAGATCCCTAACCGATTTTAGGTTTGTGCCCTAGAATTCCAAAGCAACTCACACTTGCCAAAACAAACGCACTAAAACTGGATTTACTGCCACGATTCAGAATGCCGCCTACAGCCAAACAATAATTTCAATTAGGCATGACCATTGCCTTTGCAACAACCTGAATTTTGAGTTCTGAATTAATCTTTCCTTCCTGCAGAATATCGTGAATTATCCATCGAACTGAACAGTAATGAGAATCAAACATAACAGATATAGACATTATCTTTAGTTGACATAATCTCTTAGATAAAATATGACTTTAAATGTTGGTGTTTATTTGAATATGGACCTAGGTGATTTTGAAATAAATATCATCTTGAACATTAAACGCACGTGAAACCAAGACCTATATACTTTCAAAGATAAATGTCAAGATAAACCTTCATTTGTGGATGACTTAGAATGAAAAAAATTACATAATTTAAAACTATTGAGAAATTAATCAGTTTCTTGATTTATTCATAACCTGTAGGCTACTTATAATAGGACGACATCTAAATTTTAAAAAATGTAACGTAGCCGCAGCAGGAAATAAGCTGAATAATTGATAACGAGTATGTCTGAGGGGTTTCGTTATTGGTGGAATTAACGTAAACCATTTAAGTTTTCCACTTGAGGAAATGTAAATGTTACCTAGCGACAAATGTGGACCAGTAACAAATGTCACAACTCTCTCTCTCTCTCTCTCTCTCTCTCTCTCTCTCTCTCTCTCTCTCTCTCTCTCTCTCTCTCTCTCTCTCTCTCTCTCAGTAGACATGCACGCGAAAACATGTACATAAGAACAACTGGCTATTTAGAATAGAAATTCCATTAACGTGTGAATTGAACTGCATGTCAGTAGTTGGTAAACTCAGGTGTGTGTGTGTGTGTATAATATACTGTATATATATATATATATATATATATATATATATATATATATATATATATATATATATATATATATATATATACACATATATATATACATATATATATATATATATATATATATATATATTATATATATAGGCTATATATATATATATATATTATATATATATATATATATATATGTATGTATGTATGTATGTATGTATGTATGTATGTATATATTTATATACACATACATAATGTGTGTATACATATATATATATATATATATATATGTATATATATACATAGATATGCATATATATATATATATATATATATATATATATATATATATATATATATATATATATATATATTATGAACTCCTAGGTGGTACAGGGTTCAACCAGGTTCTTTTGATCTGATTTTATAATCAATACCACAATGGAAGAATTCCAAGGAGTACGATCACTGACAAACAAACCCCTCAGATAATCTCAGAAAGGATATACAAAATACTCGACAATAAGTTTTAACAGTTTAATACAAAAATAATAATCAACATTTAAAAAACTCACTGAAAACTGGATAAATGGGGAAGAAGAAAACATACATTCATTACAATAAAAACCCCATACACCGCCGCAGTCGCCTACCTAACTATCACACTAAGGCAAAGAGAAAGCGACAAGATAAAGGTAGAACAAATTCTCTCTCAATCACACAATAGTGGTAGATAAAAAGGGGGAAAAAGGAAATCTTAACCTACTTACAATAATTTCAAAACAATCTTAATACTTCTTAAACATACTTATGCATTTTAACACGAAGGATTATATATGGTAACATGTACAGTCGACAAGAGAAATGGATTCCCAATGGGGAACACTATGCCTCCAAAAGGTTGTCCCTGTTCTGCCTGAAAGAGAACCCTTTCTGGGATCACAGCACGTCCTTGCAACGAACATGCTAAATTTCCTTACACGAGGAAGACAAGTTATATAATCAAAATAAAGTGGTTAATAGGGAGTCTTACGTTTTCTCCACCACTGAAGACCTCCTCACGACTCCAAGGACACAGTGTTATAGGCAGTGGCAGTAATGCATACGACCGTCCTTTACGACGTCCTCCAAAGGATCCAAGCAGTAGCAAAGTCTAACTCTCCTTTCCAGCTGCTAAGTACCAAGAGACTCACAATCCTGGCCCCCAAATCTCAGTCCAGAATTCCAGCTCATGAAGGTTGAAAGGAGGTCAAAACTCACACTCCGGAGACACTGCAAGCAGGAGAGCGTCGCTACTAGACTGCCGAAATATCACAGGTCCTTCTCAAATGGAGCCTTTCTCATGATCCAAAGGCGCCCTCGACAGAACAGAGGAACAGGATAAGATGCCGAAAAAACAGGCGACGAACAGCCGAACCATCATGCATGAAAAATAAAAACAAACTTCATGGGCGGAGTATCAATTATGTAACAACAACCGTTAAAGGGAGGAAAACACCCAAATCCAGCTTTCAAGGGAGTACTGGACTAAATTTACAACTACAAAACTTTAAACGAAATAAAAGTATTCAAGAAACATTAAATTATAAATAAATTTTAATTAATTTATAATATATATATATATATATATATATATATATATATATATATATATATATATATATACAGTATATGTGTGTGTGAGAGAGAGAGAGAGAGAGAGAGAGAGAGAGAGCGAGAGCGAGCGAGAGAGAGAGATTTCCCAAAGAGGTGAATTTCGACATTGTCATTCAAATATTTTGGCAATAGTAATAAAATTATGAGTGTCCCAATCCCACACGCTCTCTCGCACTCTCTCTTGCTCTCTCGCACTTCTGTGTTTAATGAAGCTTTTAATGGATGTAATATTTTTTCATTTTAGAATTCTTGGCTAAAATGGAAAATAAAGGTCGCCGTTCATTGTTTATACGTGTTGCAAAGTTTAAATGAAATACCTTAAATCATACTGTAATTTGGACATAACACAAATTAAACAGTGCTACTGAGTTTTAATGGAAATACAGTAAATACTGCAATTTTACCCTCAATTACACTAACTCCTGAAGTTAAACCTACAATTTCAATTATTGCTGTAATCAAAACATCAAATATATTACCGGTAACGTGTTAGTTTAACCCTGTCCCATGAAATGCGCAAATGTTTTGTGGAATTAAACCTGTTTAATTCCAGCTCCCTTTGCAAAATGTGCACCTGGGTAATTTGATCGTGTTGATTACATAACTTATTATACTTTTATCTCGCAGATTATAAACTTCCATATATATATATATATATATATATATATATATATATATATATATATATATATATATATCTATCTATCTATCTATCTATCTATCTATCTATCTATCTATCTATCTATCCATATATCTATCTATCTATCTAGCTATCTATCTATCTATCTATATATATATATATATATATATATATATATATATATATATATATATATATATATATATATATATATATATATATATATATATATATATATATAAGCGAATCCCACAGGAAAATGACAGGCAGAAGTTCAGTACCAAGCGCTTTCACGTTTATTAACGCATCGTCAGGACAAAAGTTTGGTCTTGGGTTCAGTTTGTGACAGCTCGATCCCGGATTATCCTGTATTATCTTTCTGTTTATTACCTTTTGACAACTGACCATCTGGTATTCTTGTTCTTTTTGTTTACGTCGTAACCTTCTTTATATCTGTGTCTCATTCGTGCCCCGACGATGCGTTAATAAACGTGAAAGCGCTTGGTACTGAACTTCTGCCTGTCATTTTCCTGTGGGATTCGCTTATACACTGAAGACACGTGCATGTACTGTGAATTTTTTAAGCATATATATATATATATATATATATATATATATATATATATATATATATATATATATATATATATATATATATATATATATATATATATATAATATATATATATATATATGTATATATATATATATATATATATATATATATATATATATATATATATATATATTATATATATATATATATATATATATATATATATATATATATATACATATATATATATATATATATATATATATATATATATATATATATATATATATACATATATATATATATATACATATATATATATATATATATATATATATATATATATATGTATATATATTATTCCCTTCATTGACAAGAGAGTGCTACGGACAAGTCAGAAGTCACTGAATCATTGAAAAACCGGTTGCACAGACAACTACCATAAAATCATTCTATCCATGTGTCAACCGCCTTACTCACTTTCAGTGAGTTCTGGCTTGTCCCTAACAATCTGTTGTGAGAGTAAGGAATAATATAAACTTTGCTGAGAACAGGATGGAGTCGAACGTTCAGATCTTTCGTATAATTGTGTGAATGGTGATATATGCACGTTCTTTATTTATACGTTTAGTAATATAGTTATACAGTGGGAGACAGAAGTTTTATATATACTGTTAAATAATTTGCATACATTCTTCAAGTTGGATATTTTCTCTTTATTTTGAATATTTTTTTTAACCAACTGCAATCGATGGGTCGGTTAATTCTGTTCAGTGGAAAACATTGTTGCGTTGAGGAACATCTTCAGAAATGCATATACTCGTATGCTCCTCAGAGGAAGGTTTTAAGTCTCAACTTTTTCATATCGTTTAGTTAAATAACAAATTCTCCCCATCGTCATCTTCCCCCCAGGTCTCTTATGATCGATATTCCTTTTGTGTACCGTGTTACATGCCAATTGTCAATTACTTTTCTCTTTAATGTCCTGGTATTGTGACAGAAGCACATATTCATAAATTCCAAAGATGCAGAACATTCTTGAATGATCCAAGCCTGTCTTACTTTCATGTAACGTATTCATTTCCTACTTATGTTTTAAATCTTTCGCTTCTTTTGATTGTATTTTGTACCTTTTCTCCAGAATAGAATGTTATATTCTTTGCCTTTTTAGTTTATTTTGAATGATGACTATACTTTGAAATACACTAAACACTGTTACTGCTGTACAGGTTAACAGCTGACGTTTACAATAAAAACCGGCTTACGTTTTGTTTTAAGGCTAATTACATGCACCGGTACCAAAACAACACATGCATACAATTAGATTATGTAAGTATGTATGTATGTATGTACGTATGAGTGAGTGTATGTATAGTGAGAAAGAGAGAGAGAGAGTGTATGTGTGTGTTATCATTTCAGTGTCTTGAGACAATTCGTATGAGTTGGTGCTCAATGATTGTAAAACTTTACGGCAATGAGATGGAGATACTTAGCGTTTTAAAAAATATATATAAAAAATATTATTCCTTCAAATATTCGTCTTCTTGATTCTTTATTGACTGAGCTCACTTTAAGAATTTATAACCGAAGGTAAAACACACAGACACATACACACTCATATAACAGAACTCTTCTTGAAACTATAAATGATTTCCCGATTCAGACGCACCAGACATCACTCCTCCCCCATTCTAATCTGTGTCAGGAGAAGATCCTTTGATATCTCATCCATTACTCTGCAGATCAATTGCAATTCATCACGCAGGAAAAGGAGTGAATGTTTTATCTCTTCAAATTCCCTTTTCGTGCAGTCACCAGAATGGCACTTGGGGGCCTCAGGCGAGCAATTGTAATCTGATGTAAATCGTACCAGAAGGAATTTTTCAATATACAGGGGCCAGCTGATTTTCTACGAATCGAAGTGTCCCTTCGGAGTTGATCTTTATTGTTGTTGTTTTGGCATAATTATAAATACAATAACTTTTAACACAACCTTTTGCATTATCCTTCTATTTTCACGCATTATTTTATGCTTGTATGTAAATAATTTCTTGCTTCTAACTTTGTTTACTATATGTGAGCTGCTAAGCTTATGATTTTTAAGCAACTTCTAATAGCACCAGATATTCCAAATCCCGTAATATCTGGAACTTTTCTCCTTATGGTGCTTTTGCCGTCAAGATATTCTAATGAGATTAAGCATCTGTCATTTATACCCTTTGAGGAAACAGATATTACTATCTAAGACAATTTTAGAATCGAAACTAACTGTGCATTGTTTGTCATAACAACGATAAGCAAATCCAAAGCGTCCGGGGAAATGGAGAATTTAAGGTGCGCCATGCGCAATGATGAAATTCTCCCGTTCCCCCCGTAGGAGGTTAGTGCCGTCACACGGTGCGCTGCAGGCATTACTTAAGGTCCTTTGCAGCGTCCCTTCCGCCCCTAGCTGCAACCCCTTCATTCCTTTTACTGTAACTCTATTCATATTCTCTCTTCCATCTTGCTCTCCACCATCTCCTAACATTTGTTTCTTAGTGCTGCTGCGAGGTTTCCCTCCTGTTACACCTTTCAAGCCCTTCTATTCTCAATATCGCTTTCAGCGCTGAATGGCCTCATAGGTCCCAGTGCTAGGCCTTTGGCCTAAATTCTAAATTCCATTCCATTCCATTCGCCAGTTTCGTATTCAGTCCACCACCATTTCAAACCCAGGCCTCACCCCACCTCCGCCTCTAGTCAAACAATTCGTTACTCTTTTTGACTCTCCAGGCTAGAATGGATCTGAGCATATGTTATCGTGAATATGTGGCGACCACCAAATAAGCAACGAAGTATGACTGATCTCAGTGGTGGAACGTTTTATTCATTGTTTTCTTGTGATCACTGAATATTTCCTCTGAATATTTAAAAAATTATGACGTTAAAAATTAGAAGCAATTTAAAGCGTATCCAAAAGATAATTTCTTAATTTGTCTTTTATCACAAACTCCTCTTAACAAATTATTCAGATGATTACAGCCTTCCTTATGTCGAAGAAACAGGCAAGACCTTGAACAAACGTCTCTCCGAGCACAGAAAAAGTTAAGAACAAAACATGGAATAATGTTTCAGTAATTGCACTGTTGGGATAAAAAATCGGTGATTGCACGATGATGCTCTAAAGCACTTATAAATAAAAAGGTGCGCAAAGCTCTGAGAGGGACATTAATTAACACTCTGCTAACTGACTGGAAAAACCCTTTCGTAGCTTGGACAGGATCAACGTAAATTTTATCTTGCTGGCAACCAGCCTATTAGGTGAGGGTAGAAAAGCTAACTATTGTTTCCGTATTTGACCAGCACCATTTATCTGGTAAACCTAGCTCCAGCCCCGTAGGCGGTATCACCCAACTCCGTAGGCACTAGGCAGTATCACGTTACTGCCTTCGGGTTTGGAAGTAACATATGATATTGCCTACAGGGCAGTATCATATGTTACAAAAATCTTCACTGTCATTTCTTCTGATGGGGGCACAGTCGCTATCTGCACTAAAAAATTCTGTATTCGTATAATAATATAAGTAAAAAATACTCATAGTAGCATGAGTCTTAAAATGGAGAAACAAATCTACAGTTATGTATATGTACATATATTTAAAGATAAATCTGTACAGAGAGCTTTCGGGAATTTGTTCAATTCCCCTTTTCAAAGGGGGAATCGAACAGAATCCCGAAAGCTTTCTCTTTAAATATATGTACATATACAGTACATAACTGTGGATTTGTTCCTCCAATACCATTCAAATTTACACAAGAAGGGTCTTTTTGTCTCCTGAACGTGACTGTTCTTTGTACTCCAGTACCACGAGTTTCTACTTTTGCATCTCAAACGTTACGACTGATGTTAAAAATGTTGGTACTGGTTAAGTTCAGCATAAAATAAAGTTGTCTTTTGAATGACAATGAACCATTCATTTGGTGTTTTCATTTCGGCGGAGCAGTACGAGTAACATTGTAATTTCAAAGTTCTATCTTCGAACTTTTTCATAAACAGTTTAATATCTATATTTCGTGGATATATTTGTTTACTAAACATTAACCAGATGAGTTAGGTGCACCAACAGCCACTGGGAAAAACTGAGGGGTTATTTGTATAAAACGTATGCAATATTTAAATTAAATTTTGCGTCATGGTTACTTTGGTTGCACACAATTATTGTTTACACGCACAACAGTCAACGATTTTGAATATATAGTTGATATTGCCCATGCATTCATTCTTCTAGTTATTGAAGTTACCATAACCCTTGGTTCAATTTTAGAAACTAATAGTTTAGAACGTGCATGATATGGCAAACATTCAATGTCAACGTGTCACTGAGAAGGGTTACAGTGTACTTGTAACAGTTCACTTCATTAATTGCATCTTCCTTCACCACCTCTCGTAACATTATCAACAAAATGCAAGTGTTGAGATCACGAAATCCTAAAATTCATCGTAAACAGTCACTTTTATCATAATTCTACTTTCATTACTTCATATAACGTTAAGAATTACATTTTAAGTGTGTCCATACACGTTAGATAATACGCTTGAATTTTGTGATTATTATTAGCTTTGCGTTGGTATGATAAAAAATCCCTCTGGTAACATTATACAACAATACTGCCAACTCCAGACCAGCAAAAAATCTTTACCACTATTCTACTTTTGAGAAACAAACTACATTCAAAGTACTTTTACTAGTAGAAATCAAATTCTTAGTTTAAAAAAAAATGATACGAGAGAGAATTATGATCTACATGTTATCATTATGGTACAACGACATCACAACTGCGTAACTTGGGAATATCTCATAGAATGCAGTGCATCTGAAGATCACACTACTTCACTATTATCCAGTGATCAGTATCTACATACAGCACAATTCACCCAGATGGTGATGGCACCACACCTTCCCTTCACTCGCATGAGATCAGTTGCTGAATCAAGTACAAATTTCGGGGCCAGGTAAAGAGTCGTGTTGTTGGATAGCATTTGCTTGTGTGTGTGACAAGAAAACAAAGTTAAATATTAATCACTATTAGTTTTGTCTTTTAAGTTATACATCTACATAAAATTAGTATAATGTTTTATATATATATATATATATATATATATATATATATATATATATATATATATATATATATATATATATATATATATATATATATATATGTGTGTGTGTGTGTGTGTGTGTGTGTATATGTATACAGTATATATATTTTTTTATATATAGATATTATGCTGTTCGACCTCCGTGCATTATTTTAGTAGGAATATACTCCAAACAAAGACAAGAAGATCTCTCTGGGAAAAGCAGAGGGAAGCGGATTATAGGCTGTGTTTCAAAAGTAACCGTTCCTAACAGCTTATAAGTCAGTATTAGAGACCTATCCAACAGGGAGTTTTTCACCTGGTCACCTCTAGTGAGGGTGTTCTTAAGCATTCCTTTTCTCTGTCCTGTGCATCGGCGATGTTTTTGTCATTTTTTCAGACTGCCGGAGGCTATGAAAGAAGCGTTGGTCATGAGAACACAGTGACCTAATTTGACCCAAGAAAGGCAGAGAGAACATGGCAATCCTCCAGGGCACACACACACGTCCACGCTCCTGATCATTCTGTTCTTTTTCCTTTTCCATCCTTTATTTACTAAGTGAATCGACGTTACGTGTTGTTCCAGAATACCGGGCGTCCGTTGCAGTGTGCAAGCAGCCTACGTGAACGGTAAGTCTGAAATTGACAAGTATTCGCTGACTGCTGGTATTTCTTGCACTGTACTTCTGTTTCCATTTTCTCCCTTCCTCAGCCACTGACTAGGGATCCTGATGTAACCATATTTCCCGTATGAAGTCAAGTATATATGTATAACTGTTATTACCTGGTGAGATTGCATAAGATACCCCACCCCCATTGCAGTAAGTAGGAATTAGGAAGAAGTCAAATATAATTAATACTCAGGCAAGCCTTGGAACCTGATCATACCATTGTTTGGAAGAGGAATAGCCTTTAATGTACTCAATTGCTTACGATAGAGCTGCGAGAACGATCACCCGTTGCATTTTAACTGAAGTAGGGAAAATCTTCCTGTGTCCAAAGAGGACTAATTGGCTCATGTAAATTCCCTCACTGTAACAGCGCATTCTTTCTTTGTTGGGACTGGGTGGGTAATAAATGGGTTTCATGTAATTCATTTGTTCCAGAAATAATCGAATTATTCAATACAGAGTTCCGACTGGCGACCTAATCTAATTAAGTAATTGTCTGTCTCTTGGGGTAACTTTTACCTTTAATTGACAGGATTACGTGGGTCTTAGGTAGAGCAGGACTACACAAATTACAGTAATTAATAAAAAAATTCATCAGCCGAAGGACCCACATAAGAATATATATATACACATATATTATATTTATCTGTGCGGACATACACACACACACACACACACACACACACACACACATATATATATATATATATATATATATAAAATATATATAGGTAAACTGTAGATATACAGTTCAATTAACAGGGTATATATCCTTGGGAACAGAATTAAGAATATGCATTTGTTTGAACCTGTATGCTCAGTATTTGTTCTTCTAAAAACTAAGATAAACAATACGAAAGTTATTGAGTAACAACATAATGTAAAAGTGGGTAGTAAAACTGATAAATTGCCATAATAGCTACAAGCCACGAAATTTGATTACTCAACTGGAAAAACTTTCTGAATCTAATGGGTTACATTTTTCATGCCTCGGCAAAATAATGAAGATTTGAACGCATAAATGAGCGTGATACTAACTGCCTTTTTATTTGGAAAGAACCAATACTGAATTAGATATATTAGATTTAACGTCTGAGCCTATGACTCGGTTTTAACTAATGACGAACTGTTCTTTAAATAGTGAAATGAAAGGCCCATTTAAACAGATGCAGTTACTAGACGTTGTATTGTGTGCATTTTCTAATTTCAATTTCCTTGTTAACAAAAGCAACAATGTTAGGCGAACAATCCCTGATTCATGTTCATAAATTCTGGGGTAAGCCTTTCCTCATGAAAAAGGGAAAGATTTATAAGGGTTTTATAAGGAAAGGAGTCTTTGTTTCAAAAGTAAGCTCGTGAGCCAATTTATATAAGTATTGCTTGCTTTATCTTAGTGAGGCATTATGTACAAGTACTGCACATTAAGCCAGACAAGACAAAGGCCTTATTTCGTGTATATAAGGATTATGGCTCTTGATTAACCTCGGATTCTCTTCCAAGATGGTTCGCTTTGAGTGTCAGTAGAGGATTGTGTTCTCAAAGTGGTTTCTAGATATTATTATTATTATTATTATTATTATTATTATTATTATTATTATTATTATTATTATTATTATTATTGATGTAATGCAAATATATATGCAAATTCCTTTGCGCAATGTTCGAAAAGGTAACTGTAAGCATTATAACACATAAATCAAAGAATTTACATACACACACACACGCACACACACACACACACACACACACACACATATATATATATATATATATATATATATATATATATATATATATATATATATATGTGTGTGTGTGTGTGTGTGTGTATGTGTGTGTGTGTATCTAAATTCTTTGATTTATGTGTTATAATGCTTACAGTTACCTTTTCGAACATTGTGCAAAGGAATTTGCATATATATTTGCATTACATCATTTGAGCTTGTAAAACACCGAAAACTGCTGTCGATAGCTGTGGGTGTTGATGAATCCAGGCCATACGAAAGTCATTTCGGAGTTGGATGTATTGCCGAATATAAATGAATTCCGGGTTACGAAATCAGACTACAAATGGTTTTAAATGTTGCATGAAATATGGATTACTGCATCCGTATATGGTCAGTGTCGTTGGGTCAGTGCACATTGATCCATTACAAAATAAATGAACAGACCCATTTACGTATTCCGTATTTAATGCAGCGTGTAAACCAAGAACTATGGATTTGAAACAGGCTTTTTTATTATTATAATAGATATTACAGAGAAAAACGATGGTTCTGAATATTTTCATAGATTGTGGAGGTTTTTGGATTTTTCTTTTCAGTTTTTTTCTTTCTTTACTGTAGCTAATAATTTATAAAACTGACAACGATATCGAACTAAAGGTAGATTCTGTAGATTTTACGAAATGTTTCTCCACTTTGTTTCTATGGATGATGCAATGCAAGTAATATTTTTTCATCTTTCCGTAAGTTCTACGAAAGGATTGACTTGCATGGTACTTTTGACAGTTTATTTTGGATTCTCTTTACTGTCGTCTGTTATCTCTGAAGTACGCATGCGCAGGCAAGCAGAGGGAGGAGGGCAAGGAGGGATTCCATTTTCACCTGTTAGGCAATTACTTCTCAGGTTGAACGGTGTACGGCCTCCTTAGCTTCCCCAAATGCAGTGCTATTTGGAGAGCCACGAAAACAAGACTTTAATTTTATCTAATGGCGGAAACTGACAACATGTAGGGAAATCCAACAACTTTGTTAACTTTTACTTTTAACTGACTGGCCCCGTAGGGGGGTAGCGCCGTCATTGCACTGTAGGCATTACTTAAGGCTCTTTGCAGCGTGCCTTCGGCCCCTAGCTGCAACCCCTTTCGTTCCTTTTACTGTACACGCTTTCATATTCTCTTTCTTCCATCTTACTTTCCACCCTCTCCTAACAATTGATTCATAGTGCAACTGCGAGGTTTTCCTCCTATTATACCTTTCAGACCTTTTACTGTCAATTTCCGTTTCAGCGGTGAATGACCTCATAGGTCCCAGTGCTTGGCCTTTTGGCCTAAATTCTATATTTAATTCAATTCAATTAAAAGACTAGTGATCTTCTGGACGTTCCTAAGAAATATGAACGGTTTTCATCAAAAGCTCAGAGGAATTTATTCCAGGTCAAGGAAGAAATCTAATAACTTCGATTCAGAGCTGTCCAAGAATATATGCTTACGGGAGGTACCAAATATCACGTTACGCGTTCACGAACATTTTCTGCTTTCTTATATCATAGTTGCAGGAACACAAACTGCAATTTTACAGCTTTCCTAATGCCACTGTTTCCCTAGGTAGGTGAAACAATTTTTATTAGAAACCTTTTTTTCAATATTGCCAACTGCCTATCACATTCTCTACTTTTATTTGGATTGTTTCAAGCTCAAAGTTTAATTCTTTTTTTCTGTTTACGCCACCAAACCAATAATTGTTGCAAACATTATATGTTCAACAACTCAGGCTCAATAAGGAAGGAAGGAATATAGAATTTTGGTCCAAGGCCAAGCGCTATGACCTATAAGCTCATTCAGCGCTGCAAGGGAAATTATTGTCGAAAGGTTTTAAAGGTGTAACAGGAGGAAAACCTCGCAGTTGCACTATGAGACAATTGTTAGGAGAGGATGAAAAGTAAGATGGAAGAAAGAAAATATGAACAGAGGTACACTGAAAGGAATTAAAGAGGTTCCAGCTAAGGGTCGAAGGGACGGTGCAAAGAACCGTAAGTCATGTCCACAGTGCACTGCATGAGGTGCACTGACGGCACTAACCCCCTACGGAGACTTGACAAGATATTTTTCTTCGGAAAGATGTAAATGTCGTAATCGGCAATGCTCTTTTCAGCCATGTCAGGTTGTTCATCGGTGAAAGAACTTTCCTGGTTTTAACCAGTATGTATTTATATATTTTTTTACTTATCTATTTTTTGCTATTCCTGGTTAAGTAAAGCTTGATAAACCCTCAAAACATTTGCCCACAAATGAACTGCTTATAAATTTTGGAAGTTGAACTTCTGTAACTTTGAGGAACAATCATTTCATTAATGCCGTCTTGGTCCTGACAGCTCATAATGTTGTGACAGCATAAGCTAAGAACAGGCAACAGGCTATAGCAGATACTGAAGAGAAGCAAAGAATTCATGGCTCTTAGTCAGGTCACTGAACATGGCTTTAAATCATTATTATGCCTCAGACCTTGAATTCTATAAACATGACATATAGGAAAGCTTAACCTGCCGAATGGAAATCTGAGATCATAAAACAAGATATATTTTTATATAATTTACGGTTTATGCATTATTTTTTCCAATAAGCCTTCAGAAGTAAAGCTTTGTTTCTTGTTGTTGCTGCTGTTTTGTGTGTGGTCTCCTTGGTGTCTGAGTAATGTTTACCTTTTACTATTATTATACCCTGCCCCATCAAAACTTTTATGTAACGCTTTACGACAGACTTCAGAAGGAGACTAGTGGAGTCCGACTTCGGTTTAATTGCAACGCGTTTTTAGAGGACTGATACATAGGGGTAGAAGGAACGGTTTTAGCTGAAATCACCTCCTTAGGAACTCCATCATAACCCTCATATTTTCCTTCTCCTAAAGTTATTCATTATTGCTTCCACCTCATAAACAGACAAAACGTTCATAAGCACACTGAAGGTTTCTTCAGCTTCTGGCATAGAAATCCAATTCTCCCCGAATTTCCCACGAAAACGTTCCGAACAACGTTTACTTTCTTCCTCTTGTAAAGCCTTCCCTCCAATGACGTACCCTAACTTCATGGCTTTGTGAACGTCGTCGGCCAAAATGTCAAAATGTCGAGCTAAATGCCACGGATAAAAATATCGCCCGTCAAAATGCTGGGCGACAAAATGCCGCGCGTCAATACGTCGTCACTGTCAAAATGTTGCCGAAGCCAAAATGTCGTCACTGTCAAAATGCCACCATAGTCAAAATGTCGCGTGTCAGTATGTCACATGTCATAATGTCGTCACTGGCGTTGAGTAATGGCATGATGGCCAAGCAAACAGGGAAACAATGGGCAAGAAATAATAGGTCATTTTAGTCTTCTATAAATATTTTATATCAACGAGGTGTTTTAGAGTTCGTTTGGTCTGCGGTTAAGTCAGGAATAAAAAAAAACACACATGAGGATCAAATACACTAAAATAGGACAATTCTTTTCACCTTTGGCAAGAAGCAATAGTTTTACGGCGTAGGGGGTAGATACCCAGCTTTAAGAAAATTTACTTCTCAATGCCCTTTCATGTTTGTTAGCGTTTGTAAGAATATATTTGAATAAACACGCGAAGTAATCATTCGATGTATCCTTATCGTAGCGTACACGGATGCACACACATTCTTAATAAAACCTGGAAAGCAAGAAAGCACAAAACC
>JANJGK010000005.1:63277572-63375476 GCA_039081455.1 Macrobrachium rosenbergii
ATATATATAATATATTTATAATATATATACATGTACATATATTTTATATATATATATATATATATATATATATATATATATATATATATATATATATACTCATATATATATATATATATATATATATATATATATATACTCGTATGTATATATATATATATATATATATATATATATATATATATATATATATATATATGCATTTCTTTTTTCTGTAATGATCCTCTGCAGAATAACATTGGAGAGATTGTAGACATCCGTATTTTTAAATACGGTAATTATGAGAAGATTTTTTATCTGACAAAAATCATGACCGTCTCAGGATACATACTGGAGTTATTACATGTTTTAGGTAAAAGAAACCGCCCCGTCTCCATTTCTTACACATTCTACCAGGCAAATTTTGCTGGTACCTTGTTCTGTTTGCGAAGGGAACATTTTCGATATCAGTGAAACGCCTTTATTTAGCCTTTAACTTTTATATCCCGTGCACTATTCATTTGCAACGAAAGTAGCTTCCATGAAAGTAAATTACATTACTTGATTTATCGGAAAAAATACCCGTTCAATATATTTCCATTATACATTAATCACAATGCTTACTATCCTTTTCGTCGTTCTTATATATATATATATATATATATATATATATATATATATATATATATATATATATATATATATATATATATATATATATATATATATATATATTATTACTAAGTTATAATAAAAAGGAAAGAAAATAACACATTTATTAATCGTAGTAAGGTACAAACATTCTTACGACATTTGGTACAAAGATATTTGTTTTTACTTATACGAGTCGGAATGATTCCAGTCACGTCTCCGTACATGAATAAACTCAGAGTTCCTGAAACAATGATATTTTACATAGCGATACTAATAAATTAAATATCTATTATAAAGGATCAAGTATTTCCCCCAATCTGTTCAAACGTAAAAGTACTTGAGTTTTCTGTTTTTACTTCATTAGCGTCATTGCATTTTTTGTGTAATTGCTCCAATTACGCGTAATATAATTAAGTAGAACAAGTGATCGCTATTAAGGGGAACTCGTGAATTTCGTTTCCAACCCCTGCCTTTGAATATTTACTTTCATTATTTGCTCTATTTTCTTTCAAATAAAATTCTGCTCTCTCTCTCTCTCTCTCTCTCTCTCTCTCTCTCTCTCTCTCTCTCTCTCTCTCTCTCTCTCTCACACACACAATTGATCAGTCATTTTCTATATCAGGTGATCTGATAGTGAGGGTCCTTGTATATCAAGAAAACAATGTTTTGAAAATTATTTATCATTTTAGTCTTTTACTTTTGCCTAAGACAATACCTTTTGTCGAGGGTGACTAACGTCTTAATGTTGCCAATAACTCCCGATGTTTCAGGTAAATAGTCATTCTGGAAGTTTTTTTTTTTTACCAACATTTCAGATTTAGTGGCGCGTGCTATATGTAGGCAGCTGAAAAATTAATTATATAATCAATTTCCATCTTCGTAGAAACAAATAAGTAAAAAAATGCGCCGAAGTTTCTTCGGCGCAATCGAGTTTTCTTTACAGCTTACAATACAGGCCACCGAAAATAGATCTAACTTTAGTTTGCCTCCGTATGATGCTGTATGAGAAGCGACCATGAATCTCTCAGCCGGCCGTGGTGGCCTGTTTTGTTGCGGTGCCAGATGCACGATCATGGCTAACTTTAACCTTAAATAAAATAAAAATTACTGAGGGTACAGGGCTGCATTTGACATGTTTGATGATTGGAGGGTGGATGATCAACATACTAATTTGCAGCCCTCTAGCCTCAGTAGTTTTTAAGATCTGAGGGCGGACAGAAAAAGTGCGGACGGACAGACAAAGCCGGCACAATAGCTTTCTTTTATAGAAAACTAAAAATCCTGCAATGGAGTCATGTTTCAATGTTCGTCCAGTTATTCTTCCGTCGCGGCAATCGAAGCTTTTATTATTTTTATTTATTTCAAAACATCATCCCCGAACTTACATGTATATGTGAACCGATATCAGTAGCAATAAAAGAATACGACGATACCGAGTCTGGGCATAACGTAAAAAATTACAGCAATATAGGAAGACGAAGACTACAACGACGCTATATACCAAGCTAAAGCAGGGACCAGGGAACTTCATTCTGGACAAAAGCAAAGCAAGTCTAAAAGGAGAGTTCAAAGTTACACGAATAAAAAAAGTCCGTTTACACACTTATATACATACATACATACATACACACCAAACACACACACACACACACACACACACACACATATATATATATATATATATATATATATATATATATATATATATATATATATATATATATGTGTGTGTGTGTGTGTGTGTGTGTGTGTATGTATATGTATATATATATAGTATATGTATGTATAACAGTCTCTCTTATTTTGACAGAACTTTTTACGTTTTTCGTTCTTTTTAACGCATCGAAAAACTTGAGATATGAGACATAAAGTGTGGGGATCCGTCTCCTCTCTTACTGCTGCCTAAACTCGGCTAAAGCCAAAATCTCTTTTGCGAGTTATATCAAAGCGAATAGAGGAGAGAGAAGATTTAGCCAAATTGAATTTAGACCCTCTCAGACCACATTACGTCTCAAGAATGTAAAAGAATGTAATGAAGGAACTCTCTCTCTCTCTCTCTCTCTCTCTCTCTCTCTCTCTCTCTCTCTCTCTCTCTCTCTCTCTCTCTCTCTCCTTCCACTTATTACGCCTTACTCCCAGCAGTCTTTTGCTCAGTTTTTGTAGAATTCACCCTGAAGGAATTTTCTGTCTCGGGAGATGTTTTCTTTCTAAAATCGTGGAAGCATTTCTCGTTCGCTCCAGAAACCCGATAACGTGAGATATTTGCGAGTGCCCGAGAGCGTGTGCTTATTGCATTGCAATATAGGAGCTGAGCATTCCTTGTAATGGTTTTTTATGCAGTGAAAGATATATTTCATTAATTCTAATATTTTTTTTTCTTGTTGCTTTACTGTTTGTTCAGTAAATAAAGGAGTAAATATCATCAGCAATATTGCTCTTTCTGAGTAATCTTAATATAGTCATTTTATATTTTAATATAGTCATATGAAGATATTGTCATGTTACTTTTTCCATCATATTTGTTTCACCGGCTCCAGAAAGATACTTTATCGACCTGTAAAAAGAGCTACATCCTGCAATATTTAATATTTAATATGGGTTGGTCAGCCTGAACGGAAAAAATGCTTTTTTTTTTTTTAATTCCGAGAAACATTCAATGTTTGGACTTCTCAGGCAAAGTGATACTTGAACGCGGAAATGTTAAATATACATAAATATATCCTTCTAACGACATCCTTTTTATTGAGTTTGTCAAGTTCTCATCAGTTGCTAATATCACTCATTTGGTGTATTGATTGTGTGACTGGCCAACATTTCCTGTTAGAACGACGTGAAAAGTTCCTGTCTTATTTGTTTTACTTTTCTTTTGCGTCAGGTCACTGATATAACTCTATGGTAATCCATTTTACTGGCTACGAGCAAAAGAGCAAAGCTGTATCTGTGGTTATTTGCATATCTTTATATTTAGATTTGGTACACAACACACCGTTCGACTCAAAAGCATGGTCGTTGTAATGACAGAAAATACTTTAAATAATTCAGGTAACAACCCCTCTGGAAAACATACCGCTGTATATCAGATGTATTGTCAGTTATTTCCGATATTTTTGAAAACATATCGCTGTATATCAGATGTATTGTCAGTTATTTCGGATATTTTTAAACTTGAGAAATCCATATCACTCCGTTTTCAATTGTATTGCACAAACTGCTTCTGCAAATGGGCACGCATTATGACGAGGGGATTACTGATTATGTTTTCTCTGTCTCTGTCTGCTTGTCTGTCAGCCTGTCTCTCCCTCATCAGCCACTGTACAGGTAAACGTTTATGGCCATCAATGAGCATTTGGGACTGTATATGAGAACATACGTTGGCATTAAGATTTCATTCTTTTCATTCTAGACAGCAGTGTTTTCTAGTCTTGAACTCCAATAATGAAGAATATTGCAGCTTTAACCAAGAACTAGACTCCCCTGACCCATTTCGCTTTCTTCCTCTCTCTTATTCTGCTTCAGGTACGGCATCCATTCCGTGACACATGTAAGCTGGAATTGTCTTAATGAGAGCCTCTGGACGCTGAATTATGAAATGATCTCTGTGTGGATGGAACGGTCGCTATACATTTGAGATTAGTCATGATGCCGTGCGGAGACGCTGATTCTATTTTCGGATGGGTCTTGTGGGATATGCGATTGGCAGCAGCGTCAGAACATTAAAGGTCATTCCCCTAGCGAAATGTGCTTCACTCATGCACTGAACATGACCAGAAGAGAGAGAGAGAGAGAGAGAGAGAGAGAGAGAGAGAGAGAGAGAGAGAGAGAGAGAGAGAGAAATACAATTGCGAGGGACGGGTATTGTCTCCTCTCCTCATGATTCATTACTCACTTTGTAGGGAAGTGGATTGCACTTCAATTGGATGGAATTTATTTCCTTTGTTTCGAAATGCTTCAGCATTTGCAGACAGTGAACAACAAAACGAAATGCGGAATATTTTCGTGATGCATGACCTTATTCCATCATTCACGTCCGACTCATAAAATATCATATTTCACCCTTTATTTTTAAAATAACTATTGGACTGGAAAAAGTCTTTTAATGATAGGTCAGTGACACAGAAGAGAAGTAATTATGAGATGCTGTAATCTAACAGAAATTCCAGTTATGTTTATGTTTCGGACTTAGTTGTCGTTTTTAAGACGTTTTATGGTGTTGCTTAGAACTTTGGAAGAGTTCTCGTTTAAAACGATTCGCTGTATCTTGTACTTCATTCGTTTTGAGATTGAAACGGTATCCTGCTAGAGTACTCAGGAATAAAAATCATCTAAACAGCGCTGTGGCAGATGCAGTATTTGAAAGAGTGGAGCAGTAAATGAGAGAGAGAGAGAGAGAGAGAGAGAGAGAGCGAGAGAGACAGAGAGACAGAGAGAATCCCAGTCCCAGAATTTTAATCAGATACATTGTCAAACCATAAATGGAGTAACACTAACAACTATAAACAAGATCATCAGCCCCCAGGATTGCAAACTTTGCTTTTCTTCGTCTGCCTGGGAAATTTTCTTAATGGTTCTATAAGCTGTAAAGTGACGTTGATCTCTTGACAAACTAGTACACTAGTAGGGAATTTTGAATAGTTCATCTTTTTTTAACCTTGTTCACTGGGAAACTTACAAGGATGAACCAACACACGAAATAGATTGGGAAATGTACGTGTTGGAATATTACAATATTCGGCAGGTAGTTAAATATATTTAGTAAGTATATATACTCGCGAATGTGATGATTTTGAGATGTAATTAGAATAATCTTCCCTTTCACTAGGCCATGTTCAAGTGCCAGAGTTGGAATCTTCCTTTCATAGTGATCTCTTCTGAAATGGGTATTTGGCAACATCATAACACGTAGTTCAAAAGACAGCATATCTGGAAACTCTTCTTTCACTACAACTGATCAAGTATAACGTTAATTTCTGATAATGAAGATTTTCCCACCTGAATACAAAGTTATCAGAATTACACCTGAAATATTTCACATTTGTATCATCATTGAGACATGAAGAGATCAAAGTCAAGAGACCTGAGCCAGTAATGTCCATTAGCAGCCCCATATGACCATTAATGAAGGTAAATCTGAGCAATCACTGCCTTCAAAAGACCATTATGCTTATTTCATTAGAGACCTACCGGCCTCCAGTTCAAAGGCGATTCATCATGACCAAAGACACCGACGGCTCAATCCACCGGGGGGGAGAATCTGCTAAGAGAGCGAGGTAAGAGATGGGGAAATAGAAGAGATGAAATAAGGATGATCAATTATGCTGAAATACAAAATGAATGTATTAATAATATATACTGCGTAAAGTTTGGGGTTTGGGTATGAAAGGTGGGTTTTTATAGGCTAGAAATATAATTATATATAAAAATTAAGAGGCTTTGAACAGAAATGAAACGCGGCAGCTGTTAGGAACAAGTAATGTCGGAAAAACTGCGATAGAAACAGTTATGATGAGTTTTATGATGAATATTATTAGTAGTATTATTCATATGCGCATGTTCATGTAGAACATACGCCATTAACCTGCTTTACAAGATACCCGGTACTGGTGATCTCGGTTTCAAAGTATGAAAGAGGAAGAAAGATGATGAAGGATTTGGTAATTTTCATACAAACAAAACACAAAATGCCACATTCCCTTACAAAAATCAGACGTTAATGAACAACATTTGAGAAATAATGAGACGACTGTTCTAAAGTTTTACGATGAAGAGATTAAAAGGCCTCTTCTAGAGTACTGTGCAAGTTAGCGTTACTAATTCACTGCAAAAACGAGCACCAAATACGAAGTGCGCAACAATAGGGAAGGAATTAGAGGATGTATACAGAGGTCGGTTTACTGCACGGTCATCATGCAAGATAATCAGCAACTTATAACTTATAAGTTTTTATCAAAGGGAACTACAAAAAAAAGTGAATTTATGACGACAAAAACAAAAATTCACGGTCTGTCTCAGAGAGAGAGAGAGAGAGAGAGAGAGAGAGAGAGAGAGAGAGAGATTATTTCTTACAACCATCGTGTGAGATGAAAGAGTACAACTCATATTTAAAACTTAATTATGGCCAATATGAAGGAAACCTGGAAGGTTACATACAGTACAATCAAATTACGCAACAAATTTGAAACATGGTACTTTGTTCCCTCTTGTGACGAAACGGGTTAGGCACTGTGTAGCCAGAGATGAAATAGCAATTTTCAGTTTTCTGACAGCAATTGGAGATTAATGTGCAATATATATTCAGTCGAAATTCCATCCATATCCAGTGGGAAGCGATGATAAAAATAACATTCATCGTGCCATTCGACGTCATCCAAATAGCAAGCATTCAATTTCTGATGACTGAATACGGAATTGGCGTTACAGGCTCTTTAATGACACACCTACGCTACGTCCAAATAAGATGTCTGTAGGTCGATGTGGCTTAGAAAAAACGCAGGAAAATATTTTCATAAAGAGATAATGAAAGTTTGTAAATACCCTCATAACAAGAAAACTAATAAATACAGAGTATTTGAACATGAAAAAAATTAAATGTGAACTCCATAAAACGTAAATGCTCTCGAAATCAGTGGGCGTTCGCGCGCACATACACAAACACATACATACATACATACATACATACACACACATGTGTGTGTATGTATGTGTTTGTGTATGCGTGCGAACGCCCACATACACAAACACATACATACATACACACATACAGTGCAAAGGTGCTGAGGAAGACTGAGCGTTTAAGTGGGGCACTGCCCGTTTTATAAATAATGACTAAAATTTTAAATATTTGGTGGTTTGGCGCCCTGCCCAGAGTTTTAAAATCTTTGTATTGGATATTATGTTTGCAGTTTTTTTTTTTTTTTTGTTTTTTTTGCTTGGTCTCGGATATTAGAGAACTCAGGATTATTTAACTTGACACCAGTTCGATAACTGACGCCCCTATGACAATCGATTCGTACCTTACCTTTAACAACCTCAGCGTCGATCCCACGGAAGTCCCCAGATTACAATCGAATTTATATACTACATTTGAGGGCATCAAGGGACTCAGGCTGTCTTTAAATTTAACTGGATTAATGGGAATGATATTCATTTTAATGGCAGGGGCACAATTACACTAGAAATAAGACCTCGTCACTTTTCTTAAAAGTGCTCATCAATAATCAAAGGAAGGTTAGCATAGAAGGGGCAGTTTAGGACTGTAGGTATACTTATCTTAGGAATGAAAACTTTGTTAAGAAATGCAAAAACATGCCTGTGAAGCAAAGAGACAGGAAAGCAATTATCACTAAAATACTTATATAAAAATTCTATTTCGAGGTGAAACGAGTTCCAACAGGAAGTTATTGGAAATGCTCGATGAAAAAGAGCAGAAAGTGAATTTAATTTAAAGTTAATAAAACAATGGCTATAAAAATGAGCACCAAGACCTGTAAAGGTCTTTTTTTTCTGAAAGCGGGTGTGCTAAAACCAAGCAGTTGTCGAGATATTAAAATATCTAGAAAGGATAATTGGTTATCTTCCTCGTATTCTATAGTGAATTTAATATTTGTGTGAGCCTGATTGACAAAGTCCAAAAACCTTTCAGCATCAAATTTTGTTTTGAAAAGGGCGAAGGTATCATCAACGTACCTTCTGCAAAATAAAGGATAAGGTATCATCAACGCACCTTCTGTAAAATAAAGGATGGTAACTTAGAGGACAGGTCTCCAACAAGTGCCTCCTCCAGGGAGCGCATGAAAATATCTGCGAATATGGGTCCTAACGGAGAACGCATGGCCATACCATCGATTTGTACACTAGAACGAGTCATTAAAAATGAAGCCAGTGTCCTGCACTGAACAACTGTAACAACTTTTTAAAATCACCCTTATTAAAACCACCAAAAACAGAGTTAGCAAGAGGAAACAATTTATCTAAAACAATCTTGATAGTTTCCTTCCACAGGCACATTAGTAAAAAGTGATTCCATATCAAAGCTGACCATAAACAGGTTGAAATCTTGGAAAAGGATCTTTTCTTTAAAATGTAAAGAGTTTCTTAAGGTATATTCGTTTGATGCCAGTCGTGAAAGTAAAGGTACTAAAAATTAGCCATTTTATAATTTGGTGTGTTTTATGAAGGTAAATAGGACTGACACGTGTACCTTGTGTGCTTTCCTGAAGACCATACATTATGCAATATGAAGAGCCCGTACTTTACAGCGATTGATACACTTAAAAGACATTTTAAGAACCTGTTAATCTTATTTTCATTTTAAAATAGGCCGTGGAATCAGGTTTACTTATCTTCCTGAACTTCGTGCTATCATTCAATGTGCTTTCAACCTTTTTATTATAATAAGATTTATTTAAGATTAGTCCATTATTCACCAGAAAAGACCTCAACATTCTAAAATCGCCTAAGCTAAAATTAATAATCTGGTCATTACTCAATCAAACAAGGTGATAAGATGTCATTTTAAAGAATGATAGAGGTAGAAAATTTCAATATATTTACCAGGATGACCACATGAACAAACTGTGAGCGCATGGGTCTTACATTAACTTATTTATATATATATATATATATATATATATATATATAATATATATATATATATATATACTATATATATATAAATATATATATATATATGTATATATATATGTATATATATTATAAATATGTTATATATTATAGTATGCACACACACACACACATTATATATATATATATATATATATATATATATATATATATATATATATATATATATATTATATATATATATATATATATAAGTACTTCCGTCTTACTACCAAGACATGGTCACAGTTGCTGTGGCCATGTCTTGGTAATAAGACTGAAGCAGTTAGCATCGCAATTGTTTCTCTGTTCCTTCGTGGCTGTAAATTGTTCATGTATATATACATACATACGAGCTATATATATATACATATATATATATTTATATTCATTATATATATATATATATATTAATATATTATATTTTATTATAATATACACACACAGCACACACACACACACACATATATATATATATATATATATATATATATATATATATATATATATATATATATATATATATATATATATATATATATATATATATATAAAGTACTTCCGTCTTACTACCAAGACATGGTCACAGTTGCTGTGGGCCATGTCTTGGTAATAAGACGGAAGCACTTAGCATCGCAATTGTTTCTCTGTTCCTTCGTGGCTGTAAATTGTTCATATATATATATATATATATATATATATATATATACGTATATACACATATATATATTTATATTCATTATATATATATATATATATATATATATATATATATATATATATATATAGATAGATAGATAGATAGATAGATATATCTAAATATATCATATGTATCTATTTATATAATGTATATAATATATTATATACTTAAATATATATATATATATATATATATATATATATATATATATATATATATATATATATATATTTATATATATATATATATATATGTGTGTGTGTGTGTGTGTGTGTGTGTGTGTGCGCGTGTGTGTGCCCTGTGCGTGCCGCGTCTAAGTGTATAATTATATTATATGCAAATATTAGACAAATGACAGGATCTTTATAATTAATTAACTATTGATTTTGTTGTAGAAACAACTACCTACAAATACAAAATAAAACTCCATTTTATTTAGGTTACTAAAACCTCTCCTCTCTCAGCTTGTTTGACGATAAAACAATTTGTTCATTACTTCTGCCAACACTTCCTGTTCCGCTTCTGAGAGTCTTCTTCCTTAATTATATGTACGTACAGTTATCTACATTTACTCGACCTCCCCCTATGTTTGATTACTCCTGATCTATTAATTGCTTGATTGATGTTTGCTGGCACGGAGTGGTCTTTTGTTTATGATGCGATTTTCAAATAACACCCAGTTTGATACAGAGATTCTCACATTCATTTTTTCTCTGATTTTCACTAATGATTCTGATTAAAAACAACAATAATGTTGTTATGTGTATTTGTTATTTGTTTTTTAAATAATTCTAATGGAAGTATTGTCATCGTAACCTTCTCCCACATTGCTTTGTTGTCATTCCATGTCGGTGAGGTAATTCTGATATATATATATATATATATATATATATATTATATATATATATTATATATATATATATATATATATATATATATATATATAATATATGTGTATATATATGTGTGTATATATATATATTATATATATATATATATATATAAAATACATATATATACATATATATATATACTGTATTTATGTATATATATATATATATATATATATATATATATATATATATATATATATATATATATATATGTCTCTTAACGTAAATTAAATTTTCATCTTTACATAAGTCACGAGAAACTGCTTGTTGGTTCTTTTCGCTCCTCTCAAGGATTTTGTATTTATTGTTATATAGTTATATTTATCCGCTTGTTTCTTTTTTTTCATACTTCAGCGAGCGGAGTATCGTCTTCAGCAATTGCCTCTTTCGCCCGATGGTTTTTCGCTGCTTTTCTCGTCGCCCTTACTTGATGTGGGGCAGTTTTCCATCATGCAAGGATTCATAGTTTCGGTTCCCCGAAGGGAGGTTCAGCATCCTATATTTCCACTGCACTCGTCATCAGTTGTTGGCTGCAACACTGCTTTCTGGCCAAGGCCAGGACTTTTGACGCTCGCTTATTTTCAAAGTGAGGCTGCTGTTGGTGGAGAGGGTGTGCCCTCTGCCCTCTTGTGCGAGCTTGTCTGTGGGTTTGCTTTTGCCCACCTGTGAGCCTCAAGGCCCATCCCTTGCATTGACGAGTGCACCGCTGTATCCTCCGGGAATCGTCAGGAGGCCTTCTGAGGCCGGAGAAGGGTGAGCATCCCCTTTTGCCTATATTTGTTCTCCTCTGTGAGTGGACTACCCCGTCGGAGTGTTGCTTCAAAGCATCAAGCGGAAGCTCCCGTAGGAGCTTTTATAGACAGTTTCTCGGACTGAAGCAGTTTCAGTGTATTTTCACCATATTTGCCGAACGTTTATTATTTGTAGGAATTAAGGTGTATCTCATTTGTTTTGTAAATATTAGTGTTAAGGAAAAAGTCAGTTATTAGTGTTAAGTTTCTTCACTGTGTCTCCGCCTATCGTGTACACGTGAGTGTTGATTTCGTTCTACTACTGTGACATTTCTCTCTTACTCTTCGGTATAATAGTTAGGTAGGAGATTGAGGTATGTGTGAGGGTATTGTATATGCTTGTATGTTTTTTTTCTAGTTCCTCAAGCAGGTTTTCGGGGACACTTTAATTATTAAGTTTGTCTTGTAAATAAATAAGTGTTAAATTTAGGCATTTGATCTTTTTTGTCACCCTCTTTGAGTGTGTATTACCTAAAGTCTAGTGTGTGGTAAATCTTTGTCTGGACTGGCAATTGATTTATTGAACAGAGGACCTGGTTTAAAAAAAAAATAATAATTTGTGGCTACTGTTGAAGAGTTCTTAACAATTTATACATATATATATATATATATATATATATATATATATATATATATATATATATATATACACTATATGTACAGTATTTGTGTGTGTTTGTGCGTGTGTAAGTATGTGTCAACGTTGTAAACTAACTAAGTATCCTAAACGGTTTTAATGGATGCATGTTTGATTTCATAAAACTGTAGTCATAAGTAACGCTATTAATCGGTTCCATAAGTCTTTTTTTGTGTGTGTGTTCCATTTCATTTCACTTTATAAAACTCTCTCTCTCTCTCTCTCTCTCTCTCTCTCTCTCTCTCTCTCTCTCTCTCTCTCTCTCTCTCTCTCTCTCTTCTTATCAGTTTGATGAATCAAAGGAACATCCATCTTCAAAACTAAGTGATGCAAGGAAGGTATTTTTTTTTAATGCAATCATCGTTGTGTATCTATGTGGAGAGGAGCAGTGATAAGATACCGGATTTGATTTATGATTTATGGGAAAAGGGATGCACAAAATGTAAAAGATAAACCGGAGAGAGAGAGAGAGAGAGAGAGAGAGAGAGAGAGAGAGAGAGAGAGAGAGAGAGAGAGAGAGTCTATCAGTACCGTCAACGGTTCTCCAAAGAGAGAGAGAGAGAGAGAGATAATTCTTATCAGTGACTTCAAACGCTTTTCCATAAAAACTGTATAAGCAGGGTCTCCGTTACTATAAAAGAAAATTTATCTCATAATATTACATTGTAGCATCATACATAATATAATTACAGGGGCACGCTCCGTATGGGAGCGTTTTTATTCATGAAGTTATCTAAGTGAAATGGAGCTGCTTTATACACAGAGAATTAGAGCAAAAGAATAAGTTAAATTAAAATATATTTTGTTTCTTTCGAAAATACATTTGGATGTATAGAAGATCTGGCGATCCCCTAATAATCATGGAAACAAGCATTTTTCGCCCTGCTAATCTACAATTTTAATCAGTGACAAATTCTTGGGAGTCACCTTAATGGAAAGCCGCGGCATTTGCTCAGTTTTCATAAAAAAAAAAATACTTTTCAGAATCGCAAGATACGTAGAATGTCCTCATATGTGTTTTTGAGCAATGGCTCCAGATATGTAATCTTATTTCTATGCATATTTATGCATTCTTCTGCCACATTTCTCCATAATTCATGGATTCACAGATTAGGTTCTGAGTCGAGAAATTATTATTTGAAATTTTGGCCTACAAGGCGACGCCTAGCCGCCAGAGTTTTAAAAGAAAAAGTCCTCTTTCCTAACTTAATATAAAGAGACTGCTGGGTTGCTCGAGGGGGCCATGCGTTATCCTTTTAGAAGTCTAGCAGCCACGAGTTCCAGGGTCACAACACGTTGATAAGCAAATCCCATCCCAAGGACGTGAGACTAAGCTTTTTACAACATCGTGGAATTGAATAAGGTAAATTGTATTAGGGTTACATTAGCAAAACAGTCACCTTTTTACCCTAGGGTAAACAGAGGCATTAGAATCTGTCAGTTTTAATCACATGACTATAAAATATATTCCAGTTCAAACACTGATGCATTAAACGCTTATTATAGAAATACATGGCTATTCAAATCTTGATTTTTGAAACTAGTGTAATACAAAAGACGGAGCCTGAAAGAAGTTCCCAGTTGCATAAAATCTTCATTCGAGTGATTAGTTATTTCAAAGAACGTATTTTGAAGAGAATTAGCATTCCATTTCCTCTTGGACTGGATGCTAATAAATTACCCGTATACCACATAACCCCTGGTTTCTCTTAAAATTCATATCTTAATGTACTTAAAGCTCTGAAATACATTTCTAAATATCATACAAACGCTGTTACATACTAAGCATTTTATAGCACCATGATTTTTTTGTTATAAAAAAAAACAGAATTTCATCTCTCTCTCTCTCTCTCTCTCTCTCTCTCTCTCTCTCTCTCTCTCTCTCTCTCTCTCTCTCTCTCTCTCTCTCATATGCTAGATCATGTCCAAAGAGCAATTTGTATCTTGATCACGATGTGATAAACGTTAAAATTACCATTCAGTAGATGGCAGAACATTTATTCATCTGAATCAGGCTTAAATGAGCGCAGTTCAAGACTGAATTATGGAAAGATCTGTATGTGCAATGGGTGGCATATATCAGTGACTGGGCGCCTGAGGGCGAATTGAAGACGCCGCATATATAATGATTCTGTTTACTGATGGGTCTTGTGAGATGTGAGGCTGGAGCGCCAGCAGCAGCAGGATATTAAAAATAGGTATGTTGTCCAGGCTGCACCACATATAACCAAAGAGAACATAGGTAGTGACGCTTTCTCACACTGGCACTTTCATAGCTTTGTGATATTTTTTTTCTTTTTTTTTGCTTTGCCAGCGAACTGATTCATCGTATATTTCATGATATTTTTAGTACATTCCAAAATTTGGGTTCTTAAGTCAAAATCTGAGGATTTTTTTTCTGTCTATATCATTTTTGCTTTTCATACGTATAAAGTTATTTTTTATATTATCGATGAGGCTGAGTCTTTCAAGTATCCTTTTCCGCATTTTATTTTGCTCATAGATATGAGCTACAAAAATCATTTCCCCAAAAAGAAACTTACAAGTCCATTTCAGTGCAATATAATTTTGACGTGGTACTTCAGACTTACAATGACGTAAGCATCCTCGAAATTATGAATTTAATTCCTCGAAGACGATTATTGACAATGATAACGTTAACGAGAGTGGTATTCAATTTATTTCGTTTTCTAAGTAACGAGTTATTTCCTCCTCTATTGTTCCAGTGATGTCCACCTCACTTCTCTCGAAAGAATGAGAAGCACTGATGGCGTGAAGTGACTTCCTGAATGTGATGGAATCTGGAATGGGATTTCTCTGGCTGTGGTAAACGAAGAGAGAGAGAGAGAGAGAGAGAATGCCATGAGTAAAAATAATTACCTGAACGCTATTAGTTAGTCACGACCCCACTCAAACCGCTAATGATGAGTGAATCATATTGGTTTATTTTCAAAAAGACTGGCGTTGGTTCTTTTGCTAAAATTGTGATGTGGAGCGCCAGGGAGGGAGGGGGGTGATCACTTCTGAATCATAAAAGCTCGAAAAAAATAATAAGAGTCTTTTCAACCGCTTAGTCTTTCAAGTCTAGCGTGGCTTGTGAAGAGACAGATAGATGTTCACGAAAGAAAAATGAAGAATAGTGAGTGTTGAAGGAAAATGGCATAGGAAGGTAACGATCATAGAGGCCTATATCGTTCTTGTAGTTCTGGTCCAAGAATAAACTAGAGGAGTATGAGAGCTCTTTTTTTTTTTTTCTTTCAAAAATATCTGCTATCCCTGAAAACCATGGTGCAAAGGAGGCAGTGCAAAGAAAACCAAGCCTTAGTATTTTAATTTATATATTAATCGTATTCGAAATGCGTCCTCAGTGGCGAAAATGACTAAATATATTGTCGAGTATCTTTTGAATTTCTTCGAAAAAAGGCTTATTAAAATTTGTGAGAATATAAGAGTAATAAGATATGAAAATATACAAGAAATTAGTTTTTTTCTTTGTTGCCCAATCACTCAGTAGTGTTTGAAAAAGAATAGACTTTGGATAAATATGGATACAAAGGGTAGACAAAGTCTATTACAATAATTATTTGACAACAAGCCTGGCAATAATAGGTTAAATGATGTAGGAAACATTAGATATTACCCAAGAGGGTGGTTTTTACATTATTTTGTAGAGTGGCAGAGGTTTAAATATTAGAAGTGATGAACATAACTGAACATATGACTCCCTCTCTCCCTCTGAATAAGGTCCTACTGAAAATTCATGGAAAAATATGCATAAGCTGCCTTTGGACAGTACTAAGCTTTTATTCAGGGATAATGAAAGAGGATCAGATCACTGATGAAGTAGAAATCATTAACTCTGGACAGGCTAGGAAAATACTTTTCACCAGAGAATTCAAATTTATACACCTACAGAGAGGGCTCATCAGTTGTGCACTGAACGCTCCTACTCACGCCACACACTTCCTTGACAGTACCTCTTTCACGCACTCTGTTCTGCACTTTTTAGGTAATCCTTGAGTGGCCTAGCACTCGGTAGGCCCGAGTTCGAGTCTCCGGCCGGCTGATGAAGCGTTAGAGGAATTTGTTTCTGGTGATAGAAATTCATTTTTCGCTATAATGTGGTTCGGATTCCACAATAAGCTGTAGGTCCCGTTGCTAAGTAACCAGTTGGTTCTTAGCCACGTAAAATAAGTCTAACCCTGTTAATCAGCTCATTGGTCTGGTAAAACTAAGGTATACTTAACTTAAAGGTAATCCTTGTCTCCCTCCCACCTAGCACTTCTGAAATATGTAGTATTTCAACCGAAACAATGGCCTTGACTCTTTCTGCATGACCAAACTACTCAAAAGAGTTAGATGCATCGTTTCACCTATGTTAGCCTTTAAATTTTTCTTGTGCCACATTCCTTCAATCTCGGAGAATATCCCCACTCCGCTTCCATAAAGGAAAAATGGCTAAAAATCCCTATGTACATTTCCACCACAGTTTCCAGAACAATTCAATTCTCTCTCCTCTTGTCCTACCATCACACTTTCTATTTCCTCCAAAATACCATAAACAATCGCTGCTTTTATTCTCCCAACATTCATATTAACATTCTGTGCTCCTCGTTCCTGGTTTCCATTCATGCTCATAACATTACTCTTAATGACAATCACGATGAACATTCTCTTATTATCAGTTCTTTCTATACAATAAAATTATTCTCTATAATGAGGATCATTGTTGTATACATGGGAATATAATTTTGAACGTAAACACATGGACAAGTAAGGGTACTTGTCGGAGGCGTACTGTTTGTTGTAGTTCTGGAGAATATCGTAAGCTAAAATTACATTTATAAAACGAACAACAAATTTCACTAAAATTTTTCTTGTTTTTCTGTGAGTTGTAGGATTTTTTTTTTTTTTTTTTTTACATCTGTCTTCTCCTTTAACTTAATCAGTTTTGAGAATTCTATGGTCAGAGTGGAGCATATACTACCTTAAATCGAACTAATTGGTTATATCCATCTGTTTTCATCGTTCTCAAACTTATAACTCCACAAGGCTGGAATGTTTCGATCAATAGCCAAAATTTCTGCCGAACAGCCCCATCGCCACGGCTACTCAGGCTCGACTGCTTCATATGAAACCTTTTTTATGTTTTCTCATTCTTTACTTCTTCCCATCTCGCTTTAAAATCTGGTGCTGTTCGGGCACTATTCCGACTTAAAAGCATTAATTCTGTTCCTAGCAACTAAAAATACGCTTAGTCTCACTCTCTCCACGAGTTTCTTAAGAACAATTGTTGTAATTCCTTAGCATTTTTTAGATAAAATGAACAAATGGAATTCATATCATATACGATTATTCAGAAGATTCTTCAGTCCGTTTTCAAAAGATGGCATTACGGGATAGATCCATTTTAACAGTAGCAGTGACGTTTATTCATGTTCGAGTATAACGAATCCCTAGCGTTCATACATTCATTCATTCTCACATCATATGCAAATGTAAGAATTTTTCTTGCTAGAGATTGTTTATGATTTTTTCCCAATAAGCATTAAATATAAATTCAACATGGGAACTTTCCCATTCGTGAGCTATCTCATTTCTCTTGAGGAAACTTTAAATCTTAAACTGAAGAATAACAAGATTTAAATACGTCCTTTATGGAAACAAATTCACATTACCTGACACCGGCTTATTACCCGAGACTCGGAAGTTCAACTAATCTTCAGGCATAACAAACCATTGAGAAACCACCCTTTGATCGTCAAAGCCATTCCAGCCCTTCTATGACGACCTAATGACATCGTTATACGTCATTACTTCCCCTCCATTCCTCCATTAAAATACCATTAATCTTGAAATCGCCGAAGCAAGTGGATCACTAGAAGCTTTTAGTCTTATCTTCCATAACTCTTATTGTGTTTGAGTTGCTCAACAAATATAAATAACGAAAGCCAAAGGAAAACATTATACCTGAAAGGATAATAGAAGCTCCTTCAGTTTCGGGGAGATCTTTATCGACTGTACATTGTGAGGATGTCACCTCATTCTTCTCTCTCTTTCTCTCCTCTCAATATTGTCCTTTGTGTGATAATATTTTAAAGAATCACTTTCTTACCTAGCAAGTGAAACGCTTTTTGTCTTATCTCTCTAGTGGTTTTATATGAATAACTGTTGTAATTCCCGACTATTTTTTGAGATCAAAGACTCAAACACCTTTCATATCATATATTATTAGTCAGTAGATTCTTTAGTTAGTTATCAAAATAAGACATTACGTATAATGGAAACACATTAAGAATGGCACTGAAGTTATTTCCATTTCGTGTATAATGAATTCCTGGCGTTCATACGTATATTTTCATATCAAGTGCAAATGTAAATATTTACCTTACCATGTCCCTCTTGATTTGTTTTGCGAGCTTATCTTGAAGAAACCGTGAATCTTAAACTGAAGCACTGCAATTTCGTCTAAACTTTTGAGGTTCCAATTGCACAGCATCCTAAAAGAGGCTGTTCCACAGTCCAATGGTGTGAGGAAGAAAGGACCTCTGGAACTGAAAAGTGCGACAGTGAGGCACATTTACTGTATATTGGTGCTGGTGTTAAGCAAATCTGGTCGCTCTCGGCAGGAAAAGAAAATCAGGGATCAATTGTGATTATGAATGATCTCTGTCGCAATACAGCTAATGAAAAATTGACAAACAAGAGACCATTCATCTAGGGTCCAACTCATAATTGCTAATGCTAGGAAACCGAAAGCTTCCACCACGAACCATTCTATCTAAAGGAGATAAATCTCTGGCAGAAGAAGACATCCACACCGTAGAACAGTATTCTAGCAAAAGAAGGGCAAAGGACCTAAAACAGGTTGCATTACCAAGGAATGAAAAGAAAAATGTTTACCTGACTTGAATTACTTTCCCAAAAGACAGGGGAGGAGGAGCAGGCGATTCCTTCAAGGGGATCCACTAAGAGGGAGAAGGGGATTTAGTTAAACTCCCCCTACTGCGTTTTGCGAGAGAAATTGCATTCTGTCAGCGTGTAATGGAAAAGGAATACAAGAACTCTTCCACCTGACTCTTCCGCTTGGAGGAGGCAGCCAATTTCACACCCTCTAAAAGGTGGGGGACAAGTACTGAGGAATAAGGGGACATGGGAGGACGAGTAAAATGTTACTGAGATAAAGACATAATTACAGGAAAGCGTTAATGGGTGTGTCGGCTGAGAACAACCCTGCCTTATTTGCCCTATGACACCGTAATTAATTTTTATGTGGTATACGAAAATTGGCGAGCTTGTCAAATGGCAAAATAACATTAAAATTAACAAATGAAAAAATTGGTCCAACTCGAATTGCTAGACAAGCAAATTATATTTCTCAAAAAAGGTTTCAAGAGAAATTATCTGTAGATATATATATATATATATATATATATATATATATATATATATATATATATATATATATATATATATATATATATATATATATATATATTATATATATATATATATATATATATATATATATATATATATATATATATATATATATATATTTTTATAAATATTTACGCTGTTCGCCCTCGAACATTTAGGGATAGAAATATCAGCCTGACTGAGACAGGGAAATTGCTTTGTCCCACGCTAGAAGCGTCTTCAGTTCAAACTTTAACATCCGTTGGAGAAAGGAATAGGTAGCATTTAGGCATTTAACCCCATAGGCTGGAAAGTTTGTAAACAAAATATGCTAGGGCATTAGGGACCTAAGCCTCAGAGAGGGTTTACGCTCAATGACCCCTAGTTATGGTGGCCCTTAAGCTTTATTCTATGCATTCGACGATGCCTTTGTCAAGGTCGGATTGCCCGGGGCGGTATAAGCTCTCCTCTGGCGGGAACGAAGCGAGGTCGGGTCAGAGAGATCCCAGCGGTCACGGAACCAGGGTGACGCTGCGTGCGTGCCCGAACGATATTCTTTGTTCTTTATTACTTTCTCTCCTACGTCTATCTTAATTAGTGAATTGGGAAGACTGCCAGAATACGACTCCTGAGGTCCCTCGTTTGCGCAGTGACTCGACATTCACGGTAAGTCCGATTCTTGTTGAAGCTTCGTCGATTGACTAGTACTTTTCTGTATTTCACATTTTTTCTTTGTTTTCTTCCTTCAGCCACCACTTAGGGTATATGTGTTTACAAAGTCTAGATTAAGCCTAATTATTTTATTGTTAGCTTCAACCCCATTATTCCAGTAAAATACCTAGGATTTAGGGTAAGCAACATCAGGTTAAATCTCGATGCTTTTGTATGCCTCACGTCCGAATGTTTGGGAGAACCGTTGCGTTTAAAATCAAATTCATCTCAAATATTCTTTGTTAAGGTTAATAACCCTTAACTGGCGACCTTTGGCTAATTAACGTCTGTCTTTGAGGTTAACTTTTGGCTTCAAGTGACAGGTTACGTGTAATCTTGGTTTGCAGGGCCGTAAAAATTACGTAAATTGAATAATACATGATCAACCAAGACCCTCACACGTAACATTGGCGACCTTGCGTAGAATCTAAAGTACATTTTAGAGAAAGAATCTGGAGAAAAGGAAATTAAAATTACATTAATTCCAATAAATAAAAGTCAGATATCGAACTCCATTTCATTCTTCCAAACAAGGAACGAGGCATAATAATAAGCAGTAAAGAGAATAGTTATAATAAGAGTAGCGAGAATTAGCGTATAGGAAAGGGTGCGTCGAGAGCAGAGCGTCATAATTTATAACGTCTAAGACAAGGACATTACCGTGTTCGGATCGTGAGTCAAGTCGTTCAAGTAACGAATTCAAAGGCCGAATCGCGGAGCCCAGTTCATATACACAAAGTAATGTAGAAATCGCTATTGTTTGCATATAGCGGGAATCATTCAAAACCGTGTCAGTGAAGTAGCAAACGAACTGAAATAGTAATTTTACAATAAAGGTACCGTTCAACAACGTAAATTTACGCAGGCAAGCTAGCATTTCTCTTTTCATTCTTTGTTTAATGTCCGGGTGAGAATACGATAACAAAAGACACAAAGTTGTTGGTAATTTAGTTTTCCATCCGTAACGTAAAACACTATGCATGATTGGTATATTTAAAGTAAAATCTGGATACCTGCATTTGTTGCGTTGTTTTGAATTTGTTTGAAAAAGAAAATACCCGCCATCTTGGATCCCTCCGCCGTGTTCGCGCGGTTGTTTTGAAATTGTTCGAACTGTTTGTGAGAGAACGGCCATTTTGGGGTTTCCTTCGCCGGCCGAGGTTGTTTTGAAATTTAGGCCTAACGGGACCTTGGCCGCCATCTCAACGACCTTGTTATTGTGACCTCGACTCTGCTCCCCGCCACTCTTGGGGCATATTTTTTTTTTTTGCTTTTCGTAGCGAACCCACCTCCTAATATCTTAGCTAGGAAAAAACCAAAAGATAATTTAGGCAGGGAAAGTTAGGCCTTAGTTAGGAGTAATAACAAGTTCCTATACGAATACCTACTATAAAATCATATAAAGAAAATTTAAAATTTTTACGATAAACTTTTGTGACGTCGGCTCCCGGGAAAATTAAGATAATAAAGTAATCCCTAAGGAAGCCAAGACGATGCATCTATATCATTTTATTAAGATCCATGCCATTGTGCATGTATAAAATCTTTGTTTACATGTTCTCAAGCAGCAAGAAATTCGCTGATTGAAAATCTCTCTCTCTCTCTCTCTCTCTCTCTCTCTCTCTCTCTCTCTCTCTCTCTCTCTCTCTCTCTCTCTCTCTCTCTCGTCATTCAAGTAAGCATTCCTAACCTAAGTGTACGTGACCCTCTTCAAAGAAAGAACGGCCGACACTAGGCTAATTAATTCGAATACTTAAACCAATTAAAAGAAAACACCTCTGTCCCACAATAGATGAGGACAAGTTAAGAGTAATTACAATACAGTGATAAACTGTCGGTCACGAGTGAGGCCTGCTATCCAGACCGAAGCCAACAGTAGTTTTCACCCTCTGAAAAAAGAAGGGGCCAGCACTGGGGCCGGTACTGGGACCAGCCACTCACGAGGATCTTTAAGAAAAAAAAAAAAAAAAAAAAAAAATCACTTTATTCCACAGTGCCAATAATTTGAAGCACTGTCATCACTTGAATAGCTTACTTCTCTATCTCTCTCTCTCTCTCTCTCTCTCTCTCTCTCTCTCTCTCTCTCTCTCTCTTTTACCTTCCCTTTCTCTCTCATTCGATTGTTGCACTCTGCAGGGGGTGTAGAGTGCCTGTCCTCCCATATAGCCTAGTTGGACTCCAGTAGAGGGTCCCTAGGAACACATTGGCACCATAAGTGCCACTAAAGAAAACAAAAGGGAACACAGAAGAGAAAGTTCTTCTGGAACCTAACCTGCACCAGTGCCTAGGGATACTGAGTGCCACCAGTGTGACCTGTACACGGCACACCCAAACTACAGTGCCACCTTTTGAAAGGGTGCCACGTCATTTGAAGAGACACTTCCTCGCTGCCCAAGTACGCCCGTCGACCCGGTTAGACGCCCTCCCCCACCAGAACCATGGCAGCAGAGCATTATAAAACCTTCCTGGGGCTGGGGACGGCGGCAGGTCTCACCGGCTCGGAACTTACTACCTGGGTTAAGGAGCAAGTGGACGACTTGGTCAAGCGGGAGAAGGAAGAAAGACTCGAGCAGAGGAAGTATGAAGCCGAGCAAAGGAAGTATGAAGCCGAGCAGAGGAAGTATGAAGAAGAACGAAGGGTGTATGACGCCGAGCAAAGGCAATATGAAGAGGAAAGAGAAGAAAGAAGGAGACAGCATGAGTTAGCCTGCAAGGAAACTGAGTTAGCCCTAAAGGAGAAGGAGCTCGAGCTTGAGAGAGCGAAAATGGAGAATGCCGAAGCTATGGCTAGCCATCAAGCCTCCAGTCCTACACCTGCTGCATCAAACGCTCCAATTTCGAGCATCAATTCCCTAGTCCCCAAGTGGACTGAGGACGAGCCAGAAGCATGGCTGGAGGAGATCGAGGCTCTTTTCGATAACTACAGCACCACGGAGACGGAGAGAGCCTTAATACTAGCCAAGCATATGGAGGGAAAAGCCAAGGCAGCGCTTCGCTCACTGGAAAAGAGCCAGAGAGGCAACATGGCGGAAGTTCGTAGAGTCATTACAAAGGCCTACGAAATAACCCCAGAAAAATGGAGACAACAGTTCCGAGGTCTTGCCAAGGAAGTCGGCTGGTCTTGGACGGAATGGGCATGTCACAAAACCCAGTCCGGTGCGCGCTGGTTCGACTCCTTGGCCTGCACGACGTTTGAGGATCTCTTCAATCGGACCATGCTAGAAGACCTTTTCCAATGTGTGCCAGGGCCCCTTGCGGTATATCTTAACGATAAACAGCCCTCCACACTTATGGAAGCTTGTCGCATGGCTGATTCGTGGGAAACTTTCAATCAGTCGCATAGCACCTCTCAGAAGCGAATCATCCCTCCGGCCTACCTCTCGAACTCCACTCGCCCGAAGAATGGACTGCCTAGCAAGACCCTGTGCAACTATTGCAAGAAGGGGGGCCACTCTGAAGCTGAGTACCGATACAAACTCGGCACTAATAAGCAGCCTAACCCTACCAGCCAGAACTCCGCTCCCGATTCATCCGCTCAGCCCTCTCCTCCAACAGTTACTGCAGGCCACCGAGCCCATCCAAAAGGCCCGTGCAAATCCTGTGGGGCTGCTAGCCACTACAATGCTGGATCTCCGGCCTGTCCACATCATGTCCCCGCCACCAAATTTGTCAACCTAATCAGCACTTCATTTTCTGCTGCTGGTCCGCACCGGATCCTTTACCCCGAGAGACTGGAAACCCAGTTCATCTCGGTGGCCCCTCTTCAGAGCACTAGCCTGCCAGTGACCCTTCCGGTCACAGTAGACACTGCGGCAGACATTAGCCTGATCACTAGGGCCCAAGTGCCAGCCGGTGCCATGGTTGACGAAGAAACCCGGTGGGAAATGAAGTGGATAGAGGGCCACACCATCACCGTTCCCACGGTCCAACACCAGGTTATGACACCTTGGGGCACGATACCCCACCGCCTTGGCGTGGTAGGTGGAATTCGGCCCGGAGTGGCCTTCTTGTTGGGTCGGGATCTTCTCTGCGGAAGCCCGTCACCAACGCCACTCCACAGCCACGTTACCTCCTCCACGGAGGCCCCAGTTGTAACTCCCAAAAATGACAAACCTCCACCTTCCGCCCACCAAAGTGGTCCGCGGAAGGGGCACAACCCAAACTATTCCAGGACTAGCCCTCTCCAATTGCGAAGGGCTGGCCCACCAAGAGGTCCTCCCCCCCCGCGAAGAGAGATTCAGGAGGAGCAGTACCGCTGCAGGACGTGCAAGCGGGCAGACCACTCCACAAATTGGGAGGGCTGCCCAAACAAGCAACGCCCAGTGGACGCCCCCGAACAAAACTCACCGAGAGGCTACGATCTCCCGCTGGGGCAGGAATCTCTGCCGCAGCCAAACCCAAGTCGTCCGAGAGGTATTGCACCTCCGGACCCCTTGTCAGGCATGCCTGACCTTCAACTGCTGCCAGTGCCACTTGCGAGCACTGAGCAGTGCCAGACTCCGTCCGCCACGGACGTTGAGCTACCAATAGAAAAGGCCCCTATGCCGGGTCTAAATCATGAGGCGAATCCTCCTCCGGGAGATTTAGGATTCCCCATGCAGTTGATCATCGCGACTGGAGAGCCTCCAGCACCCGAAACTTCTTCTTTGCAAGATTCTTCTTTGCAAAATTTGACTCCAGGGGATGAACCCCTGGAGGATCGAAATGGTACCCCTTCCTTGGAAGACCAGGAACTGGCATCCTCGGACGCAGAAGTCGAGATCGCTCTCGCTCCGGTTGTCGCAGCAGCCGGAGTAGGGAGTCCTCCCGCAGCTTTTGCAGTTGCCCCTGACTTCGCGCCCGCTAGCCCTTCTGGCCTGTCCCCGGAGTCGGTGCTCTCATCACCTGCTAGGCCAGTTACTGATAGGCCTTGGAGGAAACCGAAGAAGAAGAAGAAGGGGCGGAAGAGAGCCCAGTAGTTGCCGAGCTATACGCTCATCCTGGCACTAGTGCCCTCTCGGCACAGTGCCCTAACATCTAAGAGTGATCCTGGCCCCTTGCCCAGAGAAGGTAGCCAGTGTGATCTCTTCCTTTTATTTGTACCTAGCCTAGGCCACCTTAAAGTACAGTACATCAATTTAGTAGCCTTGTTCTTTCCACTTACCACCGAGCCGCAGTAATCATGTAAGTAGCCTAACTAATTTCAGTAATCTTAACTATTGTGAAACGAGCCACGATGCTCGTGACACGCATGGCCTAAGACCTCAGTGAGGCACCCATTTATCATATGAGGCAACCCTCATGAATTAACTAGTAAATTTTAATTGTATTAAACATAAACCATGTTGTAATTTAGTTAGAATATTAACTCTTATGTTGGTGCTACGGTCGGGTTAGGATAGGTTAGGCTAGGGAATATCATAGAATGTACCACTAGGCTAGGTCTAAAACACATCATGATTGTAGGAGGTAGCCTATAATAACCGTAAGCACCTTCTAGTACTATTAGAATTAGGTAAAGTAGTGAATACAGCTCGTATCCTATCTAGGGTTAGGTAGTTCTGTAGCTAGGTAGGCTAACCAGGACTAATCTGCTCAGGGGAAGGAGAGTAACCTGCGAGAGGCGAACAGCTTGTTTAGTATAGACCTTCACGCCCGAAAAGGGAGTGAAGGCCCTCTTAAAGGGGGGAGCTTTTATAAATATTTACGCTGTTCGCCCTCGAACATTTAGGGATAGAAATATCAGCCTGACTGAGACAGGGAAATTGCTTTGTCCCATGCTAGAAGCGTCTTCAGTTCAAACTTTAACATCCGTTGGAGAAAGGAATAGGTAGCATTTAGGCATTTAACCCCATAGGCTGGAAAGTTTGTAAACAAAATATGCTAGGGCATTAGGGACCTAAGCCTCAGAGAGGGTTTACGCTCAATGACCCCTAGTTATGGTGGCCCTTAAGCTTTATTCTATGCATTCGACGATGCCTTTGTCAAGGTCGGATTGCCCGGGGCGGTATAAGCCCTCCTCTGGCGGGAACGAAGCGAGGTCGGGTCAGAGAGATCCCAGCGGTCACGGAACCAGGGTGACGCTGCGTGCGTGCCCGAACGATATTCTTTGTTCTTTATTACTTTCTCTCCTACGTCTATCTTAATTAGTGAATTGGGAAGACTGCCAGAATACGACTCCTGAGGTCCCTCGTTTGCGCAGCGACTCGACATTCACGGTAAGTCCGATTCTTGTTGAAGCTTCGTCGATTGACTAGTACTTTTCTGTATTTCACATTTTTTCTTTGTTTTCTTCCTTCAGCCACCACTTAGGGTATATGTGTTTACAAAGTCTAGATTAAGCCTAATTATTTTATTGTTAGCTTCAACCCCATTATTCCAGTAAAATACCTAGGATTTAGGGTAAGCAACATCAGGTTAAATCTCGATGCTTTTGTATGCCTCGCGTCCGAATGTTTGGGAGAACCGTTGCGTTTAAAATCAAATTCATCTCAAATATTCTTTGTTAAGGTTAATAACCCTTAACTGGCGACCTTTGGCTAATTAACGTCTGTCTTTGAGGTTAACTTTTGGCTTCAAGTGACAGGTTACGTGTAATCTTGGTTTGCAGGGCCGTAAAAATTACGTAAATTGAATAATACATGATCAACCAAGACCCTCACACGTAACAATATATATATATATATATATATATATATATATATATATATATATATATATATATATATATATATATATATATATATATATATGTGTGTGTGTGTGTGTGTGTGTGTGTGTGTGTGTGTGTGTGTGTGTGTGTGTATACACACACACTTTTTTTTTTTCACCATCGCAGGGAACCTTCAAATAGCTGCGGTAAAAACCTCATTGGCTCATGCAATGTTTCTTCGTGTTCCCCTGAGCTGGAACTGGAATATAAAATTTAGGCCAAAGGCCAAGCACTGGGACCTATGCGGTCATACAACGCTAAAAATAATGTTAAAGCAACTGTTGGCAGAGGTTGGAAAGTAAGATGGGAGACAGAAAATATGAACAGAGGTACAGATAGGAAAAGGAATGACACGTTATCCCCTTGAGGAAATATTTTTGCTTTACGTGACAGTGAGATATCAAAGGTTAAATATTTTTTTTTTTTTTTTTTTTTTTTTTGTATTCACTGTTTTTCCGATGTTCTGTGACTGATGATCAAATGCCTGAAAAACAGAGAATGACTGGTTATATTTCCAAGAATAACTAAATTGCTCAGCTTTTCCATATAATTACGTGACCAAAGATTTTCCAACGATTTCTGCTCCATAGTGATTGCAAATATACTTTTAATAATCATAATTTCTAGGTAAATTATTATCTCACTGCATCGTGCAGCATGCTAACTGACAAATGTAACTTCGGTGATATCTGTGCATTGCCAGAATTTGAATAAGTTATTTCCGTGACGCATACATCAGAGATCTTAACCAGAGTCAGTATACATTGACTTTGAGCTTAACTAGGACCATATTCCGTTCGTGACTCCAGTGTCCAGACTACTGTTGTACCGTCTTCCATAAGAAATCCAGTGTCCAGGCTACTGTTGACCGTCTTCCAAATTTTCTTAGTCCTTCAGCGTCGGGGTAATTTTTTATTCAAGCTAACCTTGTCGGAAAGGTTAAGATTATTCGTGAGGAAATGGGAAATACAACGGTAGGAAATAAAACTGGTGATTAAAAAAAGTAATGTTGTTAAGCAATCTGCATGGTAAAAACAAGAGAGAGAGAGAGAGAGAGAGAGAGAGAGAGAGAGAGAGAGAGAGAGAGAGAGAGAGAATGTGCTTGACCTAAAAGTATCCCATAAATGGTAAGGAAAACAGGGAACAGCCCTTATCACTTCTCATACGGTTAAAGGGAATATTTATGCCCGACCTTCAGGGCACACTACCTTTGGCTCATTGCATCAGCAGAAAGGATATTTACTGTAAAATAATAGAAAATGATGCGTTTTTAGGTCAAGGGAAGCATGGCAAAAGCAGATCCTCTATTGAAAGAAAGAAAATAATTTACTTCTTATATAAGTTACACTTTAAATGAGTTATAATAATGTTATTGTTCTGATCCTTGACAATTTATGGAATAACGCAAAAACATTAATTTTGGTTTTATCTATGCTTGGTCGAGAGTGATATTATGCCCTCGCGAGGTTATGGGGATAGAACATCCTCACCACTTTTTAGTTTTCTGTAAGAGAAAACTATGGAGATGGCTATTCGTCTGTCCGTCCGTACTTTTTCTGTCCGCCCTCAGATCTTAAAAACTACTGAGGCTAGAGGGCTGCAAATTGGTATGTTGATCATCCACCCTCCAATCATCAGACATTGCAGCCGTCTAGCCTCAGTAGTTTTTATTTTATTTAAGGTTAAAGTTAGCCATGATCGTGCTTCTGGCACAGGCGCATTTTTTACTTGTTTATTTTTCCTCTCACCATTAAAAGCATTTTAAGACGGTCATACATACTAGCTGTTTTTCATCTATTAGATTTAATTAAAGTACGTTATATTTCATTTTCTCACAGACTTTAGGAATTACAAGGAATTAATCTACTTTTAATACAGTAAATCCAAAGATTCTATTTGGTAATTATGGCTTTAAATGGACGAAACACCTCGAGAAATGTAAAGCTTCTTTTCTTTAGTTTTCTTTCGAAACACACATGCACACATACAGAAACACGTACACACACAAACTATATATATATATATATATATATATATATATATATATATATATATATATATATATATATATAATATATATATATATATATATATATATATATATATATATATATATATATATATATATATATATATATATATATACTAGCTGACCAAACCGGAGCTGCCCAGGAAGACTCTGAAGAACTCAGAAAAATTTTCCTGCACCTCTTTGTACAGACAGTCCCTTTTATCTGGGAATTACTGTACTGGATGTCCCTTTTATCCGGGAATTACTGTACTGACTGTACCTTTTATCCAGGAATTACTGTACTGGATGTTCCTTTTATCCAGGAAGTACTGCACTGACTGTCCCCTTTATCCAGAAATTACTGTACTGGATGTCCCTTTTATCCAGGAATTACTGTACTGAGTGTCCCTTTTATCCAGGAATTACTGTACTGACTGTCCCTTTTATCATGGAATTACTGTGTTGACTATTTCTTTCATCCAAATATTACAGTCTGTCCCATTTATCCAGGTATTACTGTGGTGACTGTCCCTTTTAACCAAAAATTACTCTACTAACTGCCCCTTTTATCCAAATATTACTTTGCTGACTGTCCCATTTATCCAGATATTACTGTGGTGACTGTCCATTTTGTCCAGATATGACTGTGCTGACTATCCCAATTATCTAGGTATGAATGTGATGACTGTCCAGTTATCTAGGTATGACTGTGATAACTGTCCCAATTATCTAGGTATGACTGTGATGACTGTCCCTTTTATCCAGGAATTACTGTGCTGACTGTTTCTTTTATCCAAATATTACAGTGCTGACTGTCCCATTTATCCAGGTATTGCTGTGGTGACTGTCCATTTTGTCCAGATATGTCTGTGCTGACTGTCCCAATTATCTAGGTATGACTGTGCTGACTGTCCCAATTATCTAGGTATGACTGTGATGACTGTCCCTTTTATCCAGGAATTACTGTACTGACTGTTTCTTTTATCCAAATATTACAGTGCTTACTGTCCCATTTATCCAGGTATTACTGTGGTGACTGTCCCTTTTGTCCAGATATAACTGTGCTGACTGTCCCAATTATCTAGGTATGATTGTGCTGACTGTCTCAATTATCTAGGTATGAGTGTGCTGACTGTCCCAATTGTCTAGGTATGAGTGTGCTTACTGTCCCAATTATCTAGGTATGACTGTGCTGACTGTCCCAATTATCTAGGTATGAGTGTGCTGACTGTCCCAAGTATCTAAGTATGACTGTGATGACTGTCCTTTTTACCCAGGAATTACTGTGCTGACTGCCCCAATTATCCAGGTATGACTGTGCTGACTGTCCCTCTTATCCAGGAAGTACCGTGCTGACTGTTTCTTATATCCAAATATTACAGGGCTGACTGTCTCATTTATTCAGGTATAACTGTGGTGACTGTCCGTTTTAATCAGATATTACTGTGCTGACTGTCCCTCTTATCCAGGCAGCACTGTGCTGACTGTTTCTTTTATCCAAATATTACAGGGCTGACAGTCCAAATTATCCAGGTATTACTGTGCTGAATGTCTCTTTTTACCCAGGTATTACTGTAGTGAATGTCCCTTTTATCCTGGTATTACTGTGGCGACTGTCCCATTTATCCAGGTATTACTGTGCTGACTGCCCCTTTTATCTAGGCATTATTGTGCTGCCTGTCCCTTTTATCCAGGTATTACTGTGCTGCCTGCCCCTTTTACCCAGGTATTACTGTGGTGACTGTCCATGTTATACAGCCATTACTGTGGTGACTGTCTCCCAGGCATTACTGTGCTGACTGTCCCTTTTATTTTATCCAGGTATTAGAGTGGTGACTGTCCATTTCATCCAAAAATTGTTGTAGTGACTGTTCCATTTATCTAGGTATTACAGTGGTGATCCCATTTATCCAGGTATTATTGTTCTGAATGTCCCATTTATCCAGGTGGCATTACTGTGGTGACTGTTCCATTTATCCAGGTATTACTGTACTGCCTGTCCCTTTTATCCAAGGATTACTGTGGTGACTGTCCATTTTATCCAGATATTACTGTGATGACTGTCCATTTTATTCAGGTATTACTGTGGCAACTGTCCCGCTAAACCAAAGCACACCCCCTAACCCTAAACACATCCTCATTAAACCTAAACACACCCCTGCTAAACCTAAACACACCTCCACAAAACCTAAGCACACCCCCCCCCCTAAACCTAAGCACACCCCCCCCCCTAAACCTAAGCACACCCCTGCTAAACCTAAGCACACCCCCACTAAACTTAAACACACCCCTTACTAAACCTAAACACACCTCTGCTAAACCTAAACACACCACCAACTAGACCTAAACACACCCCTCACTAAAACTAAACACACTCCCTGCTAAACCTAAACACACCCCACTAAACCTAAACACACACCCCACTAAACCTAAGCACACACCCACTAAACCTAAACACACCTCCACTAAACCTAAACACAAACCTTGATACAGAATTATTAATCATTGGAAAGAAAAATAATTTTCAATAATATATTTCTATGGTGTCGAATGCATGAAATTAGGTATGATAAGCCCTAGAGTTTATTTACCACATAAGTTACAAAGGGAAGGGGAACGGGGGATTGAGGGGGGGAGGGAAAGGGGAAGGGGTACAGATTTGAAACCTACCCTATTATCTCAGTTATGTCAAGTGATGGCCACGTGCCAAATTTCTCTATATCGGTCAAACAGTCGCCACAGAAGTTACAAAGGGAACGGGGAATAGGATAGGGGAAGGGGTACGGGTTTGAAACCTACTATCTAAGTTGGGTTAAATGATGGCCACCTGCCAAATTTTGTCTAGATCGGTCAAGCGGTTACCACATAAATCACAAAGGGTAGGTGGAAGGGGGATGGGGAAGGGGAAGGGGAAGGGGGATATGGGTATGAAACCTACTCTATTATCTAAGTTGGGTTAAGTGATGGCCACATGCTAAATTTTGTCTAGATGGGTCAAGCGGTTACCACATAAGTTACAAAGGGAACAGGGAAGGGGAAAGGGGATGGGGAAGGGAAGGGGGAAGGGGGTATGGATTTGAAACCTACCCTATTATTTAAGTTGGGTCAAATGACGGCCACATGCCAAATTTTGTCTAGATCGGTTAAGCAGTTCGGATTTCTATAGCTCACAAACATACAAACATTCACTTCCAAGGGTTAACTTTGGTACATGTTCGCAAGCCTCGTTATTTTTTCCAAAACAAAATTTTTAAAAATAATACCGGCTATAATATAAAGGGCTTCGGATTGATTATTTTCCTTCAACCGAAACTCTTTTTCCATTAAAATTTTTTTTTTTTTTTTAGATTAAACTTTAGAAATACCGAGGAGATTAAACTCACCCTTTCCATCACGCATATATCCATGAAATGCTAATGGCATCAAGAATTAATCCCCCGGTATCCAGAAAACCTTTCCAGACCACTTTTGAAATCCCCTATCGCGTGGATTACTGCAAAGCTCAATTAACTGATCAACATGGTCCGGGGCTCATATCAGCCAGCTTTATTACTATATATATATATATATATATATATATATATATATATATATATATATATATATATATAAATATATATATATATAATATATCTATATATATTATATATATATATATATATATGTATATATATATATATATATATATATATATATATATATTATTTTTTTTTCACCCTTTCCCACTTAGGGGAAATGTTTCCTATGATCACTTATAGACAACTCAAATCGGCTCTAATTTATTTGCGTCATGTCTTGTTTTCCCATCGTCTTTCGACAAGTTTCAAACTTGTCGAAAGACGATGGGAAAACAAGACATGACGCAAATAAATTAGAGCCGATTTGAGTTGTCTGTAAGTGATCATAGGAAACATTTCCCCTAAGTGGGAAAGGGTGAAAAAAAATAATATATATATATATATATATATATATATATATATATATATATATATATATATATATATATATATATATATATATATATATATATGTAGTAATAAAGCTGGCTGATATGAGCCCCGATCCATGGTCTGAAGGGAACCATTAACAAAGGAATTTGATCAGTTAATTGAGCTTTGCAGTAATCCACGCAATAGGGGATTTCAAAACTGGTCTGGAAAGGTTTTCTGGATACCGGGGATTAATTCTTGATGCCATTAGCTATTTCATGGATATATGCGTGATGGAAAGGGTGAGTTTAATCTCCTCGGTATTTCTAAAATTTAATCTAAAAAAAAAAATTTTTTTTAATGGAAAAAGAGTTTCGGTTGAAGGAAAATAATCAATCCGAAGCCCTTTATATTGTAGCCGGTATGATTTTATGAAATTTTGTTTTGGAAAAAATAACGAGGCTTGCAAACATGTACCAAAGTTAACCCTTGGAAGTTTCTTGAAGGCTATCCTATATATGATGTGTCTTTTCTCAGGAGGATTTGTCTGATGAAAAGGTGGATATTTTACGAATATTTAAAGGCTATTCTACAAAAGTGATGATGTCTAGCTCTACTTTATTGCGATTCTTCTTACGTATCAAATTTCATAATAAAAGAACAAATAACAGGACCCTACATCTTCATAGGATTTGTTTAGTTGACTTGTATACTTCTGTTCAACTTTAAAGTACAGTTTATTCACAAGTACTTTAACATTAGTCAATTAAATTATCAACAGGACTTATTCATATTCTTCAAGATTGCGCCATACAAGGAATGTGTTTATCCACTTTATTTTGGCTTGGGAACTATCAAAAAGAAGTGCTTAGGTAACATAAATAAAAGGTGTGGCATTATCAGGAAATGTATTTAACTTGGTAGTAACAAAATTCAAAATCGTGTCAATAATTGTAAGCGCCCGAGTACAGTCAAATATTTCTGAGATCACATTATTTAAAATCTTTAATCGACTTCTGAATAACGTTGATGACTTTTGATGTTTTAAATGATTTTACTTTCTCTTTTATTCAAGATTTGTGGAAACATTTCCTTCTCATGATGTGAAAATTGCCATCATAAAAGAATACTATTGTTTTTGTTTCCCTTCTTAACAAGATTTCTGCATCTTTCTTGCCGCAAGGTGGCTTCGCTCTCTTTATTAATTTGTTTTTTTAATTTTTGGGTAATTTCAGTTTACCTAAAAGTAAAATGTCCTTTTTTACCACTGATCATTAATCTCCCCATTTATTTTGTGGGAATTAACAGTTGATAAAGTCCAATCTTTTCACCACCAAATTGCAGAGGGATTTTTTTTTTTATTTCTCTGTTACTCCCTTCCAGCTGTGTCATGCCACACAATTATCATTTTCTTATTTTTTTACTCTGTACGCTTAGGTGGGGATGTAAATTTGCTTTCCGGAGTCACAGGCAATGTTCGATGGTAAAGTTGAGGCTACTGTGGTCATAGAGAGCTTGTCGCAGGTGTTCTATTTCCTCTACTGTGCTGACGCTGATGAAGGTGTCATCAATATACCGGACATATATCAACGGTTTCTCGATGGCGGCAAATACCCTATGTTTCACAGCACCCACGTAGAAATTCGCGAAAAGTACTCCGAGGGGAGAACCCATCGCTACACCATCTTTTTGTATGTACATATGGCCTCAGTGGGTGGAGAAAGGGGCCTTTTTTGTACAAATCTCGAGGAGTGTTCGGAGGGCATGCTCGGGGATGTTTAATGGGGGCGTAGAGTCGTCTCTATATACACGATCCAGAATTATCTGGATTGTTTCATCCACGGGGACATTCGCAAAGAGGGACTCCACGTCCATCGATGCAATAACTCTTCCCCGGGGTGTCGTTTTCAGGGCTTCTATAAACTCGGCAGAGGACTTCAAACTGTGGTCATCAGGAACGAAAGGGGTCAAAATAGCATTCAATTTCACCGCGAGCTGGTACATAGGGGCAGGAATCTGGCTAATCATGGGGTGTAACAGGTTCCCTGGTTTATGGGTTTTGACGTTCCTGTATATGTAGCCAAGGTCGTAGTCCCCTACGTTCGGCAGCAGGTGAAGGGCGTTGGTAGCTCCATTTACAGTCTCGATGATCCTATTGGCCTCGCGCTTAATGTCATCTACCGGGTTCTTAGTGATCCTCTGAAATTTGCTGCTGTCTGCCAGTATGTCATCCAACTTGTGGTGGTATTCTTCAGTGCGGATGAGTACAAAGGCAGTTGTTTTATCGGCCCGATGAACGGTGGCATCCTCTCTGGCTCGGAGTTCTCTGGCCGCTTCCCTTAGGCGCCTGTCGATCACATCACTCTTGTAATCACCGCGTTGTGTGAGGGCCTCGGCCAAGAGGAAGGGCTGAAGGGTTTCCGTAGTATGTATGGCACCTTGATCTTCATGTTATGTATGGTGTCCAGCAGGTACTCGATTTCAGGGCGTTTCTCAATGGGCCTCCGTCGGGTAGAGAAATAAAAATTAAGTTCCATGTGTAGGATTTTGCCTTGTGTGTGTGAGCATTTTTTTCAATTTGGCTATATTCGTGGATGAATGGGCTTTGTTTTATAACCAACAAAGCATTTCACACTGAAGCATCTTAGAAACCAGTATAAAACCACAGGTTATAATAATATTTTGGTGCTAGAGGCACGGGAAAGTTTTTTATTTTATATGTGCTACGTACACGTTAGGTATTTGATAGTAAACGGAAAATTAGCTAGTAAGTCGTTATGATGTTTTTTTTTATCCTCTTTTAATTTCCATGCTGACCATCATAAGCATGGAAGATTTGATAAAAAAAAATCAATGAAACCTGATATTTTTTTAACAATAACGTGAACAACAAATAATGACTTTTGCGTTGCACAGCAAGTGCTGCTGAGTGAAGTCTATTTAAGCTCCATATCTGCCTTTCCTAAAACAAACTCGGTAGCCATACGTAACATGAGAATCGGTGGTTTTTCTTCTTTAAAAAATAAGTATGAAATTTGTCATAAAGCATAAGAATGCTGGAGAGGCCTTCATGCACCATTATAAACCAGAATGAAAAAATGGCATTATTCCTGTCTTTTCCCAAACAGTCACATAAGTTCCCTGTTGATATTGAGACTTGATAAGAAGTTGAACTGTTATTTGCTAAATTTTAGCCTCTGATCTAAAACTCGTCTAGTATAGTAATTTTACTTTGAAGGGCTTTGATGGGAATATGACCAACACATCCAGTGAGTTCAAAGTTCCCTGGTACTGTACAGTTGTTATAACAGGGGATGGGGAACATACCTCCCGAAGCTAACAAAGCATTCAGATAAACCCTAAAACCAAATTCTAGACCAACATGAACAACAAAGACTATTTGCAGAGGGGATACGAAAGGATTTGCTTTAGCTACTGTTGCAATAGCCAGTGATGAAGCTGAACATGTTAGACCACAATAGTTGTAACTTCAAAGGCGACTGTATTTGGTTAGGAGGATCTCAGGTAATTTAGGAATTCATTTGGATTTTGATAGCTGCCAGTATCGTATAAATGTCACCTCACATTTTCAGTGATTTTTATTACCCTCACTTGTTTTTCTTTTTCAGCATTACGCCTGTGTTTTTCATACCAAGTATCAGTCAGAACTTTGTACCCTGTATCACGGAAACACATTAAAGCTGATTTTGATTTGTTTGTGGTTTCAGTGATATGCATTATATTACCTTTTCCTTTGCTGGATAAGAATGATATCCCTTAAAATTTTCATGAAAAAATCAGCATTTCTCCGTACATCTTAAGCTAAGTCAGAATATGTGTAATTTCCTCTAAATGTAGATTTTAGATAGAATTGCGTTTACGTCTTTTGTATCATTATATGAGAGAGAGAGATGCAACAATTTTAGACAATTAGCAAAGGTCATTTGCGCTAGATGTGCTTGAGCGAAATTTTAAGAAATGATGAAATGAGATAAAAGATAAGACGTGATCCTAAAATTCATCGCGTGCCTTCATACTGACTTCTACTGTAACGATAGTTTTAAGAACTTTTTTCCGCTTCAGTGCTAAGGAAAATTAAATGGGATACTTCTTTTATTCGGTTTCTTCAGTACTAATTTCCTTATGCATCAAAAGTTAACATTTCTGCCGCAGAAGAAGTATTAAGGCTGTGATAAGTATATTTACCGAGGCATGGAAATTAAATGCATTTTTTTTCTTCTCGAATGGCAGACTTTCCTCCCTCCAACATTAAACCCTTACTTTTTCCGTCGATAAATCCCCACTAACTACTATCCTACTAATCTCTACTAAGACCAACTCCCCAGCCTCACTCATTACCATCTTCCTCTCAGCCTCTCCCCCGACTAACTCCATCACTGCCATTTCAAAGATTCAGGTTGATTAAAAAGACATCTAACATGAGGCATCTCTCCACAAAGGACGAGGTTTGTCATGAATGTAATTGGAGATAACGTATTGAAAAGTAAGTCTCCAGTGTGTTTGGGGGCAAATTTCTCTCATCTCCTAGCGAATGCTGATTTTAAAAGCAAAAATTGCTGTCCATATTGATTTAGAAAAAAGTGATGGTTTTCCCAAAAATGACTGGATTGAAAAACGGTTTGATTAGCTTGTTCAGTTGTATACATGAGTGCGATCAAATTCACCAGATGGAAATTAATTCATCTTGAGAGCTTATATGAAAACAACATGGTGAAAAATTGACCTATGTTAGTAAATATATAAATAAAATTTAGCTTTGATAGCATATATATATATATATATATATAAGACAATAAAATTTGGTTGTGAGACCAGTACATTTTTCTCTATACTTTGACGTAATGTAAGAACAGTCATAAATATTAGAATGGCATTAAAAAAAGTTTCTTGCTGGGCTTGTGTTCTGATGTAAAGTAAATAATGTCTGTTTCAGTAATCTAACAAAGCAGAATATGCTCGGATAATCTGATACTGAGGTAGAAGACTAGACTTTGTTACCTCATCCTTTAATTACTTCGACCACGTGGAGCGGAGGGTGCAAGAGTTATGCCGTCTGTACCTCACGTGGTGCACGGTAGGCATTACTAAACGGTGTTTGGAGCGTCCCTTCGGCCTCAACATGCATTCAATTTTTAATCTTTTCGTTACCTCTATTCCTGCTTCCTTTCTTTAATCCTGCTGTTCATCACCTCTAACACTCACTCCTTAGCGCGGTTATGAGGTTTTCTCCCAGATCAGCTCTCCGTTGGGTGAGCCGGTAGAGCTGCGGACTGTCACTCGATGGGCCGGAGTTCAGTTCCCCCGGCCGGCTGATGAAGAGTTAGAGGAATTTATTTCTGGTGATAGAAATTCATTTCTCGCCATAATGTGGTTCGGATTCCACAATAAGCTGTAGGTCCCGTTGCTAAGTAACCAATTGGTTCTTAGCCACGTAAAATAAGTCTAATCCTTCGGGCCAGCCCCAGGAGAGCTGTTAATCAGCTCAGTGGTCTGGTAAAAGTAAGGTATACATAACTTCCACCTTGGATCCTTGTACTCTGTTTCTTTTATTTCTGGACATCTTCATCTGGCTGTCCAACCACTCCAGCTCCCTCTTCTCATTGTCCTCAAGCACTGAATGACCGAAAATGCTGGGCTTAACAGCCTAAATTTCATTAATCAACGAATTCAATCATTTCGATGTTCGTCGGATTATTGACATTTACTATTGTTAGCTGGATTTTAGGCTTTATATTTTGTCTGAAGGATTAGGCCTACTCTGCATTACTGTAAAATATCTGATAATTTCAGTGACGTGATTCACTCCTCATTCTGTGGCTTCACTGGGTAAGCTTTAAACAAAATGGGAATGAATACACTATTCCAAGACAGTATCTTCACTGCTATAAATGGCATTATCCTTAGGTAGATATTCGGAAATTTACACATTGCACACTTAATGACAAATAAAATTCTTGCAACACTTAACCCGATCCCCCAACCACCCATCACATACGCACAAACTCGGCATGAGTAACTTCTTGGCACAAGCAGCTCTTGCCCTGAGAGGTAAAGAACTGGCTGCCCTTAGCACAAATGTAAGTGGAGCGGTTAATTGACTTCGCATCAGACGCTTTCATTTTAATATTCACAAAATTTTCTGCTGTGGCTCCATTATCATTAAAAACAAAACTCAAAAAATACATTATGAACAGGTTGCTAATTCGTAAAATATATTATGGCAACACTACATTCTGTAAAACATGTTTCGCGTTCTTAGCTTTGTTAATATCACTTAGACATTTTCAAACAAATTTCTATTGTTGCGAAATATTACAAATATTTTGGTGAATTTCTTTCCCTTTAACTGTTTCACACAAAAAAAAAACTCCTAGTTGAGAGGAGTTGACAAAGATAATATAATATAATTTAATGAAAGTAAATGTGCATATATAATATTTGATAAACGCAACAGAATGATTTGACAGGGCAAACACACATGCATACCTGTGCTTACGCAAACACGCACACACACGGAGAAAGATATTTCCGAATTTGTGTGTTTTTAAGTGATAACCACCATGAGATCCATTCAGAAACTTCTGATTTTTTAAACCTTGCTTCATTGTGTGAAAATTGTAAGTTTCTTTTATTTATTATTCTTTCTGTTTATATCTGTTATTCGTTTTAAGAGGCTTTAAGAAGACACAATTGATTTTTTTTTCTTCATTAGCACCAAAGAAATAACTTTACAATAGAAGTACAAGGTGATATGCAGTACAAAATATAGGGTGAGTCAATATGAGCCTGTCTTCTGATATCAACCCACAATTGGTGAGGCTTGCAACCTCATGCCTTCTTTGTGCCTTAGCTGCTCCTTGTCTGCTCCTTCTCTGCTGCTTATCTGCCCAACTGCTTCTCAACTGGACCTTTTTCAATGATTTTTGGAAAAGATTGTTCAGCCCTAATTGGCAGGGAGTCTTGCTTTTGTGCCACCTTCATTGATGTTAATTGGTCATGCAGATTACCTGAAACGCCCTATTTTTGGAATTGTACCTCCCTCAGGGAGGAGTTTCTAAAACATCAAAATTATGAATTTTTCTGGCTGTTATTCCACTACAAGGCTAGCTTGCTTTATGTTACGAATTCCTCATGATTACCAACTCGATTAAGAGCAGTCATAATGCCTTTGTCACCACGACGGAGTCATAACACTTACCCGTGTTGTGCGTTTGTACTCACAACGCGGTTTTACTGTTCTACTGCTAGTTTACAAATCTCTTTGTTCCCGAGTTCTGGCCTTGTCGTCACGGTATAGACAAAACACAGAGATGTTTTGAAATTCTCTCTCTCTCTCTCTCTCTCTCTCTCCTTCTCTCTCTCTCTCTTCTCTCCTCTCTCTCTCTCTCTCTCTCTGTTCGTTGCTTCCAAATGTCTCTCTCCCTTTCTCTCCTAACTATTAATGTCTAACAGTGGAAGGTTTCTCTCTCTCTCCTCTCTCTCTCTCTCCTCTCCTCTCTCTCTCTCTCTCTCTCTCTCTCTCTCTCTCTCTCTCTCTCTCTCTTTCGTTATTTTGATTAACACTTAGAATATTCAGAATTCTTAGGTATCACTACAAAATCAATGCTTGTTTAGTCTTCATGGGGGTTCAACAAATTTCCATACATAGGTCTGTAGTATTAGTTTTCTGTAAAAGAAAACTGTTGAGATGGTTTTGTCGGTCTGTCAGCACTTTTTCTGTCCGCCCTTAGATCTTACAGACTACTGATGCCAGAGGGCTGCAAATAGGTATGTTGAACATCCACCCTCCAATCATCAAACATACCAAATTGCAGCCCTCTAACCACAGTAGTTTTTTATTTTATTTAAGGTTAAATTTAGCCATGACCATGCGTCTGGCAACGCTATAGAACAGGCCACCACCCGGGGCCGTGGGCTGAAAGTATCATGGGCCCGCTGCTCATACAGCATTATACGCTGTACAGAAAACTCGATTGCGAAACTTTGGCTCATTTTTTACTTGTTTTTATTTGTATTAAGTCTACATGCTGTACATTTGCCCAGCATCATATATCTGTGTGCTCCGCCAATAAGGGATGTAAAGGAGAGTTTATTGACTCTACCTTCTCTTCACAATGCCAGAATAGCACAGACTTTGCAGAAGACGTATCTCATTCTCAATAGCGACTCCTTTCTTCAATACTGTTGTTGACCAAGAAACTCTTTGTGCAGTCGCCTTTTGCAAACCAAATTCATACGTGAACTTGGGCAATGCTCTTTCCGGGAGAAAGTTTTCATCAGCATTTGGGTATGAATGCAGTTTCATATTGAGAGGGGCGTTTTTTCAGTATGTGTTTAACTTAGAAGGGTAATCTCTGTGAACTTCAGCAAAGTTTTCAGTAACATTTCTTTTTTTGTCTGCTATGAAATATCGAAAATTATATAATGCATAGTTGAAGTGTAGTTATGTACAGTAATCAGATGTACAAATATAGCATTCTAAATAGATAAATTTTTTATGTCGTCTCGCTATGAACCGATATGGGTATTCACTTACAGACGTTTGGACAGAAACTTGAGTTGCCTTTTCACCAACTGTCTTCTCTGGTTTTCAGAGAAAATTATACCCTTGCCTATTGTAGCCAGTTGCCCCGCTTATTCATGTAAGATGGCAGCTTATCAGCTAATATGTGATAAACACATTTTACACGATGAATTCATGGATTCAACCACCGTTGTACCTCCAGGATCTCTTGTCAGCTATCTTGGCAGCGGAAGTCTGAAGATGAGGCATAACTTCCAGGATGAGGAAAGATATGATCACTAGCAAGGCCTTCTCATTTTCGAATGTATCTCTCTTTCTCCTCCTTTTTCCTCCAAACCCCTTCCCTCTCTCTCTCCCTCCAAACTTTAATCGTTTTCTTCCTCCTCCCCATCCCTTGTCTCTACCTCCACCCACTAACCCCCACCTTGTTCCCGACCATTTTCTTACTTATATTGTAATTACTGATAGCCATGCATTTGCAATAAAATCAAGAGAACTGTCAATGAAAACTACTGCAGGCCTCAAAGGACCAGTCCCTATTTGAGTATGATGACACAGAATATGAGGTAACTTCTTCCCTGAAGTATTATAAATATACCATTCGGATACCTACGTTGCTAGCATTATGAACCCCACAGGACCGTACAAAACACAATGTCTGAGCCATCTCTAGCAAAGAGCAGAAGACACTTGACAGCGGTGGTTAAAAAGACGCCGTGCCAGACTACAACTTATTATTCTTGAAAGACAGGACACCCACATTAAGTATAATACAGACAAAATCATTCAATTATATAGAACCAACGATGAGAAATACAAATTGATAAAAAAAATCTTTTTGCTGGCTGGCTGGAAAATGTTTGACTTAATTTTCTTGGTGTCTGACCCAAATTTATCCTTGATAAAAGTTGAAGCATCAAACCATCTTCAAACCATCAACAGCCATCAGCATACGGAAAATATCTCAGAACCTCATCCTTTGTCTTTACTTGATATTAAAAATCTTTTACGTCACCACCTTCTGCGCACTCCTACTACTTCTGTCATCGCATCCTCACTTCATGAATTCTTAACCTTCGGTCAAAAAATTCATTAAGCTTTATCCAGAACACTCATAGATATTTTCTCAAGGGTTTATTTTCATCTACCTCCAAATTTTACCCTCAGCATCCTAGTCTTCTCTTGCTATGCAAGGATTCACTCCTCTTGACTTTATCTGTTACTGTAGGGTACCGTACGGCTTAAAAGGGTTTCATCTGCGTTTCATGAATCTTATTATCCCTTCAGCATTCAAAAGTTCCACTTCACGGTTAAAGTATCACCTGGTGACCGGTACAGGCGCAAGTACCTGGTACAGTATAATGCTGGCCTAATATACTAGAGTTACAACAAAATTATAATTCAGTCCAACTCCTCATGCGCCTGCACACTTCATTACTAATAGTAATATAAGAGGATTACTAAAGTACACGGTCTTTGTCCCACAGCATGGGAAATCATTCCAGTCACCAAAATGAAATAAAAAAAGCATAAAACACACTCTCCTGATGCAGCCCCAAAAGTGGTTACAACATGTTCAATTAGAGGTATGTAATAATTTTGATTTGAAAGTTATAGGAAACATGACTCTTCGGATTTTGTAATGCAACTCGCATACTGCATAGTTCTGAACTAGTTGGAAACACGACGGTCCAAAGCAATATTGTAGTTCTACGTATATACTTAGTCACGGAGGAAGCTTTATCTTATTGGTAGTTTCCTTTATGGCATCGTAAGTCAAGAATGGAAACAATGAAATTCTTCCATATATCAGGAAATTATTGCTGTGGACGGTTTATTGCAACCGGCTATTGTTTTTCATCGAAGAAGGCAGCACGAAGCGTATCAGCAAGGGGAATCATCTTCGCGATTCCGGCGATAAAAGCGGGTGTAAATTTCTCGTAAATAAGCATCACACAGGTGATATATACTTCAGTCATGGAGGGTTTATTCTTTCTTATTTTCATATGTACTGTATAGTGTTTTATCACGACTCTTTGAATTTAACTTTTCCAAAGTATGCATAGGATTTTATTCTTCTTATCATTCTAGGTTCCGCATTGAGTCCCCAGAGAAGATGCACTGCCATTGTTAGTTGATTTAATGACTAGTGGTCCTGATTAACGGTTTTTCATGTCCCTTTTTAGTTTCTTCGTCTCGTGGTTTTGCTATAGAGTACTTAGCCATAGTCATCTGTATAAAGTAAGTATATCTTAGTTTAATCAGACCACTGAGCTGATTAACAATATAAGTTAGAAATGAAATACGAGAGTTTTTTTTATCTTGCTGTGATTCTTTTTATTTGGTACAACATACCTATCTCATTAGCTAAATTCTACATAGCCTCTCTCTCTCTCTCTCTCTCTCTCTCTCTCTCTCTCTCTCTCTCTCTCTCTCTCTCTCTCTCTCTCTCTCTCTCTCTGTCAGTATACATGTTTGGAATCTATATAATTTCGAGAGGGATAATTTATAACAGGACCTCTACATCCTTTAATCCTAACCAAAGCGGAGACGCATTTGCATTAGGTGCAAGATAAGCCATCTCATCAAACACACACGCACACGCACGCATACGCACGTAAAGACATTTGGCACGACTTCCTTTTCCATTTAGAAGGTTTGCACCGGGTTCCTTTGACCCTCATTTGCGCGGCCTATTTGATTTAACTATCACCAACCTAATTCACTGAGTGAATGATATATTCCACAACAGTGTCAGTTACCTAAGAATAGGAAAAGTGACCAACATTTCGACGGCCGTTTCGAAATACTAATCACGAAGAACACGTGTTTGACCTGTTTTTCTGATTTTTAAACAATTTGATGCGCTGAGATGTCGTCGTTTCCTCAATAGCAACGCGAATCGCAAAGTTGTATTTTTCAAAGACAGCTGAAAATTCAAGACAATTTTCTGAAAAGTGCTGAAAGAATTCTTCGATAAAATGTGATGGGTCGTTTTACCACCACAACATACACTTGTATAAGTATCCAATACTAGTATTCACTAACCAGAATACGAAATTCACAGTAAGTGAAATCGCATCACAAGACAATCAACCAATGTGTGCAAAACCAATTTGGGGGTGAAAATAAACACTAAGAAAAATAACTTAATTTTAATACATAAAGAAATAGACAGAAATGACCGCCTTGAACCACTAGATACAATAATTATAATGAAAAACAATTACGCTTAATATATATAAAAAAAACACTTACCCAATTAATAAATAGAAAAACAACACATTCAAACGCAATATGGAGGGGGCCCAGAAAGGAGGAGAAGTTCAAAAAGAATGAATAACCTAGCCAAAAATACAACACTAAAGTATTCAGAGGTGGTCCTTGTAACAAAGCCGTGATCTGGTTAAACTAAGGATCTCCACGTCTGTAGATTGAGACAGGGTGATGTCAAATTATGGGCCCAACTACGGCCGCTGGCCTATACCTCCACCAATTCACATACATCCCAACCACATCCCAACCACGAGACAGAATTTAGTCCATTAGCTCAATAACCAGTAAATATATACTTGAAATAAACGATAAAAAACTGATTAAACAAAACTTTCTTGATTTCTTGACATTTCTTATGCTAGTAAACTGAACATACATAATCCTGCTTTTAAATACATCATTGGTAACTGAAACCTTAAGAACCAAATTGCTCAAACTAAAAAAAAAATGGAATTTTAAATCAAGACATTCTGCTATTTATTACTTACTGAATAGCATTAAATTGTATTTTTAAGCCAGATTAAGAATGGTCCTTTTAGGCCAGATTCAGGTATGTACTGTATTTTTAAGCCAGACATCTTCGGAAAACCCAAAGCCCTCACAATTAAAGATTCACTTTACAAATAAAAGCTTCTCGTTGGCCAGGGAATGTCAACCAAATTAAGTCCTGGTCAGTTTCCAAATAATGAGGTTTTAAATTCAGTTTTTGCGTACCTAACCTTCTACGACTACAATATTCAGTTGCTGCAAAAACAATCTAACCTAACACCAGTTAGACTTCGAAAACTATTTTAAACACAAAATGGAGATTCTTTCGATAAAGAATAAAATGTCTTGACTCAAATCTTACTGTATTCAACATTTTAAGTTGGTAACTTCCTATGAACTTGACCAATACACGCAATTCGGGGAATGCCCTTAGTGAAGCAGTTTCCTTATATATTTCTCTTGAAAATGAGATGGGGAAACTGCAGCGTTTAAAGTAACCATTGTATCTAATCTTTTTTCTCTTTTTCCTTATGCCTAATAAACTAGACATCCATCATGCATACCTTCAATGGTGACATTTGTCTTATGAAATGTGTTCTCGCGTTTTATCACAAGAAAACAGGTCGATTTCATTATGGCTAAATATTTAACACCGATAAGACCAGACTACTAATCGCGTTTAATCACAGGAAAATCTTTTTAAAGATGAACCACAGATTTGAAATATTTTTCTTTAAAGCAAGATTTTGATGGTGGTATGTTAAGCGAGAGATTTTAATTTTTAATTTTATGGATTCACTTTTATTATAGAATACCGTTAGACTTTCCGTGTTATGATAAATCTAAAGAATGCTATCATAACACTGAAAGTCTTTTGCGGAATCATTCTTAACCACCAGGTATGTGATTCGCTTGTCGGGTTAATAAAAAAAAAAGAGGATTAGGAAAGTACCGTACAGTATAATAAGTACAGTGTAATAAGCAGCTTTTTGCATTCCAGATATCTAATAGTTCTGTGTGACTTTTCAATTCTGTAAAAATAAAATGTAAATCAACGAATGAAAAATCAAAAGTACATGAAGCAAACAGTCCTGCTATCGATGTATCGGTCTAATAATAATCGAATGTACTTCATAGGTAGCGAAGCTTCAAAACTGACCAGATCTGTATATGAGTCGGATTAAACCAACCAGTGCATAATTATATTTGTCTGTCTTTTCCACGCATACTCTGCATTAGCAAAGTGAGTCCTTATGAAACACATTTCCGCTTGGTGGCATATCGTAACGTCCGGGATGTCGCGTCAAGGGGAAATTTGATAGCTCAGAGATGCAGCCTTTAATTAACGAGGAATTAGAATGGATACTGCTTGCGGCTTCAGTAAATATGATTTGCATCGTTTTGTTAAGATATTCCTTTAAACAGGTTTTATTCCTGTTAGGAAAACCGCATAACAATGTTCTTACTTATATCGAGAGCGGTGCTCCATAATATTTAATGTTCGCTATTGTACACGCAAACTAACAGATTGAACTGTACTGATGACTTTTATGTATATCCTTTTTTTTTTTCAATGACGCTGATGATAAAGTAAAAGTTGCAAAGGTGAAAACTCCTACAAGAAGATTAATTATATCATGATTTCATCGTCCTCGCAATCATTATCTGTAAATTTCATCGTAACTCCCAAACAAAAAATCGGTGGTTGATTCATTTAAGAGACAATTCTAATGCACCCGGCATATAAAGATATTAAAAAAAAACATTCGAAGAGAAAATCCACCAAAAGCATATAATCTAAGTGATCCGAAAAAAACAGAAGTTTTTCTTCAAAAAAAAAAAAAAAAAGATACCCCAAATTGGGTCTCCTGGATGTGTTTCCCCAGAGGGAATTTATGGCTGGTAAGGAAACCTTGAATCCTTCATAAGTTGAGTAAAACTTAGGCAACATTATCACTGAAATGATTCAGATGGAGAGATGAAATGCCACACTTCAAGATTAATTATTTAGATTTTTCTAAATCATAAACTGAAATTTCCTCTCGTTCTATTAAAGTCAAGAAAACAAAAATTCGGTGCTCATTTGAACCAAGATGAATAATAAAATCACCGTTTTTCCAGAAAAAAAATTGTCATTCAAGTAGTTTTTTTATTAATATGATGGACAAAATACTGATGGTCACGTATGAACATGCTTCGCTTTCCTCGCCTTTAAGAAATCTCACGTCCTTCCTAGAGGCTCTGGGGCACTCAAAGGAATGAAGGTCATGCAACAGTGGCTGTTGCTCTTTTCGAAGACTCGCATCTTTGTTAGAAGCGATGAGACTGACACATGCATCACGTGCTTGAAATACATTACTTTCATCTTTTTTTACGGGGGAGAGAGAGAGAGAGAGAGAGAGAGAGAGAGAGAGAGATTGGAAATATCATAGTGTTTTACTGAATTCATAATTAAAGGGCACCACTGCCATTATTAATTTATCAGGGGCAATGTCTTTATTGACTAATGCAAGAGGACTTAAAGAGTTCATGACACAGAAAATTATGATTTTGAAAATAATAATATGGAAATGTTGCAAGACTTATGCACCCCCAGGTATAACAGTTTTAAACAACGATAAGAAGATACAAATTTTGCCGACAGCGTCAGTCCTGTTGTGATGCAAACATGGCGCCGGAACTCGGCAAGGAGTGCAAGATAAGTTCGCTTGTTTAACATTCATCGTCGAAAGTAGATGCTTTTTAGAAAGCTGATGCTTTTTAGAAAGTTGATGCATTTTAGAAAGCCGGTAAAAATTAGATTGTTTGAGCTAAGGATAAAGGTAAGTAGTACCCTGATTATCAATAGTGTTAATCTTTTATTAATAAAGAAAGGCCACGCCATTATAAGTTATGTACTGTATGTTTGACTGAGGAAATTACCTCTCAAGGAAAGCAGATTTCTTTGGTCTCTGCTTATTTATGTGTCTTCATCTACATTTACTCACGCAGTGAATTTCACAGTTTTTGTGAATGAGCATTGCATCACTACAGTTCTTTTCAGTCTTATTCATTACATTTTTACATGGAGGTAATAGTAATCAAACCAAAAGTTGTTTATAATTATTCTCTGGGATGTTGATGAACTTACAGAATTTCATATTCATAATGTGTTCTGTACTCGCTAAAGGGGTAGTTTATGACCCTGTAGGTATTCGTTCCCATAGTATAGTCTTTAATATTTATTCATATACATATATACATACATACATATATATGTGTATATATATAATATATAATTATATATATATATACATATATATATATATATATATATATATATATATATATATATATATATATATATATGTTTGTATGTATATATGTTACAGTCAACATGCGTAATCAGTCATTACGCGAAATGCCTGAAATTTCAGTCAGATAGCGAAATGCACTTAGGGGACATATGATCCCCCCAGTAGCTAGTACTAAACACGGCGAAATATATTTGACCCCCCAGGGGCTAGTACTAAACACGGCGAAACAGTGTAGGTGACTCACTGTTTCGCCGTGTTTAGTACTAGCTCCTGGGGGGATCAAATGTCCCCTAAGTGCATTTCGCTGCCTGACTGAAATTTCAGGCATTTCGCGTAATGACTGATTACGCATGTTGACTGTAACATATATACTTTTAAGGCGTAGTTTACCCCTTAAGCAATTTCCGTGGAAAACAATAATTACTTAAGAGGCACCAGTGAGTTTCTGAACAGCAGAAATCTTCACGAAAACTCCGAAGTTTTGAAGATTCCTGCAAGAAACTCACTGATGTCACTAATGCAGATGGTTATTGCTAACCCACACACACACACACACACACACACACAAACACACACACACACACACACACATATATATATATATATATATATATATATATATATATAATATATATATATATATATATATATATATATACTGTATGTAAAACCTCACTGTCCTCTTAACTTCTCGATGTCTTAACACTTTTTGGATACGCTATACACTATAAAGCATAAGATCCAAATGGAAGAATAGGAAAATATTCTGAATTTCGTGATAGAATTCCAAAACCCGCCTCCGGAGTAACAGAACGAGGTCATGTCACATACGTGACCACATGGCGAGGTCATGTTTTATGTTTTATGTTTCATATCCAACATTTCCTAAAGGCAGCTTATCGTCTTTCTTTTCGCACCTATAGTTTCATCATTGTTTTACATCTTTACTTTCATGAAAAATACCTAGTGAAACCATGCATTATGTTTCTAACCTTATTACTTTTTCCGAAACCTACCAACATCCGTGATTTTTTTTGTTTCTACAATAACAGTAGAGGGTTATGGAGTGAATAGATGGCCTGTCTAATTGCCTCAGTGCCACATACATGAATGCCATTCATCAAAGGGCAATACTCCAGTGCCAGGACTCATATCGTCGTCGTGCCTGTCAAGAATAAGTGATTCAATTAGTGCTGGGAATAAATTTCCATCAAGTGAATCATCCCAGGATGTTTCAGTTACAGAAATGACTTCAAGAGAAAGAAAAATCGAAAGAGAGAGCGAAGGCTCAGAGCTACGAATTTAACGGTTATTTTTGTGCTTCGCTTCCTTTCTCATAATATTTTTAATGGGCATGTGGAACTTGATCCCGTAAATTTCGATCAGATAATCTTAATAAACTTACTCTGATGCTATTTTTTTGTTTTTTTTCCGAATAGATTTTTCGTTCGGCAGCTCGTTTTTTTTTAGATGTGTAACGAGAAAACGCCAGAAAAGAGTTTAAAATACACTTTATTTTTCTAAACAATAACTATTGAATTTTAGCAGGTTAGAGGGTCTATATACATTTTCATGTGAATATAAAAATCTAATTAGACACATCGAAGGACAAAAATATGCATACAGACTCCCACATGCAAATATAAACATGAAAAGTTCACTCACACATACGAACACATACATGAAAAACGGTTTTACCCCGTGTTTTTAATTCTTAGGCAAAAAGCAGTAGGAGAGCAAAATATCATTATTTTTTAATGCACATCAGGAAAGCTTGCTGGATGCAGTTGTAGTCAGCGTGACCAAAGGCAAACGACAAGGTGCTCTTGATTGCTGGCGAAGAAGAGTGATGGGCTCTGCGACGGCTGATAGATGAACAGCAGGAAAACAACGCAGCTCTTGTAGTGTCATGGAGACTGGAGTTGAGGGAGAGTACAAGTGTGTTGGCCCACGACTCTGAAATCATTCCTGCCACAGATTTCAGAGAGTTAGTAAGGGCCGTTACCTCACCCAAAAATAAATTACGCAGCGATAACAAGTAAATTACCGGAAAAAGGAGTAGGCTCACTTATTAGCTGGATATGATCTGAATACAATCAGCATACCCGTGCAGATACACAAATGTTGATTGAATACATATTCACCCTCTCTAAGTTAGAAAGGAAAAATTAATAAAGAAAATGCCCTCATAGCAATTTACACTACTTTGGTGTAGTGTAAGATATTGCAAAAATATGTATTTGTCAGACAAATGATAGAAGCTACACATTTTTTTTTTTTTTTTTTTTGACTATGTAAATGATTAGCCTTGCCTTTTTTGGTAAACTTTTATTACTGATATATTTAGGTCGTTAGAATTATATTTAAAATGCATGTGATGATACAGTATTAATTTATTAGATTAAAAAAAATATTTAATCCCCACCGTTCCTCTTACACAATAGTCCTATCATTTTATTTATTTAATAATAAAGTAATGAGCGCTCTGGTTTTCCATTTTCTTTATGAATATTGTTAACAGCAAGATTAAAGTTTCCTATGAATTTCAAGCGTATCTGAACTTCTATATCAGTTTCATTTGTTACCAAAAATCATCAGTCATTTAAAGATTAAACTGCTCAGTTTCGTAGTCTTTCTTTCCATTGCTGTTTAGTTTTCTGTAAAAGAAAACCATTAAGATGGCTATTTGTCTGCCCGTCCGCACTTTTTCTGTCCGCCCTCAGATTGTAAAAACTACTGAGGCTAGAGGGCTGTAAATTGGTATGTTGATCATCCATCCACCAATCATCAAACATACCAAATTGCAGCCCTCTAGCCTCAGTAGTTTTTATTTTATTGAAGGTTAAAGTTAGCCACAATCGTGCGTCTGGCACTGCTATAAGTGCCATCAGCACATGCCACCACTGGGCCGTGGCTGAGATTTTCATATAGCATTATGCGGTGTGCATAAAACTCGATTGTGCCGAAGAAACTTCGGCGCATTTTTTACTTGTTTTATATTGGAGTTGAAAAATTCTTTTTTTAATGACTTCATCTAATTGCTCACCAATTACTTTGCAATACATTCGCGGTGAATTAATTTTTTCCTTTCTACGAAACAATTTTTTTAAGGAAACACTTTTTTTGAGCCTTCATAGAGAATCTTGGGTTCAATATTGCAAGTAATTTCTAGAAATATTCAAAGGTTTTTAAAACATTTTTTAGTTGGAACCCATAAGCATTTTTCTTTCCTTGTGTCGGAAATGCGCGTAAATTCCTTGGGCGTTTTGGTGAAGATGTTGACAGTGACGACTAAAGGAAAGTAACGCAATAGGAATTTACATCAGAAAATTGAAGACATCTGCCCAGAAACCAAACCTCGCATGGAGGATATACTGTATACTCATCGGAAGTAATAATAGTCAGAATTTTTTAATATAAAACTTATTTGACTTGTTTTTTAACTGTTCCTCTGCTAACCTCATTATTCCCAAAGTAAACAGGCGAAAATACTAAACATCCATTTCATATAAAGCTAATATATAAGACTAATGAAGTACGACCATATATGATTTTTAGCTTTCTGTAAAAGACAAGTATTGTGCCGGCTTTGTCTGTCCGTCCGCACTTTTCTGTCCGCCCTCAGCTCTTTAAAACCACTGATGCTATAGGGCTGCAAATTGGTATGCTGATCATCCACCCTTTAATCATCAAACATACCAAATTGCACCCTCTAGCATCAGTAGTTTTTATTTTATTTAAGGTTAAAGTTAGCCATGATTCGTGCTTCTGGCAGCGCTATAGGACAGGCCACCACCCGTCCGTGGCTGAAAGTTTCATGGGCCACGACTCATACAGCATTATACACTGTACAGAAACCTGGATTACGCCGAAGAGACTTCGGTGCATTTTTTATTTATTATTTCTGAGAAAGACCATTATAGCATCAAAATGTACATGTTTGCCACCTTATTGATAATGATATTGGAGTACTGTTAACAAAGGCATTTTTGTATAAAATTCAAAATGAACCTAACACTTAATAATTAGTCTCCATAACTTTGTGCAGTGGAAATATGGTTCTCCAACTTTGCGACATCAATTAAGATTGCCATTCATTTGTCTTCAGCCTCAGACACCTGCTTAGGTATTTTCTTCTGTAGCTAATTGCCAATGGCGTTCCCTTTAGGAGATATTTCAGAATGGAGTTTTTATACCTCGTTTTGAGGATATTATTGTTTTTAATAGATAAGCTATTGTCTTTCTCTGTAGTACCCAAATACTTATATATACATTCACACACATATACATAGGGACAGAGACGCATTTACAATCACGTATACAAACACACTCACGCACACCACACACACAAATATATATATATATATATATATATATATATATATATATATATATATATATATATATATATATATATATATACTCGTATATATATATATATATATATATATATATATATATATATATATATATATATATATATACACACACACACACAAACAAAGACACATACATATATTTGTATATATATATGTGTGTATACATACATACATACATACATACATACATACATACATACATACATACATATATAGATATATATATATATATATATATATATATATATATATATATATATATATATATATATATATATATATATATATATTTGAGATTATTGTACCACAATTTTATTTAATACGTTTTTGGCAGCTACGGTCGTTAGCATCATTTAAAAAAGTAAAGGTAAATATGGGAAGTTGCTTTATGAATTCAGCAGCCGCCAAGCGCCTTACATCTGTATTATCCAACCTGCAAGAAGGTTTTGAAATTATAATGTAGTAACCAAAATTCAAGAATTTGAAAATATGCACCTTACAGAAACGGAGAACATTTCATTTAAATTCTGAATGCAGTTCCTTATGCAAAGCTTGGTTACATTTAACAGCAGCAGTGCAATATATCGGTAGAAATAACAAAAAATGCTCCGAAGTTTCTTCGGCGCAATTGGGTTTTCTGTACAGCCGCTACAGCGTATAATCAAGGCCACCGAAAATGGATCTATCTTTCGGAGGTATCGGTATAATGCTGTATGAGCCGCGGCCCATGAAACTTTAACCACGGGCCGGTGGTGGCCTATCCTATATCGTTTCCAGAAGCACGATTATGGCTAACTTTAACCTTAAATACAATAAAAACGACTGAGACTAGATGGCTGCAATTTGGTATGTTTAATGATTTGAAGGTGGATGATCAACATACCAATTTGCAGCCCTCTAGCCTCAGTAGTTTTTAAGATCCGAGGGCGGACAGAATAAAGTGTGGACGGACAGGCAAATATGGCACAATAGTTTTCTTTTGCAGAAAACTAAAACTAAAAAGCAAGTGCGTATCTGTCTACTTTCCAACTCCGTTATTCAGATTTCCATCAATCTCGGCAATTAACTGGGAGTTGATTGAGCTCAAAGTTCTGTGCGACAGCGTCACAGATCACTGATGCATAGTTTATGGCATTACTCTGATAAGCTTTTAAACCTAGATGGTTCTGATGTCTTACGGCCAAGAAATAATAGTCGATATGATCTGCTGACTTTTTCTTCGAACATCTTAAGAAATAAATCCGCGTTATTTTGCTTAGTAAAATGACTATCCCATCCCTCCCTCTTGTCACTTCTAATCCTGATTAATTTGCACTTTCATTTATGTATTCATAAGCAAATTACCTTTATTTATTTTTTCTTTTCTGAAATAATAGCGTGTCTGTTCTAAATTCCAAGATTGTATACTTTATATATATATATATATATATATATATATATATATATATATATATATATATATATATATATATATATATATATATATATATAATCATGAAGCTACAAAATTATGTCGTTTAATATCAAATTCACGCTACCTCGAGAGTATCTCCGATGGAGAATTATCACCGAAGGGGAATTTATATAAGTGATAAATGAACAGGTACCACTGGGACGCGAACCCTTGACATGGACCCATTCAACGACTCCAGTGGACGTTACCACCGCGCCATCAAGAGAGGTATAAATCATTACCGAGTCTGCTGTACAGTTTTTTCCCGTCGTGAGCGGGGAAATTGTACTTAGCCTCGGCAATGACCCACCTCCGCCATGATAGTTCGTTGGTACGTTTGGAACACGCAGCTCTTATTATGAAATTTTTTATCACACCGTGATTTATATACAATCATGAAGCTACAAATGTCGTTTAATATCAAATTCACGCTACCTCGAGAGTATCTCCGATGGAGAATTATCACCGAAGGGGAATTTATATAAGTGATAAATGAACAGGTACCACTGGGACGCGAACCCTTGACATGGACCCATTCAACGACTCCAGTGGACGTTACCACCGCGCCATCAAGAGAGGTATAAATCATTACCGAGTCTGCTGTACTGTTTTTTCCCGTCGTGAGCGGGGAAATTGTACTTAGCCTCGGCAATGACCCACCTCCGCCATGATAGTTCGTTGGTACGTTTGGAACACGCAGCTCTTATTATGAAATTTTTTATCACACCGTGATTTATATACAATCATGAAGCTACAAATGTCGTTTAATATCAAATTCACGCTACCTCGAGAGTATCTCCGATGGAGAATTATCACCGAAGGGGAATTTATATAAGTGATAAATGAACAGGTACCACTGGGACGCGAACCCTTGACATGGACCCATTCAACGACTCCAGTGGACGTTACCACCGCGCCATCAAGAGAGGTATAAATCATTACCGAGTCTGCTGTACTGTTTTTTCCCGTCGTGAGCGGGGAAATTGTACTTAGCCTCGGCAATGACCCACCTCCACCATGATAGTTCGTTGGTACGTTTGGAACACGCAGCTCTTATTATGAAATTTTTTATCACACCGTGATTTATATACAATCATGAAGCTACAAATGTCGTTTAATATCAAATTCACGCTACCTCGAGAGTATCTCCGATGGAGAATTATCACCGAAGGGGAATTTATATAAGTGATAAATGAACAGGTACCACTGGGACGCGAACCCTTGACATGGACCCATTCAACGACTCCAGTGGACGTTACCACCGCGCCATCAAGAGAGGTATAAATCATTACCGAGTCTGCTGTACTGTTTTTTCCCGTTGTGAGCGGGGAAATTGTACTTAGCCTCGGCAATGACCCACCTCCGCCATGATAGTTCGTTGGTACGTTTGGAACACGCAGCTCTTATTATGAAATTTTTTATCACACCGTGATTTATATACAATCATGAAGCTACAAATGTCGTTTAATATCAAATTCACGCTACCTCGAGAGTATCTCCGATGGAGAATTATCACCGAAGGGGAATTTATATAAGTGATAAATGAACAGGTACCACTGGGACGCGAACCCTTGACATGGACCCATTCAACGACTCCAGTGGACGTTACCACCGCGCCATCAAGAGAGGTATAAATCATTACCGAGTCTGCTGTACTGTTTTTTCCCATCGTGAGCGGGGAAATTGTACTTAGCCTCGGCAATGACCCACCTCCGCCATGATAGTTCGTTGGTACGTTTGGAACACGCAGCTCTTATTATGAAATTTTTTATCACACCGTGATTTATATACAATCACGAAGCTACAAATGTCGTTTAATATCAAATTCACGCTACCTCGAGAGTATCTCCGATGGAGAATTATCACCGAAGGGGAATTTATATAAGTGATAAATGAACAGGTACCACTGGGACGCGAACCCTTGACATGGACCCATTCAACGACTCCAGTGGACGTTACCACCGCGCCATCAAGAGAGGTATAAATCATTACCGAGTCTGCTGTACTGTTTTTTCCCGTCGTGAGCGGGGAAATTGTACTTAGCCTCGGCAATGACCCACCTCCGCCATGATAGTTCGTTGGTACGTTTGGAACACGCAGCTCTTATTATGAAATTTTTTATCACACCGTGATTTATATACAATCATGAAGCTACAAATGTCGTTTAATATCAAATTCACGCTACCTCGAGAGTATCTCCGATGGAGAATTATCACCGAAGGGGAATTTATATAAGTGATAAATGAACAGGTACCACTGGGACGCGAACCCTTGACATGGACCCATTCAACGACTCCAGTGGACGTTACCACCGCGCCATCGAGGTAGCGTGAATTTGATATTAAACGACATTTGTAGCTTCATGATTGTATATAAATCACGGTGTGATAAAAAATTTCATAATAAGAGCTGCGTGTTCCAAACGTACCAACGAACTATCATGGCGGAGGTGGGTCATTGCCGAGGCTAAGTACAATTTCCCCGCTCACGACGGGAAAAAACAGTACAGCAGACTCGGTAAAGATTTATACCTCTCTTGATGGCGCGGTGGTAACGTCCACTGGAGTCGTTGAATGGGTCCATGTCAAGGGTTCGCGTCCCAGTGGTACCTGTTCATTTATCACTTATATAAATTCCCCTTCGGTGATAATTCTCCATCGGAGATACTCTCGAGGTAGCGTGAATTTGATATTAAACGACATTTGTAGCTTCATGATTGTATATAAATCACGGTGTGATAAAAAATTTTATAATAAGAGCTGCGTGTTCCAAACGTACCAACGAACTATCATGGCGGAGGTGGGTCATTGCCGAGGCTAAGTACAATTTCCCCGCTCACGACGGGAAAAAACAGTACAGCAGACTCGGTAATGATTTATACCTCTCTTGATGGCGCGGTGGTAACGTCCACTGGAGTCGTTGAATGGGTCCATGTCAAGGGTTCGCGTCCCAGTGGTACCTGTTCATTTATCACTTATATAAATTCCCCTTCGGTGATAATTCTCCATCGGAGATACTCTCGAGCTAGCGTGAATTTGATATTAAACGACATTTGTAGCTTCATGATTGTATATAAATCACGGTGTGATAAAAAATTTCATAATAAGAGCTGCGTGTTCCAAACGTACCAACGAACTATCATGGCGGAGGTGGGTCATTGCCGAGGCTAAGTACAATTTCCCCGCTCACGACGGGAAAAAACAGTACAGCAGACTCGGTAATGATTTATACCTCTCTTGATGGCGCGGTGGTAACGTCCACTGGAGTCGTTGAATGGGTCCATGTCAAGGGTTCGCGTCCCAGTGGTACCTGTTCATTTATCACTTATATAAATTCCCCTTCGGTGATAATTCTCCATCGGAGATACTCTCGAGGTAGCGTGAATTTGATATTAAACGACATTTGTAGCTTCATGATTGTATATAAATCACGGTGTGATAAAAAATTTCATAATAAGAGCTGCGTGTTCCAAACGTACCAACGAACTATCATGGCGGAGGTGGGTCATTGCCGAGGCTAAGTACAATTTCCCCGCTCACGATGGGAAAAAACAGTACAGCAGACTCGGTAATGATTTATACCTCTCTTGATGGCGCGGTGGTAACGTCCACTGGAGTCGTTGAATGGGTCCATGTCAAGGGTTCGCGTCCCAGTGGTACCTGTTCATTTATCACTTATATAAATTCCCCTTCGGTGATAATTCTCCATCGGAGATACTCTCGAGGTAGCGTGAATTTGATATTAAACGACATTTGTAGCTTCATGATTGTATATAAATCACGGTGTGATAAAAAATTTCATAATAAGAGCTGCGTGTTCCAAACGTACCAACGAACTATCATGGCGGAGGTGGGTCATTGCCGAGGCTAAGTACAATTTCCCCGCTCACGACGGGAAAAAACAGTACAGCAGACTCGGTAATGATTTATACCTCTCTTGATGGCGCGGGTGGTAACGTCCACTGGAGTCGTTGAATGGGTCCATGTCAAGGGTTCGCGTCCCAGTGGTACCTGTTCATTTATCACTTATATAAATTCCCCTTCGGTGATAATTCTCCATCGGAGATACTCTCGAGGTAGCGTGAATTTGATATTAAACGACATTTGTAGCTTCATGATTGTATATAAATCACGGTGTGATAAAAAATTTCATAATAAGAGCTGCGTGTTCCAAACGTACCAACGAACTATCATGGCGGAGGTGGGTCATTGCCGAGGCTAAGTACAATTTCCCCGCTCACGACGGGAAAAAACAGTACAGCAGACTCGGTAATGATTTATACCTCTCTTGATGGCGCGGGTGGTAACGTCCACTGGAGTCGTTGAATGGGTCCATGTCAAGGGTTCGCGTCCCAGTGGTACCTGTTCATTTATCACTTATATAAATTCCCCTTCGGTGATAATTCTCCATCGGAGATACTCTCGAGGTAGCGTGAATTTGATATTAAACGACATTTGTAGCTTCATGATTGTATATAAATCACGGTGTGATAAAAAATTTGATATATATATATATATATATATATATATATATATAGGTACATGGTTGCATATAAAAGAGAGACAAACAGAAATTTCCCCAGTACATAGTAACTACCGTTACCATTAGCCCCTCGTTGAGCGAGTCGGTAGAGTTCTTGGCTAGCATTCTGCTAGGCCCGAGTTCGAGTCTCCGGCCGGCCAATGAACAATTAGAGGAATTTATTTTTGGTGATGGAAATTCATTTCTCGCTATAGTGTGGTTCGGATTCCACAATAAGCTGTAGGTCCCGTTGCTAGGTAACAATTGGTTCTTAGCCACGTAAAATAAGTCTAATCCTTCGGGCCAGCCCTAGGAGAGCTGTTAATCAGCTCAGTGGTCTGGTTAAACTGAGGTATACTTAACTTTAACCATCAGCTCGTCAGAGGAAGAGAAGGCAGTGGGGATTTAGAAAACGTCATATCATTGACTTTTAATAAGTTTAACTAGTGAGCACTTGTTTACGTGTAAAATTGCATGCTGTTAAGGTAAAACTGAGGGTATCCTTTCCCCTTACTGGCAGAGATAATAACAATCCGCCTGTATTTGGAAGCACCTCTCATTATGCCGAACCTGATTCTGACATCTTAACCTTTCCAGCGCTATTTTCTTTAAACCACAACTCATCCTTAGAGATATGATCACTTCACATATGTTCAAATATTTACGTATTGAGGGACAAATTTTAGAGAATTGGGAAATAATCATGATACATATAATATTAAAGTCATTGTGGTAGAAGCTACTGAATTCCTATTCGTTTTCTCGGAAGCAAGCTGTATGTTCATTACATCCTCACCGGAATATGTTTAAATAACTTACACAAGGTAATGAATCTTAGGATATAAATACATTAAGTTTGAATATTCCCATTTGTATACATATAAATGCATATGCAACAGGAAACTGAAACGACATAAGCACAAAAATGTAGGAACTGATCATCCTGGAAGAGATTGAGGGTAATCTAGGAGGAGTTAAATGAAACCTGAGGTCAAACCGGTTAAATGGAATAGTTAAGAACATTTTTCGTTTCTCTTTTTTTCTGGAAGAAGTCTTTTTTCGGTATATTCTGTTTACAAAACAATTCTCAGAAGAAAGACGCCAAGTGGGAGTTTTTTTTTTTTGTATAAAATTCCAACACTTTTAGCAAAGTTTAAATGTTTTTTGTGTGTAATAAAAAGACTGACGATTGAAGATAATTCGAGCTGAACATTTATGATAATCATCATCATCAGAAGAAGAAGAAGGATCCCTGGGTGTGTTTTTCGTGCTAAAATTCATAAATTATTCATATCAGCACCGATTTCATAGTAATTAAACTTATGAATAAACATATTTATTATTATACAGGTTTGTTAGAAATGCAGTTGAAAATGTTCCCCCTTATTCTCCTTGCTGTTAACATTCTGTCACTCTGCCCAAAGCACTTACAGTTTAAAGTGAACTTTAGAGTAACACTGCATTTTTAAAGTTTTATATTTATTCATTTTTTCGCATTCTGTTCCAGTGAAGCAGAACCGATGAAATAGAGAAAGCAATCCACTTTCAGCTGAACTACAAAAAAGGGGAAAAATAAAGAGGTTTCAGCGGAATTTTTTTATGGCATACAATTTTACTTTCTATTTCATTCGCTTCAGAAAACAAGTGTGAGTTAAAAACGACCTTTCCGGATCTCTTCGCTTCCTCTTCCTTTCAGTGAAAACATATCGTTCTGGAGTTCTGTGGATTCTGTTCACGTCTTTTTTTTTCATTTCTTTTTATTTTGAAATACATTTATAACGTTATCATCTTGCCTAATACCTAGTTTTCATAATCACGTCAGACATAATATTCGAGACCATTAACAAACGAACCCACTAAGAGAGAGAGAGACAGAGAGAGACAGACAGGCAGACAGACAGACAGAGACATAGAATATTCATAATGTAAAACGCCCACTTCAGGATTTCTTATGTATGTACGCTTCAGTATTGCTTCTCAGAAGCGGCAGCTCTATAAGCGGCAATGTGGGAGCGATTTTGTATCCCTTACAGCCAAGCAAATTCAGCCTTACTGGTCGTCAAGGAAGTGGAAAGACTGCCAGGTTCGACGATAAAATGCGTCTTTATGCCCCACTTAGTACAAATGACTCAGAATCTTATAAAATAAGTAAAAAATGCGCCGAAATTTCTTCGGCTCAATCGAGTTTTCTGTAGAGCGTATGATGCTGTATGAAAGTCTCAGCCGCAGGCCATGAAACTTTCAGCCACGGCCCGGTGGTAGCCTGTGTTGATGGCACCTATAGCGGTGCCAGACGCACAATCATGGGTAACTTTAACCTTAAATAAAATATAAACTACTGAGGGTAAAGGGCTGCAATTTGGTATGTTTGATGATTGGGGGGTGGATGATCAACATACCAGTTTGTAGCCCTCTAGCCTCAGTAGTTTTTAAGATCTGAGGGTGGACAGAAAAATGCCCACCAGATACGCCACCAAAGCTATATATATATATATATATATATATATATATATATATATATATATATATATATATATATATATATATATATATATATATAGGCTTTTTATCACAAAATACCGAAGAGTATGAAACTTCATAAAATCTGATACCGAGAGGATATAAAATAGGTTGTGCATGATACCTTGGCTAAAAGCAATGATTTTTTTTTTTTTATATGATGACGTTACGTCTTCCAGCGATAAAGAATTATAAAGAATCATTAGGGAATTAAGAAAAATATCAGGAAAAGTATATTTTTATATAAGTTTTGACTGCTATTTTCTGACAACCAACATATGCGTTTGTGACAAAACCAGATGCCAAAGGATTAATAACCATTTTAGAGCAGACGGACCAATAGATACATACGTATACACACACACACACACACACACACACACACATATATATATATATATATATATATATATATATATATATATATATATATATATATATATATATATATATATATATATATATATATATATATATATATGTGTGTGTGTGTGTGTGTGCGTGTGTGTGCGTGTGTGTGTGTGTGTATTTTCATGATGTTGCCTTGTAATGCGTATATCCTCCTATAATTCTGACATATTTATTTTTTTCATGTGTTATGTGTAATGATAATGATCGTTGAAGTGTCATATTTAGTTTGGCATCAGATCTCAAAAGAACTAATGATTAAGTAACTTGATAGCCTAATTTAGAATTGTTAATATAATTTTAATAGTAACGTAATTTGGAACGAATATCTTTCTTGATAAAAGCGTAGTATGTGAACACGTGTGTGTGTCCACCAGGGCTTGTTTCATTTCAATTGTCATCAGTTGCGATAAGAGTGAGCGCTTTGTTTTGGGTTAGTGATGATAGGTTTTGAAAACAAATGCGATTCGTCCCGTTCGGGCTCAAGACGAGTGATTTCACGTTGTTTCATGTTTGAGTCACGTACGCCACTCTGAGAGAAAGAATACTGTCTTGATCAATTACGTCATGTTTTGTAAGATTGCGTTCAAAACGTTTTGCTGGGATGACGTCATTTTCCTTCTAGAAGCTTCTCCATTGTATCTCACACCCAAAATGCTTTAGTGACGTCACCTCCCTGCTTCTAGAACTTCCCTTTTATATCTCGTACCCAAAATGCTTTAATGACATCATGTAATTGTTTCGTGTTACTGGAATTCTAAAATTTGTTTCATTCTGATATCTGAGACCAGTTGAATTGGTACCCTCTCTCTCTCTCTCTCTCTCTCTCTCTCTCTCGTTCTTAGAAAGAGATTCTTTTACGTAGTGTTTTGTGGTCACATATCAACATTAACTTTTGAGATCTGAATTTAGTAAAGTTATTTAGTTCGTAACGGCGCCGGGTAAAAAAGTGTGTATTGTGGTAACGCAGCTGCAGCAAGTGATTTACAGAGGTTTTCACAAGTTGTGTAAGGTAACGTGAATTTTACTCATTAATACCATGGTATGATAAGTTAGGAAATTTTTAACAAGTGAAATCATTATTGATAAATCTTATGTGTATTTTTGTGTGTTTTTCTATTTACAATCTCTTTATATTTTCACATTTTTTATGTTTGTGATGTAACATTTATTTGCATAGCATTTTAAATATTTCTTGGTAATTTAACATTGCATACGTAATTTAACATTGCATATTTGATTTTGATATCTCATGTGTTAAGATTTTCTCTTTTAATCTTGAGTAATTCTTGATAGTTTAAATTTTGCTTGATTAATTTAAATTCCTGATAAAGTTTTTGTGAATTAGTTTTGTTCCATAATTTAATTCAAGAATTGATTGAGTGTTGTGTTATTTTCGAGCAATAATAAATTTTTCAGATTGTGAATTCTAATTATAAACTTTGAATTTAAAAATAAATTTTTGTATTTAACATTTTTAGAAAAAGTGTTTCATTTATTGATCACCAGTGAATAGGATTGATTGTGTGTGCATAAGGCAAAGTGATAAACATGTTTTGTTCTTTTAGTTTTGCTAAAGTGAATTAAGACCAGGGAAACACTTAGAGTTTTTTGATGGAGTGATGCCCTTTTACTCTAGAATATTTCTAGTTTAATTTTTGATACCTCACACATATTCTGGTAGACTTAGTTTGATTTTTCAAGTAATAAATAAGTTTTTCTTAAGGGATCACTGTTACCGTTAGAGTACTCAGTCGTAACAATTAATGTTATGAGAGTTCAGGTATCTGGCTGAAGTGAGGTATATTTTTGAATTTTGAGATTAGTTGTGTAATAACCAGGTACTTGATACGCATCGTGACAGTATAAATATACATATATATATACATATATATATATATATATATATATATATATATATATATATATATATATATTATATATAGATATATAGATATCCTGTTTACATGAATTCCACACCTCAAGTCCAGCAACAAAACCACAGAAAGATAATTGCATCTCGAAAGAAAAATGTTCTCCAGCTGTAAAGATTTTTCCCTCCCCGATATAGACATGAGGATCCCGAAATCTGTGTATTGGACTCCCCTGATGAAGGAAAGGAGAAATATTGCAATAGAGGGACAATGAGAACAAGGGGGTGAAACCTAAGTTGATAACAACAGATAATGGATGGTGGAAGGGAAGGGTACAATTAGGGAGGGAGGGGGTCACCACGATTATAAAGTATTTTCTTTTTATGTGGAGGAGAAAGAGCTGCCCCTTTTAGCCTCCTATATTTCCTCTCTGGCTAAACAGATCCTGTGATATTCAAAGGGACAAATAATGGATGAAAGGTTATATAATTATCTAAGGAAATATGTGCTTCTTCAACAGAGAAAGCAATGTTGCGAAGTGAATATGCTTGTTTTCTATAAAGAATAAAATTAAGATGGATACTTAGAGGATATAATTTTCTTTACATGCCGTGATAAGGGATTTTTATATTAAAAAAAACTGACACTATCAAAACCTGACAATTCCATTGAAGAAAATGGAAGATTCATAGAAACAGCAATACTAATAAAAAACAAAAATGATTTGTCCTCAGAGTACCTCCGGTAATCATATACTCCTTTCGTTTGTGTGCTTGTGTATGTATGAGAAATTTATGTATCTTTCCTTAACGGTCTGATAATTTTACTTTGTTTATCCTCGCTACTGTATATCTAATTTCTTGAAAGCTATGAAATTTCTCTCTCTCTCTCTCTCTCTCTCTCTCTCTCTCTCTCTCTCTCTCTCTCTCTCTCTCTCTCTCTCTCTCTCTCTCTCGTCGCGGGCGCGAGTACTATTATATTCAATTCAAATTTTGTTGTATTCTAGCAAAGAATTTTCAACTAATAAAGCCTCATCTATAGGGCAAATTTTGCTTCCACCGTCCAGAGAAATAAAGGAAAGGTAGTAAACGGGAAAAATGTTATCGGAATGTGATCAGCACCATAAGGGACACTAAACTCTCTCTTACTGAAAAAGGTCTGAAAACATTGACCAGTATAAAGTAGCTGAAGTTAATTGATAGGGCTGACAATGAGAAAAAGAAAGAGGAAGAGAGCACGGAAAACTGTGTATTATGTTGCAATAAGACTGAGAAAGCAGGGATTTCGCGAAATCCCTGAAATTTTCAAGGACTTCGTGAAATCACCAATTCACTCTGGGACATTTAATCCCCGAGGGGCTAGTACTAAACACAGCAAAACAGTGATTCATCTGAACTGTTTTGCCGTGTTTAGTACTAGCTTCTCGGGGATCAAATGTCCCTAAGTGTAATTGCTCACCTTTGATCCCCGAGGGCTAGTACTAAACACGGCGAAACACATTTGATCCCCCGAGGGGCTAGTACTAAACACAGCGAAACAGTGTAGATGAATCACTGTTTCGCCGTGTTTAGTACTAGCCCCTCGGGGATCAAATGTTCCTAAGTGAATTGGTGATGTCACGAATTCCCTGAAAATTTCAGGTATCGCGTGAAATCTATGGTTTCCCAATCTTACTGTAACATACACAAGTCAATGAATCTGTCTCGGAAATGAAAACACGATTGTGTTATGATATCAGTTATCTCATTTCTGACAAATCGAAATATGGTTTCCAAGCTAAAACGGTAAGATGTTTTATATATTTGTTCAGTTCAGAATGATAAAATATTCATGTTCCTTTACAGTCCAGGACATTCATAATGCAAGGCGCATTTATGGTTAGGTACTTTCAAATGAAATTTCCTGGCAGTAGTAAGTGTTCGGATACCTGTTGAAATGTATTAGATCTTTGCACGAGTGCATTTCTTTAGCGCTCCGCCTGGTTGTCTACCTTCTCAAAATGTAAATTCAGTTCCTTGAGTTATTTATTAATATGTTTTGCTCCGGTTCAGCAACACAATCTGGTCAAAATGTTGTTTGACCCACGTGATTACAGACTTTTCCAAAACCGATTAATATGATATCATTTAACCATTAATAATATAATGATATAATCGATAACATCATAACAAAACCATGCTGAATAATAAAATGAGAGTTTTAAATATTGTGTTTATATAGGTAAATTTTACCAAATGCAGCGTTTGAAAGTACATAGACCATATAAGTGCATATTTCATACAATAATCATGACGAGGGAAAGATCACAGTATTGGTGAGAGCCGTGGTTTTATAGACCATAGCCAATGAAGAAAAGACAACAGTGCAAATAAACATATAGAAACCTAATTTATTTCTTCTCCGGAAAAGATAACAAGCAGCATCAATAAGCACAGTAAACTCAAAGGAATGGGAATAATGATCAGATGAAGAAATAAGGAAATCAATATGCATTTGAGGTACGTCTGCAGCTTTACATCAAGTGATCGGAACATTCGTAATTGACTCGAATCGCTGATACTGTGGTTTCTAATGTAAATGCTTAATGAGTGGACGCAATCAGACAGTTACACTGGAGTAATGAGGAGCCATGAAGGCCATCCATTAATGAACACTAAAATGAGATACACCAAAATAATTGCCATTGACCAAAAGGGCTCACTGAAGGAGGCCAGTCTGCAGACTTGGGAGAATAGTGCCAGATACACAGAATGGTTATTGATGTAAATAGAAGAAAGATGATAGTGAAACAGAAAGAAAAAATGTCGATGAGAAAGAGGAAGAAGTGAATCAAAATAAATGGGTAAGAGTGACACAATGAGTAATCAAGATGGGATAGTAAGAGGTAAAAAAAAATAACATCTTCCAGTTGCCAGACAATTGGAGCACGGATTTATTTGAGACGCTGGATACATCGTGTTGAAAAATGGATGGTTTCTTTTGGCGCTTTTGTTTCCACCTCTTCAATGTCTGGTGCAATTTCAATCATGTTTGTTGCAGTTTTTCTGGCTTTTTCCCAAATGAGAGAAAAGATGTCTTCCCCCCTGCACTTTTTGAGGGTTTCCAGTGTAGCATCACAAGTGATCTTTGCAGTCATCACGTCAACATCATGACCCTGCAGGTATCTAGCCAAGTCATTTGTGTTGGAAAAGATCACTTTTAAAGTGTGCAAGCCAAGGATGAACTGGAACTCAAGCATAGCTTTGACAAGACCCTTTGCATCCAGGGAAGTTTTGGCATCTTTTTCCTAAGACAACTCTATTAGAACAAGTAGGATTCTCTCAGGTTGTTGCTCTACAGCTTTCACAGCCTTCCATCTACAGGACTAGCGTGTCGCACTTAGAGACTTCAATTTGATGTATGGACTGTATGGTGTTGGGTCAATATCTGGCATGTGTACAGAACGGAGAACAGTCTCTCGCTTAGGTGTATTAAAGAAGTTTTGGATGGACTGGACAACTCCAAGAGCATTCCTGATGACAGTATTTTCCTGCAATGTATCCTGTAGTGCAAGGTTGAGTAAGTGCCCATAACAGTGGACATAGATGGCCTTGGGTGCAACCTCTTGCACTCTTGTAGCCACACCTTTCTCTTTGCCACTTATGTTAGATGCCCCATCATAGCACTGGCCAACTACATCCTCAATTCTCAGCTCCATTTTGTGTAGTACATCCAATACCAGTTGGAAGAGTGCCTTTCCCTTTGCAGACTTTACTTCATGGAAGCCAACGAAGGTTTCTGCTGGCTGACCATTGTGTATATAGTGCAAACACACAGACACTTGCTCCTTGTTGCTGACATCTGTTGTTTCATCTACTATGAGGCTAAACTTCCCAGTTTTTCCCACAGCTTTAAATATGTCCTTTAAAACAAGGTCAGATGCAATATTTAGAATCTCATTCTTGATGTTTGGTGAGAGCCACTGCTGATGTGTTGCCAGCTGAGAAGTTAATCTCTCGGCAAGCCATGGGATGTCCCTACATCGAAGATGCAAAAGTTCTATCAAGTTTCCTCGATTTACCTCTGAATCCTGTCCAATGCTGGACCTATCTTCTGAATGCCCTCTTTGGGGAATGTTTTGTTGTGCAGTGAAAAGGATGGACTCGACAATCACTCTGAGATAGGCTCCGTTCTTTTGGACCATGTCTCTGTGAGCATTATCAAGTTGGACCAAAACTGACGTTTCTTGTCTTTTGTTTCTCTTCAGTGCAATCCATTTTGACATGGCTAATTTGTGACTGTTGCTCTGAGCATGCTTTGCCAGTCTTTCAGGCTTTTTCCAGTTGCTGAATGCAAAGGAATGATCACTGAGAAATTTTTCACAGGGGAAGCACACAATTGATGGTGAGACCCGAGCGTCTCTCTCTCTCTGTCTCTCTCTCTCTCTCTCTCTCTCTCTCTCTGCCTCTTGCACGACATAAATTATTTGTTCATAATATTAGCTTGTAACATATTCTATAACTACCTTACATATTATATATACTCTCAGTTGTAATGGTAATTCACATGCGATTATTTATTATTTGGTTACAAATACAGGTTTATATTTATTTTTATTCTTGTGCTTATTAAAAAAAAAGCTTTCCCGAATGCCCAAATATCTCAAACATTTGCCCGACAAGTTTATTTTTACTTTTATTCCTATTATTTATTTATATTTTTATTCATTATTATTTTTTTTATATAAAATAAAAAAATCCTTCCCCGAATGCCCGAATATCTCGACCGATTTGCCCGATCTTTAGCCGATTCCCGGACCCAGGCGGGGCAACTGCCCCCTCTGGGCCCCCTGGCTGGTACGCCTATGGCCTGGACCCGACCAAGGTCTAGAGAGAATAGTCTATACTCTCTAAACATAGGACCCAACCACGTGCGACGGAACAAAGGAATTTCATCTTTTATAGCGCCGTTAAGTGATTACATTTTATAATCTATTATGATTCACGTGTGCCCATGGTTGTAATTAATTTTTGAACTGTTGTTATTATTTGTTAAGTAAATGTAGCTAATCGTTAACCGGGTATAATTACAGCTTACAGTAACTTGACGAAGGTAAATAATCAAGGTTAGCATTCGCAGTCTTTTCATTCTTCTCAGTTTTTTGTATTATTGTCACCTATTTTATAGAAGTCCGTCGCGGTGCCAGGCCGGCAACTAGCAGTGATATAATTAATTTATGACTTCATCGTCTTAAAAGCCAAAATTTCAGTCTAATTTTTCAATCCATAATAGGGAGAGGACTGTGCCCGTAGACTTATACATGCAGCGGTGCGCCAATTTTACAAATACAAATATGTATATATATATATATATATATATATATATATATATATATATATATATATATATATATATATATATATATATATATATATATATATATATATACATATACATATATATACATATATACACTTTTACCCATCTATATATCAGTTTTCAAGTAAAAATGAGTTTCATGAAACAACAATTAGAAATGCAAATTACCTCTCTTTCCACTCAGCTAAGCCGAAATCTCAAGACCTTATCTTCAGTCGCTCATCTCTGTGGCAAGTCATTCCGAAATACATGACAGTCTGATGGCAGATATTGCCAGCTCTAATATCCAGGATGTGAAATCACCGGGACATCTGATAGTGTCGAGATACAGCCATTACTTAACGAGGCATTCCCCGGAAACTACCAGATTTCTCGCAACATCATATATTATCATTTCTGGATTTCAATGCACTTGATATTTCGTGAGACACATATCACATCCAGAGAGAGAGAGAGAGAGAGAGAGAGAGAGAGAGAGAGAGAGAGAGTTTCCTAAGACTAACAAGAGTGAATATAAGTAGGGTTATGAGGTACATGTATAGGATGATAAAGCTGAGTGGTACAATAATATAGGTAATAAAGGAACCGAAGAATAGGGAATCAGTGGTAAGGAAAAGGTACTAAAGGTAGAGGTTAAAGGAAAAAAGGCGAGAAAGAAAAACTAATCGAATCTGCGTTGGGAACAAAAGGGGGAAAAGTATTTGTAGATGAAAAAGTATTGCAAAGAATAAAACAAATGAATCTGAACATAATGAAGGACAAAGCAGCTGAACACCTGACCTGTCAGAACTTGGGGAAGGGTGAGGAAGAGGGGAAGGAGAGTTCTAAAAGATCCAACTACGGAAGAAGTGAAGAGGGAAAAATTTTAAAACTGTGAAATAATGAATTGTGTAAAATAAGAGAGAGTACAATAAGTTATCAACGGAAAGGCAAGATGTTAAATCTGCCAAGGAAGAAGCAAAAAAAAAAAAAATCCCATAGGCCCATTTTACAAAGCAGGAAACGTTATCTTTTTAGGATTAACACCGATGAAGACAGCCCTCGTAAAACTATTGAGATGGCTTTGTCTGTCCGCCCTCGCTTTTTCTGTCCGCCCTCACATCTTAAAAACTACTGAGGCTATACGGCTGCAAATTGGTATGATGATCATCCACCCTCCAATCATCTAACATACCAAATTGCAACCAACTAGCCTCAGCAGTTTTTATTTGATTTATGGTTAAAGTTAGCCATGATCCTGCGTCAGGCACCGCTATAGGTGCCAACAACACAGGCCACCACCAGGCCGTGGCTGAAAGTTCCATGGGTCTCGGCTGAGAGTATCACGGGCCGTGGCTGAGAGTTTCATACAGCATTAAACGCTGTACAGAAAACTCGATTGCTCTTTACTTGTTTAAATCATCTTGACGGCCAGCGGAAGGGGAGTCGGCAACTAAGCTTCCTTCCAATCATAGAAGGGATTTCTGCGGCAAAGGGAGTGGCTTAATGAAACTTGCAACACTCTTATACATTGATTCTCAGTTATTCCTCCCGTGATCCACCTTTTGTTCTGCTGAGATTGCGCCAGATAGATGATCGTTAATCGTAAATATACGTTTATCTTCAAGGAGACACCAATTCCAGCTAACCATTCTAGGAAGCCAGATATGCTTACCAGGGTTAACTCAAAGAATTTACTGAAGGCCTCGTCTCGGAGTTTTCTAAAATTCGTGGAGTGAGGGTTCCTGCAAAGCTTCGAAAACTCGCTAGTGTTAGAACTCTGACTGAGAATCTGGCCGTGAAGACAAAGGGTGTGGAACGAGAGGCGAAGGGATGGCATGAAATCACGAGTGGAAATACGTGGGAAAAACGGGGAATTAAGAAACATGTCAGAAGGTGGTCTTTCGCGACCATAATAATGCCGATGCGTCATCTTTCTTTTTCTCCCCTACACCTGTCAGAAGCCCGTGATTTAGGTTATCCTTTGCACTTCAGTGCGTGAAAACAGGTAATAAAAGAAAATATTAACTCTTAGAGTTCATTCCCCCACCTCTTATTTTTTGTTTTTAACCTTCTCATCCATTGCCTTTCAAAATGAAAGGTAGATATGTTACAGTAAGACTGTGAAACCACCCTGAAATTTTCAGGGAATTCATGAAATCACCAATTCACTTGGGGATATTTGATCCCTGCGAGGCTAGTACCAAACATGGCAAAACAGTGATTCATCTACACTGTTTCGCCATGTTTAGTACAAGCCCCTCGAGGATCAAATGCACTTAGGAACATTTGATCTCCGAGGAACTATCACTAAACACGGCGAAACACATTTGATCCCTGAGGGCCTAGTACTAAACATGGTGAAAGAGTGATTCATCTACACTGTTTTGCCATGTTTAGTACTAGCGCCTCGAGGATCAGATGCACTTGGACATTTGATCCCCAGGGGACTGGTACTAAACACGGCTAAACCCATTTGATCCCCAAGCGGCTAGTATTAAACAGGCAAAACAGTGATTCATCTACATTGTTTTGCCGTATTTAGTACTAGCCCCTCGAGGATCAGACGCACTTAGGGACATTTGATCATCCACCAGGGACATCTGATCCCCGAGGGACTAGTACTAAACACAGCAAAACACATTTGATCTCCGACAGGCAAGTACTAAATGGGCGAAACAGTGATTCATCTACACTGTTTTGCCGTGTTTAGTACTAGCCCCTCGAGGATCAAATGCACTTAGGGACATTTGATCCCCAAGGGACTGGTACTAAACATAGCTAAACCCATTTGATCTCCGAGCGGCTAGTACTAAACAGGCGAAACAGTGATTCATTAACATTGTTTCGCCATATTTAGTACTAGCCCCTCGAGGATCAGACGCACTTAGGGACATTTGATCGTCCATCAGGGACATCTGATCCCCGAGGGACTAGTACTAAACACAGCAAAACACATTTGATCCCCGACAGGTTAGTACTAAACGGGCGAAACAGTGAGTCATCTACACTGTTTTGCCGTGTTTAGTACTAGCCCCTCGGGGATCAAATGTACTTAGGGACATTTGATCCCAGAGGGACTTGTACTATACACGGCGAAACACATTTGATCCCCGAGGGGCTAGCACTAAACACTGTGAAGCAGTGTAGATGAATCACTGTTTTGCTGTGTTTAGTGCTAGCCCCTCGGCTATTAAGTGTTCCTAAGTGAATTGTTAATTTCACAAATTCCCTGAAATTTTCATGGATTTCGTGAAATCCCTGGGTTCACAATCTTACTGTAACAGATATACTGTGAGCTAGCAAGAGCAAGAGGCCACACTGTTACAAGAACAGCTTAATTTAGACAGCAGCGAAAAGGCTCCATCTTCTATTTTTCCTGTTCCCTCAGTTAAGATAAGGTATTGAAATCCCGGCTTCTTTTAGCCAAAATGGAATCTTTTTCTCTTGAGCAGTGACATAATTTTATTTTTAGGACAAATCCCGACAGAAATGAACAGGAGAGATAAACAGGTTTTTTCAGTCTCTGAACTGGGACATAATATTTTTTTTTTTAGGTTTCTGCAGTGCTTATTATAAGATTTTTTCCTTTAATGAATTAGCTCTTTCGCCTAAAACAAATTTTATCTCCATTATCATCGTTTTTTAGGTGGGTTGGAATATATCTTCCTTTTTACAAAGACTGAACGTTTTCCTATTGTTATGAACTATGAACTACATAAATGAAAAAAGTATTTTTCAGTCTTTCAGAAATTTTTGTAAAGGCTGATTAATTGACCACCACTTTTTGCTATGTTTGTGAAGAAAAGAATTTCAATCAACTTATCTGCTGAATATTTTTCGAATGTCCGATTTCGGTAATTTAAAAACTTTATCATTTTAATGAAATGAATAAAAAACCAAAGTTCGATTATTAAACGAAAATCACGTTTCCTTCGATACTTTTTGCAGCTTTTTCTGTTCCTGCTATTGAATGCATGCCACTGTCCTTTTCCATTTCCTGATGCACCTGGTACCGTTCACTCTCCCGTCCCTGCACCCTCCATCTCTCTCTCTCTCTCTCTCTCTCTCTCTCTCTCTCTCTCTCTCTCTCTCTCTCTCTCTCTCTCTCTCTGTAAGCAGTTTTATGCACAGAGAATATTTGTATCATTTGAATAGTGAGATTGCGTGGAAAGCATAGAATCTAGTAGAGAATGGCAATCTACTGATAGGAAGAATAAGCAAACAAGTAAAAAATGCGCCAAAGTTTCTTCGGCGCAATCGAGTTTTCGGTACAGCGTTATCTCAGCCACGGCCCATGAAACTCTCAGCCGCGGCCCATGAAACTGTCAGCCACGGCCCGGTGGTGGACTGCGTTGTTGGCACACATAGGGGTGCCAGACACACGATCATGGCTAACTTTAACCTTAAATAAAATAAAAACGACTGAGGCTAGAAGGCTGCAGTTTGGTATCTTTGATGATCGGAGGGTGGATGATCAACATACCAGCTTGCAGCCCACTAGCCTCAGTGGTTTTTAAGAGCTGAGGGCGGAAAGAAAAGTGCGGACGGACAGACAAATAGCCATCTCAATAGTTTTCTTTTACAGAAAACTAAAACTGGAGAAAGCGTAAAGTAAAAGAGAAATGTACCCGGAAAACGACTTATGCGAGATACATAGCGAACATTTTGTTGCTAACTTGTAGTTCTGATTTCATAAAACTTCCCTTTTCATATTTACTGAAGACGAAATGGAAAAGGGCAATTAACAATTCGAGACGAGTCATTTGTAGTTTTGACTTTTGTGACGATTTCTCTAGGAATGGTAGATGTTAGTGAAACTGAATGATGCAATATGAATGAGCGAAAACACAGTTAAATAACAACATGCTGCATATATAAAAAAGTTTAAAAAAACTTATAAAACACAATTGAGAACTGTTGAAACTGCACTTAAAGTACTATAGTTTCTGATTTCGATTGTTATTTTTTTTTTTATTTCTGGTCTTCTACGCTCTTATTTATTAGCATAGGAATAAAACCAAAAAAAAAAAAACAGTTGAAAGGAATAAAACCATTAAAATACAAGTTTATTATTATTTTCTTAAAATTTTGCAAGCATTACTTTTCTTGTCAAAACCATTAGCATTCGACTAAAAGAACAGGCCTACGTTTAATACTGATGTTAACCTGTTGTCTATTTCGATAAAAACTAAGGTTAATTCTCGAGCGCTGTCGAAATAAACGTGGATAAAAAAAAAAAATTAAAAGCCTCCTATATTAGCAAGGAAATCTGATACCAGAGTCGTAAGCAACGATAACAATAAAATGCAAAATAAGAACATTAGCAAAACCCCTGGTTTCACTCTACGCCAAACCTTTCCTTTACAACCGTTCTACAACGAAATAATCGCGAGAAAAACATAGCTTACGACATGGAGATACAAACTTGAACCTTATTTCGAAAATCTCATTTCCACTAATATCATTTCCTCTCGGAAAATAATATGACGAGGAAGACCCAGTGTGAAGAGACGTCTCGAAAAGCATAACACCCCGTCTTTCTAAGCAGTTCTCAGAATCTGCTTACACCTGGAAAAAGGGCAAATATAACAAGTATTTGAACGCATTAGGGAAGACATACAGTCACAAGGCAAACACCATCGGTAAAATATGAATTAACTATTATGTCTGAGACTAAGGCATAATAAGGGTCAACTGACAGGGTTGTTCAAAGGGGTCTATTTTAAGCTCTTTCAATGAAGTAATTTCTTTCTGTTTCTGCCCTCTAAGACACTCATCTATGTACGTAGATATAAAATTCTGTAATAAAAAGTTACCATTGTTTTGATGATCAGTAATTCATTTCAGTTTTAAAAAATTCATAAATATTCAGCTCCTTTTTTTTATATACAAATGCCATTAGTTAACCAAGTATTTATTATTGCAGTCTTCATTTCCAAAATCATTACAACTCGTCCAAAATCTCACCGAGTATTTTCTCGGATAGGTATCCTCATTTCTCTAGAAATCCAGACATGCACACAAATATATATATATATATATATATATATATATATATATATATATATATATATATATATATATATATATATATATATACGAGTATATATATATATATATATATATATATATATATATATATATATATATATATATATATATATATATATACAGAGAGAGAGAGAGAGAGAGAGAGAGAGAGAGAGAGAGAGAGAGAGAGAGATAATCAATACACAATCACGTGTGGAACAGAAATAAATTTCTGACTCACATCAAGATCGAACCCAGGTCTTTCAATTGAAAGACAAGGGCGCTGCCCACTAGGCCATACAAGTCTAAAAGAAATTGGAACCTGAGAGCAACTGCACCCAAGGAATTACCTGGGCAAGCTAACTGCTTGAATACCAGCGAGTTTTCCCCAATTTCCCGACTCAGCAATGACCCAGTTGACAGCATTTCATTCGAATTATCCCTTCTGAGTGTGTGTTCAAAAATTAAATGAGACGGTTAGATATGTATCAGACCTAAAAAAAGCTACATTACGATAGTTTGTGCATTAACATTTCTAGGTATCATTATACCTAATTCGTCATCAAATTAACGCAATCAACAGAATGAACATCAACCTGCCGTAAATATTACGAGAATGATCCCTTAATTAACTGGCTATTTCCGTTTTTACTGCAAAATTAACGCCCGTGATTGAGCCTGAAACTGGTGTCGACATTTCACAGGTACAGAGGGTGATTTTTGATTTGTGATGTTGATAATCTTTAGTAACCACCACGAGTAGCGTAACTAAAGGGCGAAGGGGGGGGGGGGCGTGTGTGGAGTGGTCCGCCCCGGGCGGCACTGTCCGGGGCGGGAGGTGCACTCTGGCATCTTTTGGGCAGGTCTGGTCTGGCATAATTCTAGATTTAATACTCAGTTGGACTTTGATGTTGTTATTAGCGAATTCGCTTTTTACAAAGCTCGTAGGGTTCCGTTGTAAATCTACTGTGTTGTTTTTGTTTTAGCTTTATGAAATAAAATAAATGATTGAGAGCTGATGTTAAGGCTTAAAATGTGCGTATAATGTTCACCACATGCGTACCTTTTAGCACGGGAATGAGGCGGCACTTTCAGTTACGCCACTGAACACTGCGGATAAGAATATTGCAGAAATTCACAATGATTATTTTTCTTAAACAGATACTCTCGTGCCCCTGACATGAAAGGTACACAAGGAAAAATAGAAAATATAGATATACATGCAATGAAGATACTGAATGGAAGTAGGGACAGGCTAATATAACTGTAGACAACGGACGCAATGAAATTAGAACACATATATGCGTGACACGAACATCAAAATTTACCATGAATATATATACTGTAAGACTAAATTTGGCAAGCAGAGTATCTCTGTTGTTTCATTATTTTTCAGGGAGACAGAGAAAAAACTAACAAATGTTTAACCAAGTTGTTTATATCGTTCATTATTATGATGTGTAGTATTTACACAGAGCAATCTCTTCAGTAATATATATATTCCACTCTTTACACTGATGAGTGCTTCAAATATACATCATTACATATATCCTACACATACAAATGACAGAATGTATGTATAAATTACCCCTCTTTGGTATCGGACCAAAGAATCTAGATATTCCAAGGAGGAAAATAGGATTCTGTGCTCAGCGGTTTTCCCTAATTCGTTTTTCATACATCAAATGAAAAGTTTCACTCCTCTCTCTCTCTCTCTCTCTCTCTCTCTCCTCATCTCTCTCTCTCTCTCTCTCTCTCTCTCTCCTCTCTCTCTCTCTCTCTCTCTCTCTCTCTCTCTCTCTCTCTCTCTCTCTATATATATATATATATATATATATATATATATATATATATATATACAGTATATATATATATATATATATATATATATATATATTCATTTATATATATATGTGTGTGTTTGTGTATTTGCGTGTGGGTATGTGTATGAGAGAGGACACACACAGCCATCTTTACGATTAAGTTGTTCCCAACTTATATGAAAACCACACCAAACTGACTCACATAATAGATTACATAGGTATGATAGAACTGATGTCCTTCCAATCGCGACAAAGCATCAGAAATTGCGCACTGACTGTGATCATGTTATATATAAATAAAAATGAATGTTAACTGCAGAAGCATAAAACGCAACACCCTCCATTTAACTTGGTACGTTTCATCCTACACTCGATAGATTCCCCCTGTGTTCGAGATCTTAATTGAATGCAGCGACCGTCATTGGATTCAGGTATCAGCGTCATTCGTGTGATGTGTTTTACGCAAGGTGCAACAGAGGATCCTGATTCGGAAGTCTACGAGTGACAGTTGCTCTTTCCACCTACAGGCTAAGCACGTCCGCGTCAGGATGTAGAATTTAAACACTTTTACTCCCTGTTTAATTTCAGAGAGAGAGAGAGAGAGAGAGAGAGAGACGAGAGAGAGAGAGAGAGAGAGAGAGAGAGAGAATCGACTTACTCGCAGTTGTATGAAAAACGTTCCATTGCATTACCATGAAACAAGTATGTGAGACCCCTATATATTCTTCTCCACTATGCTATATTGATAACATAGTTTCCTTATGCTGTAATATTTACTTAATTTTCTGGTCTACAAAATATTTTATGACAAAATAACTTAGTTGTTCGTCATTTAGTGTTTTTTAATTAATTATATAATAAGTTTTCTTTTACGTTCCAGCGGCAAAACTAAACCTCATTTTATGACTGTATCCATTTTTACAATCCGAATTGTTCTCTTATCAAGAATTCTTTTCTCGCTTTTCATAAACAATAAAAACCTGGAAAAATTACAGAAGCTGTAAAATGAAAAGTAAAATTTCTACATGAGATTAATATGCTAATAATTAGTAAGTGTAAATTTATATTTTCCGATTTATAACAAAAACCATCAGAGAACCGCAGCAGTTATGTATTCTAGGTTTCCTTTAATAGCACCCTTCAGTAAGACTTAGTAGCGAAGCTTTTTTCTTTAAACAACCTCAGTGAGATCACGGATGATGAGAGAAAACGGAAAGTATTATTTGTGGATTTACTTATTTCCAAAGGTTATTTGAGGAGAAAATTACGATTTCTATAATGACTCGTTACATAGATAATAAAAATAAAATGGTACTTTAGTTACAAGAAGAAAACTCATTTCTGAACCCCGGATTACAAAGCTGATTTAGAAGACCGTTCGAAAAGGATTTCCCACAAGTTAGTAAGTCTGGAACTTCTCTGAAAGGATATAGAGACCCCCAAGAGATTCCTTTTATATTCCATTATGAGTGGAAAGATACAATTGGTAAATGTATAAGCATTTACAGTGAAAGGAGTATTAATATAGCTAAGTAATTTGCTTTCAGTGAATGGATTACATTCATTTCAACAAAGTCCTTGATCTTTTTCAAATGAATGAGCGCAATCTTGTCATTGCGTTAATATATCAGGATATGAAACAGAATCCAATAAGAATGTATAAGAGCTTTCAAAATTGGGTAATACCATCCTTGAGGCCTTTCAGGCATAGATAATTCGAAAGTCATTTTAGGAAAGATTTTTGATGAATAGGTATTCAGATTTGAGTGTCTCATACCTGAATGTAGAATTAATTATTCGGGAGTCTACTATTTTCAGCACAGCAAAATAATACCAACTGTTTTCAAACGAATGCCAACACTACTTCAATATGTAATTTGGATTTAAAGGAGAATAAAATTAAGTGAAAAAGCGTGGATGTAAATGGTCTCTGGGCGGAGTCGTTACTAGTCATAACAATATTAACAAGTGGAAAAACTTGCCAAAGTTTCTTCGGCGCAATCGAGTTTCTATACAGCGTAAACTTGCAGCCACCGCCCGGTGGTTGGCCTGTCCTATATCGTTGCCAGACGCACGATCATAGCTAACTTTAACCTTAAATCAAATAAACCGTACTAAGCCTAGAGGGCTGCAATTTGGCATGTTTGATGAATAGAGGGTGGATGATCAACATACCAATTTGCAGCCCTATAGCCTCAGTAGTTTTTAAGATTTGAGGGCGGACAGAAAAAGTAATGACATAAAACTAAAACAAACTTTATATTTAACTGACACAAAAACTTAACTATTATTAACACGTTCATTACATTGGGAAAGGAAATCTCAAATGGAGGTTGGTGATATGAATTGTCCCTTTGTTTAAGGTGAAGTTAACAGAGGCGGCAGCAGGAATTATAGAGATGACATCGCACATTTTACAAGGAAGGAACATGGAAGTGTTTTTAGCTGGAAAGTAAGACATGTCAAAAGTAGTAACATGGGAGGAGCACGGATTGTTGGTACAAGGAACTTGTCAATAACGTTTACAGTGAGTATTTCGGGTTCATTGAACAGGTCTATTAAAATAAAAAAAACAAAAGTGGTTTCCGAGAACAACGCAGAAGGTAATAGCAGTCAAATAGAAAATTAACTTTATATACATATATATAGATATATATACACATAGTATATATAAACTTTATACATAATTGTTCTGTGCACTAATACAATTAATAACAGGACCTCGTTTAAACCTAGATGGTATCTAGCAGAGATATTTATTCTTGAAAAGTTACAAGCTTTCCAGGGAATGAAACAGTCAGTCCTGGGACGTTTGTAACTTTTCCTGAATAAATATCTCCGCTAGATAACATTCAGTATAATGAAGTCCTGTTATTTTAATATATATATATATATACATATATATATATATATATATATATATATATATATATATATATATATATATATATATATATATATATATATATATATATATATAGGTGTGTATGTGTTTGTCTGCGTGTGTTTATGACGAAAATAAGTTAAAACTATTTTACCTAACCAGCTACAGTATCGATAGCTTTAATACCACAACAATTATTGGAATGAATGTTTGTGGAGTACTTTAGTGTCCTGAAAAATAACATTTAATTTGTTTTATAAAAACACAGAAAAAGACCTTGACTGAGCTCCGCATTCCCCGATGAAAATAAATATTAAAACATTTCATAAATTCCAAATTGGAACACTTTATCATTCCCGTTCGGAATTATTTTATGAATACGTATCAAAAGAATGAAAGAACTAATTCAGCTTAGATATTTTCATCAGAAAGCACGAATTGGAAAAGGTCGTTTTATTTTCAGCATGCACATTTCAATTTCCTTCTGAAAAATTCTATAGTGATGAAAACTATGATAAAAATTTTTGCTAAAGAATACAGCACAAAATGCTGAAATGTACATAGTACTCGTAAATATTCACTTTCGTACTGAAAACTTATGAATAATATGTATACTCGTGACAAAGACTTTCGAGCTAAAACATGAGAATACTGTATGAACGTAACATTTCCTTCCGGTGTAGTAAAACAGTTTTAGTTTTCTCTAAAAGAAAACTATTGAGATGGTTTTGTCTGTCCGTCCGCACATTTTCACTCCGCCCTCAGATCTTAAAAACTACTGAGGCTAGAGGGCTGCAAATTGTTATGTTGATCACCCACCCTCCAATCCTCAAACATACTATATTGCAGCCCTCTAGCCTCAATAGCTTTTATCTAATTTAAGGTTAAAGTTAGCCATGATCGTGCGTCTGGCAACAATATAGGACAGGCCACCACTGGGCCGTGGTTAAAGTTTCATGGGCCCCGGCGCAAACAGCACTATACCAATATCACCGAAAGATAGCTCTATTTTCGGTGGCCTTAATTATACGCTGTACAGAAAGCTCGATTGCGCTGAAGAAACTTCGGCGCATTTTTACTTGTTTTCTTTAGATTGGGATTTAAGAAATTTCTGTTGTTCGTGATTTTACGTGGAAAAATAATTACACTGAACGACGCTGGTGCCTGAATCCAGTGATGGTCGCTGCATTTATTGAAGATCTCGAACACAGGGGGATCTGTTTACCACCTCTGATGATGAAAGCGAATTAATTCATACTCATTTTACTCTATAATATAAAGCGACCACCGCCAGTGAGAAATGTATGAGACTAAGATGCAATTGCTCATTAAAATCGTGGCCCTTTTTGGGGGTATCGGTTGTTGGACCAGAGCAGGTATAAGAGGGTTTATTCTTGTAAAAACATTAACCTAATTATCAATTAGTAAGTTTATCCTGAGATAACTGCTCCGACAAAAACAACAATGATAATGATAATCATAAAGAAATTTAATGACATGCACTTAGCATAAACGAACAAGCAGACTTATGTTTCTTTCCAGAAATGCATTGGATTGCTCAGGTTGGACAATAACGAATGGGACCAGAGATAACGCTAACGACACCCAGTGATCACAGCAATTTGTCAACAGACCTAAGGGATGGAGGGAGAAAGCTGAATATTACCACTTTTGCTCTAACTTGTGTTATTCAGAGCTACTATTATGTGCTTTTTCATGTCTCTGTTTTTCGCTACAGCGTTGTCTTCTCTTGGTACACGCTTAAACTGTTATTCAATCATTGTATTTCTTAAAGGAGATTGATACCAGACTAAAAGACAGGAGGGAATCAGTTTTCTCTGACTGTGTGACAGAGTGCAACAGTTCAGAAGTAAGCAAAGGAAAGTGAGAGCAAGAAAAGTAAAATGAAGAGAGGACTGATCCAGTTACCATTTCTTGTCTCTCGAAGTTCTTCCCCTCCCCTTCCCTTTTTGGTCTAGGAGTTCATCGGAATGCGTGGGAAAGGTACAATAAAAAGTGGCTGCGAGGTAAACCCCATGCGAAGAATAACTTCACATCTTAGTCTGGTTATTGTCACACCATTTCACTCAGATAAATTACTTTTAGAGTATCCGGCAATAAAACAGAATTCTCAGGGGCATCGAAATCTTGTTTGGCGGTAACCGGCAATAATTGTCAAAGGGGTAAAGTCTTGTATAGCCGTGTCGCTTTCTACATACGTGAAACTTTTTTTTAGGAGCAAAGTGGAAAATATTTTGGATTTAAAAAAAAATCCATTTGTATTAACGAATTCAAGCCAAAATAACTCAGTTCTTTCCACTGCACTTTTTATACTCGACGTCATCATCATTCTACCAAGAATTCACGTTGCAAAACAGGCCACGAGGGCTTGGTGTCCTATTAAGAAATTTTATAGTTCAAAGTTACACGAGTAACTCAGCAATTTTATTCCTACGTTCATTAGGTGTCAAGTTTATTGGTCGTTTTAGTTTTCTGTAAGAGAAAACTATTGAGATGGCTTTTTCTGTCCGCCCTCAGGTCTTAAAAACTACTGAGGCTAGAGGGCTGCAAAATTGTATGTTGATCATCCACCCTCCAATCATCAAACGTACCAAACTGCAATCCTCTAGCTTCAGTAGTTTTTATTTTATTTAAGGTTAAAATTAGCCATATTCGTACGTCTGGCACCGCTGTAGGCACCAACAACACAGGCCACCACCGGGCTGCGGCTGAAAGTTTCATGGGCCGCGGCTAAGAGTTTCATGGGCTGTGGTTGAAAGTTTCATACAGCATTTACGCTGTACAGAAAACTCGATTGCGCATTTGTTTTACTTGTTATTGTTCCAGCTTCTTTCGAGGCAGAGGGGACGATTTAATTATATTATAAAGGTTCTTTCGATAAAAAGATGTGAGACTCACCAACTGCGCTACTGCTTTCATCTCGGCTTTTAGTGATGACAAGAAAAACTTCTAAGAAAGGCCTGTCTGTCCCAGAGCTAGTTTCAAGGTAATTTTCTTTCCATTTTACCTACCTAAAACTCTCTACAAAGTAAGAGAATCTAATGATAATCAAAGAATATAGAACTAATAATCAAAATTCTTGTGCAACAGCTGTAAAAAATACTTGCCCAGTAATTTTAAAAAATTAAAATTTTTGAAAGCATAATTACCAGAATGACGTTAATCCAGATACTGTAAGCGTAAGCAGTAAAACGTTGCAAACAAAACTAACCTATCATAAAATTATCCAAAAAATAGCGCGAGACAGTATAGATTCAGAAACTAAATGGTCACTTTATTTTAGTAAAGACCTTAAACAGAACAATCGAACGTTTTTCAAGAACAGACCAACAAATAACTGCCAGATTTTATAGCATGAAAGCAAAAGAGCGCGCAATGTGGTGCATGCATAATGCGGCGATAAATTCAAAGCAAGACAACTGAAAAAAAGTAGGCAGACATATCATCATGTCTTAGACGCCGCGCTCATTTCTTCTGTACACAATGCAAAAGTTCTTTTTGAAGTTCTCATCAAATCTCTCTCTCTCTCTCTCTCTCTCTCTCTCTCTCTCTCTCTCTCTCTCTCTCTCTCTCTCTCTCTCTCTCTCTCTCAGACCGGCCAATGAAGAATAAGAGGGATTTATTTCTGGTGATAGAAATTCATTTCTAGCTATAATGTGGTTCGGATTCCACAATAAGCTGTAGGTCCTGTTGCTAGGTAACCAATTGGTTCTTAGCCACGTAAACTAAACCTAATCCTTCGGGCCAGCCCTCTCTAGGAGAGCTGTTAATCAGCTCAGTGGTCTGGTTAAACTAAGGTATACTTAGCTTTCTCTCTCTCTCTCTCTCTCTCTCTCTCTCTCTCTCTCTCTCTCCTCTCTCTCTCTCTCTCGTGGGCCAAATCATCAGCTCTAAAGAATTCTAAGTTTTCATTTCTCATCCTTCTCCATCTGCCTCGCCTACCTTTCCCACCCCCAATATAGACTTCACAGGATCCTTGACGGAAACTGGGGGATTATTTACATACGGCTCTTAAGACCTTCGCCTACTGGGTTCGAAACCAAATACCGTGTTTGATCTCTTAAAAGGGTTTTAGGAGTCGGAGAAACAAACCATTGAATAGTTTTATAGAAGGAAATTGCTCTCACTATGTTAGAAAAGAGACTGAATCAAGTAGAGCGACATATCAAATGGTTGCTTTTACATCGTTGATGGTTCACTTGCAACAGATATCTTTTTCTATTTTTCTTTTTGAGTAATTTGAATAAGAAACGGGCTGAAGCAAATGATGTAATCTTATTCTTGTTCTATTCCTATGAAAATATGTTGGTAAATCTATCAGAAAGTATGTATTCATAAATGCGTGTGTATGAATATAATACATATATACTTTTCACACACGATTTCTTATATTTCAAACATTAACCCAAAAATACCCCTTAACATGGGGTGTGTTTGTGTCTGTGTTTTGGCTGTTTATGTGATATGTGTATCAACACTGAGGTACAGTATCACCACTGATATCCCCAACCATAAAAAAAACTGAAATGAAACTCAAAAATGCGGACAAAAGGAAATATGCAGGAAATAGAATATAAAAGACTTCAAAGGTATAGCTTCAAAAACAGAGCCATGAGGGAAATGGAGAGTGGAAAAATACACTAGTGAAATTCACCGTTCTACAGTTACTGTTTTCTGGTAAAAGTCATCTATCAGTAAATCAGCCAATTTACGAGCCGCTTTTACAATTTTCCTTTTCGATAAACAATTGTGGGAACTGCTAGGCCGGTAACGTGGTGTAACTAATAGTCAGTTTGCTATCTCTTCCATCAATTTTACGAAGAGCGACTGTATCGAATGGTAACGAAATTTCGTACATTATAAATAAAAAAAATAATTTATACATCGATCTCTTAGTTTATTTTATCAGCACACTCTTAAATACCAATTTTTAAAAAATGTCAACCTTTGGGAGAAGATCAGATACCTTAGCAGAACTGGTAATACAAAGAATATGGAAGTTAAATACAAAATCAAAGTAAGCAAAGTTTAAACTTTCGTGTCTGCGAAAGAAGTTTATGGTAAATGGTGATTATGGTAGAAATTTCCTCAAGAATATAAACATAATTAATCCATGAATAATTATTGTTATTGGAGGTTGTGCCTCCATATGTAGATAGGATAGTGATGAATGGAAGCTGCTGATGTTTCTATTTGCCCTTCACACAACCCTAAGGGGAATGCTACTTGATAGTGACAACTACTTACACCCCTATGGGCACCGCGTGATTTGGGAGACCTGACCTACTTGGATGAGGACTATGAGACGGGAGGTGAAAGTAAAAGGCTTGATAGGTTGAAGTTAAGTATACCTTAGTTTAACCAGACCACTGGGCTGATTAACAGCTCTCCTAGGGCTAGCCCGAAGGATTAGACTTATTTTACGTGGCTAAGAACCAATTGGTTATCTAGCAACGGGACCTACAGCTTATTGTGGAATCCGAACCACATTATAGCGAGAAATGAATTTCTATCACCAGAAATAAATTCCTCTAATTCTTCATTAGCCAGCCGGAGACTCGAACTAGGGTCTAGCCCAGTGCTAGCCGAGAACTCTACCGACTCGTCCAACAAGGAACTTTGATAGGTTGAATTTCAGAGGCCGTATCGTAGCGATTTACACACACACACACACACACACACATATATATATATATATATATATATATATATATATATATATATATATATATATATATATAGTATACACAAACACACACCCATATATATATATATATATATATATATATATATATATATATATATATATATATATGTATATATACAGTATATCTATGTATTGGTGAAGCATAGCCGAATCAATCCTCTTCGCACATGAATCTCAATGATATCTCTAAAGATCGTCAGCCGAATTTTACGTGTAACTAAGCTTGAAGGTGGTATTGGCTGTTATGATCATGGTACTGATGATTACGATGTTAATGAAGATGATGTTAATAACCTTTAAACTTGTACTATTAGGACTACGTATACATACATACATATATATATATATATATATATATATATATATATATATATATATATATATATATAGTCAATCTAGAAATTTTAAAAGTTGGAGGTCGTGGGCAGTGTGAGTAGAGAAAATATAATAAAGATTGAAAAAGATTTATGTAGGAAAAAATATCCTCTTCTTGTTCTTTACATCTACTGTCTTGAAATCTTGCCCAAAATAACATTTGACAGGTTTGGAATTCGCATTATATTTATTCTAACAATAAACGATTTTGATTATGATAAGCCGTTCAACGAATTTTCCTCCTGGTCTCTTTTAATACATAGATGAAAGCAGTAAATTTCTTAATTTGTCTTAGAGCGATATGTTTAATCTCATGGAAGCAGCCAATTTAATATATATATATATATATATATATATATATATATATATATATATATATATATATATATATATATATATATATATATATATATATATATACATCACGAAGGAAGCAGTAGGGAAAGGCATCCTCATCATCTACAGTTTATTTTCAATGCCGACGTTTCGCGACGAATTCCAAGCCGTATTTTCAAGGCTATAAAATATAATATAATTTGCGAACATCAATAACAAATTAATGCAATGGGAACAGCTCTTTATGTAGTAAAAATATTTAAAAACAAAACACCTCATTCCAAGACAAGTCAGTAATAAGTAAAAGGAGTTCACTAAAATCTTAAAACAACCTACCTATATGAAAGAAAGAACAAGACTAACATAAATAAGTACAAACAGAGTGAGGAAAACCAGTTGCCTAAACTAGGCTATAAACAATTTCACTGAGGACGATTGAGTATTTAACGACGGTACAGTCTTCTTGATAATTATGGATTCTAGGATGGTTAAGTCGTTGTTGTTCTGCACTTGGCCTAAGATGGAAAAATCCTTGCTGTCAATATAAGTTTTACATAATTTTGAATGATTTCGTATATTTGATTGTTCAGGATTAGATAACCTGCTACCTGTTCTATGACTTATGCCCCTGTGGGAATATATGCGGACCTTCAACAGCCTCCTCGTGCATTCCACGTATATCCCGTGATCACATCCCGGGCAAGTATACTTGTAAACAACGCTGGACGAAAGCAGAGGACTGAGCCGGTCTTTGACTCTGAACAGAGACCCTATTGTTAAGGGATTTTTCGGGATGATTTTCAGATTTAAAGCTGGAAAACTTTTTACAAGTATACTTGCCCGGGATGTGATCACGGGATATACGTGGGATGCACGAGGAGGCTGTTGAAGGTCCGCATAGATTCCCACAGGGGCATAAGTCATAGAACAGGTAGCAGGTTATATAATCCTGAGCAATCAAATATACGAAATCATTCAAAATTATGTAAAACTTATATTGACAGCAAGGATTTTTCCATCTTAGGCCAAGTGCAGAACAACAACGACTTGACCATCCTAGAATCCATAATTATCAAGAAGACTGTACCGTCGTTAAATACTCAATCGTCCTCAGTGAAATTGTTTATAGCCTAGTTTGGGCAACTGGTTTTCCTCACTCTGTTTTTTCTTATTTATGTTAGTCTTGTTCTTTCTTTCATATAGGTAGGTTGTAAGATTTTAGTGAACTCCTTTTACTTACTATTGACTTGTCTTGGAATGAGGTGTTTTGTTTTTAAATATTTTTACTACATAAAGAGCTGTTGCCATTGCATTAATTTGTTATTGATGTTCGCAAATTATATTATATTTTATAGCCTTGAAAATGCGACTTGGAATTCGTCGCGAAACATCGGCATTGAAAATAAACTGTAGATGATGAGGATGCCTTTCTCTACTGCTTCCTTCGTGATGTATACTTCGAGCCTCAGCTCCGGCCCTTATATATTATATATATATATATATATATATATATATATATATATATATATATATATATATATATATATATACATATACATATACATATACATATATATATATATATATATATATATATATATGTATATACATATATATTTATATTTATATTTTCAACCTGTAAACTCTAAAGAAGTTTTCAGTTGAGGCTCAGAGCTTATATTGGAACTCCGGAGATATTGTCAGGAGTGATTGGAAACTTTGCTCGTTCGAGAAGTCTTTCATAAACAATCGATGCCTCCATCGCCAGACTTTGCTAAAAGTTTTCGTGGTCCTATTAGGTGGAGTTTTAGAGATCATTAACAGCATCCTCATTATCATCATAATCATCAGTATCATGATCATAACAGCCAATACAGCCTTAAAGCCCAGTTACAATTAATTTCAAGTACCAGTTTTTAAAGATAGTATTAAGATTCACGAAAACAAATGAAATTTTCCAATGCCCTAGGGATACTGGGGGAAGCAAGAGTACAGCTACAATCTACTATTCTGTATATTAACAAGATGGAGAATTCGACCAGGCTGCCTCTAAATAAATGATAATGATAAGAACATTATAGATGATATCGTTGATTGGGAATTATTAATGCTAATTAAAATTGACGATTGTTGATGAATCTAAAGTGTAGATATATAATAATTACAAATAAAAGATTGATATGACCTAAATCGTCCCAACACCCCCCAAAAAACGGGGTTTATTGTCTTATTAAATGCCCTGTCCTTTCTCCCATTGTGAATTGACCATGTCATCGTCAAGAGATCATCGCATTTGTTCATTTTACATACAGGTACTTTTAGTTTCCTGTAAAAGAAAACTATTGAGATGGCTATTTGTCTGATCGTCCGCACTTCTTCTGTCCACCCTCAGATCTTAAAAACTACTGAGGCTAGAGGGCTGCAAATTAGTATGCTGGTCATCCATCTTCCAATCATCAAATATACCAAATTGCAGACCTCTAGCCTCAGTAGTTTTTATTTCATTTAAAGTTAAGATTAGCCATGATCGTGCGTCTGGCACCGGTGTAGGTGCCAAATTAAGTATACCTTAGTTTAACCAGACCACTGAGCTGATTAACAGCTCTTCTAGGTCTGGCCCGAAGGATTAGACTTATTTTACATGACTAAGAACCAATTGGTTGCCTAGCAACGGGACCTACAGCTTATTGTGGAATCCGAACCACATTATAGCGAGAAATGAATTTCTATCACCAGAAATAAATTCCTCTAATTCTTCACTGGCCGTCCGGAGACTCGAACTCGGGCCTAGCAGAGTGCTAGCCGAGAACTCTACCGACTCGTCCAACGAAGAACTTAGGTGTAGGTGCCAACAACACAGGTCACCACCGGGACGTGGCTGGAAGTTCCATGGGCCGTGGCTGAAAGTTTCATACAGCATTATACACTGTACAGAAAACTTGATTGGGCCGAAGAAACTTCGGCTTATTTTTTACTTGTTTCCTTATGGTTCGAAGGAATTTCTTAATAACATGCACCCTCCATTTTCTTGCCCTTGCTGTGTATGCTAGACATCACAGACTCGCAAACACTTTCAGGCCGACATAAACTCAGAAGTTGACCTTTAGATCAGCAATTTTACCATTCACATCCAGAATGCGGAAATTCCTGTCGTCTCCGGCATCTCCAGAATCACTGAACTTCCTCTCTTCAGTAACCAGATCTGTCCTCACCTGAGAAATTAAATCCTTTCTTTCAGGAAATGTTCTGATTTGAGCAGACTTCTTTCTTTCAATTTCTAAGTCATAAGAATGTGTCCAATATTTCGCGAAAATTGTCAGTGTTCTGTATACCATTGACCGATTTCCTTTGTATCTGTTTTTGAAAATACCCAACACTTCGATGAAAGACAAAAACGAGAATACTGGCATCCATAAAATGAATGCACATCCTGGTTGGTAAATGGAAGTGTCTGGCTTTTCCCCGGTATATCCAATTCTTCAACGGGAGAGACAGTTCCAGACCATAAAGACTTTTGGAGAAGTGATTTGTTATTTATGTGTAGTCCCTTTGGCGGCAATAACATATATATATATATATATATATATATATATATATATATATATATATATATATATATATATATATATGTATATGTGTGTGTGTGTGTGTGTATGAGTATGTATACATATATGTATCTAGAGATTTGTATAAACGATATACGCAAGCCTAACAATTTCTTCCCGATAACAAACAGATAGGCAACTGTAAAACATTAAATAACGAAATCTTTAATAAAATAAACTTCCATTTCTTTTCAAGGGATCAAAACGATGAAAGGTCTGCACTGGATAGCAGGCCTATGAATTGGGAGAACAGTGTGATTGGAGGAAGCTTTGTAGGAAATAGGCCACGGTAGTGTTGAAAATGGGGAGGTGTGGGGAATTTGTGTGGGAGGTTTTGCGATGGTTGGGGTGTCAAGCCGAGCACTAGGGCACTTTAGGCCATTCAGTGCTTATAACAGTAAAAGAGGAAGTTGGAGCGGATGGAGAGCAAGTTGAAGCGATCCAGAAGATCAAGGAAATGCAATATAAGGATCTAAAGGTGGAACTGGTAGAAAATCGCATAGTGACATTAAGATGTAAGTTACAGAGGTTGGGCAGCAAGATTAGAGAAAGGAAGTAAAAATGAAGGTTAAAAAATGGGTGCAGCTAAGGAACGAAGGAAAGCTGCAAACAACGTTTAGTAATGCCTACAGTGCTTCAAACAAGGTGCACTGACAGCACAAACCCCCGGGGTGCGTGAAAGATGTGTGAAGGACGTGTTCAGGTGCTGGAAATTGGGAATGTTTTCATGATGAAAGTTGTATGCAAAAAAAAAAAAAGATATGTGTTAGTTCTCTATACGTGAATGATAAATTATTGACTCCAGAAATATTTCGTTGAAAGATTTTATGGTCTAGAACCTCGCTCATCCATGCCAGAAATCCTGATGGCCTTCTATGTCAAAATGGTAAGAATTCGTGTCCAACAGTAGAAAATACAGTAACTACCGGAGAGTATTTAGATGGAAAAGACTAAACACACATAAAAGAGCAAATGGGAAAATAGAAGTATGGATATCCACATGACAGTAAATATCCTTTAATGCAACCAATTGTGATGCTTTCAAGAGACAAGCTCAAAAATGATGTAGTTCATAAGAAAAATAAGTAATAGTTAACCATAATGTTTGTGGTGATTAGATTTGCATTGGAAATCTCATCATTTTCATTGGAAACTGGTCAAACAAGAAATTAGGCGGAAAGAAAGCGCTTAATATCGCCCCATTTATCTTTTTTTTTTTTTTTTTTTTTTTTTGTAAATAGCTAGCTCCCTGATACCAATGCATATGAATCACATCCATTAGCGTCCAAGTAATCGGAAAGAGCGAATCACTTCATGCTGAATTTGGAGCCACGCGTAGCTGGAAATGAAGCGGTTCCTTCGACATGCCAGCAATCAATAACATGAAATAAGCAGCCAGATGACAACCTCTGTGCAATATTTTGCATTCAAAAACAGCTGCAGTTTTTATTTATAAGCTCTCCTTATATCTGACGTCACCGTCGGAGCACATTTCTAAAGGCTAACCCCACTAGGCGACTTCTGCTTTTGTTCCTCATCCCTCCGAGGCTTCTTAGTTTGTATTACCGATCATTCACAGAATACTTCTAAATGAAAAATTAGAAGCTGTTATAAATTCATTCTTGAACCTCTACGTAGTCCATATTTTATTTCTGTTATACTTGTCAACAGTGAAAAATTACTCAGATACGTCATCAATTTGGGCACTAAATGTCCATCAGATTTTCGCAATAAATGCCACTGCGTTGAATAATGTAAGCTTTTTCCGTCATCTCATATTCCCATTTCATACTGTCCTTGTCTGCTTGCTTCCAAAAGAGCTATTTTTGTGGTCATCATATGGATAAAACTAAATGATGAAGTCATTTAGTCAATGAGCCAACGCTAAAATCTGTACTTTATATCCTAAAGGTGATCACAGTCTCACACTTGTACTTTACTATATATGATTTCAGTTATTAATCATAATTATGATAAAGAAACATTATATCTTTCGTTGTTCTTTTCATAAGAATATTAATTCCAAAAGTGTAGGGCTAGATACCCGGAAACAGTTAACTAACCTACTGCTGATGACGGAGGGAAGCATTGATAACGACTGAACTTCCTGTTGACACCAGGTTAGTCAGAAAAATGAATCACACTGTTTTAGAACATCCAGATGACACAAGGCCGTCCTCAGAACCTTCAGGTAAGCGAAAGAGTGACCTAGAGCTTATTGCTTTCATTAACTGGAAATCGAGAGCGGTCCCTTTTAAGTATTGCTGGAATCACTTTTTGTCAAAGCTAAACGGGGCAAGAGTGGGCTTAGCCTCTGGTCAGGATGGGACTCAGTGCATAATTTACGGCAGACTGTAGAACACTATGTTGTCATGCATCACTAGCATTACCATTACCGTCTCCGGTTTCCACGTCAGTGGACTTTATAGCTGCCAAATTACAATGTGTAAATATAAAAATAAACAGGTAAAAATGTGCCGAAGTTTCTTCGGCGCAATCGAGTTTTCTGTGCAGCGATATATGCTGCATGAATCTCTCAGCCACGGCCCATGAAAATCTAAGCCGCGGCCCATGAAACTTTCATCCACAGCCGGTGGTGGCCTGTGTTGTTGGCACCTATAGCGGTACCAGACGCACGAACATGGCTAACTTTAACTTTAACTCAAATAAAAACTATTGGGGCTAGAGGGCTGCAATTTAGTATGTTTGATGATTGGAGGGTGAATGATCAACACAGCAATTTGCAGCCCTCTAGCCTCAGTAGTTTTTAAGATGTGAGGGCAGACAGAAAAAGTGCAGACGGACAGTCAAAGCCATCTCAACAGTTTCCTTTTACAGAAAACTAGAAATATGTAAAATGTAATTTACTTGTTTCCTAATATATTGAAGACGCAATGTTTAAAATTCAAACGCCCAAATCATATTAAAGAAAAAGTAATTACCATTCGTCTTTATTTGGAATCTGCTCAAAACTGCAAACATGCTATAGAAGGATATAGAACGGTATTACCAATGCACAGGTTCTTTGCTATATCACAAGAATGTCAAGATTCCAAAATACATGCAACAAGATTTCATCATATGTGCACCAAATTTTTATAATTGTGTAAAAAAATATATAATTTCTTAAGCAGTAAGTTAGTCATTAATCACGTGGAGTTGGTGAAAAATCATCATCTTCTGAATGCTGGGATGATGGTTTCCATGACAACAGATCGCCAGTTCTGAACCGAATTCCCTTAACTGTTAATCAAATCGAGAATTCTGTGTAACGTATCAGTGAAGGGTCCACCGTCAGTTTTACGCAAGTCTTGCTGACACATTCAGTCAAAGGTAGGATTATAACTTGATCAGGGATATCGCTGTTTTTATTAACCATGGGTAATTACAGTTTAACTAGTGCTTGTGGGAATTAATCTTTAGCAGAAACAAGAAAAATGCGCCTAAGTTTCTTCGGCGCAATCGAATTTTCTTTACAGTGTATAATGCTGTATGAAACTCTCATCTACGGCCCATGAAACTCCCCACTGGCCCATGAAACATTCAGCCACGGCCCGGTGGTGGTCTGTGTTGTTGGGACCTATAGAGGTGGCAGACGCACGATCGTGGCTAACTTTAATCTCAAATAAAAAAAAATACTGAGGCTAGAGGGCTGTAATTTGGTATGCTTGATGATTGAAGGGTGGATGATCAACATACCAACTTACAGCCTTCTAGCCTCAGTAGTTTTTAAGATCTGAGAGTGGACAGAAAAATTGCGGACAGAAAAAGTGCGGATACAAAAAGTGCGGACGGACAGACAAATAGCCATCGCAATATTTTCCTTTTACAGAAAACTAAAAAACGAGCCTTCTAAAAGGTCAAAGCTTCCGTGACATAAAGACGGAAAAATTATAAGGAAATAAACATTTCATCGCTAGACGAGTTTCAACTTAAAAAGCTATTAGAAAAACATTTCTCTCTCTCTCTCTCTCTCTCTCTGTGTGTGTGTGTGTGTGTGTCATTGTGCGTAACTTAAAGAGGCTTTGTTTTCTGCCATTCATTTGAAAATGTAACTTTCGATAATCTATTCCCTATATTCAGAACGGAAATTATTCTTAAACTGATCATCTCTCTTGTATTTCCTTATATAACGAAAACTTACGGACACCGACCACCACCTGCTGTCATCTGAAACTTGGGAAAAATGTATTTTAGGTCAAGGATGGAAGCTGAACATCGCAGTAAAAAACCCTTTAGTGAAAAAACCTTCCAAACGGTCCGCGATCCGTTTTATCTACTCCCCGTTTTCACATTGCGTAATCCATTAAAAAATTGTACATTTACTTTCCTATGGAAATCGTTTCAGCAATATCACATTCCCTTTGATCTCTCTCCGCGCACGAAGTTTAAAACGAAGGAAAAAATTGTTTTATGGCGCACAATAAAGGAAAAATATCGATATGCTGACAGATTTAAAAGGTGAGCTGCGATGTGTGTGTAAACAGTTTCGCGTATGTAGAAATGAAGAAGTAGGATGTCCATGGAAATAGTTATATAACTTAGACAAAAGTACTTTGACATATTACAAACACGGGGAAATGAAAGCAGACATGGACAGGTTTTTGCATATACTGTGCTGGAAATTTTATAAGTTATTGAATATAAAGCTTTAAAGTGAGTTGTGTTTACATAGAGCCTATATATATATATATATATATATATATATATATATATATATATATATATATATATATATATATATATATATACATACACACACGCACACACACACACTCACATTAGGCTATATGTAAACATAACTCACTTTAAAGATTCATCTTCAATGACTTACAAAATTCCCAGCAAAGTATAAATAAAACCTGTCCATGTACATAAATGCTGCCAGGTGCCTATTCTAAAACATCAAAAGAACTGATGCAATATTTTGTATGAACCCACCTGCTGAAATGAAAAAAGCTTTGTAAATGGAACTCTGCCTCAGATGATTGTGGGTTTACTGCTCTGCCCTCTTTTTCCCACTTATCAAGTGTGGATATATTCTCCAGCTGACTATATGTTCGTTTGTATTATCACTATAGTAAATATTGCACATCGCTACCACTATATGTATCAGTCCTCTTGAGGACGTCCTAGAAATACTACAGACAAAACGGGCTTAGATTTTTATGCACAGTCTTTCATCTGCACGTAAAATAGGTAATTGGGAGATGCACAGATGGAAAAGGGGTTATTTAAAGAAAAAAAAGATAAAAGAAAAGTCATAAAGGAAAATAAAACCATCTAACTACTATGCGGTTATTCAATAAGTCATCCTTCAACGAAACTTCCATTCGACGAAACGTCCAACAAAGAAAGGTTTCTTCGACGAAACGTCCGACGACAAAAAGTCGGGTCACGGGAAATCGGAAAGGTCATTCATAGATCTAGACACCTTGCCTGAGGTTAAACGGTGTATATTATATATTTTAACTAGAGGAAGTGCAATTATTATTGTACTTTGAAATTTTACGGAGATGGTATCCCAATACATACTTTTACTTGCAGCACCCTAAATAATATATGTATGACGCAGAAACTCGAGACGTATCCGCCTCTGTGTCATAGCGTCGTGGATTGTTTTGTTAGTACTACAGTACTAACAAATAACAAAGGCAAATATTTCATTCCGGAAATTCTACTGTTTCCCTTCAGGAGCGAGGGAGAATAATTTCAGTCAATAAACGAAACTGCTGCCGCAGTGCAGTAACTGTAACTGTCACAAGTTGGAATAACTCGCATCATTATATCTGTATCTTGCCAAATTTTTGCGTCATGAAAGGCCACAGTTGCATCGCAAAATATACCATAACTATTAAAACAACTGCCATTACAAAATGATTAACTTCTTCCACTTGAGCCTACGTCACTTATAAACCTTAATTCTAAAAAAAAACGGTTAGGATACAGACGTAGGCTTATGCAAATGCAAAAATATGCCAACTTCCCTGCACCAAACGTTGACCAGCAAATCTTGTTTCATTATCAGTAGCAGATGATTTGGATAGACTCAGTTCTTCATATTTACAATAATTACAAAAGTTCTTCATATTTTTCACCACGCAGGCGACTATTAATGACTATTACGTGTCAGATTTAAAACATAATTCCAACAAATTGCCTTGCTATGCTCCGCTAATCCTTGAAACTTTATCTCATGAATTCCAAACCACCGAAGTACTGTTTTTGTCGCAGTAACCCGAGTTAACCGCGTTCCCGAAGATATTCATGAGATTTGTTCACTTTCTCTTTCTCTCTCGTAGAAAGAGGAGAAATGAAATGAGGCAACGACGACATGCCAGATGACTAAGCGGTATAACTATTCAAACGTGCAGTGTTTCTTATTTAGACGTTGCTGAGTTCGGGTCTTTATTTAAATGTGATAAAAATGGTTAATAAAAACAAAGAAAAAATATCTTTAATGTTTTGTTTACAAAAGTAAGAGGTAATAAAAAAAATAGAACGTGCTGATGACTATGGCGTTCTTCAATTGGGATCGTTAGCCAGTTAGCCAAACCCTGTTTTAAGCCTTTATGGCGTTGTGTTAGGGGATGGTGGCAAGTTCTTAGGGTTGGCAGTCTCAGCTCATTGGGTGGGGGGTTGGGGCTGGGGGGGGAGGCAGAGGTGAGACGTTAGACAGCTTATCTTGCCGAGGGAAAATTATCCCCTGCTGTAAAATTTGGAAAATTTCCGCCAGTCTCAATTTTCTGCTCTTATCTTGCAGACCCTATCTTTATTGTTGCTTACAAAATACCGTATGGTTCGACATTTGTTCTAGTAAATATACCTGCCTTGTAAGAATCGGGGTGTAAGTCGACCTATACTAACTGTAGCAAACGCTCACGCAGTGGTAATGTGAGAGTACCGTTAAGGAAATCATACCTAAGAGGCCCTTCCTTAATCTTGGGCACTGAACTAACGTCTCGGTCATAAGCTGTTTTGACATAGGTATGAACATTGCATTACTATCAAAGAAAGTTCATTTAAGTGGCTTAAAAGATCAAGATTTGCATTCTGTCAATTGCATTTAGTGTGCATTAATCCTACCCAAATGAACAGTAATACATTCACTCCATGAAATGGAGAAAGAATTGGTAAGAGAAATGAAAAAAAGTGAATTTTCGTTTTGCATTATTATTATTATTATTATTATTATTATTATTATTATTATTATTATTATTATTATTATTATTATTATTTTAAACAGCTGCACACGAAAAATGTTTGTAAATGATTATGATTATGGTGATTTAGGAACTTTAGACCCAAGGACTGGGGCACTTTCGGCCATTCAGTGCTTAAGGCAGTGAAAAGGAGTTGGAGTGGTCGGGCAGAAAGACGAAGAGATCCGGATAATAATGGAGATGGAATACAACGAAGGTATTAGAGGTGAAACTTGGAGACAACACGGCAGTTGCAAAGGAGAAGTTATAGTCATGAGAGTTGGAGAGCAGGACAGGAAAAAGGAAGCGGGATTGAAGGTATAGTGAAAAGCTAAAATTTGGTGGATGTTCTGCAGTCGTGGATGTTCTGCAGTCGAAAAGAAATGTTGCGAACAGTTGAATGGAGGTCACGCACAGCAAGCACCTGTTAGTATGGATTGCTTATATCCTGATGAAGGTGATGGTCGTGGTGATAAGGATGATAATAATAATATGGATCACAGAAAGAGTAGAAGGTTCCCTTGGCATAATCTAAGCCAAGAAACAAATCAACGAAAAAAAAAACTATCCTAATAAATTTCCACGAAAAAGGGAAAAAAGCTATCCTAATAAATTTTCAATGAGAAAATTAATCTAATATTAATGAAACTTCGAAATATTTACCGTTAAAATCTAAACTCCCTTGAATGACAACCGTTGTTATAATCATTAATCTCAAAACAAGTTCAAATACGGCATTCGTATGTGTTTGCGACTGTGCATGAGAGAGAGAGAGAGAGAGAGAGA
>JANJGK010000005.1:63375576-63480576 GCA_039081455.1 Macrobrachium rosenbergii
ATACTGAACGACAAATGAAGAGACGGGCAAGAAGCACTGAGTGTACAGATGAACAACATTGCAGAAGTACATTCTTTTTTCTTTAGTTTTAAAAGAAAAAAAAAATGTTTCTCGTATAAATGGGTTCATGCCAGCACACTAACCCTTAGAATGTTAACGAAGAGCAAGACAACGTAATTGCAAAACTCAAGTCCTTAATTGTTAGGGTCAACATATTTGTAAAACTCATAGTTGGGATTTTAGACTGACTTACGTCGGAAAATGTCTGTAGGAGAAGTTTTGAGATCATTTATCAGGAGTTGTATGGCGAGTGCATGTAGTGAAGCGAAATTGGTCTTAATTCAGTGCTAAGGGAGGTTCGCTCCCTGAAACAGATGGGTTTTGATTATGCCATTGCTAAATCATGCTAACGGGGAACAATAATTTCTGCCTTTGACAAAGAACATTCGGAAAGGGGTAATTGTTTGAGATGCAGATATGAGAAGCTTTCTTTGTGAAGTCTTTTTAGAACGGTGTAACAAACAGGTACGCGCAAAATGATAATACTTGAAGGGGAATTTGCTGACAGAAATTGCTAAGTGTATATTTATTTGTGACCTTTTAGAGAAGGGCAGTTGCCAATTCCAGTAAAATACAAAGGCATTATTAAATTTAATGACGGCCTGATTCGAATCTAGGTGAATAATCGTATTTTGAGATTTAAAGAAATATCTGATTGGAATCTAGGTGAATACTCGTATTTTGAGATTTAAAGAAATATCTGATTGGAATCTAGGTGAATACTCGTATTCTGAGATTTAAAGAAATATCTGATTGGAATCTAGGTGAATACTCGTATTTTCAGATTTAAAGAAATATCGTGAAACCGAAGTCAGAGGTAAAATTAAATTGGATGTTAGCTTTAATCTTATTTAACTTGAAATGTTCTGATTAGTTGATAGTTCATATTCAGTGAAAACCCTTCAGTTTACTCCAGTTAACGCAGGTGCTCTCGGGTAATTAATGTTTAGTGAATTTACAAAAGAAGTATTTGAAAACGTGACTTATTTTTTTTACTTTACACTTTCTCCCTCTGATAAGTTCAAAATTAAAATTAATTGGGTTAGGAATCGTTGACTTTAATGTTTCATATTTGTTTTTCTGATTTTGTCGTTTTTAACTTTCTGGAAAATAGTTATTCTGTTCATAACATGCATGGCTAGACTAGTACCATGACTGTTATTTGATGCAGTGTATGCAGACTTAGAATGATTAATAGTAAAAGTAACTTAGAATGATTAAATTGTGTATCTCCACAGGTATATATATATATATATATATATATATATATATATATATATATATATATATATATATATATATATTGTACACGAATATATACCGTGTATATATATATATACATATATATATATATATATATATATATATATATATATATATGTATATATGTATGTATGTATGTATATATATAGCTAATATTAAATTTCATATCGTGTTAGACTGTTGATGAGCTTTCAATTACTCTGCTGTTACTGTCATGTGTCTTCAATTTTCAGCATAACTACCTTTCAATATTAAATCAGTGCATCATTATCACTCTGCAACGGTAAACAAGATTGCAAGTAATTGCTTTTCTGTAATATACATATATGAATCAACAACTTGTAACGGACCCTTTAACCTTCATTTAATCTTGTACTCGACTCCAAAGGCATTACTAATGGGTCATCTGATTCAGAAACAATAAGGTCTAACGAGCTCACTTTCCTCTTCGGGAAACCTGAGGGACTTTAATTAATGCTGTACGATCGCTTGATATACGAGGAGTGCTGCTGCATAACTCTTTGGGAAGATTAAATCAGTAACACTTTCTTTCTCAACAATTACGTCAACATTCTGACATATCTCTGATTTTTGTTTCGTCTTGAGAACCTCACGGGTTGAAACGGGAATTCTGTAATTAACTCATATTGTTTAGCTACTTGGAATTTCTTCCATCGTTACGTTTCTCGCAAGATCCATTTGTCTTTAACAGTATGTTCTTTGGTTTCATTCTCCAAATATTCGTCTTTTCAATTCGTGTTTTCCTGTTTTGTTCGCGGCTTTGCTAATGGAATCTGTCTCTTTCTGTCTATTGTTAACTTTGTAAATGTGACACTGATACTTTGCCGTAAGGCAGATCAGACATAAAAGTTTTGATAGCCCTGTCTGGTTACTTCATTATTCTAATTGGTGAGATGAAATACCATGAAAGTCCTTTGCTTGTTCACTTTAATATTATGGCTGAAACATTCACGCTTGGCAATTTTGCATCCAACTATATCCAACCTTTATTCATAAAAAATACTCGCATTCAGATACAACAATCTTCCACTAATCTCCTTCAAAGTAGTGCCCTTGCGCTGCCACACACTTATCCCAGCGGTTCTGCCACTGTCGGCAGCAGCGCTGGAACGCCTCTTTTGTTCTGCATGATGTCTTCTTTGGACTGAAATCGGGTCCCCTTTCGTGAAGAAAAAAAAAAAAAAAAAAAAAAAATCTAAGTCATTTACACGCCTTATTTGACTCGATGAAATTACTTTAGTACAGGGGTCGGGTAACTTTTTTGGGTGTTACCCCAATAGAATTTGTAGTAAAATGAATTTACCCCCACACTTGGAAGTACTCTGGTGGACAAACCAATTTATTTATAGAATTCATGGATAATAAATAAATAAAAAATGTATATTGGAAAAATGTTTAATTGTTAATTTCATCTATCATAGGAAATAAAAGTCTGTCTTTTTGGCATGGAAATAGCACACAAGAAAAAAAGTAGGAATCACATTTATAAACAGAAATAAAACACTCTTTTTAGCATTACATGGCACACAAGCAAAACTACTGACCATCAAAATGGCATAAGAATGGCGCACAATGAAAAATAATTAAGAAAATATTGAAAACTTTAATATTTTAACGACAGATTGAAATCTTTAATATTTTCATATCAGCTACCTCAGGCTTTGGAAAAATGATACCGTTTCATCTTGGATACAACAAACTCGAAATCAGGGATTTTTGATGTTACTGCTACTAGGATGCTGTCTTCAGGATTCAACCGGTTTCTGTATTTTGTTTTTAGATTTACAAGGGTAGAAAAACCTTGTTCGCAAAGGTAGGTTGTTGCGAAAGGTAGTAGCATTTTAGTTGCTTCCAAATGTGCAGTTTTATAAGCCTTTGCAGTTTTTGACATACAAAAACTTGAGAGATCATCCTTGCTCTCAAATTCCATTTTTGTTTCATTGCTGGAACGAAATTCAATAAGCTCTTCTGCCAATCCTTCAGGCTGTTCAGGCAAATCAGCCAGCTCACTTTTGAAGGGATTTACAACCTAGCTGACAGTATGTGAATCAAGTTCTGGAAAATAGTCACAGAACCTATTTCTAAGTTTGGTCAGGTGCTTTGTGACTGACTCCTTTATGTCACTAAGACTGCAGTCTTGACAGTCTTCCAAAAAACTCTCCCAGTTTTGGAAAGGCAGCAGTCTTATTGGCATTTATTTTCTGGTTCCAATACTGAAGCTTTGATACAATTGCTGAATTTTTTTCCCTTGCTAACAGGAGATTGACTTTCTTTCCTTGCAATTCCTTGTTCAGTTCATTTACATGTCCAAAAATGTCAGCTAAGTATGCAAGAAGAGCTAGCCAGGTTGTTTTTCTGAACTTTTCTGCAAGTGTGTGTTTTTGATCAGTCAGAAACATTTCGAGTTCTATTTTAAGAGCCCACACTCTATTCAGGACATTTCCACGTGAAAGCCACCTCACTTCCGTATGGAAAAGAAGGGTTGAATATTCAGCCTCTCCATCCTCACATAAATCACGAAACATCCTCGTGTTTAGTGCATGCCCTTTTACAACATTGACAATCTTAACCAACCACATCATTTAACACAGCTTCCACTTCTGGTTCCAAATTCTTCACAACTAATACCTGGCGATGTATCATACAATGGATGACTAGAATATCTGGATTCTGTTGTTTGGCCAAAGCCACAAAACCATTGATGTGACCAAGCATGGCAGGAGCGCCATCAACTGATACTGCAATACAATCTTCCCAATTCAGATCAACACTTGGTTTTTTGAAGCATGCATCAACCTTATTGAACACATCAATACCACGAGTTCTCAACTCAAGAGGAGAACACAACAACATTTCTTCTTCGATTTCATCAGACCCCCTATATCGAATGTATACCATCAATTGTGAATTGCTACTTACATCTGTAGTCTCATCAAGTTGAATGGCAAATTCTTTACTTTTTTTTACTGAAGAAATCACTTGTTCCCTCACATTTTCTGCTAAGATGGAAATTCTTTCTTTAATAACTCTAGCAGACAAAGGTACTGTATTCAGTTGTTTAGCTACTTTCTGCCCACACATTATTTCTGCCATTTTTACAGCCGCAGGCTTGATTAAGTCTTCACCAATAGTATGTGGTTTCTTGTTTCGAGCAACCAACCATGCCACTTCAAAACTAGCTATTGCAGCTGAACGTTGGTCAAACATTGCACTCTTGTTACTTTCCAGTCTCTGTCTTTTGACTGTTTTTTCCAGATTCTCAAAGTATTCCCGTGGTTTGGAAGACAGATGTGAATGAACCTTGTCCAAGTGTTTCTTCAGTGATTCTTTTTGAAAGACTCGGCAGTCAGTACTTTCATACAAACTACACATTGAGGCTTCATTTGTCCTTTGTCCTCTATTTCTGTGAAGCCATAATTAAGGAACTCTGCCTGATATGTCCTTTTCCTTGCTGATGCCATCTGAAAATGAAAACAAATGAGCAATTACACATACGATGCAACATTAACTTATTCACCACACTAAACGTTAACTATAATCACTGTCAGTCAACAGACTTCCTCCACCAACGTGAACTGCTAGTTAAAATCAAGCATAATCGTCCAGCCAGCCACTCCATGACGTCACTCCAACACAATCCAAGCTGCCACCACCACAACCACCACCTTTCACTCCTTTTCTTCTTCCCTTTATCCAGGCCTCCCTTACCTATGATCGTGGTTATTATTATTATTATTATTATTATTATTATTATTATTATTATTATTATTATTAAAATAGTTTAACCAGACCACTGAGCTGACTAATCAGCTCTTATAGGGATGGCCCGAAGGATTAGGATGAAATGCCAGGTCTAGGCCATAGGCCTAGAACTGGGACCAAACAGGTCATTCGCATGATGATGAATAAATGAAAATGAAGTTTAAAAGAAAAAAAAACTGTATAACAAATATGCTGAAACGCATGTATACAATAAATAAATTTGCTCGTTTCCATGCATACAAAAAAAAATTAAAAGATTAAAAAGAATAAAATAAAATTTCATAAAAATCAAAAATTAAAATTCAGAATTACAATTTTTTTTTTCTTAAACGCCCTACAGGCTTCTGTATTTTCATTATTTACTTGGATTTATATTTTGTCTATCAAGTTACACTTTTTAATGAAAGATAAAATTGGGATGACTGAAAATGTATAAGATTCTGATAAAATTTCCCCCATTGATTTATTTCCAAAGGTTGATACTCGCTGTTGATTATATTTTGGACAGTCGGGAGGAGGACCACATGGACTGTTCATCAAGTGTCCATGTGTCAAATGAGTATGGCCTATTCGCAGACGCGTCAGAATTACTTGTGTTTGTCTCTCTCTCTGACATGATGAGCTCCATTTTCCAACGCTGGATTTTATCTGTTTCAACTTATTATTTATAGGTTCCTCGTTCCATATGTTTTGCCATTTATTTGTAATGGTTGTTTTTATATCTCTTATGTAATCACTAATTGGGATTTTTATATTTGCTCTTACCATGCGGACTGCTTCTTTAGCTGCTTTATCAGCTTCCTCATTTCCTTTAATCCCTACATGGGCAGGGATCCAACATATTTCAATATTTTTTCCATTATTATACAATTTGTGGAGTTCATATTTAATTTCTTGTACAATATTATTTTTTGAGTAGTAACCTTGAACGGCTTCTATAGCGCTTCTTGAGTCGCTAAAAATAAAAAAATTATTGAATGTTACTTGCTTTATAATTTTGATGGCTATTGCGATTGCACATAACTCTGCTGTGAAGACTGAGGCATTATTAGGCAAAGATAACTGATATGACTTGTTCTGGGATATAGCTGCATATCCTACTCCATGTTGTGATTTAGACCCATCTGTATAAATCGCGTAATGTGAATGCTTTCGTCTTATATGATCTATGGTTTTTTGTCTATGGTGTTCTGGGGTATATGAGGAACTTTTTGATAAATATTTCAACTGAGTGCAAGTCCTTATTTTATTCATAGTCCAATGGGGTGGTAACTTCACTGTTGGAGGTACTTGTATATCTATATTCAGTGATTCAAACAATCTATTAGCTCTAATTGGGAAAGGAGGTGGATGATTGTTTATAAATATATCTCTTAGATCAAATAGATTTTTTGTTGGTGAATCACTTGCCTTGATTCTTAATGCACTTTTCATTGTTATGATCGTGGTTGTTCCTCCCGAAACACCCCAGGTCAAAAATCCACCAGGTAGATGACGAGGGGCTAGCCGCTAAATAAAGACTGATAAGTCAAGGAGCAAATGCCACCACCAAGACAACAACGCAAAAGCGATCTCACTGAGGGTTAAAAACAGTTTCAATACTGATGAAGCAGTTTCAATACAGATATTTCTCCGTTTCCATAGTTTTAAAGATCGTGGGATCCTCGATGCATTCTTTTCTCCAACTTTCATATCAGTTTCCCTCACTTAGCACATCCACATCCGTAGCACGTTCATTACCCCCCAAAATTTCTAATTTTACCCCATTTGGGGTAATTTACCCCTGTTCCCCGCCCACTGCTTTAGAACGTGTGTAAATGTTGAGAGAGAGAGAGAGAGAGAGAGAGAGAGAGAGAGAGAGAGAGAGAGAGAGAGAGAGAGAAACGAAACATTTACAGTTTTACACACATTCTAAAGTAAGTTATCAAGTCAAATCAGGAGTGCAAATACTTCCGAGTTTTTTTTTTTTTTTTTTTTTTGAAAGGGACCGGATTTCAGTCCAGAGAAGACATCCTGCAGAATGCGACGGACCGCGCCTTCTCAAAAGAGGCGTTCCAGCGCTGATTCCGACAGGGGCAGAACCGTTAGGAGATTTTAGTGTGTGGCAGCCCAATGAAAGAGATTAGTGTAAGGTTGTACCTGAATTCGGGTATGTTTTATGAATAAAGGTTGGATATTTTTGAACACACCTTATATATAGGTATTAGTAGGCTGATTGTTCAGGAAATACAATGTCTTAAAACTGGCCAGGCCTAATGAAATCATGGAAAAGTAAGCGTTAGAAGGAACGTTGTGACATAATCCTGAAAGAAAGTAATAGACTAGATGATTGAAAATAGAATCTGTAAAAAATTTTGTGGAAAACGGCGGCAAGAAATAAATTTAAGAGACACTAATTCTGCTCTACTTAAATATAACTGATGTGAGCTAACATCATGGTCGCCAAGATACTCCAAAAGAATTGGTTCAATACCAGAAACTTTTTTTTTTTTTGCCTCTTTTACTCTACAGATTTCTTATTTTCATATTCTTTTCATATAAGCGTTACCGTCATGAGTGTTATATCTCCTTCATGAACATTTTATGTTCCGTCTTTCGTATTCCTAACATTTCGTTCTTTTTTTCTTCTTCTTCATTATTCTGGTTCTCATTCTTCATAATTTCTCAAATTCCACTAATCCTCTCACTGAATATCATTCCATTAGTTTTTTTATCGTTAGTTATTCTTGTTATTATTCCTGGCCATTATTCCTTAATTTTTTCCTTCTTCTTTTGTCATTGGCATTCCCGCTTCTCTTTTCTCATCTTGGCCCGGAGAACGAAAGCCCAGGAGAAAGATTTCCTCTCACCTTATGCTGTGTGAGACTCTTACTAAAATAAATGGTTGGAGGCAGCTTGCTGGAAGCTTATTAAAGTCATGCATTGAAGTGGGGAAATCCCTTTTCACAAGGTGGAATATAATATTAAATAATGGAATACTTAGAATATCCCATAAATTATGGAGTATTCTAAGTTCTCATGTATTGACTGTGTGACCTTTTGCCTTCTACCAAGGTTATGAATCTTGTATAACCTTGCTGTCATTTCACTAAGGGATTTGAATAACTGAGGGTCCTTTGCCTTCTCTGACACGTGATTTATATATTTTCCTAACCACAAGAAAACAAATAAATAATGGGTATAGGTCCTGACCAGTTTCGGCTTTATTTCTAAGCCATTAAGGAAGGATTGATATATAGTGATAAAAATTATATATATATATATATATATATATATATATATATATATATATATATATATATATATATATATATATATATATATATATATATATATATATACAATCATGAAGCTACAAATGTCGCTTAATATCGAAATTCACGCTACCTCGGTATATCTCCATTGGAGAATTGTCGCCGAAGGGGAATTTATATAAGTGATAAATGAATTGGAATCGTGGGGACACGAACCCGCGACGAAAGCCTATTCAGCGACTCCAGTTGACGTAAACCATTGAGCCATCAAGAGAGGGTGAATTTCGATATTAAGCGACATTTGTAGCTTCATGATTGTATATAAATCACGGTGTGATAAAAATTTCATATATATATATATATATATATATATATATATATATATATATATATATATATATATATATATATATGTTAGGGGGGAGAAAAATAAAACATACAGACCCTTCAAAGCTAATGCTCCACTCCTGAAAGGTGCAGGGAAAGTAAAAACCCGAGTAAAAATATACGACACTTAAGAAATGTATGAGAGAGAGAGAGAGAGAGAGAGAGAGAGAGAGAGAGAGAGAGAGAGAGAGAGAGAGAGAGAGAGAGAGAGAGAGAGATGAAAAAATGTAAGAAACAGCAATTCATAGAATGTGAAAAAAGGGGTAAATCCTCTAGTATCGTAAGTAGGCTACATAGTAGTGATCTGGTCCCTCTTACGACGATGACACAGTTTGGGGATTCACCATATGACAGATAGAACAAAGGCATCTCCATTTCGTTTCAAGTGAATCAAGCCTCCAGATGGTTTTAGGGACCAAGAGATATTTTTCCAGAGTTAAAAAGGTTTATAGGCAAAATAAATACTATTCCATTTCAAGGAAACAACTGGCTATAATTCCATCGGAACTCTTCCGTTCCCTAACAAAAAATTATTTCCCATACTTGCTTTTCTTAAGTTTTTTATATATTACGGACACATTTACTTCTACGGCCTTTTAGTCCTTTATTTGAAACCCGTAAGTTCGTATACTTCTTACTAATGCTTATGGAATCTATTTTCAATCTGTAATGGAAGTAATTATCCACCCTTTTGCGTCTTTGAAACCTGTTGTCAGGTTAGTGTTCAGATTTGTTTAATACCATTATTTCTCCCCATTCAATTGTCATTATAGATATCTTTTTTTATATATTTCTTATGCAAGGGTCTTTAGGCTGACACATTCCATTTACAAATCTTCCTAGTCGAAGAGGGAAAAAGCTGTTACATTTTTTTGCCCCTTTGAATTGGAAACTAAAATTTGAGTTTCTCCTCTCCTTCAAGTCTTCCTCATTCACACTGAAAATCCTCCATTTGGAAAAATAGGAAAGCTGTAACACCCCAAGGATTCCTTTTAACAAAATATCCCTTTACTATTAATGATTGCAGCTTTCTAAAAGGAGCTAATTCTTGTCTTCAGGGTCTGTTACTTTAAAAATCACTCTTATGCAACAATATTGAAAAATCTGTGTCTGGGTGTTTGTTCTTTTCATGATGACATAACCCGCTGAAGGTGCTTGTAAACTCACTTGAGAACGCCGGTTATTTTGAAATTTTGTTTACATTATTAATATATCAAGGATGAAGGTTTGCATTTCTTGATGTTTTGCTTGAGAACTCAGGCTGCTAAGTCATAATTTATGTGCATACATTGAGACGTCCCTAATTGGTGAGTGTATTTCATATAAACTTGAAATACTGACTGTAGCGTTTGAAACTTCTTAGTACAAAGAAGCACCCCTACGAACTTGATTAATCATTCATCCAAATAATTACTACCCTTTGTGATATCCCGCCAAAGTAAAAAACTCGAGGTAGTGTTTATGGCTACTTAAAAAATTCACCCTAAACACTTTGGATATTGGAAATCAGTAAATGGTATTTCAGAAATTTTTATCCATTTTCATTAGATAACTATATGAACATAAGGAGGAACTGAGAAATTTCCCTGGCAAGATTATTCCAACACTTGTGAGCCAATAAATATTCCCTATGCACACACACACACACACAGAGAGAGAGAGAGAGAGAGAGAGAGAGAGAGAGAGAGAACAGCAGGTTCACTCTTCGGAGCTGGACTGGTCTTACTGTCAGACATACTCGTATACTACGATAATAAAATCATGAAGAACCATCTCTCTCTCTCTCTCTCTCTCTCTCTCTCTCTCTCTCTCTCTCTCTCTCTCTCTATGTCATGCACTTCGCAATAAGATGATGACATTTATATCGTCATTAACCCTTTCAACATAGAATCAGGTGGGTGTACTTTAAATATTCATTTCTGTCTGTCGGTCTGTCTGTCTGCCTGTCTCTGTCTCTCTCTGCCTCTGTCTCTTTCATTCAGAGGGCCGAATGGGTAAAACAATAACTCTACGTTATTTCTCGCCTTGCTGAAGCGAAACAGGTAATTAGATACTCAACAGATCATAAATCGATCAACAATGATGCCACAAATAGTTAAACTGGCGAGGAAAGAGTTGTAAAAGCTAACATCAGTAAATTCGAGGATATAATCAGAAACCAATTTTCAGCGGGAGAGGCACGCGGCCTTGAGACAAAATATAAAAGATGAGATGGTAAGCGAAATATATAACCCCTACGATAAGTTATATATAGCTTCACGAATGCTCCTTGATATTATGTATTTCAGATGAACAGATTTCATTGTCACAAGTCGAAGTCAAACTATGCCTTCTTCCTCGTATAACATAAATATACATTCAACTTCCCAGTCAGTATTCTATTAGTTGGTTCCTCTACTTCATTTTGCTGAATTTTCTATTTTAACTTTCCATGAGGGAGAAATCGCAGTGAAAGTAAATATACCTTTAGCAATTTGAGCCTGAAATCGTGACAACACCATCAAATGCAAAAATCTCCCAAGTCCTTCAAAGCAAAAAGGAACTGGAAGATCAAAAGTCGATTCGACAATGAAGCTTCATTTAATGCCATTTAGAGCTCGAGTTCATTTTACGTTTCCTCTGCCACCAAACTTTCGGGGTTTTCCATTATCGGATTTCCATGAGTCCTGTATCCTCTTCTCACAAGCGGCTAGTCTTTGGCTTCTTTCATTGTAAGGCATCACCCTGTTCTTTCTTTTATTCTCTTCCTCTCCCTTTTAAAATTGCAACAGTACAAGAAGCCTCTCTCTCTCTCTCTCTCTCTCTCTCTCTCTCTCTCTCTCTCTCTCTCTCTCTCTCTCTCTCTCTCTCATGCACAGTCGCAAACACATACGAATGCCGTATTTAAACTTGTTTTGAGATTAATGATTAAAACAACGGTTGCCATTCAAGGGAGTTTAGATTTTAAAGGTAAATATTTCGAAGTTTCGTTAATATTAGATTAATTTCTCATTGAAAATTTATGAGGATAGCTTTTTTTTCCCTTTTTCGTGGAAATTTATTAGGATAGTTTTTTTTCGTTGATTTGTTTCTTGGTTTAGATTATGCCGAGGGAACCTTCTACTCTTTCTGTGATCCATATTATAATTATCAACCTTATCACCACGACCATCACCTTCATCAGGATATAAGTAATCCATACTAACAGGTGCTTGCTGTGCGTGACCTCCATTCTACAGTTCGGAACATTTCTTTTCGACTGCAGAACACATCCACCAAATTTTAGCTTTTTACTATACCTTCAATCCCGCTTCCTTTTTCCTGTCCTACTCTCCAACTCTCAAGACTATAACTTCTCAGTGCAACTGCCGTGTTGTCTCCAAGTTTCACCTCTAATACCTTCGTTGTATTCCATCTCCATTATTATCCGGATCTCTTCGTCTTTCTGCCCAACCACTCCAACTCCTTTTCACTGTCTTAAGCGCTGAATGGCCGAAAGTTCCCCAGTCCTTGGGCCTAAATTTCCTGAATCACCATAATCATAATCATTTACAAACATTTTTCGTGTGCAGTTGTTTAAAATAATAATAATAATAATAATAATAATAATAATAATAATAATAATAATAATAATAATAATAATAATAATGCAAAACGAAAATTCACTTTTTTTCATTTCTCTTACCAATTCATTCTCCACTTCATGGAGTTAATGTATTACTGTCCATTTGGGTAGGATTAATGCACACTAAGTGCAAATTGACAGAATGCAAATCTTGATCTTTTAAGCTACTTGAATGACCTTTCTTTGATAGTAATGCAATGTTCATACCTATGTCAAAACAGCTCATGAACGAGACGTTAATTCAGTGACCAATATTAAGGAAGGGCCTCTTAGGTATGATTTCCTTGACGTTTTCACACTAACACTGCGTGAGCGTTTACTACAGTTAGTATAGGTCGACTTACACCCCGATTCTTACAAGGCAGGTATATTTACTAGAACAAATGTCGAACCATACAGTATTTTGTAAGCAACAATAAAGACAGGGTCTGCAAGATAAGAGCAGAAAATTCCAACAGGAAATCAGACAAGTGAGACAGGGGTGGAAATTTTCCAAATTTTACAACAGGGAATAAGTTTCCCTCGGCAAGATAAGCTGTCTAACGTCTCACCTCTGCCTCTCCTCCCACCCCCAACCCAATGAGCTGAGACTGCCACTCCTAAGAACTTGCCACCATCCCCTAACACAACGCCATAAAGGCTTAAAACAGGGCTTGGCTAACTGGCTAACGATCCCAGTTGAAGAACGTCATAGTCATCAGCACGTTCTATTTTTTTTAATTACCTCTTACTTTTGTAAACAAAACATTAAAAATATATTTTAATTTTTTTCATTAACCATTTTTATCACATTTTACTAAGTATCTGAACTCAGCAACGTCGAAACCAGAAACACTGCACGTTTGACCAGCTATACCTCTTTGTCTTCTGGCATGTCGTCGTTGCCTCACTTCATTTCTCCTCTTTCTACGCGAGAGAAAGAGGAAGTGTACAAATCTCATGAATATCTTCGGGAAAGCGGTTATACTCGGGTGGCTGCGACAAAAACAGTACTTCGATGGTTTGGAGTTCATCAGATAAAGATTCAAGGAATAGCGGCGCATAGCAAGGCAATTTGTTGGAATTATGTTTTAAATCTGACACGTAATAGTCATTAATAGTCGTCTGCGTGGTGAAAAATATGAAGAACTTTTGTAATTATTGTAAATATGAAGAACTGGGTCTATCCGAATCATCTGCTACTGATAATGAAACAAGATTTGCTGGTCAAGGTTTGGTGAAGGGAAGTTGGCATATTTTTGCACTTGCATAAGCCTACGTCTGTATCCTAACCGTTTTTTAAAATTAAGATTCAAAAGTGACGTAGGCTCAAGTGGAAAAAGTTAATCATTTTATAATGGCAGTTGTTTTAATAGTTATGGTATATTTTGCGATACCACGGTGGCCTTCATGAAGCAAAAATTTGGAAAGACATAGAATAATGATGCGAGTTATTACAACTGGTGACAGTTGTAGTTACTGCACTGCGGTCGCAGTTTCGTTTATTGACTGAAATTATTCTCTCTCGCTCCCGAAAGGAAATAGTAGAATTTCCGGAATGAAATAATTGCCTTTGTTATTTGTCACATTCCAAATGTTCGTGTGGGTAAGTACTGCAGTACTAACAAAACAATCCACGACGCTATGACACAAAGGAGGATACGTCTCGAGTTTCTGCGTCATACATGTATTAAATTATTTAGGGTGCTGCAAGTAAAAGCATGTATTGGGATAACATCTACGTAAAATTTCAAAGTACAATAATAATAGCACTTTTGCACTTCCTCTAGTTAAAATATATAATATACACCGTTTAACCTCAGGTAAGGTGTCTAGATCTAAGAATGACCTTTCCAACTTCCCGTAACCCGACTTTTTGTCGTCGGACGTTTCGTCGAAGAATCCTTTCTTTGTTGGACGTTTCGTCGAATGAAAGTTTTGTTGAAAGATGACTTGTTGAATAACCGCATAGTAGTTAGATGGATTTATTTCCCTTTATGGCTTTTCTTTTATCTTTTGTTTCTTTAAATAACTCCTTTTCCATCTGTGCATCTCCCAATTACCTATTTTACGTGCAGATGAAATACTGTGCATAAAAATCCAAGCCCGTTTCGTCTGTAGTATTTCTAGGACGTCTTCAAGAGGACTGATACATATAGTGGTAGCGATGTGCAATGTTTACTATAGTGATAATACAAACGAACATATAGTCAGCTGGAGAATATATCCACACTTGATAAGTGGGAAAAAGAGGGCAGAGCAGTAAACCCACAATCATCTGAGGCAGCGTTCCATTTACAAAGCTTTTTCATTTCCGCAGGTGGGTTCATACCATTGGGATACAAAATATTGCATCAGTTCCTTTGATGTTTTAGAATAGGCACCTGGCAGCATTTATGTACATGGACAGGTTTTTTTTATACTTTGCTGGGAATTTTGTAAGTCACTGAAGATGAATCTTTAAAATGAGTTATGTTTACATATAGCCTAATGTGTGTGTGTGTGTGTGTGTGTGTGTGTGTGTGTGTGTGTATAGGCTCTATGTAAACACAAATCACTTTAAAGCTTTATATTCAATAACTTATCAAATTTCCAGCACAGTATATGCAAAAACCTGTCCATGTTTGCTTTCATTTCCCCGTGTTTGTAATATGTCAAAGCACTTTTGTCTAAGTTATATAACTATTTCCATGGACATCCTACTTCTTCATTTCTACATACGCGAAACTGTTTACACACACATCGCAGCTCACCTTTTAAATCTGTCAGCATATCGATATGTTTCTTTTATTGTGCGCCATAAAACAATTTTTTCCTTCGTTTTAAACTTCGTGCGCGGAGAGAGATCAAAGGGAATGTGATATTGCTGAAACGATTTCCATAGGAAAGTAAATGTACAATTTTTTTATGGATTACGCAATGTGAAAACGGGGAGTAGATAAAACGGATCGCGGACCGTTTGGAAGGTTTTTTTTACTAAAGGGTTTTTTACTGCGATGCTCAGCTTCCATCCTTGACCTAAAATACATTTTTCCCAAGTTTCAGATGACAGCAGGTGGTGGTTGGTGTCCGTAAGTTTTCGTTATATAAGGAAATACAAGAGAGATGATCAGTTTAAGAATAATTTCCGTTCTGAATATAGGGAATAGATTATCGAAAGTTACATTTTCAAATGAATGGCAGAAAACAAAGCCTCTTTAAGTTACGCACAATGACACACACACACACACACACACAGAGAGAGAGAGAGAGAGAGAGAGAGAGAGAGAGAGAGAGAGAGAGAGAGAGAGAGAGAGAGAGAGAATGTTTTTCTAATAGCTTTTTAAGTTGAAACTCGTCTAGCGATGAAATGTTTATTTCCTTATCATTTTTCCGTCTTTATGTCACGGAAGCTTTGACCTTTTAGAAGGCTCGTTTTTTAGTTTTCTGTAAAAGGAAAATATTGCGATGGCTATTTGTCTGTCCGTCCGCACTTTTTGTATCCGCACTTTTTCTGTCCGCAATTTTTCTGTCCACTCTCAGATCTTAAAAACTACTGAGGCTAGAAGGCTGTAAGTTGGTATGTTGATCATCCACCCTTCAACCATCAAGCATACCAAATTACAGCCCTCTAGCCTCATTATTTTTTTTTATTTGAGATTAAAGTTAGCCACGATCGTGCGTCTGCCACCTCTTTAGGTGCCAACAACACAGACCACCACCGGGCCGTGGCTGAAAGTTTCATGGGCCGGTGGGGAGTTTCATGGGCCGTAGCTGAGAGTTTCATACAGCATTATACGCTGTAAAGAAAATTCGATTGCGCCGAAGAAACTTAGGCGCATTTTTCACTTGTTTCTGCTAAAAATTAATTCCCACAAGCACTAGTTAAACTGTAATTACCCATGGTTAATAAAAACAGCGATATCCCTGATCAAGTTATAATCCTACCTTTGACTGAATGTGTCAGCAAGACTTGCGTAAAACTGACGGTGGACCCTTCACTGATACGTTACACAGAATTCTCGATTTGATTAACAGTTAAGGGAATTCGGTTCAGAACTGGCGATCTGTTGTCATGGAAACCATCATCCCAGCATTCAGAAGATGATGATTTTTCACCAACTCCACGTGATTAATGACTAACTTACTGCTTAAGAAATTATATCATTTTTTACACAATTATAAAAATTTGGTGCACATATGAAATCTTATTGCATGTATTTTGGAATCTTGACATTCTTGTGATATAGCAAAGAACCTGTGCATTGGTAATACCGTTCTATATCCTTCTATAGCATGTTTGCAGTTTTGAGCAGATTCCAAATAAAGACGAATGGTAATTACTTTTTCTTTAATATGATTTGGGCGTTTGAATTTTAAACATTGCGTCTTCAATATATTAGGAAATAAGTAAATTACATTTTACGTATTTCTAGTTTTCTGTAAAAGGAAACTGCTGAGATGGCTTTGACTGTCCGTCTGCACTTTTTCTGTCTGCCCTCACATCTTAAAAACTACTGAGGTCAGAGGGCTGCAAATTGCTGTGTTGATCATTCACCCCCCAATCATCAAACATACTAAATTGCAGCCCTCTAGCCCCAATAGTTTTTATTTGAGTTAAAGTTAAAGTTAGCCATGTTCGTGCGTCTGGTACCGCTATAGGTGCCAACAACACAGGCCACTACCGGCTGTGGATGAAAGTTTCATGGGCCGCTGCTAGATTTTCATGGGCCGTGGTTGAGAGATTCATGCAGCATATATCGCTGCACAGAAAACTCGATTGCGCCGAAGAAACTTCGGCACACTTTTACCTGTTTATTTTCATATTTACATTTTAATTTGGCAGTATAAAGTCCACTGACGTGGAAACCGGAGACGGTAATGGTAATACTAGTGATGTATGACAACATAGTGTTCTACAGTCTGCCGTAAATTATGCACCGAGTCCCATCCTGACCAGAGGCTAAGCCCACTCTTGCCCCGTTTAGCTTTGACAAAAAGTGATTCCAGCAATACTTAAAAGGGACCGCTCTCGATTTCCAGTTAATTAAAGCAATAAGCTCTAGGTCACTCTTTCGCTTACCTGAATGTTCTGAGGACGGCCTTGTGTCATCTGGATGTTCTAAAACAGTGTGATTCATTTTCTGACTAACCTGGTGTCAACAGGAAGTTCAGTCGTTATCAATGCTTCCCTCCGTCATCAGCAGTAGGTTAGTTAACTGTTTCCGGGTATCTAGCCCTGCACTTTTGGAATTAATATTCTTATGAAAAGAACAACGAAAGATATAATGTTTCTTTATCATAATTATGATTAATAACTGAAATCATATATAGTAAAGTACAAGTGTGAGACTGTGATCACCTTTAGGATATAAAGTACAGATTTTAGCGTTGGCTCATTGACTAAATGACTTCATCATTTAGTTTTATCCATATGATGACCACAAAAATAGCTCTTTTGGAAGCAAGCAGACAAGGACAGTATGAAATGGGAATATGAGATGACGGAAAAAGGTTACATTATTCAACGTAGTGGCATTTATTGCGAAAATCTGATGGACATTTAGTGCCCAAATTGATGACGTATCTGAGTAATTTTTCACTGTTGACAAGTATAACAGAAATAAAATATGGACTACGTAGAGGTTCAAGAATGAATTTATAACAGCTTCTAATTTTTCATTTAGAAGTATTCTGTGAATGATCGGTAATACAAAGTAAGAAGCCTCGGAGGGATGAGGAACAAAAGCAGAAGTCGCCTAGTGGGGATAGCCTTTAGAAATGTGCTCCGACGGTGACGTCAGATATAAGGAGAGCTTATAAATAAAAACTGCAGCTGTTTTTGAATGCAAAATATTGCACAGAGGTTGTCATCTGGCTGCTTATTTCATGTTATTGATTGCTGGCATGTCGAAGGAACCGCTTCATTTCCAGCTACGCGTGGCTCCAAATTCAGCACGAAGTGATTCGCTCTTTCCGATTACTTGGACGCTAATGGATGTGATTCATATGCATTGGTATCAGGGAGCTAGCTATTTAAAAAAAAAGAAAAAAAAAAAACTGATAAATGGGGCTATATTAAGCGCTTTCTTTCCGCCTAATTTCTTGTTTGATCAGTTTCCAATGAAAATGATGAGATTTCCAGTGCAAATCTAATCACCACAAACATTATGGTTAACTATTACTTATTTTTCTTATGAACTACATCATTTTTGAGCTTGTCTCTTGAAAGCATCACAATTGGTTACATTAAAGGATATTTACTGTCATGTGGATATCCATACTTCTATTTTCCCATTTGCTCTTTTATGTGTGTTTAGTCTTTTCCATCTAAATACTCTCCGGTAGTTACTGTATTTTCTATTGTTGGACACGAATTCTTACCATTTTGACATAGAAGGCCATCAGGATTTCTGGCATGGATGAGCGAGGTTCTAGACCATAAAATCTTTCAACGAAATATTTCAGGAGTCAATAATTTATCATTCACGTATAGAGAACTAACACGTATCTTTTTTTTTTTTTTTTGCATATAACTTTCATCATGAAAACATTCCCAATTTCCAGCACCTGAACACGTCCTTCACACATCTTTCACGCACCCCGGGGGTTTGTGCTGTCAGTGCACCTTGTTTGAAGCACTGTAGGCATTACTAAACGTTGTTTGCAGCTTTCCTTCGTTCCTTAGCTGCACCCATTTTTAACCTTCATTTTTACTTCCTTTCTCTAATCTTGCTGCCCAACCTCTGTAACTTACATCTTAATGTCACTATGCGATTTTCTACCAGTTCCACCTTTAGATCCTTACATTGCATTTCCTTGATCTTCTGGATCTCTTCATCTTGCTCTCCATCCGCTCCAACTTCCTCTTTTACTGTTTTAAGCACTGAATGGCCTAAAGTGCCCTAGTGCTCGGCTTGACACCCCAACCATCGCAAAACCTCCCACACATATTCCCCACACCTCCCCATTTTCAACACTACCGTGGCCTATTTCCTACAAAGCTTCCTCCAATCACACTGTTCTCCCAATTCATAGGCCTGCTATCCAGTGCAGACCTTTCATCGTTTTGATCCCTTGAAAAGAAATGGAAGTTTATTTTATTAAAGAAGGTTTCGTTATTTAATGTTTTACAGTTGCCTATCTGTTTGTTATCGGGAAGAAATTGTTAGGCTTGCGTATATCGTTTATACAAATCTCTAGATGCATATATGTATACATACTCATACACACACATACACACACACACACACACACACACACACACACACACACACATATATATATATATATATATATATATATATATATATATATATATATATATATTATTGCCGCCAAAGGGACTACACATAAATAACAAATTACTTCTCCAAAAGTCTTTATGGTCTGGAACTGTCTCTCCCGTTGAAGAATTGGATATACCGGGGAAAAGCCAGACACTTCCATTTACCAACCAGGATGTGCATTCATTTTATGGATGCCAGTATTCTCGTTTTTGTCTTTCATCGAAGTGTTTGGTATTTTCAAAAACAGATACAAAGGAAATCGGTCAATGGTATACAGAACACTGACAATTTTCGCGAACTATTGGACACATTCTTATGACTTAGAAATTGAAAGAAAGAAGTCTGCTCAAATCAGAACATTTCCTGAAAGAAAGGATTTAATTTCTCAGGTGAGGACAGATCTGGTTACTGAAGAGAGGAAGTTCAGTGATTCTGGAGATGCCGGAGACGACAGGAATTTCCGCATTCTGGATGTGAATGGTAAAATTGCTGATCTAAAGGTCAACTTCTGAGTTTATGTCGGCCTGAAAGTGTTTGCGAGTCTGTGATGTCTAGCATACACAGCAAGGGCAAGAAAATGGAGGGTGCATGTTATTAAGAAATTCCTTCGAACCATAAGGAAACAAGTAAAAAATAAGCCGAAGTTGCTTCGGCGCAATCAAGTTTTCTGTACAGTGTATAATGCTGTATGAAACTCTCAGCCACGGCCCATGGAACTTCCAGCCACGTCCCGGTGGTGACCTGTGTTGTTGGCACCTACAGCGGTACCAGACGCACGATCATGGCTAATCTTAACTTTAAATGAAATAAAAACTACTGAGGCTAGAGGTCTGCAATTTGGTATATTTGATGATTGGAAGATGGATGACCAGCATACTAATTTGCAGCCCTCTAGCCTCAGTAGTTTTTAAGATCTGAGGGCGGACAGAAGAAGTGCGGACGATCAGACAAATAGCCATCTCAATAGTTTTCTTTTACAGGAAACTAAAAGTACCTGTCTGTAAAATGAACAAATGCGATGATCTCTTGACGATGGCATGGTCAATTCACAATGGGAGAAAGGACAGGGCATTTAATAAGACAATAAACCCCGTTTTTTGGGGGGTGTTGGGACGATTCAGGTCATATCAATCTTTTATTTGTAATTATTATATATCTACACTTTTGATTCATCAACAATCGTCAATTTTAATTAGCATTAATAATTCCCAATCAACGATATCATCTATAATGTTCTTATCATTATCATTTATTTAGAGGCAGCCTGATCGAATTCTCCGTCTTGTTAATATACAGAATAGTAGATTGTAGCTGTACTCTTGCTTCCCCCAGTATCCCTAGGGCATTGGAAAATTTCATTTGTTTTCGTGAATCTTAATACTATCTTTAAAAACTGGTACTTGAAATTAATTGTAACTGGGCTTTAAGGCTGTATTGGCTGTTATGATCATGATACTGATGATTATGATGATAATGAGGATGCTGTTAATGATCTCTAAAACTCCACCTAATAGGACCACGAAAACTTTTAGCAAAGTCTGGCGATAGAGGCATCGATTGTTTATGAAAGACTTCTCGAACGAGCAAAGTTTCCAGTCACTCCTGACAATATCTCCGGAGTTCCAATATAAGCTCTGAGCCTCAACTGAAAACTCCTTTATGAGTTTACGGGTTGAAGATATAAATATAAATATATATATATATATATATATATATATATATATATATATATATATATATATATATATATATATATATATATATATATATATACATATAAGGCTCGAAGTATACATCACGAAGGAAGCAGTAGAGAAAGGCATCCTCATCATCTACAGTTTATTTTCAATGCCGACGTTTCGCGACGAATTCCAATTCGCATTTTCAAGGCTATAAAATATAATATAATTTGCGAACATCAATGACAAATTAATGAAATGGCAACAGCTCTTTATGTAGTAAAAATATTTAAAAACAAAACATCTCATTCCAAGACAAGTCAATAATAAGTAAAAGGAGTTCACTAAAATCTTACAACCTACCTATATGAAAGAAAGAACAAGACTAACATAAATAAGTAAAAACAGAGTGAGGAAAACCAGTTGCCCAAACTAGGCTATAAACAATTTCACTGAGGACGATTGAGTATTTAACGACGGTACAGTCTTCTTGATAATTATGGATTCTAGGATGGTCAAGTCGTTGTTGTTCTGCACTTGGCCTAAGATGGAAAAATCCTTGCTGTCAATATAAGTTTTACATAATTTTGAATGATTTCGTATATTTGATTGCTCAGGATTATATAACCTGCTACCTGTTCTATGACTTATGCCCCTGTGGGAATCTATGCGGACCTTCAACAGCCTCCTCGTGCATCCCACGTATATCCCGTGATCACATCCCGGGCAAGTATACTTGTAAAAAGTTTTCCAGCTTTAAATCTGAAAATCATCCCGAAAAATCCGTTAACAATAGGGTCTCTGTTCAGAGCCAAAGACCGGCTCAGTCCTCTGCTTTCGTCCAGCGTTGTTTACAAGTATACTTGCCCGGGATGTGATCACGGGATATACGTGGAATGCACGAGGAGGCTGTTGAAGGTCCGCATATATTCCCACAAGGGCATAAGTCATAGAACAGGTAGCAGGTTATCTAATCCAGAACAATCAAATATACGAAATCATTCAAAATTATGTAAAACTTATATTGACAGCAAGGATTTTTCCATCTTAGGCCAAGTGCAGAACAACAACGACTTAACCATCCTAGAATCCATAATTATCAAGAAGACTGTACGTCGTTAAATACTCAATCGTCCTCAGTGAAATTGTTTATAGCCTAGTTTGGGCAACTGGTTTTCCTCACTCTGTTTTTACTTATTTATGTTAGTCTTGTTCTTTCTTTCATATAGGTAGGTTGTTTTAAGATTTTAGTGAACTCCTTTTACTTATTACTGACTTGTCTTGGAATGAGGTGTTTTGTTTTTAAATATTTTTACTACATAAAGAGCTGTTGCCATTGCATTAATTTGTTATTGATGTTCGCAAATTATATTATATTTTATAGCCTTGAAAATACGACTTGGAATCCGTCGCGAAACTTCGGCATTGAAAATAAACTGTAGATGATGAGGATGCCTTTCCCTACTGCTTCCTTCGTGATGTGTGTACATATATATATATATATATATATATATATATATATATATATATATATATATATATATATATATATATATATATATATATATATATATTAAATTGGCTGCTTCCATGAGATTAAACATATCGCTCTATGACAAATTAAGAAATTTACTGCTTTCATCTATGTATTAAAAGAGACCAGGAGGAAAATTCGTTGAACAGCTTATCATAATCAAAATCGTTTATTGTTAGAATAAATATAATGCGAATTCCAAACCTGTCAAATGTTATTTTGGGCAAGATTTCAAGACAGTAGCTGTAAAGAACAAGAAGAGGATATTTTTTCCTACATAACTCATTTTCAATCTTTATTATATTTTCTCTACTCACACTGCCCACGACCTCCAACTTTTAAAATTTCTAGATTGAATATATATATATATATATTATATATATATATATATATATATATATATATATATATATATATATATATATATACACATATATACGTAGTCCTAATAGTACAAGTTTAAAGGTTATTAACATCATCTTCATTAACATCGTAATCATCAGTACCATGATCATAACAGCCAATACCACCTTCAAGCTTAGTTACACGTAAAATTCGGCTGACGATCTTTAGAGATATCATTGAGATTCATGTGCGAAGAGGATTGATTCGGCTATGCTTCACCAATACATAGATATACTGTATATATATATACATATATATATATTATATATATGTGTGTGTGTTTGTGTATACTATATATATATATATATATATATATATATATATATGTATATATATATATATATATATATATATATATATATGTATATGTATATATATATGTGTGTGTATGTGTGTAAATCGCTACGATACGGCCTCTGAAATTCAACCTATCAAAGTTCCTTGTTGGACGAGTCGGTAGAGTTCTCGGCTAGCACTGGGCTAGGCCCTAGTTCGAGTCTCCGCCTGGCCAATGAAGAATTAGAGGAATTTATTTCTGGTGATAGAAATTCATTTCTCGCTATAATGTGGTTCGGATTCCACAATAAGCTGTAGGTCCCGTTGCTAGATAACCAATTGGTTCTTAGCCACGTAAAATAAGTCTAATCCTTCGGGCTAGCCCTAGGAGAGCTGTTAATCAGCCCAGTGGTCTGGTTAAACTAAGGTATACTTAACTTCAATCTACCAAGCCTTTTACTTTCACCTCCCGTCTCATAGTCCTCATCCAAGTAGGTCAGGTCTCCCAAATCACGCGGTGCCCATAGGGGTGTAAGTAGTTGTCACTATCAACTAGCATTCCCCTTAGGGTTGTGTGAAGGGCAAATAGAAACATCAGCAGCTTCCATTCATCACTATCCTATCTACATATGGAGGCACAACCTCACGTCATTCTAAGTCAGATCGTTTAAAGCATTAAATTTTCAATAACAATAATTATTCATGGATTAATTATAAGTTTATATTCTTGAGGAAATTTCTACCATAATCACCATTTACCATAAACTTATTTCGCAGACACTTTGCTTACTTTGATTTTGTATTTAACTTGCATATTCTTTGTATTATCAGTTCTGCTAAGGTATCTGATCTTCTCCCAAAGGTTGACATTTTTAAAAAATTGGTATTTAAGACTGTGCTGATAAAATAAACTAAGAGATCGATGTATAAATTATTTTTTTTATTTATAATGTACGAAATTTCGTTACCATTCGATACAGTCGCTCTTCGTGAAATTGATGGAAGAGATAGTAAACTGACTGTTAGTTACATCACGTTACCGGCCTAGCAGTTCCCACAATTGTTTATCGAAAAGGAAAATTGTAAAAGCGGTTCGTAAATTGGCTGATTTACTAATAGATGACTTTTACTAGAAAACAGTAACTGTAGAACGGCGAATTTCACAGGTGTATTTTTCCACTCTCCATTTCCCTCATGGCTCTGTTTTTGAAGCTATTCCTTTGAAGTCTTTTATATTCTATTTCCTGCATATTTCCTTTTGTCCGCATTTTTGAGTTTCATTTCAGTTTTTTTTATGGTTGGGGATATCAGTGGTGACATTATACCTCAGTGTTGATACAAATATCACATACACACCCAAAACACTGACACACACACACACACACACACCATGTTAAGGGGTATTTTTGGGTTAATGTTTGAAATATAAGAAATCGTGTGTGAAAAGTATATATGAATTATATTCAGACACACGCATTTATGAATACATACTTTCTGATAGATTTACCAACATATTTTCATAGGAATAGAACATGAAAAAGATCACACCATTTGCTTCAGCCCGTTTCTTATTCAAATTATTTAACAAAAAAAATTGAAAAATAAATTTGTTACAAGTGAACCATCAACGATGTAAAAGCAACCACTTGATATGTCGCTCTAGTTGATTCAGTCTCTTTTCTGACATATTGAAAGTAATCTCCTTCTATAAAACTATTCAATGGTTTGTTTCTCCGACTCCTAAAACCCTTTTAAGAGATCAAACACGGTATTTGGTTTCGGACCCAGTAGGCGAAGGTCTTAAGAGCCGTATGTAAATAATCCCCCAATTTCCGTCAAGGGTCCTGTGAAGTCTATATTGGGGGTGGGAAAGGTAGGCGAGGCAGATGGAGAAGGATGAGAAATGAAAGCTTAGAATTCTTTAGAGCCGATGATTTGGCCCACGAGAGAGAGAGAGAGAGAGAGAGAGAGAGAGAGAGAGAGAAAAGTTAAGTATACCTTAGTTTAACCAGACCATTGAGTTGATTAACAGCTCTCCTAGAGAGGGCTGGCCCGAAGGATTAGAATTAGTTTACATGGCTAAGAACCAATTGGTTACCTAGCAACGGGACCTACAGCTTACTGTGGAATCCGAACCACATTATAGGGAGAAATGAATTTCTATCACCAGAAATAAATTCTCCTTATTCTTCATTGGCCGGTCGGAGATTCGAACACGGGGCCAGCAGAGTGCTAGCTGAGAACGGAACCCACCAGTCCAATGAGGAACTGAGAGAGAGAGAGAGAGGGAGAGAGAGAGAGAGAGAGATTTGATGAGAACTTCAAAAAGAACTTTCGCATTGTGTACAAAAGAAATTAGCGCGGCGTCTAAGATATGATGAGATGTCTGCCTGCTTTTTTTCAGTTGTCTTGCTCTGAATTTATCGCCGCATTATGCATGCACCACACTGCGCGCTCTTTTGCTTTCATGCTATAAAATCTGGCGGTTAATTTTGTTGGTCTGTTCTTGACAAACGTTCGATTGTTCTGTTTAGGGTCTTCTTTGCTAAAATAAAGTGACCATTTAGTTTCTGAATCTCTACTGCCTCGTGCTATTTCTTGGAGAATTTTATGACAGGTTAGTTTTGCTTGTAACATTTTGCTGCTTGCGCTTACAGTATCTGGATTAACGTCACTTTAATTATGCTTTCAAAAATATTTTACTGTTTTTTAATTACTGCGCAAGTATTTTTTACAGCTGTTGCACAAGAATTTTGACTATTAGTTCTATATTCTTTGATTATCATTAGATTCTCTTACTTTGTAGAGAGTTTTAGGTAGGTAAAATGGAAGGAAAATTACCTTGAAAATAGCTCTGGGAAAGACAGGCCTTTCTTAGTAGTTTTTCTTGTCATCACTGAAAGCAGAGATGAAAGCAGTAGCGCAGTTGGTGAGTCTCACATCTTTTTATCGATAGAACCTTTATATAATTACTGTAAATCGTCCCCTCTACCTCGAAAGAAGCTGTAACAATAACAACAAGTAAAGAAAATGCGCAATCGAGTTTTCTGTACAGCGCATAATGCTGTACGAAACTTTCAACCAAGGCCCATGAAACTCTTAGCCGAGGCCCATGAAACTTTCAGCCGCGGCCCGGTGGTGGCCTGTGTTGTTGGTGCCGATAGCGGTGCCAGACGTACGAATATGGCTAACTTTAACCTTAAATAAAATAAAAACTACTTAAGCTAGAGGACTGCAATTTGGTACGTTTGATGATTGGAGGGTGGATGATCAACATACAAATTTGCAGCTCTCTAGCTTCAGTAGTTTTTAAGACCTGAGGGCGGACAGAAAAAGCCATCTCAATAGTTTTCTTTTACAGAAAACTAAAACGACCAATAAACTTGACACCTAATGAACGTAGGAATAAAATTGCTGAGTTATTCGTGTAACTTTAAACTATAAAATTTCTTAATAGGACACTAAGCCCTCGTGGCCTGTTTTGCAACGTGAATTCTTGGTAGAATGATGATGACGTCGAGTATATTAAGTGCAGTGGAAAGAACTGAGTTATTTTGGCTTGAATTCGTTAATACAAATGGATTTTTTTTTAAAATCCAAAATATTTTCCACTCTGCTACTAAATAAAAGTTTCATATATGTAGAAAGCGACACGGCTATACAAGACTTTGCCCCTTTGACAATTATTGCCGGTTACCGCCAAACAAGATTTCGATGCCCCTGAGAATTCTGTTTTATTGCCGGATACTCTAAAAGTAATTTATCTGAGTGAAATGGTGTGACAATAACCAGACTAAGATGTGACGTTATTCTTCGCTTGGGGATTACCTCGCAGCCACTTTTTATTGTACCTTTCCCACGCATTCCGATGAACTCCTAGAACAAAAAGGGAAGGGGAGGGGAAGAACTTCGAGAGACAAGAAATGGTAACTGGATCAGTCCTCTCTTCATTTTACTTTTCTTGCTCTCACTTTCCTTTGCTTACTTCTGAACTGTTGCACTCTGTCACACAGTCAGAGAAAACTGATTCCCTTCTGTCTTTTAGTCTGGTGTCAATCTCCTTTAAGAAATGCAATGACTGAATAACAGTTTAAGAGTGTACCAACAGAAGACAACGCTGCAGCAAAAAAACAGACACAAAAAGCACATAACATTAGCACCGAATAACACAAGGTGGAGCAAAAGTGGTAATATCCATCTTTCTCCCTCCACCCCTTAGGTCTGTTGGCAAATTGCTGTGATCACTGGGTGTCGTTAGCGTTATCTCTGGTCCCATTCGTTATTGTCCAACCTGAGCAATCCAATGCATTTCTGGAAAGAAACATAAGTCTGCTTTTTCGTTTATGCTAAGTGCATGTCATTAAATTTCTTTATGATTATCATTATCATTGTTGTTTTTGTCGGAGCAGTTATCTTAGGATAAACTTAATAATTGATAATTAGGTTAATGTTTTTACAAGAAAAAACCCTCTTATACCTGCTCTGGTCCAACAACCGAAACCCGCAAAAAGGGCCACGTCTTTAATGAACAATTGCATCTTAGTCTCATACATTTCTCACTGGCGGTGGTCGCTTTATATTGTAGAGTAAAATGAACATGAATTAATTCGCTTTCATCATCAGAGGTGGTAAACAGATCCCCCTGTGTTCGAGACCTTCAATAAATGCAGCGACCATCACTGGATTCAGGCACCAGCGTCGTTCAGTGTAATAATTTTTCCACGTAAAATCACGAACAACAGAAATTTCTTAAATCCCAATCTAAAGAAAACAAGTAAAAATGCGCCGAAGTTTCTTCAGCGCAATCGAGCTTTCTGTACAGCGTATAATCAAGGCCACCGAAAATAGAGCTATCTTTCGGTGATCTTGGTATAGTGCTGTTTGAGCCGGGGCCCATGAAACTTTAACCACGGCCCAGTGGTGGCCTGTCCTATATTGTTGCCAGACGCACGATCATGGCTAACTTTAACCTTAAATTAGGTAAAAAAACTATTGAGGCTAGAGGGCTGCAATATAGTATGTTTGAGGATTGGAGGGTGGATGATCAACATAACAATTTGCAGCCCTCTAGCCTCAGTAGTTTTTAAGATCTGAGGGCGGAGTGAAAATGTGCGGACGGACAGACAAAACCATCTCCATAGTTTTCTTTTAGAGAAAACTAAAACTTTTACTACACCGGAAGGAAATGTTACGTTCATACAGTGTTCTCATGTTATAGCTCGAAAGTCATTGTCACGAGTATACATATTATTCATAAGTTTTCTGTACGAAAGTGAATATTTACGAATATTATGTACATTTCAGCATTTTGTGCTGTATTCTTTAGCAAAAATTTCTATCATAGTTTTCATCACTATAGAATTTTTCAGAAGGAAATTGAAATGTGGATGCTGAAAATAAAACGGCCTTTTCCAATTCGTGCTTTCTGATGAATATATCTAAGCTGAATTAGTTCTTTCATACTTTTGATACATATTCATAAAATAACTCCGAACGTGAATGATAAAGTGTTCTAATTTGGAATTTATGAAATGTTTTAATATTTATTTTCATCGGGGAATGCAGAGCTCAGTCAAGGTCTTTTTCTCTGTTTTTATAAAACAAATTAAATGTTACTTTTCAGGACACTAAAGTACTCCACAAACATTCATTCCAATAACTGTTGTCGTATTAAAGCTACCGATACTGTAGCTGGTTAGGTAAAATAGTTTTAACTTATTTTCGTCATAAACACACGTAGACAAACACATACACACCTATATATATATATATATATATATATATATATATATATATATATATATATATATATATATATATATATATATATATATATATATATATTAAAATAACAGGACTTCATTATGCTGAATGTTGTCTAGCGGAGATATTTATTCAGGAAAAGTTACAAACTTCCCAGGACTGACTGTTTCATTCCTGGAAAGCTTGTAACTTTTCAAGAATAAATATCTCTGCTAGATACCATCTAGTTTAAACGAGGTCCTGTTATTAATTGTATTAGTGCACAGAACAATTATGTATAAAGTTTATATATACTATGTGTATATATCTATATATATGTATATAAAGTTAATTTTCCATTTGACTGCTATTACCTTCTGCCTTGTTCTCGGAAACCACTTTTGTTTTTTTTATTTTAATAGACCTGTTCAATGAACCCGAAATACTCACTGTAAACGTTATTGACAAGTTCCTTGTACCAACAATCCGTGCTCCTCCCATGTTACTACTTTTAACATCTGTCTTACTTTCCAGCTAAAAAACACTTCCATGGTCCTTCCTTGTAAAATGTGCGATGTTATCTCTACAATTCTTGCTGCCGCCTCTGTTATCTTCACCCTTAAATGGAGGTTGGTGATATGAATTGTTCCTTTGTTTGAGATTTCCTTTCCTAATGTAATAAACGTGTTAATAATAGTTAAGTTTTTGTGTCAGTTTAAATATAAAGTTTGTTTTAGTTTTATGTCATTACTTTTTCTGTCCGCCCTCAAATCTTAAAAACTACTGAGGCTATAGGGCTGCAAATTGGTATGTTGATCATCCACCCTCTAATCATCAAACATGCCAAATTGCAGCCCTCTAGGCTTAGTACGGTTTATTTGATTTAAGGTTAAAGTTAGCCATGATCGTGCGTCTGGCAGCGATATAGGACAGGCCACCACCGGGCGGTGGCTGAAAGTTTACGCTGTATAGAAACTCGATTGCGCCGAAGAAACTTAGGCAAGTTTTTTCACTTGTTAAATATTGTTATGGCTAGTAACGACTTCGCCCAGAGACCATTTACATCCACGCTTTTTCACTTAATTTTATTCTCCCTTTAAATCCAAATTACATATTGAAGTAGTGTTGGCAATCGTTTGAAAACAGTTGGTATTATTTTGCTGTGCTGAAAATAGAAGACTCCCGAGTAATTAATTCTACATTCAGGTATAAGATACTAAAATCTGAATATCTATTCATCAGAAATCTTCCCTAAAATGACTTTCGAATTATCTATGCCTCAAAGGCCTCAAGGATGGTATTACCCCAATTTTAAAAGCTCTTATACATTCTTATTGGATTCTGTTTCATATCCTGATATATTAACGCAATGACAAGATTGGGCTCATTCATTTGAAACTGGTCAAGGATTTTGCTGAACTGAATGTAATCCATTCACTGAAAGCAAATTACTCAGTTCTATTAATACTCCTTTTACTGCAAATGCTTACACCTTTACCAACTGTATTCGTCCACTCATAATGGAATATAAAAGGAACCTCTTGGGGGTCTCTATATCCTTCCAGGGAAGTTCCAGACTTACTAACCTGTTGGAAATCCTTTTCAAACGGTTTTCTAAATCAGCTTTGTAATCCAGGGTTCAGAAATGAGTTTTCTTCCTGTAACTAAAGTATTATTTTATTTTTATTATCTATGTAACGAGTCATTAGAGAAATTCGTAATTTTCTACTCAAATAACCTTTGGAAATAAGTAAATCCATAAATAATACTTTCCATTTTCTCTCATCATCCGTGATCTCAACTGTGGTTGTTTAAAAGAAAAAAAGCTTCGCTACTCAGTCTTACTGAAAGGTGTTATTAAAGGCAACCTAGAATACACAGTTGCGGTTCTCTGATGGTTATCGTTATAAATCGGTAAATATAAATTTACACTTACTGATTATTAGCATATTAATCTCATGTAGAAATTTTTACTTTTCATTTTACAGCTTCTGTAATTTTTCCAGTTTTTATTGTTATGAAAGGGCGAAAAGAATTTTTGATAAGAGAACAATTCGGATTGTAAAAATGGATACAGTCATAAATGAGGTTTAGTTTTGCCACGGGAACGTAAAAGAAAACCTAATTACATAATCCATTAAAAAACCAAATGACGAACAACTAAGTTCTTTCGCCAAAACATATTTTGTAGACCTGAAAATTAAGTAAATATTACAGCATAAGCAAACTATGTTATCAATATAGCATAGTGGAGAATATATAGGGTCTCACATACTTGTTCCATGGTAATGCATGGAACGTTTTTCACACAACTGCGAGTAAGTCTATTCTCTCTCTCTCTCTCTCTCTCTCTCTCTCTCTCTCTCTCTCTCTCTCTCTCTCTCTCTCTCTATGAAATTAAACAGGGAGTAAACGTGCATAAATTATACATCCTGACGCGGACGCGCTTAGCTTGCAGGTGGAAAGAGCAACTGTCACTCATAGACTTCCGAATCAGGATCCTCTGTTGCACCTTGCGGTAAACACATCACCCGAATGACGCTGATACCTGAATCCAATGACGGTCGCTGCATTCAATTAAGATCCCGAACACAGCGGGAATCTATCTAGTGTAGGATGAAACGTACCAAGTTAAATGGAAGGTGTTGCGTTTTATGCTTCGCGGTTAACATTCATTTATTTATATATAACATGATCACAGTCAGTTTGCACTTTTGGATGCTTTGTCGCGATTGGAAGGACATCAGTTCTATCATACCTATGTAATCTATTATGTGAGTCAGTTTGGTGTGGTTTTCATATAAGTTGGGAACAACTTAATCGTAAAGATGGCTGTGTGTGTCTCTCTCATACACATACCCACACGCAAATACACAAACACACACATATATATATATATAAATGAATATATATATATATATTATATATATATATACTGTATATATGTATATATGTATATATGTATGTATATATATATATATATATATATATATATATATATATATATATATATAGAGAGAGAGAGAGAGAGAGAGAGAGAGAGAGAGAGAGAGAGAGAAGAGAGAGAGAGAGAGAGAGAGAGAGAGAGTGAAAATAATTAGAATCAATCCTTTGGCAAGTCCAGTCATTTAAAAGATACAAACTTTCCATTTGATGTATGAAAAAACGAATTAGGGAAAACCGCTGAGCACAGAATGTAATTTCCTCCTTGGAATATCTTAGATTCTTTGGTCCGATACCAAAGAGGGGTAATTTATACATACATTCTGTCATTTGTGTGTAGGATATATGTTATGATGTATCATATTTGAAGCACTCATCAGTGTAAAGAGTGGAATATATATACTACTGAAGAGATTGCTCTGTGTAAATACTACACATCATAATAATGAACGATATATACACTTGGTTAAACATTTGTTAGTTTTTCTCTCTGTCTCCCTGAAAAATAATGAAACAACAGAGATACTCCGCTTGCCAAATTTAGTCTTACAGTATCAGTATATATATTTATGGTAAATTTTGATGTTCGTGTCACACATATATGTGTTCTAATTTCATTGCGTCCGTTGTCTACAGTTATATTAGCCTGTCCCTACTTCCATTCACTATCTTCATTGCATGTATATATATAATTTTCTATTTTTCCTTGTGTACCTTTCATGTCAAGGCACGAGAGTATCTGTTTAAGAAAAATAATCATTGTGAATTTCTGCATTATTCTTATCCGCAGTGTTCAGTGGCGTAACTAGCGTTAGTGGCGGCCGGGGCGGACTCTGAAGTGCCGCCTCATTCCCGTGCTAAAAGGTACTCAAGTGGTGAACATTATACGGACATTTTAAAGCCTTAACATCAGTTCTCAATCATTATTTTATTTCATAAAGCTAAAACAAAAACAACACAGTAGATTTACAACGGAACCCTACGAGCTTTGTAAAAAGCGAATTCGCTAATAACAACATCAAAGTCCAACTGAGTATTAAATCTAGAATTATGCCAGACCAGACCTGCCCAAAAGATGCCAGAGTGCACCCTCCCGCCCCGGACAGTGCCGCCCGGGGCGGACCGCTCCACACACGCCCCCCCCCCCCCCTTAGTTACGCTACTCGTGGTGCTTACTAAAGATTATCAACATCACAAATCAAAAATCACCCTCTGTACCCTGTGAAAATGTCGACACCAGTTTCAGGCTCAATCACGGGCGTTAATTTGCAGTAAAAACGGAAATAGCCAGTTAATTAAGGGATCATTCTCGTAATATTTACGGGAGGTTGATGTTCATTCTGTTGATTGCGTTAATTTGATGATGAATTAGGTATAATGATACCTAGAAATGTTAATGCACAAACTATCGTAATGTAGCTTTTTTTAGGTCTGATACATATCTAACCGTCTCATTTAATTTTGAACACACACTCAGAAGGGATAATTCGAATGAAATGCTGTCAACTGGGTCATTGCTGAGTCGGGAAATTGGGGAAAACTCGCTGGTATTCAAGCAGTTAGCTTGCCCAGGTAATTCCTTGGGTGCAGTTGCTCTCAGGTTCCAATTTCTTTAGACTTGTATGGCCTAGTGGGCAGCGCCCGTGTCTTTCAATTGAAAGACCTGGGTTCGATCTTGATGTGAGTCAGAAATTTATTTCTGTTCCACACGTGATTGTGTATTGATTATTTCTCTCTCTCTCTCTCTCTCTCTCTCTCTCTCTGTATATATATATATATATATATATATAATATATATACTATATATATATACTCGTATATATATATATATATATAATATATATATATATATATATTATAATATATATTATATATATATAATATATATATATATATATATTTGTGTGTATGTCTGGATTTCTAGAGGAATGAGGATACCTATCCGAGAAAATACTCGGTGAGATTTTGGACGAGTTGTAATGATTTTGGAAATGAAGACTGCAATAATAAATACTTGGTTAACTAATGGCATTTGTATATAAAAAAAGGAGCTGAATATTTATGAATTTTTTTAAACTGAAATGAATTACTGATCATCAAAACAATGGTAACTTTTTATTACAGAATTTTATATCTACGCACATAGATGAGTGTCTTAGAGGGCAGAAACAGAAAGAAATTACTTCATTGAAAGAGCTTAAAATAGACCCCTTTGAACAACCCTGTCAGTTGACCCTTATTATGCCTTAGTCTCAGACATAATAGTTAATTCATATTTTACCGATGGTGTTTGCCTTGTGACTGTATGTCTTCCCTAATGCGTTCAAATACTTGTTATATTTGCCCTTTTTCCAGGTGTAAGCAGATTCTGAGAACTGCTTAGAAAGACGGGGTGTTATGCTTTTCGAGACGTCTCTTCACACTGGGTCTTCCTCGTCATATTATTTTCCGAGAGGAAATGATATTAGTGGAAATGAGATTTTCGAAATAAGGTTCAAGTTTGTATCTCCATGTCGTAAGCTATGTTTTTTCTCGCGATTATTTCGTTGTAGAACGGTTGTAAAGGAAAGGTTTGGCGTAGAGTGAAACCAGGGGTTTTGCTAATGTTCTTATTTTGCATTTTATTGTTATCGTTGCTTACGACTCTGGTATCAGATTTCCTTGCTAATATAGGAGGCTTTTAATTTTTTTTTTTTTATCCACGTTTATTTCGACAGCGCTCGAGAATTAACCTTAGTTTTTATCGAAATAGACAACAGGTTAACATCAGTATTAAACGTAGGCCTGTTCTTTTAGTCGAATGCTAATGGTTTTGACAAGAAAAGTAATGCTTGCAAAAATTTTAAGAAAATAATAATAAACTTGTATTTTAATGGTTTTATTCCTTTCAACTGTTTTTTTTTTTTTGTTTTATTCCTATGCTAATAATAAGAGCGTAGAAGACCAGAAATAAAAAAAAAAAACAATCGAAAATCAGAAACTATAGTACTTTAAGTGCAGTTTCAAACAGTTCTCTATTGTGTTTTATAAGTTTTTTTAAACTTTTTTTATATATATGCAGCATGTTGTCATTTAACTGTGTTTTCGCTCATTCATATTGCATCATTCAGTTTCACTAACATCTACCATTCCTAGAGAAATCGTCACAAAAGTCAAAACTACAAATGACTCGTCTCGAATTGTTAATTGCCCTTTTCCATTTCGTCTTCAGTAAATATGAAAAGGGAAGTTTTATGAAATCAGAACTACAAGTTAGCAACAAAATGTTCGCTCTGTATCTCGCATAAGTCGTTTTCCGGGTACATTTCTCTTTTACTTTACGCTTTCTCCAGTTTTAGTTTTCTGTAAAAGAAAGCTATTGAGATGGCTATTTGTCTGTCCGTCCGCACTTTTCTTTCCGCCCTCAGCTCTTAAAAACTACTGAGGCTAGAGGGCTGCAAGCTGGTATGTTGATCATCCACTCTCCGATCATCAAAGATACCAAACTGCAGCCTTCTAGCCTCAGTCGTTTTATTTTATTTAAGGTTAAAGTTAGCCATGATCGTGTGTCTGGCACCCCTATGTGTGCCAACAACGCAGTCCACCACCGGGCCGTGGCTGACAGTTTCATGGGCCGCGGCTGAGAGTTTCATGGGCCGTGGCTGAGATAACGCTGTACCGAAAACTCGATTGCGCCGAAGAAACTTTGGCGCATTTTTTACTTGTTTGCTTATTCTTCCTATCAGTAGATTGCCATTCTCTACTAGGTTCTATGCTTTCCACGCAATCTCACTATTCAAATGATACAAATATTCTCTGTGCATAAAACTGCTTAGAGAGAGAGAGAGAGAGAGAGAGAGAGAGAGAGAGAGGGTGCAGTGAGGGGAGAGTGAACGGTACCAGGTGCATCAGGAAATGGAAAAGGACAGTGGCATGCATTCAATAGCAGGAACAGAAAAAGCTGCAAAAAGTATCGAAGGAAACGTGATTTTCATTTAATAATTGAACTTTGGTTTTTTATTCATTTCATTAAAACGATAAAAAAGTTTTTAAATTAGCGAAACCGGACATTCGAAAAATATTCAGCAGATAAGTTGACTGAAATGCTTTTCTTCACAAACATAGCAAAAACTGGTTTTCAATTCATCAGCCTTTACAAAAATTTCTGAAAGACTGAAAAATACTTTTTTCATTAATGTAGTTCATAGTTCATAATAATAGGAAAACTTTCAATTTTTGTAAAAAGGAAGATATATTCCAACCCACCTAAAAAACGATGATAATGGAGATGAAATTTGATTTAGGTGAAAGGGTTAAATTATTGGTCATAAGTGATTTAAGGAAAACGGCAGCAAATTCTGCCGTGTCATGCAGTGTTCAGGAAAGAAACAAAAGAGCTAATTCATTAAAGGAAAAAATCTTATAATAAGCACTGCAGAAAAGTGAAAAAAAAAGGATTATGTCCCAGTTCAGAGACTGAAAAAAACCTGTTTATCTCTCCTGTTCATTTCTGTCGGGATTTGTCCTAAAAATAAAATGATGTCACTGCTTAAGAGAAAAAGGATCCAATTTGGCTAAAAGAAGCCGGGATTTCAATACCTTATCTTAACTGAGGGAACAGGAAAAATAGAAGATGGAGCCTTTTCGTTGCTGTCTAAATTAAGCCGTTCTTGTAACAGTGTGGGCCTCTTGCTCTTGCTACCTCACAGTATATCTGTTATAGTAAGACTGTGAACCCAGGGATTTCACGAAATCCATGAAAATTTCAGGGAATTTGTGAAATTAACAATTCGCTTAGGAACACTTAATTGCCGAGGGGCTAGCACTAAACACAGCAAAACAGTGATTCATCTACACTGCTTCACAGTGTTTAGTGCTAGCCCCTCGGGGATCAAATGTCCCTAAGTGCATTTGATCCTCGAGGGGCTAGTACTGAACACGGCAAAACAGTGTAGATGAATCACTGTTTTCGCCCGTTTAGTACTAGCCTGTCGTGGATCAAATGTGTTTTACTGTGTTTAGTACTAGTCCCTCGGGGATCAGATGTCCCCTGACGGATGATCAAATGTCCATAAGTGCGTCTGATCCTCGAGGGGCTAGTTACTAAATACGGCGAAACAATGTTAATGAATCACTGTTTTGCCTGTTTAGTACCAGCCACTAGGGGATCAAATGGGTTTAGCCGTGTTTAGTACGTCCCTTGGGGATCAAATGTCCTTAAGTGCATTTGATCCTCGAGGGGGCTAGTACTAAACACGGCAAAATAGTGGAGATGAATCACTGTTTTGCCCGTTTAGTACTAGCCTGTCAGGGATCAAATGTGTTTTGCTGTGTTTAGTACTAGTCCCTCGGGATCAGATGTCGCTGATGGACGATCAAATGTCCCTAAGTGCGTCTGATCCTCGAGGGGCTAGTACTAAATACGGCAAAACAATGTAGATGAATCACTGTTTCGCCTGCTTAGTACTAACTGCTCGGGGATCAAATGGGTTTAGCCGTGTTTATTACCAGGTCCCTTGGGGATTAAATGTCCCTAAGTGCGTCTGATTCTCGAGGGGCTAGTACTAAACATGGCAAAACAGTGTAAATGAATCACTGTTTCGCCATGTTTAGTACTAGCCCCTCAGGGATCAAATGTGTTTTCGCTGTGTTTAGTAATAGTTCCTCGGAGATCAAATGACCCTAAGTGCATTTGATCCTCGAGGGGCTAGTACTGAAAACGGGGAAACACATTTGATCCCTGAGGGGCTAGCACTAAATCACTGTTTCGCCTGTTTAGTACTAGCCGCTCGGGGAATCAAATGAGTTCTTCGCCGTGTTTTAGTACTAGTCCCTTAGGGATCATGTGTCCCTAAGTGCATTTGATCCTCGAGGGGCTAGTAATAAACACAGCAAAACAATGTAGATGAATCACTGTTTTGCCATGTTTGGTACTAACCCCGTAGGGATCAAATATCCCCAAATGAATTGGTGATTTAATGAATTCCCTGAAAATTTCAGGCTGGTTTCACAGTCTTACTGTAACATATCTACCTTTCATTTGAAAGGCAATGGATGAGGTTAAAAACAAAAAAATAGAGTGGGGGGGAACGAACTCTAAGAGGTGATATTTTCTTTTATTACCTGTTTTCACGCACTGCAGTGTAAAGGATAACCTAAATCACCTGCTCCTGACAGGTGTAGGGGAGAAAAAGAAAGATGGTGGATCGGCATTATTATTATGGTCGCGAAAGACCACCTTCTGACACGTTTCTTAATTCCCCGTTTTTCCTACGTATTTCCACTGGTGATTTCATGCCATACCTTCGCCTCTCGTTCCACACCCTTTGTCTTCACGGCCACTTTCTCGGTCAGAGTTCTAACACTAACGAGTTTTAGAAGCTTTACGGGAACCCTCGCTCCAAGAATTTTAGAAAACTCCGAGACGAGGCCTTCGGTAAATTCTTCGAGTTAACCCTGGTAAGCACATCTGGCTTCTTAGAATGGTTAACTAATGTTGGTGTTTCCTTGAAGATAAATTGGTGTTTCCTTGAAGATAAACCATATATTTAAGATTAACGATCATCTCTCTGGCGCACTCTCAGCAGGAACAAATGGTGGACCACGGAGGAATAACTGAGAATCAATGGATATCAGTGTTGCAAAGTTTCATTAAGCCACGCCCTTTGCTGCAGATATCCTTTCTATGATTGGAAGGAAGCATAGTTGCCGACTCCCCTTCCGCTGCCCGTCAAGATGATTTAAATAAGAATGCGCCGAAGTTGATTCGGCGCAATCGAGTTTTCTGTACAGCGTTTAATGCTGTATGAAACTCTCAGCCACGGCCCGTGATACTCTCAGCCGAGACCCATGGAACTTTCAGCCACGGCCTGGTGTGGCCTGTGTTGTTGGTACCTATAGCGGTGCCTGACGCAGGATAATGGCTAACTTTAGCCTTAAATCAAATAAAAACTTCTGAGGCTAGTTGGATGCAATTTGATATTTTAGATGATTGGAGGGTGGATGATCATCATACCAATTTGCATCCGTATAGCCTCACTAGTTTTTAAGATGTGAGGGCGGACAGAAAAAGCGAGGGCGGACAGACAAAAAGCCATCTCAATAGTTTTAACGAGCGCTGTCTTCATCGGTGTTAATCCTAAAGAGATAACGTTTCCTGCTTTGTAAAATGGGCCTATGTGATTTTTTTTTTTTTGCTTCTTCCTTGGCAGATTTAATATCTTGCCTTTCCGTTGATAACTTATTGTACTCTCTCTTATTTTACACAATTCATTATTTCATAGTTTTAACATTTTTTCCCTCTTCATTGCTTCCGTAGTTGGATCTTTTTGAACTCCTCTTCCTCTCTTCCTCACCCTTCCCCAAGTTCTGACAGGTCAGGTGTTCAGCTGCTTTGTCCTTCATTATGTTCAGATTTATTTGTTTTATTCTTTGCAATACTTTTTCCATCCACAAATACTTTTCCCCCCTTTTGTTCCCAACGCAATTTGATTAGTTTTTCTTTCTCGCCCTTTTTTTCCTTTAATCTCTACCTTTAGTAGTTTTTCCTTATCACTGACTCCCTGTTCTTCGGTTCCTTTATTCTACCACTCAGCTTTATCATCCTATACATGTACCTCATAACCCTACTTATATTCACTCGTGTTAGTCTTAGGAAACTCTCTCTCTATCTCTCTCTCTCTCTCTGGATGTGATATGTGTCTCACGAAATAGCAAGTGCAATGAAATCCAGAAATTATAATATATGATGTTGCAAGAAATCTGGTAGTTTCCGGGGAATGCCTCGTTAAGTATTGGCTGTATCTCGCCACTATCAGATGTCCCGGTGATTTCACATCCTGGATATTAGAGCTGGCAATATCTGCCATCAGACTGTCGTGTATTTCGAAATGACTACGCCACAGAGATGAGCGACTGAAGATAAGGTCTTGAGATTTCGGCTTAGCTGAGTGGAAAGAGAGGTAATTTGCATTTCTAATTATTGTTTCATGAAACTGTTTTCTACTTGAAAACTGATATATAGATGGGTAAAAGTATATATATATATATATATATATATATATATATATATATATATATATATATATTATACATATATGTATATATATATATATATTATATATATATGTATATATATATATATGATATATATATGTATATATATTATTTGTATTTGTAATCTTGGCGCACCGCTGCATGCATTAAGTCTACGGGCACAGTCCTCTCCCTGTTACGGATCGAAAAATTCACAGTGAGTACATGGGAAGTAATTAGACTGAAATTTTGGCTTTTAAGACGATGAAGTCATAAATTAATTGTATCACTGCTAGTTGCCGGCCTGGCACCGCGACGGACTTCTATAAAATAGGTGACAATAATACAAAAAACTGAGAAGAATGAAAAGACTGCGAATGCTAACCTTGATTATTTACCTTCGTCAAGTTACTGTAAGCTGTAATTATACTCGGTTAACGATTAGCTACATTTACTTAACAAATAATAACAACAGTTCAAAAATTAATTACAACCATGGGCACACGTGAATCATAATAGATTATAAAATGTAATCATTCAACGGCGCTATAAAAGATGAAATTCCTTTGTTCCGTCGCACGTGGTTGGGTCCTAAGTTTAGAGAGTATAGACTATTCTCTCTAGACCTTGGTTGGGTCCAGGCCATAGGCGTACCTGCCAGGGGGCCCAGAGGGGGCATTTGCCCCGCCTGGGTCCGGGAATCGGCTAAAGTTCGGGCAAATCGGTCGAGATATTCGGGCATTCGGGGAAGGATTTTTTATTTTATATAAAAAAAATAATAATGAATAAAAATATAAATAAATAATAGGAATAAAAGTAAAAATAAACTTGTCGGGCAAATGTTTGAGATATCTGGGCATTCGGGAAAGCTTTTTTTTTTTTAATAAGCACAAGAATAAAAATAAATATAAACCTGTATTTGTAACCAAATAATAAATAATCGCATGTGAATTACCATTACAACTGAGAGTATATATAATACGTAAGGTAGTTATAGAATATGTTACAAGCTAATATTAAGAACAAATAATTTATGTCGTGCAAGAGGCAGAGAGAGAGAGAGAGAGAGAGAGAGAGAGAGAGAGAGAGAGAGAGAGAGAGAGAGAGAGAGAGAGAGACGCTCAGGTCTCACCATCAATTGTGTGCTTCCCCTGTGAAAAATTTCTCAGTGATCATTCCTTTGCATTCAGCAACTGGAAAAAGGCTGAAAGACTGGCAAAGCATGCTCAGAGCAACAGTCACAAATTAACTATGTCAAAATGGATTGCACTGAAGAGAAACAAAAGACAAGAAACGTCAGTTTTGGTCCAACTTGATAATGCTCACAGAGACATGGTCCAAAAGAACGGAGCCTATCTCAGAGTGATTGTCGAGTCCATCCTTTTCACTGCACAACAAAACATTCCCCAAAGAGGGCATTCAGAAGATAGGTCCAGCACTGGACAGGATTCAGAGGTAAATCGAGGAAACTTGATAGAACTTTTGCATCTTCGATGTAGGGACATCCCATGGCTTGCCGAGAGATTAACTTCTCAGCTGGCAACACATCAGCAGTGGCTCTCACCAAACATTCAGAATGAGATTCTAAATATTGCATCTGACCTTGTTCTAAAGGACATATCTAAAGCTGTGGGAAAAACTGGGAAGTTTAGCCTCATAGTAGATGAAACAACAGATGCCAGCAACAAGGAGCAAGAGTCTGTGCGTTTGCGATATATACACAATGGTCAGCCAGCAGAAACCTTCGTTGGCTTCCATGAAGTAGAGTCTGCAAAGGGAAAGGCACTCTTCCAACTGGTATTGGATGTACTACACAAAATGGAGCTGAGGATTGAGGATGCAGTTGGCCAGTGCTATGATGGGGCATCTAACATAAGTGGCAAAGAGAAAGGTGTGGCTACAAGAGTGCAAGAGGTTGCACCCAAGGCCATCTATGTCCACTGTTATGGGCACTTACTCAACCTTGCACTACAAGATACATTGCAGGAAAATACTGTCATCAGGAATGCTCTTGGAGTTGTCCAGTCCATCAAAACTTCTTTAATACACCTAAGCGAGAGAATGTTCTCCGTTCTGTACACATGCCAGATATTGACCCAACACCATACAGTCCATACATCAAATTGAAGTCTCTAAGTGCGACACGCTAGTCCTGTAGATGGAAGGCTGTGAAAGCTGTAGAGCAACAACCTGAGAGAATCCTACTTGTTCTAATACAGTTGTCTTAGGAAAAAGATGCCAAAACTTCTGTGGATGCAAAGGGTCTTGTCAAAGCTATGCTTGAGTTCCAGTTCATCCTTGGCTTGCACACTTTAAAAGTGATCTTTTCCAACACAAATGACTTGGCTAGATACCTGCAGGGTCATGATGTTGACGTGATGACTGCAAAGATCACTTGTGATGCTACACTAGAAACCCTCAAAAAGTGCAGGGGGGAAGACATCTTTTCTCTCATTTGGGAAAAAGCCAGAAAAACTGCAACAAACATGATTGAAATTGCACCAGACATTGAAGAGGTGGAAACTAAAAAGCACCAAAAGAAACCATCCATTTTTCAACACGATGTATCCAGCGTCTCAAATAAATCCGTGCTCCAATTGTCTTGCAACAGGAAGATACGTTATTTTTGTTTTTACTTCTTACTATCCCATCTTGATTACTCATTGTGTCACTCTTACCCATTTATTTTGATTCACTTCTTCCTCTTTCTCATCGAGATTTTTTCTTTCTGTTTCACTATCATCTTTCTTCTATTTACATCAATAACCATTCTGTGTATCTGGCACTATTCTCCCAAGTCTGCAGACTGGCCTCTATTCAGTGAGCCCTTTTGGTCAAGGGCAATTATTTTGGTATATCTCATTTTAGTGTTCATTAATGGATGGCCTTCATGGCTCCTCATTACTCCAGTGTAACTGTCTGATTGCGTCCACTCATTAAGCATTTACATTGGAAACCACAGTATCAGCGATTCGAGTCAATTACGAATGTTCCGATCACTTGATGTAAAGCTGCAGACGTCGCTTAAATGCGTATTGATTTCCTTATTTCTTCATCTGATCATTATTCCCATTCCTTTGAGTTTACTGTACTTATTGTTGCTGCTTGTTATCTTTTCCGGAGAAGAAATAAATCAGGTTTCTATATGTTGACTTTTCTTCATTGGCTATGGTCTATAAAACCACGGCTCTCACCAATACTGTGATCTTTCCCTCGTCATGATTATTGTATGAAATATGCACTTATATGGTAAATGTACTTTCAAACGCTGCATTTGGTAAAATTTACCTATATAAACACAATATTTAAAACTCTCATTTTATTATTCAGCATGGTTTTGTTATGATGTTATCGATTATATCATTATATTATTAATGGCTAAATTATATCATATTAATCGGTTTTGGAAAAGTCTGTAATCACGTGGGTCAAACAACATTTTGACCAGATTGTGTTGCTGAACCGGAGCAAAACATATTAGTAAATAACTCAAGGAACTGAATTTACATTTTGAGAAGGTAGACAACCAGGCGGAATGCTAAAGAAATGCACTCGTGCAAAGATCTAATAGATTTCAGCAAGTATCCGAACACTTACTATTGCCGGGAAATTTCATTTGAAAGTACCTAACCATAAATGCGCTTTGAATTATGAATATCATGGACTGTAAAGGAACATGAACATTTTATCATTCTGAATTGAACAAATATATAAAACATCTTTGCCGTTTCCCGAAATATGGTTGGAAACCATATTTCGATTTGTCAGAAATGAGATAACTGATATCATAACACAATCGTGCTTTCATTTCCGAGACAGATTCACTGACTTGTGTATGTTACAGTAAGATGGTGAAGCCATAGATTTCACGAGATACCTGAAATTTCAGGGAATTCGTGAAATCACCAATTCACTTAGGAACATTTGATCCCCGAGGGGCTAAACTTAACACGGCGAAACAGTGATTCATCTACACTGTTTCGCTGTGTTTAGTGCTAGCCCCTAGGGAATCAAATGTGTTTCGCCGTGTTTAGTACTAGCCCTAGGGGATCAAATGTGATCAATTACACTTAGGGACATTTAATCCCCGAGGAGCTAGTACTAAACACGGCAAAACAGTGTAGATGAATCATTGTTTTGTTGTGTTTAGTACTAGCCCCTCGGGGATTAGTCCCAGAGTGAATTGGTGTGATGTCACGAATTCCTTGAAAATTTCAGGGATTTCGCGAAATGCGAAATCCCTGGTTTCTCAGTCTTACTGTAACATAATACACAGTTTTCCGCGCTCTCTTCCTCTCTTTCTTTTTCTCATAGTCAGTCCTATCAATTAACTTCAACTATTTTATATTATTCAATACTTTTAGACCCTTTTCAGTAAGAGAGTAGAGTTTAGTGTCCCTTAAGGTGCTGATCACATTTCGAGAACGTTTTGTCACGTTAATTTCTTTGGACGTTTGAAGCAAAATTTGCCTTATAGGTGAGGCTTTATCAGTTGAAAATTCTTCGCTAGAAGACAGCAAAATCTGAATTGAATATAATAGTGCTCGCGCCCGTGACGAGAGAGAGAGAGAGAGAGAGAGAGAGAGAGAGAGAGAGAGAGAGAGAGAGAGAGAGAGAGAGAGAGAGAGAGAGAGAAATTTCATAGCTTTCAAGAAATTTGATATACAATAAAAATGATAAACAAAGCAAAATTATCAGACCGTTAAGGAAAGATACATAAATTTCTCATACATACACAAGCGCACAAACACACAAACGAAAGGAATGTATGATTACCGGAGGTACTTTGAGGACAAATCATTTTTATTTTTTATTAGTATTGCTGTGTTTCTATGAATCTTCCATTTTCTTCAATGGAATTGCCAGGTTTTGATAGTGTCAGTTTTTTTAATATAAAAATCCCTTATCATGGCATGTAAAGAAAATTATATCCTCTAAGTATCCATTTTCATTTTTATTCTTTATTGAAAGCAACCACATTCACTTCGCAACATTGCTTTCTCTGTTGAAGAAGCACATATTTCCTTAGATGATTATATAACCTTTCATCCATTTATTTGTCCCTTTGAATATCACAGGATCTGTTTAGCCAGAGAGGAAATATAGGAAGCTAAAACGGGCAGCTCTTTCTCCTCCACATAAAAAAGAAAACACTTTATAATCGTGGTGACCCCCTCCCTCCCTAATCGTCCCCTTCCCTTCCGCCATCCATTATCTGCTCTTATCAACTTAGGTTTCGTCCCCTTGTTCTCACTTCTCTACTGCAATATCTCTCCTTTCCTTCATCAAGGGAGTCCAATATACAGCTTTAGGGATCCTCATGTCTATATCGGTGAAAAATCTTTACAGCTGGAGATATATCTCTTTCCAGATACATTTATCTTTCTGTGGTTTTCTTGCTGGATTTGAGGCGTAGAATTCATGTAAACGGGATATATATATATGTATAAATAAATATATATATATATATATATATATATATATATATATATATATATATATATATATATATATATATATATATATATATATATATATGTGTGTGTATATATATATATATATATATATATATATATATATATATATACATATATATATATATGTGTGTGTATATGTACGTATGTATCTATTGGTCCGTCTGCCCTAAAATGGTTATCAATCCTATGACATCTGGCTTTGTCAGAAACTCATATGTTGGTTGTCAGGAAATAGCAGTCAAAACTTATAAAGAAATTCTCCATATACTTTTCCTGATATTTTTCTTAATTCCCTAATGATTCTTTATAATTCTTTATCGCTGGAAAACGTAACGTCATCATATAAAAAAAATAATCGCTTTTAGCCAGGGTACCATACACAATCTATTTTATATCCTCTCTGTATTAGATTTCATGAAGTTTCATACTCTTCGGTATTTTGTAATAAAAAGCCTATACACACACACACACATATATATATATATATATATATATATATATATATATATATATATATATATATATATATATATATATATATATATATATATATAGTTTTAATGGCGTATCTGGTGGGCATTTGAAGCCAAAAATTTAATTTATTTAGAGCTCTGTGGTCCATACGGCATATTATGTAATCTTTATAAGCATAGAGGCATCGTAATGTCTTGATATAAAGAAACCCCTAATCCTTTTAGTTTTCTCTAAAAGAAAACTACTGAGAAGGCTATTTGTCTGTCCGTCCACACTTTTTCTGTCCACCCTCAGATCTTAAAAACTACTGAGGCTAGAGGGCTGCAAACTGGTATGTTGATCATCCACCCTCCAATCATCAAACATACCAAATTGCAACCCTTTACCCTCAGTAGTTTATATTTTATTTAAGGTTAAAGTTACCCATGATTGTGCGTCTGGCACCGCTATAGGTGCCAACAACACAGGCCACCACGGGGCAATGGCTGAAATTTTCACGACCTGCGGCTGAGACTTTCATACAGCATCATATGCCCTACAGAAAACTCGACTGCGCTTAAGAAACTTCGGCGCATTTTTTACTTGTTTTATAAGATTCTGAGTCATGTGTACTAAGTGGGGCATAAAGACGCATTTTATCGTCGAAAGTGGCAGTCTTTCCACTTCCCAGACGACCAGTAAGGCTGAATTTGCTTGGCTGTAAGGGGTACAAAATCGCTCCCACATTGCCGCTTATAGAGCTGCCTGCTTCTGAGAAGCAATACTCAGGCGTACATACATAAGAAATCCTGAAGTGGGCGTTTTACATTATGAATATTCGCTGGGTGTTTTAGTTGAGCTCATGAGTAATTACTCTGAATGGTAGTTCGTGTGAGCACTGAGACATCTATATTTTATAATCTATTTTGCTGAAGGAGGAAAGGTTAAATGTTCCACTATATTTTATTTATCATTCCATTCATATTTGTCTCTGTCTGTCTGTCTGTCTGTCTGTCTGTCTGTCTCTCTCTCAGTGGGTTCGTTTGTTAATGGTCTCGAATATTATGTACGACGTAATTATGAAAACTAGGTATTAGGCAAGATGATAACGTTATAAATGTATTTCAAAATAAAAAGAAATGAAAAAAAAAAACGAGACGTGAACAGAATCCACAGAACTCTGTCTAACTCCAGAACGATATGTTTTCAATGAAAGGAAGAGGAAGCGAAGAGAGCAGGAAAAGTCGTTTTTAACTCACACCTGTTTTCTGAAGCGAATGAAATAGAAAGTAAAATTGTATGCCATAAAAAAATTCCGCTGAAACCTTTTTATTTTTCCCATTTTTTCTAGTTCAACTGAAAGTGGATTGCTTTCTCTATTTCATCGGTTCTGCTTCACTGGAACAGATTGCGAAAAAATGAATACATATAAAACTTTAAAAATGCAGTGTTACTCTAAAGCTCACTTTAAACTGTGAGTGCTTTGGGCAGTGACAGAATGTTAACAGCAAGGAGAATAAGGGGGAACATTTTCAACTGCATTTCTAACAAACCTGTATAAAAATAAATATGGTTATTCATAAGGTTAATTACTATGAGATCGGTGCTGATATGAATAATTTATGAATTTTAGCACGAAAAACACACCCATGGATCCTTCTTCTTCATCTGATGATGATGATGATTGTTATATCATAAATGTTCAGCTCGAATTCTCTTCAAGCGTCAGTTTTTATATTACACACAAAAAACATTTAAACTTTGCTAAAAGTGTTGGAATTTTATAAAAAAAAAAAAAAAAAAACTTCCACTTGGCCTCTTTCTTCTGAGAATTGTTTTGAAAATAGAGTATAACGAAAAAAAAAAAAGACTTCTTCCAAGAAAAAAGGGAAAATAAAAATGTTCTTAACTATTCCATTTAATTGGTTTGACCTCAGGTTTCACTTAACTCCTCGTAGATTACCCTCAATCTCTTTCAGGATGATCAGTTCCTACATTTTGGTGCTTATGTCGTTTCAGTTTCCTGTTGCATATGCATTCATATGTATACAAATGGGAATATTCAAACTTAATGTATTTATATCCTTGCGTAAGTTACTTAGACATATTCCGGCGAGGATGAAATAAACATATAGCCTGATTCCGAGAAAACGAAGAGGTATTCGGCAGCTTCTACTACAAAAGCATACCTTAGTTTAACCAGACCACTGAGCTGATTAACAGCTCTCCTAGGGCTGGCCAGAAGGATTAGATTTATTTTACGTGGCTAAGAACCAACTGGTTACCTAGCAACGAGACCTACAGCTTATTGTGGAATCCGAACCACATTATGACGAAATGGTCGGAGAGTCGAACGCTGGGCCAACAGCATGCTAGCCGAGAGCTCTACCCACCTCTCCAATGAAGAGCTTCTACTACAAATGACTATATATGTATCATGATTATTTCCCAATTCTCTAAAATTTGTCCCTCAATATGTAAATATTTGAACATAATATATATGAAGTGATCATATCTCTAAGGATGAGTTGTGGTTTAAAGAAAATAGCGCTGGAAAGATTAAGATATTTTAGATTCAGATTCGGCATAATGAGAGGTACTTCCAAATACACGTGGATTATTATTATCTATGCCTATAAGGGGAAAGGATACGTTCAGTTTTACCACAATAGCATCACCACTGCAAGAACTTATTAATGGGAAAGAAACATGCGAGCGCAATATTCCTTAGATGAAGGTTATGTAATTTTACACGTAAACAAGTGCTCACTAGTTAAACTTATTAAAAGTCAATGGTTTGACGTTTTCTAAATCCCCTCTGCCTTCTCTTCCTCTGACAAGCTGATAGTAGTGGTGGTTACTATGTACTGGGGAAATCTCTCTGCTTCTCTTTGTCTCTCTTTTATATACAATTATGTGCCTATATATATATATATATATATATATATATATATATATATATATATATATAAAGTATACAATCTTGGAATTTAGAACAGACACGCTGTTATTTCAGAAACGAAAAAAATAATAAAGGTAATTTGCTTATGAACACATAAATGAAAGTGCAACTTAATCAGGATTAGATGTGATAAGGAGGGATGGGGTTGTGATTTTACTAAGGAAAATAATGAGGATTTATTTCTTAAGATATTCGAAGAAAAAGTCAGCAGATCATATCAACAATTATTTCTTGGCCGTGAGACATCAGAAACATCGAGGTTTAAAAACTTATCAGAGTCATACCATTAACTATGCATCAGTGATATGTGACGCTGTCGCACAGAACTTTGAGCTTAATTAACTCCCAGTTAATTGCCGAGATTGATGGAAATCTGAATAGTGGAGATGGAATCTAAACATATGCACTTACTTTTTAGTTTTAGTTTTCTGTAAAAGAAAACTGTTGTGCCATATTTGTCTGTCCGTCCACACTTTATTCTGTCCGCCCGCAGATCTTAAAAACTGCTGACGCTAGAGGTCTGCAAATTATGTTGATCATCCACCCTCCAATCATTAAACATGCCAAATTGCAGCCATCTAGTCTCGGTAGTTTTTATTTTATTTAAGGTTAAAGTTAGCCATAATCGTGCTTCTGGCAACGATATAGGATGGGCCACCACCGGCCGGTGGTTAAAGTTTCATGGACCGCGGCACATACAGCATTATACCGATACCTCCAAAAGATAGATATATTTTCCGTGGCCTTGATTATACACTGTAGCGGCTGTACAGAAAACTCGATTGCCCCGAAGAATTTTTTTACTTGTTATTTCCACTGATATATTACACTGCTGCTGTTATTTGTAACCCAGCTTTGCAGGAAGAACTGCATTCAGAATTTAAATGAAATGTTCTCCGTTTCTGTAAGGTGCATATTTTCAAATTATTGAATTTTGGTTACTACATTATAATTTCAAAATCCTTCTTGCAGGTTGGATAATACAGATGCAAGGTGCTTGGCGGCTGTTGAATTCGTAAAGCAACTTCCAATATTTACCTTTACTTTTTTTAAATGATGCTAACGACCGTAGCTGCCAAAAACATATTAAATAAAACTGTGGTACAATAATCTCAAATATATATATATATATATATATATATATATATATATATATATATATATATATATATATATATATATATATATAGATATATATATATATATATATATATATATATATATATATATATATATATATATATATATATATATATATATATATATATGTACATATATGTATGTATTTATGCACACACACACACATATATATATATATATATATATATATGTGTATATATATATATATATATATATATATTAAAAGAAGAAGATATATATATATATATATATATATATATATATATATATATATATATATATATATATATATATTTGTGTGTGTGGTGTGCGCGAGTATGTTTGCATATGTGATTGTAAATGGGTGTCTGTCCCTATGTGTGTCTGTGAATATATATGTATTTGCGTACTACAGAGAAAGACAAGAGCTTATGTATTAGAAGCAATAATATCCTCAAAACGAGGCATAAAAAACTCCATTCTGAAATACCTCATAAAGGGAACGCCATTGGCAATTAGGTACAGAAGAAAATACCTAAGCAGGTGTCTGAGGCTGAGGAAAAATGAGTATCAATCTTAACTGATGTTGTAAACTTGTCGTTCTCAGAAATAATAGGTAAAAAATGCACCGAAGTTTCTTCGGCGTAATTCAGGTTTCTGTACAGTGTATAATGCTGTATGAGCCGTGGCCCATGAAGCTTTCAGCCACGGCCCGGTGGTGGCCTGTCCTATAGCGTTGCCAGATACACGATTATGGCTAACTTTAACCTTAAATAAAAGAAAAACCACTGAGGCTAGAGGGCTACAATTTGGTATGTTTGATGTTTGGAGGGTGGATGATCAACATACCAACTTGCAGCCCTCTAGCCTCAGTAGTTTTTAAGATCTGAGGGCGGACAGAAAAAGTGCGGACGGACAGACAAAGCCGGTACTATAGTTTCCTTTTACAGAATACTAAAAATCATATAAGGTCGTATGTCATTAGTCTTATATATTAGCTTTATATCAAATGGATGTTTAGTATTATTGCCTGTTTACTTTAGGAATAATGAGGTTAGCAGAGAAACAGTTAGAAAACAAAAGTCAATTAGATTTTATACTAAAATTCTGACTATTCATCAGTTCCGATGAGTATACAGTATATCCTCCACGCAAGGTTTGGTTTCTGGGCAGATGTCTTCAATTTTCTAATGTAAATTCCTATTGTGTTACTTTGTCTTTAGTCGTCGCTGTCAGCATCTTCACCAACGCCCGGAATTTACGCGCATTTCCGACACAAGGAAAGAAAAATGCTTATTTGTCCCAACTAAAAAATGTGAAAAAACCTTTGAATATATCTAGAAATTGCTTGCAATATTGAACCCAAGATTTTCTATGAAGGCTCAAAAAGAGCATTTCCATAAAAAAAAAAAATGTTTCGTAGAAAGGAAAAAATTAATTCACCGCGAAGGTATTGCAAAGTAATTGGTGAGCAATTAGATGAAGTCATTAAAAAAAGAATTTTTCAACTCCAATATAAAGCAAGTAAAAAATGCGCCGAAGTTTCTTCGGCACAATCGAGTTTTATGTACACCTTATAATGCTATACGAAACTCTCAGCCGCGGCCAATGAAACTTTAAGCCACGACCCAGTGGTGGCATGAGCTGATGAAATCTACAGTGGTGCCAGACGCATGATCATGGCTAACTTTAACCTTCAATAAAATAAAAACTGCTGAGGTAGAGAGCTGCAATTTGGAATGTTTGATGATTGGTGGGTGGATGATCAACATACCAATTTGCAGCCCTCTAGCCTCAGTAGATTTTACAATTTGAGGGCGGACAGAAAAAGTGCGGACGGGCAGACAAATAGCCATCTTAATAGTTTTCTCTTACAGAAAGCTAAAAAGCAATGGAAACAAAGACTAGAAACAGCAGTTTAATCTTTAAATGACTAATGATTTTTGGTAACAAATGCAACTGGATATAAAAGTTCAGATAAGCTTGAAATTCATAGGAAACTTTAATCTTGTTAACAATATTCATAAATAAAATGGAAAACCAGAGCGTTCATTACTTTATTATTAAATAAATAAAATGACAGGACTATTGTGTAAGAGGAACGGCGGAGATTAAATATTTTTTTTTAATCTAATAAATTAATACTGTATCATCACATACATTTTGAATACAATAATTCTAACAACCTAAATACATCAGGAATAAAAGTTTGCCACAAAGGGCAAGGCAAATCATTTACATAGGCAAAAAAAAAAAAAAAATGTGTAGCTTCCATCATTTGTCTGACAAATACATATTTTTTGCAATATCTTATACGAGAGTAGTGTAAATTGCTATGAGGGCATTTTCTTTATTAATTTTTCCTTTCTAACTTAGAGAGGATGAATATGTATTCAATCGACATTTGTGTATCTGCACGGGTATGCTGACTGTATTCAGATTATATCCAGCTAATAAATGAGCCTACTCCTTTTTCCGGTAATTTACTTGTTATCGCTGTGTAATTTATTTTTGGGTGAGGTAAAGGCTCTTACTAACACTCTGAAATCTGTGGCAGGAATGATTTCAGAGTCGTGGACCAACACACTTGTACTTTCCCTCAACCCCAGTCTCCATGACACTACAATTGCTGCCTTGTTTTCGTGCTGTTCATCTATCAGCCGTCGCAGAGCCCATCACTCTTCTTCGCCAGCAATCAAGAGCACCTTGTCGTTTGCCTTTGGTCACGCTGACTGCAACTGCATCCAGCAAGCTTTCCTGATGTGCATTAAAAAATAATGATATTTTGCTCTCCTACTGCTTTTTGCCTAAGAATTAAAAACACGGGGTAAAACCGTTTTTCATGTATGTGTTCGTATGTGTGAGTGAACTTTTCATGTTTATATTTGCATGTGGGAGTCTGTATGCATATTTTTGTCCTTCGATGTGTCTAATTAGATTTTTATATGCACATGAAAATGTATATAGACCCTCTAACCTGCTAAAATTCAATAGTTATTGTTTAGAAAAATAGTGTATTTTAAACTCTTTTCTGGCGTTTTCTCGTTACACATCTAAAAAAAAGCGAGCTGCCGAACGAAAAATCTATTCGGAAAAAAAAAAAAAAAAATAGCACCAGAGTAAGTTTATTAAGATTATCTGATCGAAATTTACGGGATCAAGTTCCACATGCCAATTAAAAATATTATGAGAAAGGAAGCGAAGCACAAAAATAACCAAGAACTGTTAAATTCGTAGCTCTGAGCCTTCGCTCTCTCTTTCGATTTTTCTTTCTCTTGAAGTCATTTCTGTAACTGAAACACCCTGGGATGATTCATTTGATGGAAATTTATTCCCCGCACTATTTGAATCACTCATTCTTGACAGGCACGACGATGATATGAGCCCTGGCACTAGAGTATTGCCCTTTGATGAATGGCATTGATTTATGTGGCACTGAGGCAATTACGGAGGCCATCTATTCAGTAAACAACCCTCAATTGTTATTGTATAAACAAAAAAAAAAATCACGGATGTTGGTAGGTTTCGGAAAAAGTAATAAGGTTAGAAACATAATGCATGGGTTCAATGGGTATTTTTCATGAAAATAAAGATGTAAAACAATGATGAAACTATCGGTTTGTCAAAACGTGTGAAAAGAAAGACGATGAGCCACCTTTAGAAAATGTTGGATACAAAACATAAAACATGACCCCGTTCTGTTACTCGGGAGGCGGGTTGGAATTCTACTACGAAAGTCAGAATATTTTCATATTCGTCCATTTGGATCTTATGCTTTATAGTGTATAGCGTATCCAAAAAGTGTTAAAGCATCGAGAAGTTAAGAGGACAGAGAGGTTTCACATACAGTATATATATACATATATATATGTATGTATGTATATATACATACATACACATATATACTATATGTATATATATATATATATACATACATATAATATATGTATATATATATATATATATTATATATATATATATATATATATATATATATATATATATATATATATATATATATATATATATATAAATGTTAGCAAAAAGCATCTGCATTAGTGACATCAGTGAGTTTCTTGCAGGAATCTTCAAAACTTCGGAGTTTTGGTGAAGTTTTCTGCTGTTAAGAAACTCACTGGTGCCTCTTAAGTAATTATTTTTAACGAAAATTGTTTATGGGGTAAATTATGCCTTAAAAGTATATAATGTATATATATATATATATATATATATATATATATATATATATATATACATGTATAATATACATATATATGTATGTATGTATATATGCATATGATTAAATAATAAAGACTATACTATGGGAACGAATGCCTACAGAACACATTATGAATATGAAATTCTGTAAGTTCCTCAACATCCCAGAGAATAATTATAAATAACTTTTGGTTTGTTTACTATTACCTTCATGTAAAAATGTAATTGAATAAGACTGATAAGAACTGTAGTGATGCAATGCTCATTTACAAAAACTGCGAAATTCACTGTGTGATTTAATGTAGATGAAGACGCATAAATAAGCAGAGACCAGAGAAATCTGCTTTCCTTGAGAGGTAATATCCTCAGTCAAACATACAGTACACAACTTATAATGGCGTGGCCTTTCTTTATTAATAAAAGATTGACACTACTGATAATCAGGGTACTACTTACATTTATCCTTAGCTCAAACAATTTATTTTTTACCAGGCTTTCTATAAAATGCATCAGCTTTCTAAAAAGCACCAGCTTTCTAAAAAGCATCTACTTTCGACGATGGATGTTAAAACAAGCGAACTTATCTTGCACTCCTTGCCGAGTTCCGGTGCCATGTTTGTATCACAACCGGACTGACGCTGTCGGCGAAATTTGTATCGTCTTATCGTTGTTCAAACCTGTTATACCTGAGGGTGCATAAGTCTTGCAACATTTCCATATTATTATTTTTAAAATCATAATTTTCTGTGTCATGAACTCTTTAAGTCCTCTTGCATTAGTCAATAAATCATTGCACCTGATAAATTAATAATGACAGTGGTGCCCTTTAATTATCAATTCAGTAAAACACAATGATATTTCCACTCTCTCTCTCTCTTTCTCTCTCTCTCTCTCTCTATCTCTCGCCGTAAAAAGATGAAAGTAATGTATTTCAAGCACGAGATGCATGTGTCAGTCTCACTGGTTCTAACAAAGATGCGAGTCTTCGAAAAGAGCAACAGCCACTGTTGCATGACCTTCATTCCTTTGAGTGCCCCAGAGCCTCTAGGAAGGACGTGAGATTTCTTAAAGGCGAGGAAAGCGAAGCATGTTCATACGTGACCATCAGTATTTTGTCCATCATATTAATAAAAAACTACTTGAATGACAATTTTTTTTTCTGGAAAAACGGTGATTTTATTATTCATCTTGGTTCAAATGAGCACTGAATTTTAGTTTTCTTGATTTTAATAGAACGAGAGGAAATTTCAGTTTATGATTTAGAAAAATCTAAGTAATTAATTTTGAAGTGTGGCATTTCATCTCTCCATCTGAATCATTTCAGTGATAATGTTGCCTAAGTTTTACTCAACTTATGAAGGATTCAAGGTTTCCTTACCAGCACCAAATCCCTTTGGGGAAACACATCCAGGAGACCCAATTAGGGGTACCTTTTTTTTTTATTTTTGAAGAAAAACTTGTTTTTTTCGGATCACTTAGATTATATGCTTTGGTGGAATTTCTCTTCGAATGTTTTTTTTTCTTTTTAATATCTCTATATGCCGGGTGCATTAGAATTGTCTCTTAAATGAATCAACCACCGATTTTTTGTTTGGGAGTTACGATGAAATTTACAGATAATGATTGCGAGGACGATGAAATCATGATATAATTAATCTTCTTGTAGGAGTTTTCACCTTTGCAACTTTTACTTTATCATCAGCGTCATTGAAATAAAAAAAAAAAGGATATACATAAAGGTCATCAGTACAGTTCAATCTGTTAGTTTGCGTGTACAATAACGAACATTAAATATTATGGAGCACCGCTCTCGATATAAGTAAGAACATTGTTATGCGGTTTTCCTAATAGGAATAAAACCTGTTTAAAGGAATATCTTAACAAAACGATGCAAATCATATTTACTGAAGCCGCAAGCAGTATCCATTCTAATTCCTCGTTAATTAAAGGTTGCATCTCTGAGCTATCAAATTTCCCCTTGACGCGACATCCCGGATGTTATGATATGCCACCAAGCGGAAATGTGTTTCATAAGGACTCACTTTGCTAATGCAAAGTATGCGTGGAAAAGACAGACAAATATAATTATGCACTGGTTGGTTTAATCCGACTCATATACAGATCTGGTCAGTTTTGAAGCTTCGCTACCTATGAAGTACATTCGATTATTATTAGACCGATACATCGATAGCAGGACTGTTTGCTTCATGTACTTTTGATTTTTCATTCGTTGATTTACATTTTATTTTTACAGAATTGAAAAGTCACACACAACTATTAGATATCTGGAATGCAAAAAGCTGCTTATTACACTGTACTTATTATACTGTACGGTACTTTCCTAATCCTCTGTTTTTTTTTTTTATTAACCCGACAAGCGAATCACATACCTGGTGGTTAAGAATGATTCCGTAAAAGACTTTCAGTGTTATGATAGCATTCTTTAGATTTATCATAACACGGAAAGTCTAACGGTATTCTATAATAAAAGTGAATCCATAAAATTAAAAATTAAAATCTCTCACTTAACATACCACCATCAAAATCTTGCTTTAAAGAAAAATATTTCAAATCTGTGGTTCATCTTTAAAAAGATTTTCCTGTGATTAAACGCGATTAGTGGTCTGGTCTTATCGGTGTTAAATATCTAGCCATAATGAAATCGACCTGTTTTCTTGTGCCAGATTCTTTTGATGAACAGGACTGCGCAAGATTATATGAGTTACTATTTCCCTTACCTATTTGCGATTTTCTGTTCATTCTACAGAAGTAATTACTCGCGATCTCCTAAGATCGATCCTATTTTATCGAAGAATTCTTTCAGCACTTTTCAGAAAATTGTCTTGAATTTTCAGCTGTCTTTGAAAAATACAACTTTGCGATTCGCGTTGCTATTGAGGAAACGACGACATCTCAGCGCATCAAATTGTTTAAAAATCAGAAAAACAGGTCAAACACGTGTTCTTCGTGATTAGTATTTTGAAACGGCCGTCGAAATGTTGGTCACTTTTTCTATTCTTAGGTAACTGACACTGTTGTGTATATATCATTCACTCAGTGAATTAGGTTTGTGATAGTTAAATCAAATAGGCCGCGCAAATGAGGGTCAAAGGAACCCGGTGCAAACCTTCTAAATGGAAAAGGCAGTCGTGCCAAATGTCTTTGCGTGAGTATGCGTGCGTGTGTGTTTGATGAGATGGCTTATCTTGCACCTAATGCAAATGTGTCTCCGCTTTGGTTAGGATTAAGGGATGTAGAGCTCCTGTTATAAATTATCCCTCTCGAAATTATATAGATTCCAAACATGTATACTGAGAGAGAGAGAGAGAGAGAGAGAGAGAGAGAGAGAGAGAGAGAGAGAGAGAGAGAGAGAGAGAGAGAGAGAGGCTATGTATAATTTAGCTAATGAGATAGGTATGTTGTACCAAATAAAAAGAATCACAGCAAGATAAAAAAAACTCTCGTATTTCATTTCTAACTTATATTGTTAATCAGCTCAGTGGTCTGGTTAAACTAAGATATACTTACTTTATACAGATGACTATGGCTAAGTACTCCTATAGCAAAACCACGAGACGAAGAAACTAAAAAGGGACATGAAAAACCGTTAATCAGGACCACTAGTCATTAAATCAACTAATAATGGCAGTGCATCTTCTCTGGGGACTCAATGCGGAACCTAGAATGACAAGAAGAATAAAATCCTATGCATACTTTGGAAAAGTTAAATTCAAAGAGTCGTGATAAACACTACGCAGTACATATGAAAATAAGAAAGAATAAACCCTCCATGACTGAAGTATACATCACCTGTGTGATGCTTATTTACGAGAAATTTACATCCGCTTTTATCGCCGGAATCCGCGGAGATGATTCCCCTCGCTGATACGTTTCGTGCTGCCTTCTTCGATGAAAAACAAAAGCCGGTTGCAATAAACCGTCCACAGCAATAATTTCCTGATATATGGAAGAATTTCATTGTTTCCATTCTTGACTTACGATGCCATAAAGGAAACTACCAATAAGATAAAGCTTCCTCCGTGACTAAGTATATACGCAGAACTACAATATTGCTTTGGACCGTCGTGTTTCCAACTAGTTCAGAACTATGCAGTATGCGAGTTGCATTACAAAATCCGAAGAGTCATGTTTCCTATAACTTTCAAATCAAAATTATTACATACCTCTAATTGAACATGTTGTAACCACTTTTGGGGCTGCATCAGGAGAGTGTGTTTTATGCTTTTTTTCATTTCATTTTGGTGACTGGAATGATTTCCCATGCTGTGGGACAAAGACCGTGTACTGTAGTAATCCTCTTATATTACTATTAGTAATGAAGGGTGCAGGCGCATGAGGAGTTGGACTGAATTATAATTTTGTTGTAACTCTAGTATATTAGGCCAGCATTATACTGTACCAGGTTCTTGCGCCTGTACCGGTCACCAGGTGATACTTTAACCGTGAAGTGGAACTTTTGAATGCTGAAGGGATAATAAGATTCATGAAACGCAGATGAAACCCTTTTAAGCCGTACGGTACCCTACAGTAACAGATAAAGTCAAGAGGAGTGAATCCTTGCATAGCAAGAGAAGACTAGGATGCTGATGGTAAAATTTGGAGGTAGATGAAAAATAAAGTCTTGAGAAAATATCTATGAGAGTTCTGGATAAAGCGTAATGAATTTTTTGACCGAAGGTTAAGAATTCATGAAGTGAGGATGCCGATGACAGAAGTAGTAGAGTGCGCAGAAGGTGGTGACGTAAAAGATTTTAATATCAAGTAAAGACAAAGGATGAGGTTCTGAGATATTTTCCGTATGCTGATGACTGTTGATGGTTTGATGCTTCAACTTTTATCAAGGATAAATTTGGGTCAGACACCAAGAAAATTAAGTCAAACATTTTCCAGCCAGCCAGCAAAAAGATTTTTTTTATCAATTTGTATTTCTCATCGTTGGTTGTATGTAATTGAATGATTTTATCTGTATTATACTTAATGTGGGTGTCCTGTCTTTCAAGAATAATGAGCTGTAGTCTGGCACGGCGTCTTTTTAACCACCGCTGTCAAGTGTCTTCTGCTCTTTGCTAGAGATGGCTCAGACATTGTGTTTTCTACGGTCCTGTGGGGTTCATAATGATAGCAACGTAGGTATCCGAATGGTATATTTATAATACTTCAGGGAGGAAGTTACCGCATATTCTGTGTCATACTCGATCAGGGAGTGGTCCTTTGAGGCCTGCAGTAGTTTTCATTGACAGTTCTCTTGATTTTATTGCAAATGCATGGCCATCAGTAATTACAATATAAGTAAGAAAATGGTCGGGAAGAAGGTGGGGGTTAGTGGGTGGAGGTAGAGACAAGGGATGGGGAGGAGGAAGAAACGATTAAAGTTTGGAGGGAGAGAGAGAGGAAGGGGTTTGGAGTAAAAAGGAGGAGAAAGAGAGATACATTCGAAATGAGAAGGCCTTGCTAGTGATCATATCTTTCCTCATCCTGGAAGTTATGCCTCATCTTCAGACTTCCGCTGCCAAGATAGCTGACAAGAGATCCTGGAGGTACAACGGTGGTTGAATCCATGAATTCATCGTGTAAAATGTGTTTATCACATATTAGCTGATAAGCTGCCATCTTACATGAATAAGCGGGGCAACTGGCTACAGTAGGCAAGGGTATAATTTTCTCTGAAAACCAGAGAAGACAGTTGGTGAAAAGGCAACTCAAGTTTCTGTCCAAACGTCTGTAAGTGAATACCCATATCGGTTCATAGCGAGACGACATAAAAAAATTTATCTATTTAGAATGCTATATTTGTACATCTGATTACTGTACATAACTACACTTCAACTATGCATTATATAATTTTCGATATTTCATAGCAGACAAAAAAAGAAATGTTACTGAAAACTTTGCTGAAGTTCACAGAGATTACCCTTCTAAGTTAAACACATACTGAAAAACGCCCCTCTCAATATGAAACTGCATTCATACCCAAATGCTGATGAAAACTTTCTCCAGGAATGAGGATTGCCCAAGTTCACGTATGGATTTGGTTTGCAAAAGGCGACTGCACAAAGAGTTTCTTGGTCAACAACAGTATTGAAGAAAGGAGTCGCTATTGAGAATGAGATACGTCTTCTGCAAAGTCTGTGCTATTTTGGCTTTGTGAAGACAGGGTAGCGTCAATAAAGTCCATTATTAAATCAAATAAACTCTCCTTTACATCCCTTATCGACGGAGCACACAGATTTATGGTGCTGGGCAAATGTACAGTACAGCATGTAGACTTAATACAAATAAAAACAAGTAAAAAATTAGCCGAAGTTTCACAATCGAGTTTTCTGTACAGAGTATAATGCTGCATGAGCCGCGGTCCATGATACTTTCAGCCACAGCCCGGTGGTGGCCTGTCCTACAGCGTTGCCAGACGCACGGTCGTGGGTAAATTTAACCTTAAATAAAATAAAAACTACTGAGGCTAGAGGGCTGCAATTTGGATGTTTGGTGATTGGAGGGTGGATATTCAACATACCCATTTGCAGCCCTCTGGCACCAGTAGGTTTTAAGATCTGAGGGCGGACAGAAAAAGTGCTGACGGACAGACAAAGCCATCTCAACAGTTTTCTTCTACGGAAAACTAATACTGCAGACCTATGTAAGGAAATTTGTTGAACCCCCCATGAAGACTAAACAAGCATTGATTTTCACACATTGAAGCAAGGTTTAAAAAATCAGAAGTTTGTGAATGGATCTCATGATGGTTTTCACTTAAAAACACGAAAATTCGGAAATTTCTTTCTCCCTGTGTGTGTGTGTGTGTGTGTGTGTGTGTGTGTGTGTGTGTGTGTGTGTTTGCGTAAGCACACGAATGCATGTGTGTTTGCCTGTCAAATCATTCTCTTGCGTTTATCAAGTATTATATATGTACATCATTTACTTTCATTAAATTCTATTATCTTTGCCATCTCCTCTCAACTAGGAGTTTTTCTCTTTTTGTGAAACAGTTAAAGTGAAAGAAATTTACCAAAATATTTTTAATATTTCGTAACAATAGAAATTTGTTTGAAAATGTCTAAGTGATATTAACAAAGCTAAGAACGCGAGACATGTTTTACAGAATGTGGTGTTGCCATAATATAATTTACAAATTGGCAACCTGTTCATAATGTATTTTTTGAGCTTTGTTTTTAATGATAATGAAGCCACATCAGGAAATTTTGTGAATATTAAAATGAAAGTGTCTGATGCGAAGTCAGTTAACCTGAGCATAACTTCCCGGGGGTAATTTGTCTCGGGTGTTAACTACTCCACTTACATTTGTGCTAAGGGGAACCAGTTCTTTACCTCTCAGGGCAAGAGCTGCTTGTGCCAAGAAGTTACTCATGCCGAGTTTGTGCGTATGTGATGGGTGTTTGGGGGTTCGGATCAAGTGTGCAGTGTGTAAATTTCCGAATATCTGCTTAAGGATAATATCATTTATAGCAGTGAAGATACTGTCTTGGAATAGTGTATTTATTCCCATTTTGTTTAAAGCTTACCCAGTGAAGCCACAGAATGAGGAGTGAATCACGTCACTGAAATTATCAGATATTTACAGTAACGCAGAGTAGGCCTAATCCTTAAGACAAAATATAAAGCCTAAAATCCAGCTAACAATAGTAAACGTCAATAATCCGGCGAACGTCGAAATGATTGAATTCTTTGATTAATGAAATTTAGGCTGTTAAAGCAGCACTTTCGGTCATTCAGTGCTTGGGACAATGAGAAGAGGGAGCTGGAGTGGCTGGACAGCCAGATGAAGAGGTCCAGAAATAAAGGAAACAGAGTACAAGGATCCAAGGTGGAACTGGAGGAAAGCCTCATAACCGCGCTAAGAAGTGAGTGTTAGAGGTGATGGACAGCAGGATTAAAGAAAGGAAGCAGGCATAGAGGTAAAGAAAAGATTAAAAAGTGAATGCATGTTGAGGCCGAAAGGACGCTGCAAACACCGTTTAGTAATGCCTACAGTGCACCACGTCGGGTGCAGACGGCATAACTCCCCCCGCCCCCTGTCCCACGTCGTCGAAGTAATTAAAGGATGAGGTAACAAAGTCTAGTCTTCTACCTCAGGATCAGATTATGGGAGCATATTCTGCTTTGTTAGATTACTGAAACACAGACATTATATACTTTACATCAGAACACAAACCCAGCAAGAAGCTTTTTTCATTGCCATTCTAATTTTTATGACTGTTCTTACATTACGTCAAAGTATAGAGAAAAATGTACTGGTCTCACAACCAAATTTTATTGTCATATATATATATATATATATATATATATATATATATATATATATATATATATATATATCATACATACATACACACACACACATATATAATATATATATATATATATATATATATATATATATATATATATATATATATATATATAGATATATATATATATATATATATATATATATATATATATATATATATATATATATATATATATATATATATATATATATATATATATGCTAAAAAAGCTAAATTATATTTACTAACATAGGTCAATTTTTCACCATGTTGTTTTTCATATAAGCTCTCAAGATGAATTGATTTCCAACTGGTAGATTTGATCGCACTCATGTATACAACTGAACAAGCTAATCAAACCAGTCATTTTTGGGAAAACCATCACTTATTTCTCTAAATCAATATGGACAGCAATTTTTGCTTTTAAAATCACCATTCGCTAGTAGATGAGAGAAATTTACCCTCAATTAACTGGAAACTTACTTTTCAATACGTTATCTCCAATTACATTCACGACAAGCCTCGTCCTTAGTGAAGAGATGCATCATACTAGCTATCTTTTTAATCAACCTGTATCTTTGAAATGGCAGTGATGGATTCAGTCGGGGGAGAGGCTGAGAGAAGGATGATAATGAGTGAGGCTGGGGAGTTGGTCTTAGAAGCGATTAGTAGGATAGTAGTTAGTGAGGATTTATGGACGGAAAAGTAAGGGTTTAATGTTGGAGGGAGGAAAGTCTACCATTTGAGAAGAGAAGAAAATGCATTTAACTTCCATGCCTAGGTAAATATACTTATCAAGCCTTAATACTTCTTCTGTGACAGAAATGTTAACTTTTGATGCATAAGGTGAATAGTACTGAAGGAACCGAATAAAAAAAAAGTATCCCAATTAATTTTCCCTAGCACTGAAGCGGAAAAAAGTTCTTAAAACTATCGTTATAGTAGAAGTCATTATGAAAGAACGAGATGAATTTTGGGATCACGTCTTATCTCTTATCTCATTTCACCATTTCTTAAAATTTCGCTCAAGCACATCTAGCGCAAATGACCTTTGCTAATTGTCTAAAAATGTTGCATCTCTCTCTCTCTCATACAATGATACAAAAGACGTAAACGTATTCTATCTAAAATCTACATTCAGTTGTCTGCAAAGCACATGAAGGTAAATAATGCAACGTGAATTACCTGGATATAACGTACTGAAGCTTCGTGCAAAGTAATATACGATTCATTTCAACATAATAGGTGATTAAGGACCATCATTTACTCCGTACATAACGAGGATCGTGCACTGGCTGTAATGAAATCATTGCGTTTCTTGTATAGACAGACTATCGAATTAAACTTCAATTTAACAAAAAATCATCCCATGAAACACAGTGAACATAATTTCCATTCAAAGAATGAAGCAGTTGGGGTTTAACTGTGTTTCTGGGTCATGTGATGAAGACCTTTTACGGAAAGGATATTCAATGTTTTACAAATGAAAATTGTAATAGGTTTTAGTTGATATATATCAAGTAAAACCTATTATAAATGTGCAATAGTCTTAGTTACATCATGATATGCAGCACTGGCTATCAGGAACTCATTATTATTATTATTATTATTATTATTATTATTATTATTGTTATTATTATAGCTCACTTCAACAACTATCTCGTCATTTCTGCTTTGCTTCGCATTCCAGACTAGTATTCAGAGAGGTCTCGCCATTGACCGTTAATAAGAAAACTCATGTTCAATATTTTAGCTGAAACTTTGGCAGCCGGGAATTATCCTCGCCCATTGGGGCTGTCTTTTTATCTATACATTATCATTTTGTCATAGTCCTTTATAAATATCTAAATTATTAGCAACTCCTGTTAAATTAACAAAAATACGTGGAGTCGTTTTTTATTTTTTTATAGGGTTTTCAATGTAAATTTTTCTAGTTCTTCTGTGCAGCATTTGGAACATTGTTGTAAGCATTGCCATTTCGTTTGATAAGCTGAAATGTATTATACTTTTGTGCCTTTCATTTCCAAAACACCTTTTATTTTCGGTCGGTTTGAATGGTTTATGATTGTGCCTTATTATTATAAAACTATTTGATACATGGTGTTATGTCACTTTTTGCATCCTGGAATGTCAGCGTAGATTTTCAGTGTTCTGCTTGTTTCATGAAACTTGTTTTCCATCATAATTCTGCTTGGTATACAGCCTTTTTTGCTTTTAATTTCTGGCTTTGGTCTTTATAAGTACGTTTTTTCTTTGCTTACCCGTGCAGATTTCTGAATAATTCTAGGTCTAGTGATTCTAACAGATGTGCTCTAGTGCGCAAATTTAAGTCTGCCATATGTTGCCACCTCAGGCCACGTGCTCAATTATCCTTCATAAAACGTCGAAATATAAAATTACAAAGAACTGTCTATTTGTGGGTGGAAATATGTCAATTGTGAAAATACATTTTTTTGCCTTGGCGATTTCACATATGCAACAAATAACTTTGAAGTTCATCAAACATTTTTTTATTTCGACCACTCATTTCGGTCTGGTATAACGAAATATGTTATCCATTACTTTAGGTTTGTGGTCTTGAACTCGGAAAAAAAAAACTCCTTTGCCAAAACATTCGGCATCTAAATCATAAATTCTTAACTAAATAAAAAAAAACCTTTTACCACTGATGGAGAAAAGCTATAGTTGGCTACAGTTTTCAAAATTGTAACCATTAGCATGCTAGTATTGTCATACTCCGCCAGCCGGATTTGACCAACATTTCGCAAAAATTTTAAACAAAATCTGGTGAATGCCTCAGTTGGATGCAAAGTTTTCTATAAGATACTAAACATTTTTCGTGTAATCAATCGTGTTGGTGCTGGTTACTCAACAGTATTCATATTTTTACCCTTTTCCTAATCTCCCTTCCTTCATAACACCTGGAAAATAACCATGTAAGTCATTCTGAAGGATGTTAACTCTTTCCAAAGTACTAATAACTTTACATTATTACAGGTAGACATGTGTAAGACAGTTCCCTTGCAACTGATTGCTATTCTGGGAAAACGTGTTGTAGTTATCAAAAGGCATCATTTGTTAAAGGCTATAATGCTTATGAGATGTCCTGTACTGATATGGGTCTCTTTAAGATTACTCTTGTGGAGAAGATGCCTCAGGTAAATAAAAAAAAAAACTTTAAAATGGTCTTAATAATGTGTAGTGCATAGATAGCATTTTGGAATGATGTGAAAAGAGAAACGATGTTTAGGGTAAAGTATTGAAAGTGAATTTAATTTATTTAGCTATGGATATTTAATTTATTTAGCGATGGTTAAGCACCACTGAATCATCGTGAAGAAATTCTGCCATCACCCTCTAGAAGGAAATACGATAGTTTCCAAGATGCTGCATTTTTAGAGGAAATGACACATACTCTGACTTAGCTTAAGGTGTACGGAGAAATACTGATTTTTTCATGAAAATTTTAAGGGATATAATTCTTATCCAGCAAAGGAAAAGGTAATAAAATGCATATCACTGAATCCGCACACAAATTAAAATCCGCTTTAATGTGTTCTGACTGATACTTGGTATGAAAAACACAGGCGTAATGCTGAAAAAGAAAAACAAGCGAAGGTAATAAAAATCACTGAAAATGTGAGGTGACATCTATACGATACTAGCAGCTATCAAAATCCAAATAAATTCCTAAATTCCCTGAGGTCCTCCTAACCAAATACAGTCGCCTCTGAAGTTACAACTATTGTGTTCTAACATGTTCAGCTTCATCACTGGCTATTGCAACAGTAGCTAAAGCAAATCCTTTCGTATCCCCTCTGCAAATAGTCTTTGTTGTTCATGTTGGTCTAGAATTTGGTTTTAGGGTTTATCTGAATGCTTTGTTAGCTTCGGGAGGTATGTTCCCCATCCCCTGTTATAACAACTGTACAGTACCAGGGAACTTTGAACTCATTGGATGTGTTGGTCATATTCCCATCAAAGCCCTTCAAAGTAAAATTACTGTACTAGACGAGTTTTAGATCAGAGGCTAAAATTTAGCAAATAACAGTTCAACTTCTTATCAAGTCTCAATATCAACAGGGAACTTATGTGACTGCTTGGAAAAAGACAGGAATAATGCCATTTTTTCATTCTGGTTTATAATGGTCCATGAAGGCATCTCCAGCATTCTTATGCTTTATGACAAATTTCATACTTATTTTTTAAAGAAGAAAAACCACTGATTCTCATGTTATGCATGGCTACCGAGTTTGTTTTAGGAAAGGCAGATATGGAGCTTAAATAGACTTAACTCAGCAGCACTTGCTGTGCAACGCAAAAGTCATTATTTGTTGGTCACGTTATTGTTAAAAAATATCAGGTTTCATTGATTTTTTTTTTTATCAAATCCTTCATGCTTATGATGGTCAGCATGGAAATTAAAAGAGGATGAAAAAAATCCGTCATAACGACTTACTAGATAATTTTCCGTTTGCTATCAAATACCTAACGTGTACGTAGCACATATAAAATAAAAACTTTCCCGTGGCTCTAGCACCAAGACATTATTATAACCTATGGTTTTATACTGGTTTCTAAGATGCTTCAGTGTGAAATGTTTTGTTGGTTATAAAACAAAGCCCATTCATCCACGAATGTAGCCAAGTTAAAAAAAAAAATGCTCACACACACAAGACAACATCCTACATATGGGACTTAATATTATTGTTATTTCTCTACCCGACCGAGGCCCATGGAGCAACGCCTTGAAACCGAGTACCTGCTGGACACCATACATAAAAATGAAGACCAAGGTGCCATACATACTACAGAAGCCCTTCAGCCCCTCCTCTACGGCACTTTTAACTCCCATTTCTTTTATGCAATAAAATTAATAGTCCAAGAAACCAGTTCCTTATCCTGACTATGAACATCGGCCAGTTATTAGCAAACATCAGCCCTGACGAGAAAAAATAATGAGAAGAATTGAGAAGACCATATAAAAAAAACAATTCCACTGATTCTGCCATTCTCTTTATCAAAACTTGCTTGAAAGAGGGTCTATCACCTTCAAATAATAATAATAATAATAATAATAATAATAATAATAATAATAATAATAATAATAATAATAATAATTTTGCAAGTGAAACCTTTGACTCCGGGAAGCAAATTTACATCCCCCCTAAGCGTACAGAGTAAATAAATAAGAAAATAATCGTGTGGCATGACACAACTGGAAGGGAATGACAGAAATAAAAAAACCCTCTGTAATTTGACGGTGAAAACGAGAACTGTTAATTGCCACAAAATAAATGGGGAAAGTAATGACCAGTGGTAAAAAACGGACATTCACTTTTAGGTAAACTGAAATTACCCAAAAATTAAAAAATGAATAAATAAAGAGTGCGAAGCCACCTTGCGGCCAGAAAGATGCAGAAATCTTGTTAAGAAGGGAAACAAAAACAATATATAGTATTTTTTTATGATGGCAATTTTCACACCATGAGAGGGAAATGTTTCCACAAATCTTGAATAAAAGAGAAAGTAAAATCATTTAAAACATCAAAAGTCATTACCGTTATTCAGAAGTCGATTAAAGATTTTGAATAATGTGATCTCAGAAACATTTGACTGTACTTGGCCTCTTAGAAAAGACACATCAGACATAGGATAGCCTTCAAGAAACTTTCAAGGGTTAACTTTGGTACATGTTTGCAAGCCTCGTTATTTTTTCCAAAACAAAATTTCAAAAAAATCATACCGGCTACAATATAGAGGACTTCGGATTGATTATTTTCCTTCAACCGAAAAACTTTTTCCATTAAAAAAACTTTTTTTTAGACTAAACTTTAGCAATACCGAGGAGATTAAGCTCGCCCTTTCCATCACGCATATTTGCATGAAATGGCTAATGGCATCAAGAATTAATCCCCCGATATCCAGAAAACCTTTCCAGACCATTTTTGAAATCCCCTTTTGCGTGGATTACTACAAAGCTCAATTAACTGATCAAATTCCTTCGTTAATGGTTCCCTTCAGACAATGAATCGGGGTTCATATCAGCCAGGTTTATTATTACATACATTTTTTTTTTCACCCTTTCCCACTTAGGGGAAATGTTTCCTATGATCACTAATAGACAACTCAAATCGGCTCTAATTTATTTGCGCCATGTCTTGTTTTCCCATCGTCTTTCGACAAGTTTCATTCTCTTTCTCTGCATTATCAAGCATGCTTACGAACAGTAATTATGTATACTGCACTGTTCCCCTGTAAGTCTCTTGATTGATGAACGTAAAAAGATACAAACACACACACTATACATATATTCTTATATATAAAAGTGAATGTTTGTATGTTTGTATGTATGTATGTATGTTTGTGCGCTATAGAAATCCGAAATGCTTAACCGATCTAGACAAAATTTGGCATGTGGCCGTCAATTACCCAACTAAAATAATACGGTAGGTTTCATATCCGTACCCCCTTCCCCTTCCTCACCCCCTTTTCTCTTCCCTGTTCCCTTTGTAACTTATGTGGTAACCGCTTGACCCATCTAGACAAAATTTAGCATGTGGCCATCATTTGACCCAACTTAGATAATAGAGTAGGTTTCATATCCATATCCCCTTCCCCTTCCCCCATCCCCCTTCCCCCTACCCTTTGTAACTTATGTGGTAACTGCTTGACCGATCAAGACAAAATTTGTCAGGTGACCATCATTTGACCCAACTTAGGTAGTAGGTTTCAAACCAGTACCCCCTTCCCATTCTCCTTCCCCTATCCTATTCCCCGTTCCCTTTGTAACTTTTGTGGCAACCGTTTGACCGATCTAGACAAATTTGGCACGTGGCCATCATTTGACACAACTGAGATAATAGGGTAGATTTCAAATCTGTACCCATTCCCCTTCCCCAGCCCCCATCCCCCTTCCCTTTGTAACTTATGTGGTAAATAAACTCTAGGGTTTATCATACCTAATTTCATGCATTCGATACCATAGAAATACATTATTGAAAATTATTTTTCTTTCCTATGATTAATAATTCTGTATCAAGGTTTGTGTTTAGGTTTAGTGGGGTGTGTGTTTAGGTTTAGTAGGGGTGTGTTTAGTTTTAGGGGGGGTGTGTTTAGGTTTAGTGGGCGGTGTGTTTAGGTTTAGCAGGGAGTGTGTAGGTTTAGTGGGGAGTGTGTTAGGTTTATTTGGGGGTGTGTTTAGATTTAGCAGAGGTGTGTTTAGGTTTAGTAAGGGGTGTGTTTAGGATGGTGGGTGTGTGCTTAGGTTTAGTGGGGTGTGTGCTTAGGTTTAGTGGGGGTGTGCTTAGGTTTAGTGGGCTGTGTGTTTAGATTTAGTGGGGGTGTGTTTAGGTTTAGTAGGGAGTGTGTTTAGTTTTAGTGGGGGGTGTGTTTAGGTTTAGTTAGTGGTACGTTTAGGTTTAGCAGAGGTGTGTTTAGGTTCAGTAAGAGGTGTGTTTAGGTTTAGTGGGGGTGTGTTTAGGTTTAGTGGGGGTGTGCTTAGGTTTAGAGGGTGTGTGTTTAGGTTTAGTGGGGGTGTGCTTTGGTTTTGTGGGGTGTGTTTAGGTTGAGTAGGGGTGCATTTAGTTTTAGTGGGGTGTGTGTTTAGGTATAATGAGTATGTGCTTAGATTTAGGGGGTATGCTTAGGTTTAGTGGGAGTGTTTCCGTTAAGTTGGGGGTGTGTTTAGGTTTAGTGAGAGTAAATGGGACAATTGCCACAGTAATGCCTGAATAAAATGAACAGGCATCACAGTAATACCTGGATAAAATGGACAGTCACCACAGTAATCCTTGGATAAAAGGGACAGGCAGTACAGTAATACCTGGATAAATGGAACAGTCACCACAGTAATGCCACCTGGATAAAACGGACATTCAGAACAATAAATACCTGGATAAATGAGATAGCCACCACAGCAATATTTGGATAAAATGGACAGTCACCACTCTAATACCTGGATAAAAGGGACAGTCAGCGCAGTAATGCCTGGGAGTCAGTCGCCACAGTACTGTCTCAATAAAATGGACAGTCACCACAGTAATTCCTGGATAAAAGGGACAGTCATCACAGTCATACCTAGATACATGGGACAGTCAGCATAGTCATAACTAGATAATTGGGACAGTCAGCACAGTCATATCTAGACAAAATGGACAGTCACCACAGTAATAACTGGATAAATGGGACAGTCAGCACTGTAATATTTGGATAAAAAAAACCGTCAGCACAGTAATTCCTGGATAAAAGGGACAGTCATCACAGTCATACCTAGATAATTGGGACAGTCATCACAGGCATACCTAGATAATTGGGACAGTCAGCACAGTCATACTTAGATAATTGGGACAGTCAGCACAGTCATATCTGGACAAAATGGACAGTCACCACAGTAATAACTAGATAAATGGGACAGAAAGCAAAGTAATATTTGGATAAAAGGGCCAGTTAGTAGGGTAATTTTTGGTTAAAAGGGACAGTCACCACAGTAATACCTGGATAAATGGGACAGTCAGTACTGTAACATTTGGATAAAAGAAATAGTCAACACAGCAACTCCATGATAAAAGGGACAGTCAGTACAGTAATTCCTGGATAAAAGGGACACTCAATGCAGTAATTCCTGGATAAAAGGGACATCCAGTACAGTGATTCCTGGATAAAGGGGACAGTCAGTGCAGTAATTCCTGGATAAAAGGGACATCCAGTACAGTAATTCCTGGATAAAGGGGACAGTCAGTGCAGTAATTCCTGGATAAAAGGGACATCCAGTACAGTAATTCCTGGATAAAAGGGACGATCAGTGCAGTAATTCCTGGATAAAAGGGACATCCAGTACAGTAATTCCTGGATAAAAGGTACAGTCAGTACAGTAATTCCTGGATAAAAGGGACACTCAGTGCAGTATTTCCTGGATAAAAGGGACATCCATTACAGTAATTCCTGGATAAAGGGGGCAGTCAGTACAGTAATTCCTGGATAAAAGGGACATCCAGTACAGCAATTCCCAGATAAAACGGACTGTCTGTACAAAGAGGTGCAGGAAAATTTTTCTGAGTTCTTCAGTCTTCCTGGGCAGCTCCGGTTTGGTCAGCTAGTATATATATATATATATATATATATATATATATATATATATATATATATATATATATATATATATATATATATATATATATATATATATATATATATATATAGTGTTTGTGTGTGTACATGTTTCTGTATGTGTGTATATGTGTTTCGAAAGAAAACTACAGAAAAGAAGTTTTACATTTCTCGAGGTGTTTCGTCCATTTAAAGCCATAATTACCAAATGGAATTTTTGGATTTACTATATTAAAAGTAGATTAATTCCTTGTAATTCCTAAAGTCTGTGAGAAAATAAAATATAACGTACTTCATTCAAGTCTAATAGATGAAAAACAGCTAGTAAAATACTTTTAATGGTGAGATGAAAAATAAACAAGTAAATAATGCGCCTGTGCCAGAAGCACAATCATGGCTAACTTTAACCTTAAATAAAATAAAACTACTGAGGCTAGACGGCTGCAATGTCTGATGATTGGAGCGTGGATGATCAACATACCAATTTCCAGCCCTCTAGCCCCAGTAGTTTTTAAGATCTGAGGGCGGACAGAAAAAGTGCGGACGGACAGACGAATAGCCATCTCAATAGTTTTCTCTCACAGAAAACTAAAAAGTATTGAATAACCATCTCAGTAGTTTTCGCTCACAGAAAACTAAAAAGTAATGAGGATGTTCCTTCCCCATAACCACGCGAGGACATAATATCACTCTCGACCAAGCATAGATAAAACCAAAATTAATGTTTTTGCTTTATTCCATAAATTGTCAAGGATCAGAACAATAACATTATTATAACTCATTTAAAGTTTAAGTTATATAAGAAGTAAATTATTTTCTTTCTTTCAGTAGAGGATCTGCTTTTGCCATGTTTCCCTTGACCTAAAAACGCATCATTTTCTATTATTTTACGGTAAATAACTTTCTGTTGAAGCAGTAAGCCAACGGTAGTGTGCCATGAAGGTCGGGCATAAAAGTTCCCTTTAACTGTATAGGAGGTGATAAGGGTAGTTCCCTGTTTCCCTGACCATTTATGGAATACTTTTAGGTCAAGCTCATTCTCTCTCTCTCTCTCTCTCTCTCTCTCTCTCTCTCTCTCTCTTGGTTTTACCATGCAGGTTGCTTAACCACATTACTTTTTTAATCACCAGTTTTATTTCCTACCCTTGTATTTCCCATTTCCTCATGAATAATCTTAACCTTTCCGACAAGGTTAGCTTAAAAAAAAAATACCCCGACACTGAAGGACTAAGAAAATTTGGAAGACTGCACAACAGTAGCCTGGACACTGGAGTCACGAACGGGATATGGTCCTAGTTAAGCTCAGAGTCAATGTATACTGACTCTGGTTAAGATGTCTGATGTATGCGTCACGGAAATAACATATTCCAATTCTGGCAATGCACAGATATCACCGACGTTACATTTGTCAGTTAGCATGCTACATGATGCAGTGAGATAATAATTTACCTAGAAATTATGATTATTAAAAGTATTTTTGCAATCACTAAGGAGCAGAAATCGTTGGAAAATCTTTGGTCACGTAATTATATGGAAAAGCTGAGCAACTTAGTTATTTCTTGGAAATATAACCACTCATTTTCTGTTTTTCAGGCATTTGATCGTCAGTAACAGAACACCGGAAGAACAGTGAATACAAAAAAACCAAATATTTAACTTTTGATATCTCACTGTCACGTAGAGCAAAAATATTTCTTCAAGGGGATTACCTGTCATTCCTTTTCCTATATATACCTCTGTTCATGTTTTCTGTCTCCCATCTTACTTTCCAGCCTCTGCCAACAGTTGCTTTACCATTATTTTTAGCGCTGTATGACTGCATAGGTCCCAGTGCTTGGCCTTTGGCCTAAATTTTATATTCCAGTTCCAGCTCAGGGGAACACAAAGAAACATTGCATGAGCCAATGAGGTTTTTACCGGTAGCTATTTGAGGGCCCCCTGCGATGGTGCAAAAAAATAAATACGTGTGGTGTGTGTGCACACACACACACACACACACACACACACACACACACACACACACACACACACACACACACACACATATATATATATATATATATATATATATATATATATATATATATATATATATATATATATATACATACAGATAATAATTTCTCTTGAAACCTTTTTTGAGAAATATAATTTGCTTGTCTAGCAATTCGAGTTGGACCAATTTTTTATTTGTTAATTTTAATGTTACTCTGCCATTTGACAAGCTCGCCAATTTTCGTATAGCACATAAAAATTAATTATGGAGTCATAGGGCAAATAAGGCAGAATTGTTCTCAGCCGACACACCCATTAACGCTTTCCTGTAATTGTGTCTTTATCTCAGTAACATTTTACTCGTCCTCCCATGTCCCCTTATTCCTCAGTACTTGCCCCCCTCCTTTTAGAGGGTGTGAAACTGGCTGCCTCCTCCAAGCGGAAGAGTCAGGTGGAAGAGCTCTTGGATTCCTTTTCCATTACACGCTGACAGAATGCAATTTCTCTCGCAAAATGCAGTAGGGGGAGTTTAACTAAATCCTCTTCTCCCTCTTATTGGATCCCCTTGAAGGAATCGCCTGCTCCTCCTCCCCTGTCTTTTGGGAAAGTAATTCAAGTCAGGTAAACATTTTTCTTTTCATTCCTTGGTAATGCAACCTGTTTTAGGTCCTTTGTCCTTCTTTTACCAGAATACTGTTCTACGGTGTGGATGTCTTCTTCTGGTGGAAGCTTTCAGTTTCCTAGCATTAGCAATTATGAGTTGGACCATAGATGAATGGTCTCTTGTTTGTCAATTTTTCATTAGCTGTATTGCGACAGAGATCATTCATAATCACAATTGATCCCTGATTCTCTTTTCCTGCCGAGAGCGACCAGATTTGCTTAACACCAGCACCAATATACAGTAAATGTGCCTCACTGTCGCACTTTTCAGTTCCAGAGGTCCTTTCTTCCTCACACCATTGGACTGTGGAACAGCCTCTTTTAGGATGCTGTGCAATAGGAACCTCAAAAGTTTAAGCGAAATTGCAGTGCTTCAGTTTAAGATTCACGGTTTCTTCAAGATAAGCTCGCAAAACAAATCAAGAGGGACATGGTAAGGTAAATATTTACATTTGCACTTGATATGAAAATATACGTATGAACGCCAGGAATTCATTAAACACGAAATGGAAATAACTTCAGTGCCATTCTTAATGTGTTTCCATTATGCGTAATGTCTTATTTTGATAACTAACTAAAGAATCTACTGACTAATAATATATGATATGAAACGTGTTTGAGTCTTTGATCTCAAAAACTAGTCGGGAATTACAACAGTTATTCATATAAAACCACTAGAGAGATAAGACAAAAAGCGTTTCACTTGCTGGGTAAGAAAGTGATTCTTTAAAATATTATCACCCAAAGGACAATGTTGAGTAGAGAGAAAGAGATCGATGGATGAGGTGACTTCCCCACAATGTACAGTCGATAAAGATCCCCGAAACTGAAGGAGCTTCCATTATCCTTTCAGGGATAATGTTTTCCTTCGGCTTTCGTTATTTATATTTGTTGAGCAACTCAAACGCAATAAGAGTTGCGGAAGATGAGACTAAAAGCTTCTAGTGATCCAATTGCATCGGCGATTTCAAGATTAATGGTATTTTAATGGAGGAATGGAGAGGAAGTAATGACGTATAACGATGTCATTAGGTCGTCATAGAAGGGCTGGAATGGCTTTGACGATCAAAGGGTGGTTTATTCTCAATGGTTTGTTATACCTGAAGATTAGTCGAACTTCCGAGTCTCGGGTAATAAGAAGCCGCTGTCAGGTAATGTGAATTTGTTTCCATAAAGGACGTGTTTAAATCTTGTTATTCTTCAGTTTAAGATTTAAGGTTTCCTCAAGAGAAATGAGATAACTCACGAATGGGAAAGTTTCCATGCTGAACCTATATTTAATGCTTATTGGGAAAAAATCATAAACAATCTCTAGCAAGAAAAATTCTTATATTTGCTTATGATGTGAGAATGAATGAATGTATGAACGCTAGGGATTCGTTATACTCGAACATGAATAAACGTCATCACTGCTACTGTTAAAATGGATCTATCCCGTAATGCCATCTTTTGAAAACGGGCTGAAGAATCTTCTGAATAATCGTATATGATATGAATTCCATTTGTTCATTTTATCTAAAAAATACTAAGGAATTACAACAATTGTTCTTAAGAAACTGGTGGAGAGAGTGAGACTAAGCGTATTTTTAGTTGCTAGGAACAGAGTTAATGCTTGTAAGTCGGAATAGTGGCCGAAGAGCACCAGATTTTAAATCGAGATCGGTAGAAGTAGGAATGAGAAAATATAAAAACAGTTTCGTATTAAGCAGTCGAGCCTGAGTAACCGTGGCGATGGGGCTGTTCGGCAGAAATTTTGGTACGAGTTTTTTGCTATTGATCGAAACATTCCAGCCGTGTGGAGTTAAAAGTTTGAGAGCGATGAAAACTGATAGATACGCCCAATTAGTTTGATTTAAGTAGTATATGCTCCACTTTGACCATAGAATTCTCAAAACTGATCAAGTTAAAGGAGAAGACAGATGTAAAAAAATAAAAAAAATCCTACAACTCACAGAAAAACATGAAACATTTTTGTGAAATTTGTTGTTCTTTTTATAAATGTAATTTTAGCTTACGATATTCTCCAGAACTACAACAAATAGTACGCCTTCGACAAGTACCCTTGCTTCCATGTGTTTACGTTCAAAATCATATTCCCATGTATACAACAATGATCCTCATTATAGAGCATTTTTTTTTTGTATAGAAAGTATTGACAATAAGAGAAAGTTCGTCGTGATTGTCATTAAGAGTAATGTTATGAGCATGAATGGAAACCAGGAACGAGGGGCACAGAATGTTAATATGAATGGTAGGAGAATAAAAGCAGTGATTGTTTGTGGTATTTTGGAGGAAACAGAAAGTGTGATGGTGGGACAAGAGGAGAGAGAATTGAATTGTTCTGGAAGCTGCGGTGGAAATGTATATAGGGATTTTTAGCCATTTGTCCTTTATGGGAGCGGAGTGGAGATATTCTCCGAGAGTGAAGGAATGTGGCACAAGAAAAATTTAAAGGCTAACATAGGTGAAACGATGTATCTAACTCTTTTGAGTAGTTTGGTCATGCAGAAAGAGTAAAGGCCATTGTTTCGGTTGAAATACTACATATTTCAGGAGTGCTAGGTGAGATGGAGACAAGGATTACCTGAAAAGTGCAGAACCGAGTGCGTGAAAGAGGTACTGTCTAGGAAGTGGGGCGTGTGGCGTGTGTAGGAGCGTTCATTGCAGAACTGATGAGCCCTCTCTGTAGGTGTATAAATTTGAATTCTCTGGTGAAAAGTATTTTCCTAGCCTGTCCAGAGTTAATGATTTCTACTTCATCAGTCTTCTGATCCTCCTTCATTATCCCTGAATAAAAGCTTAGTACTGCTCAAAAGCAGCTTATGCATATTTTTCCATGAATATTTCAGTAGGACCTTATTCAGAGGGAGAAAGAGAGTCATATGTTCAGTAATGTTCATTACTTCTAATATTTAAACCTATGCCACTCTACAAAATAATGTAAACACCACCCTCTGGGGTAATATTTAATGTTTCCTACATCATTTAACCTGTTATTGCCAGGCTTGTTGTCAAATAATTATTGTAATAGACTTTGTCTACCCCTTTGTATCCATATTTATCCAAAGTCTATTCTTTTTCAAACACTACTGGGTGATTGGGCAACAAAAAAACTAATTTCTTGTATATTTTCATATCTTATTACTCTTATATTCTCACAAGTTTTAATAAGCCTTTTTTCGAAGAAATTCAAAAGATACTGGACAATATATTTAGTAATTTTCGCCACTGGGGACGCATTTCGAATACGATTAATACATAAATTAAAATACTAAGGCTTGGTTTTCTTTGCACTGCCTCCTTTGCACCATGGTTTTCAGGGACAGCAGATATTTTTGAAAGAAAAAAAAAAAGCTCTCATACTCTCTCTAGTTTATTCTTGGACCAGAGCTAGAAGAACGGTAGGCCTTTTTGATCGTTGCCTTCCTATGCCATTTTCCTTCAACACTCACTATTCTTCATTTCTCTTTCGTTAACATCTATCTGTCTCTTCACGAGCCACGCTAGACATGAAAGACTAAGCGGCTGAAAAGACTCTTATTATTTTTTTCGAGATTTTATGATTTACAGGTGATCAGCTCCCTCCCTTCTTCCCTCCCTCGCGCTCCACATCACAGTTTTAGCAAAAGGGCCAACGCCAGCCTTTTTTTTTAAATAAACCAATATGATTCACTCATCATTGGCGGTTTGAGTGGGATCGTGACTAACTAACAGTGTTCAGGTATTTAGGTTTACTCATGGAATTCTCTCTCTCTCTCTCTCTCTCTCTCTCTCTCTCTCTCTCTCTCTCTCTCTCTCTCTCTCTCTCTCTCTCTCTCTTCGTTTACCACAGTCAAAGAAATCCCATTTCAGATTCATCACATTCAGGAAATCACTTCCCGCCATCAACGGTTCTCACTCCGAGCTTTTCGAGAGAAGTGAGGTGAACATCATTGAAACAACAGAGGAAATAACTCGTTACTTAAAAAACGAAATAAATTGAACATCACTCTCGTTAATGTTATCATTGTCAACAATCGTCATCGAGGAATTAAATTCATCATTTCGAGAATGCTTACGTCATTCTAAGTCTGAAGTACCACGTCAAAATTATATTGCACTGAAATGGGCTTGTATGTTTCTTTTTGGGGAAATGATTTTTGTAGCTCATATCCACAAGCAAAATAAAATGCGGAAAAGGATACTTGAAAGACTCAGCCTCATCGATAATATAAAAAATAACTTTATACGTCTGAAATGCAAAAATGTTATAGATAGAAAAAATCATCAGATTTTGACTTAAGAACCCAAATTTTGGAATGCATATGTATAAAGAATGTATTAAAAATTGTATGAAATGTGCTATGAACCAGTTCTCTGGGAAAGCGAAAAAAAATCACAAAGCTATGAAAGTGCCAGTGTGAGAAAGCGTCACTACTTATGTTCTCTTTCTCTTTGGTCATATGTGGTGCAGCCTGGACAGCATACCTATTTTTAATATCCTGCTGCTGCTGGCTCTCCAGCCTCACATCTCACAAGACCCATCACTAAACAGACTCATTATATATGCGGCGTCTTCAATTCGCCCTCAGGCGCCCAGTCACTGATATATGCCACCCATTGCACATACAGATCTTTCCATAATTCAGTCTTGAACTGCGCTCATTAAGCCTGATTCAGATGAATAAATGTTCTGCCATCTACTGAATGGTAATTTTAACGTTTACCACATCGTGATCAAGATACAAATTGCACTTTGGACATGATCTAGCATATGAGAGAGAGAGAGAGAGAGAGATGAAATTCTGTTTTTTTATTACAAAAAAATCATGGTGCTATAAAATGCTTAGTTATGTAACAGCGTTTGTATGATATTTAGAAATGTATTTCAGAGCTTTAAGTATATTAAGATATGAATTTTAAGAGAAACCAGGGGTTATGTGGTATAAGGGTAATTTGTTAGCATCCAATCCAAGAGGAAATGGAATGCTAATTCTCTTAAAAATATGTTCTTTGAAATAACTAATCACTCGAATGAAGATTTTATGCAACTGGGAACTTCTTCCGGGCTCCGTCTTTTGTATTACACTGGTTCAGAAATCAGGATTTGAACAGCCATGTATTTCTATAATAAGTGTTTAATGCATCAGTGTTTGAATTGGAATATCTTTTACAGTCATTTGATTAAAACTGGCTGATTCTAATGCCTCTATTTACCCTAGGGTAAAAAGGTGACTGTTTCGCTAATGTAACCCTAATACGATTTACCTTATTCAATTCCACGATGTTGTAGAAAGCTTAGTCTCACGTCCTTGGGATGGGATTTGCTTATAAACTTGTTGTGACACTGGAACTCGTGGCAGCTAGACTTCTAAAAGGATAACGAATGGCCCACTGGAACAACCCAGCAGTCTCTTTATATTCACTTACGACAGAAGACTTTTTCTTTTAAAACTCTGGCGGCTAGGCGTCGTCTTATAGGCCACAATTTCAAATAATAATTTCTCGACTCAGAACCTAATCCGTGAATCCATGAATTATGGAGAAGTCTGGCAGTAGAATGTATAAATATGCACAGAAATAAGATTACACATCTGGAGCCATTGCTCAAAAACACATATGAGAACATTCTATGTATCTTGCGATTCTGAAAAGTATTTTCTTTTATGAAAACTGAGCAAATGCCGCGGCTTTCCATTAGGGTGACCCCCAAAAATCTGTCACTGATTAAAACTGTAGATTAGCAGGGCGAAAAATGTTTGTTTCCATAATTATTAGGGGATCGCCAGATTTTCTATATATCCAAGTATACTTTCGAAAGAAATAGAATTGATTTTAATTTAACTTATCCTTTTGCTCTAATTCTATGTGTATAAAGCAGCTCCATTTCAGTTAGATAACTTCAAAAATAAAAACGCTCCCATACGAAGCGTGCCCCTGCAATTATATGGATGAAATTATATGTATGATGCTGCTATGTAATATTATGAGATACATTTTCTTTTGTAGCAACGGAGACTTTGTTTATACAGTTTCTATGGAAAAGCGTTTGAAGTCACTGATATAAATTATTTCTCTCTCTCTCCCTCTCTTTCTGGAGAACCGTTAACTGTACTGATGGATATTCTCTCTCTCTCTCTCTCTCTCTCTCTCTCTCTCTCTCTCTCTCTCTCTCTCTCTCTCTCTCTCCGGTTTATCTTTTACATTTCGTGCATCCCTTTTCCCATAAATCAAAAATCATATCCGGTATCTTATCATTGTTTCTCTCCAGATAGATACACAGCGTTGACTGCATTAGAAAAATACCTTCCTTGCATCACTTAGTTTTGAAGATGGATGTTCCTTTGATTCATTAAACTGATAAGAAGAGAGAGAGAGAGAGAGAGAGAGAGAGAGAGAGAGAGAGAGAGAGAGAGAGAGAGAGAGAGAGAGAGAGAGTTTTTAAACTCAAATGAAATGGAACACACAAAAAAAAAGACTTACGGAACCGATTAATAGCGTTACTTATGACTACGCATTTATGAAATCAAACGTGCTTCCATTAAAACCGTTTGGGTTATTTAAAGTTAGTTTACAACGTTGACACATACATACACACGCACAAACACACCCATACATATAGTAAATATCTATATATATATATAGAGTACATATATAGATGTGTGTATGTATGTATATATGTGCATGTATGTGTATATACATACATATATATAAATATATATATATATATATATATATATATATATAAATATATATATATATATATATATATATATATATATATATATATATATATATATATATATATATATATATATAATATCAGAATTACCTCACCGACACAAATAACAACAAAGCAATGTGGGAGAAGGTTACGACGATAATACCGCCATTAGAATTATTTAAAAAACAAATAACAACAAATAAACATAATAATATTATTGTTGTTTTTAATGAGAATCATAAGTGAAAATCAGAGAAAAAATGAGTGTGAGAATTTCTGTATCAAACTGGGTGTTATTTGAAGGTCGCATCATAAACAAAAGACGACTACGTGCCAGCAAGCATTAATCAAGCAATTAATAGATCAGGAGTAATCAAACATAGGGGGAGGTCGAGTAAACGTAGATAACTGCACGTGCACATAATTAACGAAGAAGATTCTCAGAAGCGGAACGGGAAATGTTGGCAGAAGTAATGAACAAATTGTCTTATCGTCAAACACACTACGAGAGGAGAGGCTTTGATAACCTAAGTAAAATGGAGTTTTATTTTGTATTTGTGGGCAGTTGTTTCTACAACAAAATCAATAGTTAATTAATTATAAAGATCCTTCATTTGCTACTCAGATGTCTAATATTTGCATATAATTACACACTCAGACTCACACCACATACACACCAACACACATAGACACACACACACATATATATATATATATATATATATATATATATATATATATATATATATATATATTTATATAAATTACATATATATATATATATATATATAATATATATATATATATATAAATAGATATATATCTATATATATGAATATATATATACATATATATATATATATATATATATATATATATATATATATATATATACACATATATACAGTATATATATATATATATATATATAAACAAAGTTACAGCCACGAAGGAACAGAGAAACAATTGAGATGCTAAGTGCTTCCGTCTTATTACCAAGACATGGTCACAGCAACTGTGACCATGTCTTGGTAGTAAGACGAAAGTACTTATATATACAGTATATATATGCTATACATATATATATATATATATATATATATATATATATATATATATTTATATATATACATATTATAATATATAAATATATATATAAATATATATATATATATATATATATATATATATATATATATATATATATATATATATATATATATATATATTCAAGTTAATATAAGACCCATGCACTCACAGTTTGTTTATGTGGTCATCTAGGTAAATATATTGAAATTTTCTACCTCTTTCTATCATTCTCTAAAATGTCATCTTTTCCCCTTGTTTGGTTGAGTAATGACCAGAGTATTAATTTTAGCTTAGGGTTTTTAGAATGTTGAGGCCTTTTCTGGTGAAAAATGGGTTAATTTTAAATAAATCTTATTATAATAAAAAAACTTGAAAGCATATTAAATGGTAGCACGAAGTTCAGGAAGATAGGTAAACCTGATTTCATGACTATTTTAAAATGAAAATAAGATTAACAGGTTCTTAAAATATCTTGATGATAACAATATTATTAACTCTGAAGTGTATCAATCCCTGTAAAGTACGGGCTATTCATTTTGCATAATGTATGGTCTTCGGAAAGCACACAAACAAGGTAAGGTACACCTGTCAGACCTATTTACCTTCATAAAACACACCAAATTATAAAATGGCTAAATTTTTAGTGCCTTTACTTTCTCGACTGGCATCAAACGAATATAACTTAAGAAACTCTTTGCATTTTAAAGAAAAGATCCTTTCCCAAGATACCAACCTATTTATGGACTGCTTTGATATGGAGTCCCGTTTTACTAATAAGCCTGTGGAGGAAACTATCCAGATTGTTTTAGAGGATTTGTTTCCTCTTGCTAACTCTGTTTTTGGTGGTTTTAATAAGGGTGATTTTAAAAAGTTGTTACAATTGTCAGTGCAGGACACTGCCTTCATTTTTAATATCTCGTCCTATGTACAAATTGATGGTATGGCCATGGGTTCCCCGTTAGGACCCATATTCGCATATATTTTCATGCGCTCCCGAGAGGGGCGCTTGTTGGAGACTTGTCCTCTAAGTCTAAGTTACCATCCTTTATTTTACAGAGTGCGGTGATGATACCTTCGCCCTTTTTAAAACGAAATTTGACGCTGAAATGTTTTTGGCTTTATCAGTCAGGCTCACCGAAATATTAAATTCACTATAGAATACGAGGAAGATAGCAAATTATCCTTTCTAGATATTTTAATATCTCGACAACTGCTTGGTTTTAGCACACCCGTTTTCAGAAAAAAAGGCCATTACAGGTCTTGGTGCTAATTTTTATAGCCATTGTTTTATTAACTTTAAATTAAATTCACTTTCTGCTCTTTTTCATCGAGCATTTTCAATAACGTCCCGCTGGAACTCGTTTCACTTCGAAATAGAATTTTTATATAAGTATTTTAGTGATAATTGCTTTCCTGTCTCTTTGCTTCACAGGCATGTTTTTACATTTCTTAACAAAGTTTTCATTCCTAAGATAAGTATACCTACAGTCCTAAACTGCCCTTCTATGCTAACCTTCCTTTGATTCATGATGAGCACTTTTAAAAAAAGTGACGAGGTCTTATTTCTACTGTAATTGTGCCCCCGCCATTAAAATGAATATCATTCCCGTTAATCCAGTTACAACCAAAAGTCTTTTCAAATTTAAAGACAGCCCGAGTCCCTTGATGCCCTCAAATGTAGTATATAAATTCGATTGTAATCTGGGGACTTCCGTGGGATCGACGCTGAGGTTGTTAAAGGTGCGAATCGATCGTCATAGGGGCGTCAGTTATCGAACTGGTGTCAAGTTAAATAATCCTGAGTTCTCTAATTTCCGAGACCAAGCAAAAAAAAAAAAAAAAAAAATGCAAACATAATATCCAATACAAAGATTTTAAAACTCTGCGTAGGGCGCCGAACCACCAAATATTTAAAATTTTAGTCATTATTTATAAAACGGGCAGTGCCCCACTTAAACGACCAGTCTTCCTCAGCACCTTTGTACTGTACGTGTGTATGTATGTATGTGTTTGTGTATGTGGGCGTTCGCACGCACATACACAAACACATACATACACACACGTGTGTGTATGTATGTATGTATGTGTTTGTGTATGTGCGCGCGAACGCCCACTGATTTCGAGAGCATTTACGTTTTATGGAGTTCACATTTAATTTTTTTCATGTTCAAATACTCTGTATTTATTAGTTTTCTTGTTATGAGGGTATTTACAAACTTTCATTATCTCTTTATGAAAATATTTTCCTACGTTTTTTCTAAGCCACATCGACCTACAAACATCTTATTTGGACGTGGCGTAGGTGTGTCATTAAAGAGCCTGTAACGCCAATTCCGTATTCAGTCATCAGAAATTGAATGCTTGCTATTTGGATGACGTCGAATGGCACGATGAATGTTATTTTTATCATCGCTTCCCACTGGATATGGATGGAATTTCGACTGAATATATATTGCACATTAATCTCCAATTGCTGTCAGAAAACTGAAAATTGCTATTTCATCTCTGTCTACACAGTGCCTAACCCGTTTCGTCACAAAGTACCATGTTTCAAATCTGTTGCGTAATTTGATTGTACTGTATGTAACCTTCCAGGTTTCCTTCATATTGGCCATAATTAAGTTTAAAATATGAGCTGTACTCTTTCATCTCACACGATGGTTGTAAGAAATAATCTCTCTCTCTCTCTCTCATCTGAGACAGACCGTGAAGTTTTTTTTTTTTTGTCATAAATTCACTTTGTATTGTAGTTCCCTTTGATAAAAACTTATAAGTTATAAGTTGCTGATTATCTTGCATGATGACCGTGCAGTACACCGACCTCTGTATACATCCTCTAATGCCTTCCCTATTGTTGCGCACTTCGTATTTGGTGCTCGCTTTTGCAGTGAATTAGTAATGCTAAGTTCTACAGTACTCTACAAGAGGCCTTTTAATCTCTTCATCGTAAAACATCAGAACAGTCGTCTCATTATTTCTGAAATGTTGTTCATTAACGTCTGATTTTTGTAAGGGAATGTGGCATTTTGTGTTTTGTTTGTATGAAAATTATCAAATCCTTCATCATCTTTCTTCCTCTTTCATACTTTGAAACTGAGATCACCAGTACCGGGTATCTTGTAGCCTATAGCAGGTTAATGGCGTATATGACTTGTTCTACATGAACATGCGCATTTGAATAATACTACTAATAATATTCATAATAACACTCATCATAACTGTTTCTATCGCAGTTTTTCCGACATTACTTGTTCCTAACAGCAGCCGCGTTTCATTTCTGTTCAAAGCCTCTTAATTTTGATATAAAATTATATTTCTAGCCTATAAAAACCCACCTTTCATACCCAAACCCCAAACTTTACGCAGCATATATATTCATACATTCATTTTGTATTTCAGCATAATTGATCATCCTTATTTCATCTCTTCTATTTTCCCATCTATTACCTCGCTCTCTTAGCAGAGTCTCCCCCCCGGTGGATTGAGCCGTCGGTGTCTTTGGTCATGATGAATCACCTTTGAACTGCAGGCCGGTAGTTCTCTAATGACATAAGCATAATGGTCTTTTGAAGGCAGTGATTGCTCAGATTTACCTTCATTAATGGTCATATGGGGCTGCTAATGGACATTACTCGCTCAGGTCTCTTGACTTTGATCTCTTCATGTCTCAATGATGATACAAATGTGAAATATTTCAGGTGTAATTCTGATAACTTTGTATTCAAGTGGGAAAATCTTCATTATCAGAAATTAACGCTATACTTGATCAGTTGTAGTGAAAGAAGAGTTTCCAGATATGCTGTCTTTTGAACTACGTGTTATGATGTTGCCAAATACCCATTTCAGAAGAGATCACTATGAAAGGAAGATCCCAACTCTGGCGCTTGAACATGTTCTAGTGAAAGGGAAGATTATTCTAATTATATATCTCAAAATCATCACATTCACGAGTAATATACTTACTAAATATATTTAACTACCTGCCGAATATTGTAATATTCCAACACGTGCATTTCCTAATCTATTTCGTGCGTCGGTTCATCCTTGTAAGTTTCCCAGTGAGCAAAGTTAAAAAAAGATGAACTATTCAAAATTCCCTACTAGTGTACTAGTTTGTCAAGAGACCAACGTCACTTTACAGCTTATAGAACCATTAAGAAAATTTCCCAGGCAGACGAAGAAAAGCAAAGTTTGCAATCCTGGGGGCTGATGATCTTGTTTATAGTTGTCAGTGTTACTCCATTTATGGTTTGACAATGTATCTGATTAAAATTCTGGGACTGGGATTCTCTCTCTCTCTCTCTCTCTCTCTCTCTCTCTCTCTCTCTCTCTCTCTCTCTCTCTCTCTCTCTCTCTCTCTCATTTGCTGCTCCACTCTTTCAAATACTGCATCTTCCACAGCGCTGTTTAGATGATTTTCATTCCTGAGTACTCTAGCAGGATACTGTTTCAATCTCAAAACGAATGAAGTACAAGATACAGCGAATCGTTTTAAACGAGAACTCTTCCAAAGTTCTAAGCAACACCATAAAACGTCTTAAAAACGACAACTAAGTCCGAAACATAAACATAACTGGAATTTCTGTTAGATTACAGCATCTCATAATTACTTCTCTTCTGTGTCATTGACCTATCATTAAAAGACTTTTTCCAGTCCAATAGTTATTTTAAAAATAAAGGGTGAAATATGATATTTTTATATGAGTCGGACGTGAATGATGAAATAAGGTCATGCATCACGAAAATATTCCGCATTTCATTTTGTTGTTCACTGTCTGCAAATGCTGAAGCATTTCGAAACAAAGGAAATAAATTCCATCCAATTGAAGTGCAATCCACTTCCCCACAAAGTGAGTAATGAATCATGAGGAGAGGAGACAATACCCGTCCCTTGCAATTGTATTTCTCTCTCTCTCTCTCTCTCTTCTCTCTCTCTCTCTTTCTGGTCATGTTCATTGCATGAGTGAAGCACATTTCACTAGGGAAATGACCTTTAATGTTCTGACGCTGCTGCCAATCGCATATCCCACAAGACCCATCCGAAAATGAATCAGCGTCTACGCACGGCATCATGACTAATCTCAAATGTATAGCGACCGTTCCATCCACACAGAGATCATTTCATAATTCAGCGTCCAGAGGCTCTCATTAAGACAATTCCAGCTTACATGTGTCGCGGAATGGATGCCGTACCTGAAGCAGAATAAGAGAGAGGAAGAAAGCGAAATGGGTCAGGGGAGTCTAGTTCTTGGTTAAAGCTGCAATATTCTTCATTATTGGAGTCCAAGACTAGAAAACACTGCTGTCTAGAATGAAACGAATGAAATTTTAATGCCAACGTATGTTCTCATATACAGTCCCAAATGCTCATTGATGGCCATAAACGTTTACCTGTACAGTGGCTGATGAGGGAGAGACAGGCTGACAGACAAGCAGACAGAGACAGAGAAAACATAATCAGTAATCCCCTCGTCATAATGCGTGCCCATTTGCAGAAGCAGTTTGTGCAATACAATGGAAAACGGAGTGATATGGATTTCTCAAGTTTAAAAATATCGGAAATAACTGACAATACATCTGATATACAGCGATATGTTTTCAAAAATATCGGAAATAACTGACAATACATCTGATATACAGCGGTATGTTTTCCAGAGGGGTTGTTACCTGAATTATTTAAAGTATTTTCTGTCATTACAACGACCATGCTTTTGAGTCGAACGGTGTGTTGTGTACCAAATCTAAATGTAAAGATATGCAAATAACCACAGATACAGCTTTGCTCTTTTGCTCGTAGCCAGTAAAATGGATTACCATAGAGATATCAGTGACCTGACGCAAAAGAAGAGTACAAAAAATAAGACAGGAACTTTTCACGTCGTTCTAACAGGAAATGTTGGCCAGTCACACAATCATATACACCAAATGAGTGGTATTAGCAACTGATGAGAACTTGACAAACTCAATAAAAAGGAAGTCGTTGGAAGGATATAGTTATGTTTATTTAACATTTCCGCGTTCAAGTATCACTTTGCCTGAGAAGTCCAAACATTGAATGTTTCTCGGAATTAAAAAAAAAAGCATTTTTTTCCGTTCAGGCTGACCAACCCATATCAAATATTGCAGGATGTAGCTCTTTTTACAGGTCGATAAAGTATCTTTCTGGAGCCGGTGAAACAAATATGATGGAAAAAGTAACATGACAATATCTTGATATGACTATATTAAAATATAAAATGACTATATTAAGATTACTCAGAAAGAGCAATATTGCTGATGATATTTACTCCTTTATTTACTGAACAAACAGTAAAGCAACAAGAAAAAATATTAGAATTAGTGAAATGTATCTTTCACTGCATAAAGAACCATTACAAGGAATGCTCAGCTCCTATATTGCAATGCAACAAGCACACGCTCTCGGGCACTCGCAAATATCTCATGTTATCGGGTTTCTGGAGGGAACGAGAAATGCTTCCACGATTTTAGAAAGAAAACATCTCCCGAGACAGAAAATTCCTTCAGGGTGAATTCTACAAAAACTGAGCAAAAGACTGCTGGGAGTAAGCCGTAATAAGTGGAAGGAGAGAGAGAGAGAGAGAGAGAGAGAGAGAGAGAGAGAGAGAGAGAGAGAGAGAGAGAGAGAGAGAGAGAGTTCCTTCATTACATTCTTTTACATTCTTGAGACGTAATGTGGTCTGAGAGGGTCTAAATTCAATTTGGCTAAATCTTCTCTCTCCTTTATTCGCTTTGATATAACTCGGAAAAGAGATTTTGGCTTTAGCCGACTTTAGGCAGCAGTAAGAGAGGAGACGGATCCCCACACTTTATGTCTCATATCTCAAGTTTTTCGATGCGTTAAAAAGAACGAAAAACGTAAAAAGTTCTGTCAAAATAAGAGAGAGACTGTTATACATACATATACTATATATATATATACATACACACACACACACACACACACACATATATATATATATATATATATATATATATATATATATATATATATATATATATATATATATATATATGTGTGTGTGTGTGTGTGTGTGTGTGTGTGTTTGGTGTGTATGTATGTATGTATGTATGTATGTATGTATATAAGTGTGTAAACGGACTTTTTTTATTCGTGTAACTTTGAAGTCTCCTTTTAGACTTGCTTTTGTCCAGAATGAAGTTCCCTGGTCCCTGCTTTAGCTTGGTATATAACGTCGTTGTAGTCTTCGTCTTCCAATATTGCTGTAATTTTTTACTTTATGCCCAGACTCGGTATCGTCGTATTCTTTTATTGCTACTGATATCGGTTCACATATACATGTAAGTTTATACATGTAAGTTCGGGGATGATGTTTTGAAATAAATAAAAATAATAAAAGCTTCGATTGCACCCACGGAAGAATAACTGGACGAACATTGAAACATGACTCCATTGCAGGATTTTTAGTTTTCTGTAAAAGAAAACTATTGTGCCGGCTTTGTCTGACCGTCCGCACTTTTTCTGTCCGCCCTCAGATCTTAAAAACTACTGAGGCTAGAGGGCTACAAATTGCTATGTTGATCATCCACCCTCCAATCATCAAACATGTCAAATGCAGCCCTATACCCTCAGTAGTCTTTATTTTATTTAAGGTTAAAATTAGCCTTCTGGCACCGCAACAAAACAGGCCACCACGGCCGGCTGAGAGATTCATGGGTCGCGGCTCATACGGAGACCAACTAAAGATAGATCTATTTTCGGTGGCTTTTATTATAAGCTGTAAAGAAAACTCGATTGCGCCGGAGAAACTTTGGCGCTTTTTTGTTACTTATTTGTTTCTACGAAGATGGAAACTGATTATATAATTAATTTTTCAGTTGCCTACATATAGCACGCGCCAGTAAATCTGAAATGTTGGTAAAAAAAAAAAATTTCCTGAGACATCGGGAGTTATTGGCAACATTAGGACGTTAGTCACCTTCGACAAAAGGTAACGTCTTAGGCAAAAGTAAAAGACTAAAATGATAAATAATTGCATTATCTAAACATTGTTTTCTTGATAAACAAGGACCTTCACTATCAGATCACCTGATACAGAAACTGATTGATCAATTGTGTGTGTGAGAGAGAGAGAGAGAGAGAGAGAGAGAGAGAGAGAGAGAGAGAGAGAGAGAGAGAGAGAGAGCAGAATTCTAATCAAAAGAAAATAGATCAAATATTGAAAGTAAATACTCAAAGGGAGGGGTTGGAAACGAAATTCACGAGTTCCCCTTAATAGCGATCTCTTGTTCTACCTAATTATATTAAGCGTAATTGGAGCAATTACACAAAAATGCAATGACGCTAATGAAGTAAAAACAGAAAACACAGTACTTTTATGTGTGAACAGATTGGGGGAAATACTTGGTCCTTTATAATAGATATTTAATTTATTAGCATCGTTATGTAAAATATCATTGTTTCAGGAACTCGAGTTTATTCATGTACGGAGACGTGACTGGAATCATCCCGACTCGTATAAGTAAAAACAAATATCTTTGTACCAAGAGTCGTAAGAATGTTTGTACCTTACTATGATTAATGAATGTGTCATTTTCTTTCCTTTTTATTATAACTTAGTAATAAAAAAAATATATACATATATATATATATATATATATACTGTATAAATATATATATATATATATATATATATATATATATATATATATATATATATATATATATATATATATATATATAAAAGAACGGCGAAGAGGATAGTAAGCATTGTGATTAATGTATAATGGAAATATATTGTACGGGTATTTTTTCCGATAAATCAAGTAATGTAATTTACTCTCCTGGAAGCTACTTTCATTGTAAATGAATAGCACACGAGAAATAAAAGTTAAAGGTTAAATAAAGGCGTTTCACTAATATCGAAAATGTTCCCCTCGAAAACAGAACAAGATACCATCAAAATCTGGCTGGTAGAATTTGTAAGAAATGGAGACGGGGCGGTTTCTTTTACCTAAAACACGTAATAATTCCAGTATGTACCCTGAGACGGTCATGATTTTTGCCAGATAAAATATCTTCTCATAATTACTGTATTTAAAAATACGGATGTCTACAATCTCTCCAATGTTATTCTGCAGAGGATCATTACAGAAAAAAGAAATGGATATACTGTGTGTGTGTATATATATATATATATATATATATATATATATATATATATATATATATATATATATATATATGTATATATATATATTTACTGTATACATATATATATGAATATATATTATATATGTATATATATATATATATATATATATATATATATATATATATATATATATATATATATATATATAGAGAGAGAGAGAGAGAGAGAGAGAGAGAGAGAGAGAGAGAGAGAGAGAGAGAGAGATGTAAACTGTTGTCACACAAGACATTTTATATCCATGAACGTTACGCCGCAAATATAGTTTAATAGTCAATTCACTATACTTGGGGATAACTTACACCGAAGGGGAACGATAAGTGCTTTATCCCAGGCTGGATTCGAACCGATGCTTGGTTTACAAAGAAAGATAGACAGTGACTTAGACCACCCAGCTTCGTAGTGTTTATATCGAATCTAATGTACAAATGAATTCAAGGGACGAAGCACTTAACATATATAATTCCTCTTTGCTGTAAGTTATTCCTAAGGTATAATGAACTGGATATTAATCTAAACATGTTGCGTAATATTTGTGAAAATTTATATATGTATGTATATATATATATATATATATATATATATATACATATATAATATATATATATATATATATATATATATATATATATATATATATATATATATATATATATATATATATATATATATACTGTAGTAATGTGATAAACGTATCACTTGTTAAAGTGATTGTAATCATATATATATATATATATATATATATATATATATATATATATATATATATATATATATATATATATATATATATATATATGTGTGTGTGTGTGTGTGTGTGTGTGTGTGCGCAGCCGTATAAGAGAAGTTGTAAATGTAAAACTGAATTCCGCAACAAAATATTTTCTCTTGTATTATTACTCTAGAAAAAACACAGTCATAGAGCAATAACTTTAATTATCTGTAACGCACGCGCCCTCCCGTGTGTGTATGTGTGTGTGTGTGTGTGTGTGTGTGTGGAAGAGAGAAAGAGTAAGCGAAGAGAGTGACCATGAGCAGCTTCACAGAATTCATAGACTGATACAGAAGCACCTATCAGCAAATTGCGAAGGCAGGAAACTTCGTGAATGGAATTTACTTCAAATCGGAGCAAACATTTGCATATCTGTGCCATGATTTAGGAATAGGATGGGAAAGGTGAGGAGAAGGAAGAATGAAAAGCGGAGAGTAGAAACTGCCGCAATTTGCAAATCCATTTTGTGATTGGTATTTGTTAGAGAAGTGGAGGTGGAAATGAATCTCAAAGCGGAAGTCTGAGGGTTACGACTTTTCATTTGCAATGTGAGAAGATTTTGTGCTTTCTTGCTTTCCAGGTTTTATTAAGAGTGTGTGTGCATCCGTGTACGCTACGATAAGGATAACTCGAATGATTACTTCGCATATTTATTCAGATATATTCTTACAAACGCTAACAAACATGAAAGGGCATTGCGAAGTGAATTTTCTTAAAGCTGGGTATCTGCCCCCTACGCCGTAAAACTATTGCTTCTTGCCAAAGGTGAAAAGGATTGTCCTATTTTAGTGTATTTGATCCTCATGTGTGTTTTTTTTCTGACTAAACCGTAGACCAAACGAACTCTAAAACACCTCGTTGATATAAAATATGTATAGAAGACTACAATGACCTATTATTTCTTGCCCATTGTTTCCCTGTTTGCTTGGCCATCATGCCATTACTCAACGCCAGTGACGACATTATGACATGTGACATACTGACACGCGACATTTTGACTATGGTGACATTTTGACAGTGATGATATTTTGGCTGTGGCGACATCTTGACAGTGACGACGAATTGACGCGCGGCATTTTGTCGCGGAACATTTCGACGGGCGACATTTTTTTCCATGGCATTTAGCGCGACATTTTCACATTTTGGCCGACGACGTTCACAAACCCATGAAGTTAGGGCACGTCACTGAAGGGAAGGCTATACAAGAGGAAGAAAGTAAACGTTGTTCGGAACGTTTTCGTGGGAAATTCGGGAGAATTGGATTTCTGTGCCAGAAGCTGAAGAAACCTTCAGTGTGCTTATGAGCGTTTTGTCTGTTTATGAGGTGGAAGCAATAATGAATAACTTTATGAGAAGGAAAACATGTAGGTTATGATGGACTTCCTAAGGAGTTGATTTCAGCTAAAACTGTTCCTTCTGCCCCTATGTATCAGTCCTCTGAAAACGCGTTGCAATTAAACCGAAGTCGGACTCCCTTGGTCTCCTTCGGAAGTCTGTCGTAAAGCGTTATATAAAAGTTTTGATGGGGCAGGGTAAAATAATTGTAAAAGGTAAACATTAGTCAGACACCAAGGAGACCACACACAAAACAGCAGCTTTACTTCTGAAGGCTTATTGGAAAAAATAATGCATAAACCGTAAATTATATAAAAATATATCTTGTTTTATGATCTCAAATTTCCATTCGGCAGGTTAAGCTTTCCTATACTTCATGTTTATAAAATTCATGGTCTGAGGCATAACAATGATTTAAAGCCAAGTTCATTGACCTGACGAAGAGCCATGAGTACTTTGCTTCTCTTCAGTATCTGCTATAGCCTGTTGCCTGCTCTTAGCTTATGTTGTCACAACATTATGAGCTGTCAGGACCATGACGGCATTAATGAAATGATCATTCCTCAAAGTTACAGAAGTTTAACTTTCAAGATTTATAAGCAGTTCACTTGTGAGCAAATGTTTTGAGGGTTTATCAACCTTTATTTAACCAGGAATAGCAAAAAAACAGATACGTAAAAAAATACATAAATAAATGCTGGTTAAAACCAGGAAGGCTCTTTCACCGATGAACAACCTGACATGGCTGAAAAGAGCATTGCGATTATGACATTTACCCGTCAGTGCACCTCATGCGGTGCACTGTAGACATGACTTGAGGTTCTTTGCGGCGTCCCTTCGGCCCCTAGCTGGAACCTCTTTCATTCCTTTCAGTGTACCTCTGCTCATATTCTCTTTCTTCCATCTTACTTTTCACCCTCTCCTAACAATTGTCTAATAGTGCAACTGCGGGGTTTGAAATTCATTTCTCGCTATAATGTGGTTCGTATTCCACAATAAGCTGTAGGTCCCGTTGCTAGGTAACCAATTGGTTCTTAGCCACGTAAAAGTAAATCTAATCCTTCGGGTTAGCTCTAGGAGAGCTGTTAATCAGCTCAGTGGTCTGGTTAAACTAAGATATACTTAACTTTTCCTCCTGTTACACCTTTAAAACCTTTCGACCATAATTTCCCTTGCAGCGCTTGGTGGCGTAAACCGAAAAAAAGAATAAAACTTTGAGCTTGAAACAATCCAAAATAAAAATAGGGAATGTGATGGGCAGTTGGTAATATTGGAGAAAAGTTTTCTAATAAAAATTGTTTCACGTAACTAGAGAACCAGTGGCATTTGGAAAGCTGTAAAATTGTAGTTTATGTTCCTGCAACTAGGATATAAGAAAAGCAGAAAATGTTCGTGAAGGCGTAACATGATATTTGGTACCTCCCGTAAGTATATATTCTTGGACAGCTCTGAATCGAAGTTATTAGATTTCTTCCCTGAACCGGAATAAATTCCTTTGAGCCTTTGATAAAAACCGTTCATATTTCTTAGGAACGTCCAGAAGATTACCAGTCTTTTAAATGAATTGAATTAAATATAGAATTTAGGCCAAAGGCCAAGCACTGGGACCTATGAGGTCATTCAGCGCTGAAACGGAAATTGACAGTAAAAGATCTGAAAGGTGTAACAGGAGGAAAACCTCAAAGCAGTTGCACTATGAATCAATTGTTAGGAGAGGGTGGAAAGTAAGATGGAAGAAAGAGAATATGAAAGGAGGTACAGTAAAAGGAACGAAAGGGGTTGGAGCTAGGGGCCGAAGGCACCCTGCAAAGAGTCTTAAGTAATGCCTACAGTGCATTTCAAAGTAAAAGTTACCAAAGTTTCTGGATTTCCCTACATGTTGTCAGTTTCCGTCATTAGATAAAATTAAAGTCTTGTTTTCGTAGCTCTCCAAATAGCATTGCATTTGGGGAAGCTAAGGAGGCCGTATAACGTTCAACCTGAAAAGTAATTGCGTAACAGGTCAAAATAGAATCCCTCCTTGCCCTCCTCCCTCTACTTGCCTGCGCATGCGTACTTCAGAGATAACAGACGACAGTAAACAGAATCCAAAATAAATTGTCAAAAGTACCATGCAAGTCAATCCTTTCGTAGAACTTACGGAAAGATGAAAATAATAATATTTGCATTGCGTCATCCACAGAAACAAAGTGGAGAAACATTTCGTAAAATCTACAGAATCTACCTTTAGTTCGATATCGTTGTCAGTTTTATAAATTATTAGCTACAGTAAAAAAAAAGAAAAACTGAAAAGAAAAACCCCAAAACCGCCATAATCTATGATAATATTCAGAACCATTGTTTTCTCTGTAATATCTATTATAATAATAAAAAAAAAAGCCTGTTTCAAATCCATAGTTCTTGGTTTACACGCTGCAATAAATACGGAACACGTAAATGGGTCTGTTCATTTATTTTGTAATGGATCAATGTGCGCTGACCCAACGACACTGACCATATCCGGATGCAGTAATCCATATTCCATGCAACATTTAAAACCATTTGTAGTCTGATTTCGTAACCCGGAATTCATTTGTATTCGGCAATACACCCAACTCCGAAATGATTTTCGCATGGCCAGGATTCTTCGATAAATTGCGGGGCATCATTGCACTAAACCCTCATCAACACCCACAGCTATCGACAGTAGTTTTCGGTGTTTTACAAGCTCAAATGATGTAATGCAAATATATATGCAAATTCATTTGCACAATGTTCGAAAAGGTAACTAAGCATTATAACACGTACATCAAAGGATATATATATATATATATATATATATATATATATATATATATATATATATATATATATATATGGGAGTCTTAATCCTTATATACACGAAATAAGGTCTTTGCCTTGTCTGGCTTAATGTACTGTACTTGTACATAATGCCTCACTAAGATAAAGCAAGCAATACTTATATAAATTGGCTCACGAGCCTACTTTTGAAACAAAGACTCCATTCTTTATAAAACCCTTATAAATCTTCTCCTTTTTCATGAGGCAAAGGCTTACCCCAGAATTTATGAACATGAATCAGGGATTGTTCGCCTAACATTGTTGCTTTTGTTAACAAGGAAATAGAAAATAGAAAATGCGCACAATACAGCGTCTAGTAACTGCATCATTGTTGCTTTTGTTAACAAGGAAATAGAAAATAGAAAATGCGCACAATACAGCGTCTAGTAACTGCATCTGTTTAAATGGGCCTTTCATTTCACTATTTAAAGAACAGTTCGTCATTAGTTTAAACTGAGTCATAGGCTCAGACGTTAAATCTAATCTATCTAATTCAGTATTGGTTCTTTCCAAATAAAAAGGCAGTTAATATCACGCTCATTTATGCGTTCAAATCTTCATTATTTTGCCGAGGCATGAAAAATGTAACCCATTAGATTCAGAAAGTTTTTCCAGTTGAGTAATCAAATTTCGTGGCTTGTAGCTAATATGGCAATTTATCAGTTTTACTACCCACTTTTACATTATGCTGTTACTCAATAACTTTGGTATTGTTTATCTTAGTGTTAAGAAGAACAAATACTGAGAATACAGGTTCAAACAAACACATATCCTTAATTTTGTTCCCAAGGATATATACCCTGTTAATTGAACTGTATATCTACAGTTTACCTATATATATATATATATATATATATATATATATATATATATATATATATATATATATATATATATATATATATATATATATATATATATATATATATATATATATATTTATATTATATATATATATATATATATATATATATATATATATATATATATATATATATATATATATATTGTTAAGGATATACATCTCTCACTTCCTGTATATTTAATTCCGGCAATCAATTTTTGAATTAATCTGTTATTCCTCTGCCTCTCGAATCGGGCATCTCAGGGAAACCGCGCTTATTTGAACCAGTCAACAGCCGTTAGTAGGCCTCCGTACCTCCTTAACCGCCCCCCAACATCACGCGATCCAGAAAACAATACCAGAACCCGTTTCCCCCCCATCATGCGATGGGGAGACACGTAGGGATTGGGAAGGGAAAAAGGGCATTTAGAGCTAGGGAACAGGTAGTCTTTTAATCTGTAGGCATATAATGATAAGTGTGCTTTTCCCATGCCCTCCTTGCTGGCCTTTTGACAAGCTTGCAGGTATGGTTGGCCCCGCCAGATGCCCAAATACGCTCTGCTTTTGAAAAGCAGGACAGAGACGGACTCTTGATTTCATCTGTGGCGGACGCACCGCGTTTTTCTACAGCTCTGCTGGTTGGACTGACTTCAAAAGGACCTGGAATGGTTGTAGGCGCCAATAACAGTCATAAAAGGTTCGTACGTTTGCAAGTAGTCAAGACGAGCCCTCTCCCCTTTTACTTAAACTTCTTAAAATTTCCATTTCTTTAAACTTTAACCTCTCCCTCCACAACGCAATCCTCCCTTGTTCGCCTACCTGTATCCCACGCCTTGCCATTTACGTACTTTGAATTCAAGTAAAGATCCCGTGATAATCAATTATCCCTCCACCAGTGCAATTTAAGGGCTATTTAAGTTAAGCTGTATCCGGATTAATTTTATCTTTGTGCGCGTGCAATCACGTGTTCATTGTTAAAGCCCACGTGGCTCTGATTCCCCAATTGTATATACGTGAGTCCAGCATAAGCATCTTCTAGGCTACGTTATGTTTTGCATTTAAGAACGTGTATTGGGTGATCTTTCGTAGGAAGATTTCATTTCTCTTAGTTTGAGCAGGGCTAACTCAGAACGTCTCTTTCAGGAGGGACACGTGGCACGATCGCAATCCATGCTTCAATACCCCGCCTGCCACCCAAATTCTGATAATTCCTGGTCGCAGTCCGTAACAGTTTTCCGTTGTGGCCCCAAACGTTCATATGAAGTATTCTTCCATCCTGGAGCTCCATCATTTGCATTACCTGAGACTATTCCATGTAATCAGGGCAAGGCTGAATGTGATTATTATCATTGAACTGATTGTATTGCAGATTGGCCCCATTTTAATCCACTTGCTTGTTGCCAAATCATTGCATTATTGTTCCCTGTGTCCTATTCTGAATCTGCCCCTAAGTGATTATGTTGTGTCGTGTCTCACTGTTGATTTACTAAGTTTCTGTAAATAAATCCCTGTAAATTTGTAAAAGAATTCTAAATTTCCATATGGCGACCTCCCCCATTCATATAACTCCAGGAAATTATGAGGTAAGTTTTCACATAACTTATTCCTTTGCTCATAAACTGAACTTTCTTGGTTTTGTGGCAGCATCAATTATAGTTTTGATTAAATACCTCACCAAGGTGAGGTCCAGTTTATGACAATATATATATATATATATATATATATATATATATATATATATATATATATATATATATATATATATATATATATATATATATATATATATATATTCTTATGTGGATCCTTCGGCTGATGAGTTTTTTATTAATTACTGTAATTTATGTAGCCCTGCTCTACCTAAGACCCACGTAATCCTGTCAATTAAAGGTAAAAGTTACCCCAAGAGACAGACAATTACTTAATTAGATTAGGTCGCCAGTCAGAACTCTGTATTGAATAATTCGATCATTTCTGGAACAAATGAATTACATGAAACCCATTTATTACCCACCTAGTCCCAACAAAGAAAGAATGCGCTGTTACAGTGAGGGAATTTACATGAGCCAATTAGTCCTCTTCGGACACAGGAAGATTTTCCCTACTTCAGTTAAAACGCAACAGGTGATCGTTCTCGCAGCTCTATTGTAAGCATCTGAGTATATTAAAGGCTATTCCTCTTCCAAACAATGGTATGATCAGGTATCAAGGCTTGCCTGAGTATTAATTATACTTGACTTCTCCCTAATTCCTACTTACTGCAAGGGGGGGGGGGGTTATCTTATGCAATCTCATCAGGCAATAACGGTTATACATATGCTTGACTTCATACAGGAAATATGGTTAAACCAGGATTTCTAGCCAGTGGCTGAAGAAGGGGGAAAATGGAAATATAAGTACAGCAGAAGAAATACCAGCAGTCAGTGAATACTTGTCAATTTCAGACTTACCGTTCATGTAGGCTGCTTGCGCATTGCAACGGACGCCTGGTATTCTGAAACAACGTGTAACATCGATTTATTTAGTAAATGAAAGATGGAAAACGGACAAAGGACAGAATTATCAGGAGCAAGGACGCATGTGTGTGCCCTGGAGGATTGCTGTGTTCTCTCTGCCAGCGCTAGGACAATTGCCCGTCGGAGAACTGCCCGGCGGACAACTGCCCGTCAGCCAACTGCCCGCCAGGACAACTGCCCGTTAGGATAACTGCCCATCAGGACAACTGCCCGTCCGACAATTTTCGCTTGGGATGTAATAAAAAAACACAGATGTGCAAGGCTTTTATTTAAAAAAATTATAGATTGTTTAATGTTGTTAGAAATCAGTTTATAGAAAAAATCTTGTCACTATACAAATCTCGTCAACAATCAATTTAAAGTACAAATCTCGTCACCATGGTAATAAGAAATATAACAAGACAAAAACTATAAAATTGAATTAGAGTAAGAATAAAACGTATATATTTATTTTAAAAACAATGAAGATTATGGGCAATTGCTTTCAGGTAAGTAATTTTGTCATCATCGTCATAACTGCCGACTATTCGGGCAATATTCTTATTGATAATTTTGTACCTCCTCACTGTTTTAACAACCTCCCCACTCTCAATTTGGCCCCTTTTAGTTTGTGACAAGCATTCTTCTTTTTTCAGACAATGTATGACTTTCCATATGTCAGGATGATTTAGGTTGTTAGACTTCGTAAATGCATTATTAAAAGCTTCTACACTATTATTTGTACGATTCATGTCATTTTGAACTCTGTCGTAAACATTCCATAGTGCAATCGAAAATGGAGGTGCACCTCGCCTGCGATTTCTGCCATGCCCTCTTACAATGCCCATGTAAGTTAACTCAAAATAATTCAAAAATTCTTCTGGTATATCCCACGCTTCCAATATATCCTCATATCCGGACTCAACATCGTCGGCCGGAAGAAAGGCAAGTGCCGATATGGAACGTATTGCGATATTGAAATTATGATATCTCTCACGTAGTCCTAGATCAACAACCTTTCTGTACAGAGACTGGCAGAAATGAAAAAAGCAACCTGTTTGTGTTGCTGTTGGAAAAACAGTTTGTATGCTATTTATTGCAGCTTTTTCAAAGTCAGACATGACTGTCAAGGGAGTTTCTAGTACTAATTCCTTTACTTTTAAGAAAACCTTCGTATAAACTTCTTCGGATTTGTTTGGTAAAAGTGCAAAAATGCGCGGAATGCTTGAGCCACGAAGTTGTATATGGATGGTATAAAGCTAGTAGAAACTTCGATGTGTAGCTTTAAAAGTTCCATCTGTGGTCCAATTTCTGTATCTTCTCAAGTCTTCAATTCCTGAACTTGATGCAAATATCAGTACTCTCAAAGGATCTTCAACTCCAGAGTCGTATTGTAAAAATTTTTCTCCTGTATCAAGCGTTTTAAACCTATCTGGAATCACAAAATCATTACGGCCAGTGGATACTGATGGAAGATCATCATCTCGTTTCCATCTACGAACATTCCGGCTAATAGTTTGTAGGGCAGGCAATTCCGCACGACCTGCTGCATCTATTGATGCTACGCATGTAGTAATTAAATCTCTAGTAGATGATCCGTTAGTTCCAGCTTTGTCTTTCAAATCAGATAGTGCTTTTTTCGCTACAATTTCACTTTTTCTTGCTGAATGATTATGCTCACTAATTTTCCTTAAGATTTCATAATTTTGAATTCGTAATTTGGTAATCAGTCTCGCTCTGCAGCCTTTTGCCTTCCTCTGTGAGCACTCCCAGTATATTAAATTGTTCCTTGTATAATTTTGATGATACTGATAGTATAGCTCGTCCACCAAGGTGTCTTTTCCACGTTGACTTTTCAAAATAGTATTCATTGTAGTTTCCATAAAGGGCTTCTGAGGGAGAAGAACTACTACTGAGAGAATGATATCCGTTAACCGAGTGAACTGAAAGAATACTACTGCTTTCTATACCTTGAATTTTTTACAGAAAGAGTCGTGACGGGCAGTTGTCCTAACGGGCAGTTTTCCTAATACAGTTTTCCTTACAAATAGTTGTCCGATGGGCAGTTGTCCGACGGGCAGTTGTCCTACGGGCAGTTTTCCGTACACGCTCTCTGCCTTTCTTGGGTCAGATTGGGCCGCTGAATTCTCGTGGCCAACGCTCCTTTCATAGCCTCCAGCAGTCTGAAAAAATGGCAAAAACATCGCTGATGCATAGGACAGAGAAAAGGAATGCTTAAGAACACCCTCACTAGAGATAACCTAGTGAAAAACTCCCTGTTGGATAGGTCTCTAATACTGACTTATAAGCTGTTAGGAACGGTTACTTTTGAAACACAGCCTAGCCCGCTTCCCTCTGCTTTTCCCAGAGAGATCTTCTTGTCTTTGTTCGGAGTATATTCCTACTAAAATAATGCAGGCAGGTCGAACAGCAGAATATATATATATATATATATATATATATATATATATATATATATATATATATATATATATATATATATATGTATATATATATATAAAAGAAAATTATATATACATGTATATATATATATATATATATATATATATATATACTGTATATATATATATATATATATATATATATATATATATATATATATATATATATATATATATATATATATAAATATAAAACACCATACTACTTTTATGTAGATGTATAACTTAAAAGACATAACTAATAATGATCAATATTTAACTTTGCTGTCACACACACAAGCAAATGCTATCTAACAACATGACTCTTTACCTGAGGAAGCTTAAAGTTGTCCCCGAAATTTGTACTTGATTCAGCAACTGATCTCATGCGAGTGAAGGGAAGGTGTGGTGTAATGACCATTTGGGTGAATTGTGCTGTATGTAGATACTGATCACTGGATAATAGTGAGACAGTGTGATCTTCAGATGCACTGCATTCTATTAGACATTCCCAAGTTACGCAGCTGTGATATCGTTGTACCATAATGATAACATGTAGATCATAATTCTCTCTCGTATAAGTGTTTTTTTTTTAAACAAAGAATTTGATTTATACTGGTAAAAGTACTTTGAATGTAGTTTGTTTCTCAAAAGTAGAATAGTGGTAAAGATTTTTTGCTGGTCTGGAGTTGGCAGCATTGTTGTATAATGTTACCAGAGGGATTCTTTATCATACCAACGCAAAGCTAATAATAATCAAAAAATTCAAGCGTATTATCTGACGTGTATGGACACACTTGCAGTGTAATTCTTAACGTTATATGAAGTAATGAAAGTAGAATTATGATAAAGTGGCTGTTTACGATGAATTTTAGTATTTCGTGGTCTCAACACTTGCATTTTGTTGATGATGTTAGGAGAGGTGACGAAGGAGGATGTAATTAATGAAGTGAACTGTTACAAGTACACTGTAACCCTTCTCAGTAACACGTTGACATTGAATAATTACCATATCATGCGCGTTCTTCACAGTTTTAGTTTTTAAAATTGAACCAAGGGTTATGGTAACTTCAATAATTAGAAGAATAAATGCATAGGCAATATCAACTATATATTCAAAATCGTTGAATGTTGCGCGTGTAAACAATAATTGTGTGCAACCAAAGTAACCATGACGCAAAATTTAAATATTGCATACGTTTTATACAAATAACCCCTCAGTTTTTCCCAGTGGCTGTTGGTGCACCTAACTCATCTGGTTAATGTTTAGTAAAGAAATATATCCACGAAATATACTGTAGATCTTAAACTGTTTATGAAAAAGTTCGAAGATAGAACTTTGAAATTACAATGTTACTCGTAATGCTCTGCCGAAATGAAAACACCAACGAATGGTTCATTGTCATTCAAAAGACAACTTTATTTTATGCTGAACTTAACCAGTACCAACATTTTTAACATCAGTCGTAACGTTTGAGATGCAAAAGTGGTACTGGAGTACAAAGAACAGTCACGTTCAGGAGACAAAAAGACCCTTCTTGTGTAAATTTGAATTGTATTGGAGGAACAAATCCACAGTTATGCACTGTATATGTACATATATTTAAAGAGAAAGGTTTCGGGATTCTGTTCGATTCCCCCTTTGAAAAGGGGAATTGAACAGATTCCCGAAAGCTCTCTGTACAGATTTATCTTTATATATATGTACATATACATAACTGTAGATTTGTTTCTCCATTTTAAGACTCATGCTACTATGAGTATTTTTGACTTATATTATTATACTAATACAGAATTTTTTAGTGCAGATAGCGACTGTGCCCCCATCAGAAGAAATGACAGTGAAGATTTTTGTAACATATGATACTGCCCTGTAGGCAATATCATATGTTACTTCCAAAGCCGAAGGCAGTAACATGATACTGCCTACTGTAGCGCCTAGGGTGTTGGGTGATACCGCCTACGGGGCTGGAGCTAGGTTTACCAGATAAATGGTGCTGGTCAAATACGGAAACAATAGTTAGCTTTTCTACCCTCACCTAGTAGGCTGGTTGCCAGCAAGATATAATTTACGTTGATCCTGTCGAAGCTACGAAAGGGTTTTTCCAGTCAGTTAGCAGAGTGTTAATTAATGTCCCTCTCAGAGCTTTGCGCACCTTTTTATTTATAATAGTGCTTTTGAGCATCATCGTGCAATCACCTATTTTTTATCCCAACAGTGCAATAACTAAAACATTATTCCATGTTTTGTTCTTAAATTTTTCTGTGCTCGGAGAGACGTTTGTTCAAGGTCCTGCCTGTTTCTTCGACATAAGGAAGGCTGTAATCATCTGAATAATTTGTTAAGAGGAGTTTGTGATACAAGACAAATTAAGAAATTATCTTTTGGATACGTTTTAAATTGCTTCTAATTTTTAACGTCATAATTTTAAATATTAAGAGGAAATATTCAGTGATCACAAGAAAACAATGAATAAAACGTTCTACCACTGAGATTAGTCATACGTTGTTGCATATTTGGTGGTCGTCACATATCATTCACGATAACATATGCTCAGATCCATTCTAGCCTGGAGAGTCAAAAAGAGTAACGGATTGTTTGACTAGAGGCAGAGGTGGGGTGAGGCCTGTGTTGGAAGTGATGGTGGACCGAATACGAAACTGGTGAGTGGAATGGAATGGAATTTAGAATTTAGGCCAAAGGCCAAGCGCTGGGACCTATGAGGTCATTCAGCGCTGAAAGGGATATTAAGAGTAGAAGGGCTTGACAGGTGTAACAGGAGGGAAACCTCACAGAA
>JANJGK010000005.1:63485576-63490422 GCA_039081455.1 Macrobrachium rosenbergii
CATGCCACCATCGGGCAGTGGCTGAAAGTTTCATGGGCCGCGGCTCAAAACAGCATTATACAGAGACCACCGAAAGATAGACCTATTTTCAGTGGTCTTTATTATACGCTATACAGAAAACTTGATTGCGCCGAAGAAACTTCGGCGCATTTTTAACTTGTTTATTATTGCACAGTTGCAGTCAAAGATACTTGTTGTTTTGGATGAGATTTTTGGTGAACCTTGTTCCATCTTTCAAAGTTTTGACTGGGGGGGTTTCAGTAACTGTTTGTTTAAAGGGAATCTTGACAGACCGACTGACGGAGTCGTTCTCGATGGACTCTAATTTGGGTTCAGTTTTAGCAAATATTCTTATTTTTCTAGGTAACGTTAAGTCAAGAAGGTATTGACAGTAATGATTCTCCGATCTGGTCACATAACCGATTTTCTTTTTCTCAGGCGCTATTATACTTTACTAACTAAAAAAAAAAACGTGATATAAGACTGTGATATTGATTGGTTTGTGGAATTCATTAGACTGTTTTTCTAGGAAAACATCAGTGTGGAATCAAACTACCTGGTTATAACACCAAAACTAATAAAAATGGTGCCAATAAATGCGTCTTACACTAAAAATGAAGTTTTTTCACAGGTTTAGGGAAGCGCTTCTTTCCTCCCTCAATACAATACCAAAGAAATTTGCTATGTTCTTGAACTTATTCCGTCATGCGCATATCCCTACTCAATACTACTTTTTTTCTATTACTACATGAGAAATATACAATTCATGAAAAGATAGTAAATTTGGGAAAACTGGTCAGGATTTTCACAATACATTTCAAAAAGGTATGAACGGCATTGTATGGAAAATATCCTTCAGTTACGTACCTTCGCTTATGTAAAGCAAATACTTTCATTTTATACTGTCAGTTTGGCTGGCCATTTTCTTGTATATATGTATACAAAACAAAGATATCTGCCGTCGTATTATGATATATATATATATATATATATATATATATATATATATATATATATATATATAAGAAAATATCGTGTTTTTATAGAATAATTAGATTACTTCCTTTAGCAAAATCTAAATCTGCATTCGACTGAACGTAGCTTGTCATCAGATGATTTTTCAAATTTTAATTTTGTATATCAAGAACAGTATATTTGTTTACACGTCATGAATAAACCACTAAATGACCTTATGAACTAATTTCAGCTGTAATGCTATACCAACCAATTTAAGATAGAATTTGTTATGTTTCACCTTATTATGCAAGCTATTAGAAATAAGGAACACCTCCAAAACTGGCATGACCCCTCTATATAAAATATCTCCATTAGGAGTATTATGACGATAGTTTACGATCGAAAGGAAGGAGAATGTGCTTCTGTCAGAAGTTATGCTGTCACTTAAATATCTCGAAGAATGGGGGAGTTTTTTTTTCACAGAAATGTGCGGTAATGACCGAGGTTCGTATTTTTAGTGTTTTGTGCAACATAAGTATTTGGAACGCAGTGACTAGGCAGTTTTTCAACTAAACGGATCAGCTAGCAAGACAATCCTGAATTTTGGGCACCGGAAAATCCATGTTTGGTGCAGGAAACGAAGCTCTGTGTGGGCTGGTACTTTGAGAGACCTGAATTGGGTCAAGACTTTTTCTTCTTGCATCGTTACCCGTTAACCAGGCCTTCATATGTTAAAAGATTCTTCTGACTAAATGACCTGCTATTAGAAAATCAGAGGAACTGAGGCTCCACCTCACCACCATAGATTTTTAAACAAAACAGTTACTTGGCAATGGACTGGTTCGCTGGCCATAATTGAACAATCATTCAGATCTCCACATCGTAGTCCTCAGGAATTTTTTAATGGAACATCTTAAACCGAGAATAGAGGAAGACTGGTATGTGAATGGCGGATCATTCGTAAATGTTGGGCGGAATGAAATACTTAGAAAGTACAGGAAACATGGCTTGGTAGAGGTACGAGTCTGTGTGGGACGTAGTGCTCAGGAAGGGCACAATGCGAACCAAATCTGGGTAACCGGCACTGTGCGTAAAGCGAGTTTAACGTGCTGTTCATGTGCCTTCTGCGTAGGTTCATATAGTGACTGACGTTGTAAAAACTTTCTACGCAAAAGGTTCATCGTTGGTTTGATGAGTGAATATTAAATGCGACATTGTTCTTGAGAAATATATATATATATATATATATATATATATATATATATATATATATATATATATATATTATATATATATATATATATATATATATATATATAGATAGATAGATAGATAGGTAAAGACTGCATTTGGCAGTGTTCTAGACAAATCATATATATATATATATATATATATATATATATATATATATATATATATATATATATATATATATATATATATATATATATATATATATATATATGGAACTAATCAATACATGAGCTCGTGTTTAACAGAAATAAATTTGACTCGCATCTGAATTGAACCCAGGTCACTCAAATGAAAACCCAGGGCGCTCCCAACTGACCCATATTGGTCATTTCCTAGGCAGGCAGCCGCCTAACATGCCAACGAATTTTACCAAACTTCCCGACCTACGAGTGGGTCAGTTGGTAGCTCTCAGGCCTTTCATTTGAGTGACCTGGGTTCGATTCGGGTGTGAGTCACAAATTTATTTTTTGTGAAACATATGCTTACGTGTTAATTAGTTTCATCGTATTCACGCTGAAGGAGCGATTCGAATGAAGTGCTTCCAATTGCGTCACTGGGGGTCCGGAAGTCTGGGTGAAACTCGCTGGTATGTTAGGCGGCAGCATACCCAGGGACAGGTGGGTCAGTTGGTAGTGCCTTTGCCTTTCATGTGAGTGACTGGGTATCGATCCTGATGTGAGTCAGAAATTTAAATACATACATATGTATATATGAGTGTGTGTTTGTGATATATATATATATATATATATATATATATATATATATATATATATATATATATATATATATATATATATATATATATATATATAGTATATATATACACACACACATATGCTTGTGTTTGCGGTTTTGTCACAATTATACTTCATTCGTAAATACTCGATTATTATTAAACATTCCTTTAATCAAATCCTTTGCGCATGTATGATTACAAAGGAGAAACATGTTCAAGGAATAGGAAAGGCCTGTTACTTGTATCATTTGAAATAATTAGCTTTATAAAAATTTGATAGCCAATGCAACAGGCTTAAATAATTCAAGCTGACTAAAATCCACTAATTCTCTTTATCCTTAGGGCATTCATTTAATACAAACTTTCAAATGTTCTGTATTTAAAGGCTGTGCGTTTATTTAATGAATGATTGATTTAAGTCTGAAAAACATATTAGAATTCCAAAGTAAAAGTAGTCAACATTATTTCAATCCCTGCATGAATGACATTCTTTCATAAGATTTTCAGATAATGTTCTTATGTTCCTCTATTACACTATATAGCTTCCCTAATAGCTGGTTAACGATTATAAATCAAATAATCCCCTTATCCCGCTCTGTAAGTTATCACAACATTCTGTTTCACTCTTTTACCTAAAAATTACTATTGCATTCCACAAAGTCTTACTGCAGTTCAAAAGTTTCAACCCAAACTCTGTTAGTCACCTTTTTATTCTACACCATAACAATTAACATCGTTATGTATTAATCGTTACCCTAACAGATTATAGTAGGCTTACAATTTTGCAAAGCCAACACCTTTTTACTGGGCATGTTGTCTGTATCTTTTATCTCAAGAGCGAGAGAGAGACTTTCGAAATGAGCGACAAAAACTTTATTTCAGTATTTAAGGATTAAGGCTTATTCAGCAACGCTCTAAAATTTCATGAAGCATTTATCGAAAACATAAACTTAAAAAAATAAAAAAAACATAATCAACGCACACAAAAACTGCCCAGCCAAACGCTGAGCAAAGACATTCCTTCTACCAGAAACTGTGAGAGCCTCGATTCACAGATAACTTTCGTAACAGAACATCACATCTCTAACAAGTATCATAACTGCCCATTGCGTTAACAAGAATACTCTCACAAACAAAGTTACAACAAAAACATTTCTTAAACGTGAGCAAGTACAGCAAACTAATACCTCTGGATACAAAACACATATATAAGAAATTTTGTGTAGACTATATTAACTGACGTCATTCAATGAACACTGCGTTTCGTTTGGGGAGTCTAATAGATTACATGTTAGTCTGTAGTAGGAGAGGTGTGTTGCTTTTACGTAAATCGCCTTTTTTCAGAAACTGTTTTATATATAAATGAGTACTAGCACCAGAATGTTTAATATTATGATCGTATATTAGCTAATTTGATAATGCTCCTTCATATTTTATGAATACAGTGAAACAAATGTTTACGGTAAGGTTAGCAAATGGAAATGCTAGTTATGCAAAATGGGATAGAGGAAATTAATGTTCCAAATTCATGTGTTGGAAAATGAAGTTAATTACAGGGACAAAATTAAACTCTTGTGAAACACAAGAACAGCAACAATTTCTGTTAACAAAAACGTCGTTTCTGCCCCGCTTCGACTCTGGCTCACTTTTTAGCATTTCCGCTTTGGAAATAAGCCATGGCAGCTGTAGGTCCCGTTGCTAGGTAACCAGTTGGTTCTTAGCCACGTAAAATAAATCTAATTCTTCGGGCCAGCCCTAGGAAAGCTGTTAATCAGCTCAGTGGTCTGGTTAAACTAAGATATACTTATTTTACACCTCGGAATATATGTTGCCATTTAAGTTTATATTACAAAACTGATTTCATTTTCCTTTATCTCGCAATTTTTAGCATTTTTTGCC
>JANJGK010000005.1:63490522-63573022 GCA_039081455.1 Macrobrachium rosenbergii
ATGAGGCTGAGTCTTTCAAGTATCCTTTTCCGCATTTTATTTTGCTCATAGATGCGAGCTACAAAAATCATTTCCCCAGAAAGAAACATACAAGTCCATTTCAGTGCAATATAATTTTGACGTGGTACTTTAGACTTACAATGACGTAAGCATCCTCGAAATGATGAATTTAATTCCTCGATGACGATTATTGACAATGATAACGTTAACGAGAGTGGTATTCAATTTATTTCGTTTTCTAAGTAACGAGTTATTTCCTCTGTTGTTCCAGTGATGTCCACCTCACTCCTCTCGAAAGAATGAGAAGCACTGATGGCGTGAAGTGACTTCCTGAATGTGATGGAATCTGGAATGGGATTTCTCTGGCCGTGGTAAACGAGAGAGAGAGAGAGAGAGAGAGAGAGAGAGAGAGAGAGAGAGAGAGAGAGAGAGAGAGAGAATTCCATGAGTAAACCTAAATACCTGAATGCTATTAGTTAGTCACGATCCCACTCAAACCGCCAATGGTGAGTGAATCATATTGGTTTATTTAAAAAAAAGACTGGCGTCGGCCCTTTTGCTAAAATTTTGATGTGGAGCGCGAGGGAGGGAGCTGATCACCTCTGAATCATAAAATCTGACAAAAAAATAATAAGTCTTTTCAACCGCTTAGTCTTTCAAGTCTGGCGTGGCTTGTGAAGAGACAGATAGATGTTCACGAAAGAAAAATGAAGAATAGTGAGTGTTGAAGGAAAATGGCATAGGAAGGTAACGACCAGAGAGGCCTGCCGTTCTTCTAGCTCTGGTCCAAGAGTAAACTAGAGAGAGTATAAGGGCTCTTTTTTTTTTTTTCAAAAATATCTGCTGTCCCTGAAAACCATGGTGCAAAGGAGGCAGTGCAAAGAAAACCAAGCCTTAGTATTTTAATTTATATATTAATCGTATTCGAAATGCGTCCTCAGTGGCGAAAATTACTAAATATATTGTCCAGTATCTGTTGAATTTCTTCGAAAAAGGGCTTATTAAAATTTGTGAGAATATAAGAGTAATAAGGTATGAAAATATACAAGAAATTAGTTTTTTTTTTTGTTACCCAATCACCCGGTAGTGTTTGAAAAAGAATAGAATTTGGATAAATATGGATACAAAGGGGTAGACAAAGTCTATTACAATAATTATTTGACAACAAGCCTGGCAATAATAGGTTAAATGATGTAGGGAGCATTAAATATTACCCCAAAAGATGGTGTTTACATTATTTTGTAGAGTGGCAGAGGTTTAAATATTAGAATTAATTAACATTACTGAACATATGACTCCCTGTCTCCTTCTGAATAAGGTCCTACTGAGATATTCATGGAAAAATATGCATAAGCTGCCTTTGAGCAGTACTAAGCTTTTATTCAGGGATAGTGAAGGAGGATCAGAACACTGATGAAGTAGAAATCATTAACTCTGGACAGGCTAGGAAAATACTTTTCACCAGAGAATTCAAATTTTTATACCTACAGAGAGGGCTCATCAGTTGTGCACTGAACGCTCCTACACACGCCACACACCCACTTCCTAGACAGTACCTCTTTCACGCACTCGGTTCTGCACTTTTTAGGTAATCCTTGTCTCCCTCCCACCTAGCGCTCCTGAAATATGTAGTATTTCAACCGAAACAATGGCCTTTACTCTTTCTGCATGACCAAACTACTCAAAAGAGTTAGATACATCGTTTCACCTATGTTAGCCTTTAAATTTTTCTTGTGCCACATTCCTTCAATTTGGGAGAATGTCCCCACTCCGCTTCCATAAAGAAAAAATGGCTAAAAATCCCTATATACATTTCCACCACAGCTTCCAGAACAATTCAATTCTCTCTCCTCTTGTCCTACCATCACACTTTCTATTTCTTCCAAAATACCAAAAACAATCACTGCTTTTATTCTCCTGCCATTCATATTAACATTCTGTGCTCCTCGTTCCTGGTTTCCATTCATGCTCATAACATTACTCTTAATGACAATCACGATGAACTTTCTCTTATTGTCAATACTTTCTATACAAAAAAAATTATGCTCTATAATGAGGATCATTGTTGTATACATGGGAATATGATTTTGAATGTAAACACATGAACAAGTAAGGGTACTTGTCGAAGGTGTTGTAGTTCTGGAGAATAACGTAAGCTAAAATTACATTTACAAAACGAACAAAAAATTTCACAAAAATTTTTCTTGTTTTTCTGTGAGTTGTAGGATTTTTTTTTTTTACATCTGTCTTCTTTAACTTAATCAGTTTTGAGAATTCTATGGTCAAAGTGGAGCATATACTACCTTAAATCAAACTTATTGGACATATCTATCTATTTTCATCGCTCTCAAACTTTTAACTCCACAAGGCTGGAATGTTTCGATCAATAGCCAAAAACTCGTACCAAAATTTCTGCCGAACAGCCCCATTGCCACGGTTACTCAGGCTCGACTGCTTAATATGAAACCTTTTTTATATTTTCTCATTCCTACTTCTACCGATCTCGATTTAAAATCTGGTGCTCTTCGGGCACTATTCCGACTTAAAAGCATTAACTCTGTTCCTAGCAACTAAAAATACGCTTAGTCTCACTCTCTCCACCAGTTTCTTAAGAACAATTGTTGTAATTCCTTAGTATTTTTTTTAGATAAAATGAACAAATGGAATTCGTATCATATACGATTATTCAGAAGATTCTTCAGCCCGTTTTCAAAAGATGGCATTACGGGATAGATCCATTTTAACAGTAGCAGTGACGTTTATTCATGTTCGAGTATAACGAATCCCCAGCGTTCATACATTCATTCATTCTCACATCATAAGCAAATGTAAGAATTTTTCTTGCTAGAGATTGTTTATGATTTTTTTCCCAATAACCATTAAATATAAGTTCAACATGGAAACTTTCCCATTCGTGAGTTATCTCATTTCTCTTGAGGAAACCTTAAATCTTAAACTGAAGAATAACGAGATTTAAACACGTCCTTTATGGAAACAAATTCACATTACCTGACACCGGCTTCTTATTACCCGAGACTTGGAAGTTCGACTAATCTTCAGTTATAACAAACCATTGAGAAACCACTCTTTTCGTCAAAGACATTCCAGCCCTTCTATGACGACCTAATGACACCGTTATACGTCATTACTTCCCCTCCATTCCTCCATTAAAATACTATTAATCTTGAAATCGCCGAAGCAGTTGGATTACTAGAAGCTTTTAGTCTTATCTTCCACAACTCTTATTGTGTTTGAGTTGCTCAACAAATATAAATAACGAAAGCCGAAGGAAAACATTATCCCTGAAAGGATAATGGAAGCTCCTTCACTTTCGGGGAGACCTTTATCGACTGTACATTGTGAGGATGTCACCTCATTCTTCGCTCTCTTTCTCTTTACTCAATATTGTCCTTTGGGTGATAATATTTTAAAGAATCACTTTCGTACCTAGCAAGTGAAACGCTTCTTGTTTTATCTCTGTAGTGGTTTTATATGAATAACTGTTGTAATTCCCGGCTATTTTTTGAGATCAAAGACTCAAACACCTTTCATATCATATATTATTAGTCAGTATATTCTTTAGTTAGTTATCAAAATAAGACATTACGCATAATGGAAACACATTAAGAATGGCACTGAAGTTATTTCCATTTCGTGTATAATGAATTCCTGGCGTTCATACGTTTATTTTCATATCAAGTGCAAATGTAAAAATTTACCTTACCATGTCCCTCTTGATTTGTTTTGCGAGCTTATCTTGAAGAAACAGTAAATCTTAAACTGAAGCACTGCAATTTCGCTTAAACTTTTGAGGTTCCAATTGCACAGCATCCTAAAAGAGGCTGTTCCACAGTCCAATGGTATGAGGAAGAAAGGACCTCTGGAACTGAGAAGTGCGGCAGTGAGGCACATTTACTGTATATTGGTGCTGGTGTTAAGCAAATCTGGTCGCTCTCGGCAGGAAAAGAGAATCAGAGATCAATTGTGATTATTAATGATCTCTGTTGCAATACAGCTAATGAAAAATTGACAAACAAGAGACCATTCGTCTATGGTCCAACTCATAATTGCTAATGCTAGGAAACTGAAAGCTTCCACCACGAACCACTCTATCTAAAAAGAGATAAATCTCTGGCAGAAGAAGACATCCACACCGTAGAACAGTATTCTAGCAAAAGAAGGACAAAGGACCTAAAACAGGTTGCATTACCAAGGAATGAAAAGAAAATATGTTTACCTGACTTGGACTACGTTCCTAAAAGACGGGGGAGGAGAACCAGGTGATTCCTTCAGGGGGATCCACTAAGAGGGAGAAGGGGATTTAGTTAAACTCCCCCTACTGCGTTTTGCGAGAGAAATTGCATTCTGTCAGCGTGTAATGGAATAGGAATCCAAGAGCTCTTCCACCTGACTCTTCCGCTTGGAGGAGGCAGCCAGTTTCACACCCTCTAAAAGGTTGGGGCAAGTACTGAGGAATAAGGAAGATGGGAGGATGAGTAAAATGTTACTGGGATAAAGGGGAAGACATAATTACAGGAAAGCGTTAATGGGTGTGTCGGCTGAGAACAACTCTGCCGTATTTGCCCTATGACTCAGTAATTAATTTTTATGTGATATACGAAAACTGGCGAGCTTGTCAAATGGCAAAGTAACATTAAAATTAACAAATAAAAAATTTGTCCAACTCGAATTACTAGACAAGCAAATTATATTTCTCAAAAAAGGTTTCAAGAGAAATTATTATCTGGATATATATATATATATATATATATATATATATATATATATATATATATATATATATATATATATATATATATATATATATATACACATTTTTTTCCACCATCGCAGGGAACCTTCAAATAGCTGTGGTAAAAACCTCATTGGCTCATGCAATGTTTCTTCGTGTTCCCCTGAACTGGAACTGGAATATAAAATTTAGGCCAAAGGCCAAGCACTGGGACCTATGCGGTCATACAGCGCTGAAAATAATGTTAAAGCAATTGTTGGCAGAGGCTGGAAAGTAAGATGGGAGACAGAAAACATGAACAGAGGTTTTTATAGGAAAAGGAATGACACGTTATCCCCTTGAAGAAATATTTTTGCTCTACGTGACAGTGAGGTATCAAAGGTTAAATCTGTTTTTTTTTTTATTTACTGTTCTTCCGGTGTTACTGATGATCAAATGCCTTGAAAAACAGAGAATGAGTGGTTATATTTCCAAGAAATAACTAAATTGCTCAGCTTTTCCATATAATTACGTGGCCAACGATTTCTGCTCCTTAGTGATTGCAAGAATACTTTTAATAATCATAATTTCTAGATAAATTATTATCTCACTGCATCATGTAGCATGCTAACTGACAAATGTAACTTCGGTGATATCTGTGTATTGCCAGAATTGGAATATGTTATTTCCGTGACGCATACATCAGAGATCTTAACCAGAGTCAGTATACATTGACTCTGAGCTTAACTAGGACCATATTCCGTTCATGACTCCAGTGTCCAGGCTACTGTTGTACCGTCTTCCAAATTTTCTTAGTCCTTCAGTGTCGGGGTAATTTTTTTTTCAAGCTAACCTTGTCGGAAAGGTTAAGATTATTCGTGAGGAAATGGAAATGCAACGGTAGGAAATAAAACTGGTGATTAAAAAAAGTAATGTTGTTAAGCAATCTGCATGGTAAAAACAAGAGAGAGAGAGAGAGAGAGAGAGAGAGAGAGAGAGAGAGAGAGAGAGAGAGAGAGAGAGCGAGAGAGAGAGAGAGAGAGAATGTGCTTGACCTAAAAGTATCCCATAAATGGTCAGGGAAACAGGGAACAGCCCTTATCACCTCTTATACGGTTAAGGAAACATTTATGCCCGACCTTCATGGCACGCTACCGTTGGCTCATTGCATCAGCAGAAAGGATATTTACTGTAAAATAATAGAAAATGATGCGTTTTTAGGTCAAGGGAAACATGGCAAAAGCAGATCTTCAATTGAAAGAAAGAAAATAATTTACTTCTTATATAAGTTACACTTTAAATGAGTTATAATAATGTTATTGTTCTGATCCTTGACAATTTATGGAACAACGCAAAAACATTAATTTTGGTTTTATCTATGCTTGGTCGAGAGTGATATTATGCCCTCGCGAGGTTATGGGGATAGAACATCCTCACCACTTTTTAGTTTTCTGTAAGAGAAAACTATGGAGATGGCTATTCGTCTGTCCGTCCGTACTTTTTCTGTCCGCCTCAGATCTTAAAAACTACTGAGGCTAGAGGACTGCAAATTGGTATGTTGATCATCCACCCTCCAATCATCAGACATTGCAGCCGTCTAGCCTCAGTAGTTTTTATTTTATTTAAGGTTAAAGTTAGCCATGATCGTGCTTCTGGCACAGGCGCATTTTTTACTTGTTTATTTTTCGTCTCACCCTTAAAAGTATTTTAAGACGGTCATACATACTAGCTATTTTTCATCTATTAGATTTAAATAAAGTACGTTATATTTAATTTTCTCATAGACTTTAGGAATTACAAGGAATTAATTTACTTTTAATACAGTAAATCCAGAGATTCTATTTGGTAATTATGGCTTTAAATGGACGAAACACCTCGAGAAATGTAAAACTTCTTTTCTTTAGTTTTCTTTCGAAACACACATGCACACACAGAAACACGTACACACAAACTATATATATATATATATATAATATATATATATATCTATATATATATATATATATATATATATATATATATATATATATATATATATATATATATATACTAGCTGACCAAACCGGAGCTGCCCAGGAAGACTCTGAAGAACTCAGAAAAAAATTTTCCTGCACCTCTTTGTACAGACAGTCCCTTTTATCTGGGAATTACTGTACTGGATGTCCCTTTTATCCAGGAATTACTGTACTGACTGTACCTTTTATCCAGGAATTACTGTACTGGATGTTCCTTTTATCCAGGAAGTACTGCACTGACTGTCCCCTTTATCCAGAAATTACTGTACTGGATGTCCCTTTTATCCAGGAATTACTGTACTGAGTGTCCCTTTTATCCAGGAATTACTGTACTGACTGTCCCTTTTATCATGGAATTACTGTGTTGACTATTTCTTTTATCCAAATATTACAGTCTGTCCCATTTATCCAGGTATTACTGTGGTGACTGTCCCTTTTAACCAAAAATTACTCTACTAACTGCCCCTTTTATCCAAATATTACTTTGCTGACTGTCCCATTTATCCAGATATTACTGTGGTGACTGTCCATTTTGTCCAGATATGACTGTGCTGACTATCCCAATTATCTAGGTATGAATGTGATGACTGTCCAATTATCTAGGTATGACTGTGATGACTGTCCCAATTATCTAGGTATGACTGTGATGACTGTCCCTTTTATCCAGGAATTACTGTGCTGACTGTTTCTTTTATCCAAATATTACAGTGCCCATTCCCATTTATCCAGGTATTGCTGTGGTGACTGTCCATTTTGTCCAGATATGTCTGTGCTGACTGTCCCAATTATCTAGGTATGACTGTGCTGACTGTCCCAATTATCTAGGTATGACTGTGATGACTGTCCCTTTTATCCAGGAATTACTGTACTGACTGTTTCTTTTATCCAAATATTACAGTGCTTACTGTCCCATTTATCCAGGTATTACTGTGGTGACTGTCCCTTTTGTCCAGATATAACTGCGCTGACTGTCCCAATTATCTAGGTATGATTGTGCTGACTGTCCCAATTGTCTAGGTATGAGTGTGCTGACTGTCCCAATTATCTAGGTATGACTGTGCTGACTGTCCCAATTATCTAGGTATGAGTGTGCTGACTGTCCCAAGTATCTAAGTATGACTGTGATGACTGTCCTTTTTATCCAGGAATTACTGTGCTGACTGCCTCAATTATCCAGGTATGACTGTGCTGACTGTCCCTCTTATCCAGGAAGTACCGTGCTGACTGTTTCTTATATCCAAATATTACAGGGCTGACTGTCTCATTTATTCAGGTATAACTGTGGTGACTGTCCGTTTTAATCAGATATTACTGTGCTGACTGTCCCTCTTATCCAGGCAGTACTGTGCTGACTGTTTCTTTTATCCAAATATTACAGGGCTGACTGTCCAAATTATCCAGGTATTACTGTGCTGAATGTCTCTTTTTACCCAGGTATTACTGTAGTGAATGTCCCTTTTATCCTGGCATTACTGTGGCGACTGTCCCATTTATCCAGGTATTACTGTGCTGACTGCCCCTTTTATCTAGGCATTATTGTGGTGCCTGTCCCTTTTATCCAGGTATTACTGTGCTGCCTGTCCCTTTTACCCAGGTATTACTGTGGTGACTGTCCATGTTATACAGCCATTACTGTGGTGACTGTCTCCCAGGCATTACTGTGCTGACTGTCCCTTTTATCCAGGTATTAGAGTGGTGACTGTCCATTTCATCCAAAAATTGTTGTAGTGACTGTTCCATTTATCTAGGTATTACAGTGGTGATCCCATTTATCCAGGTATTATTGTTCTGAATGTCCCATTTATCCAGGTGGCATTACTGTGGTGACTGTTCCATTTATCCAGGTATTACTGTACTGCCTGTCCCTTTTATCCAAGGATTACTGTGGTGACTGTCCATTTTATCCAGATATTTCTGTGATGACTGTCCATTTTATTCAGGTATTACTGTGGCAACTGTCCCGCTAAACCAAAGCACACCCCCTAAACCTAAACACATCCTCATTAAACTTAAACACACCCCACTAAAACTAAACACACCCCTGCTAAACCTAAACACACCCCCACAAAACCTAAGCACACCCCCACTAAACCTAAGCACACCCCTGCTAAACCTAAGAACGCCACCTCTAAACCTAAGCACACCCCCACTAAACCTAAACACACCCCTTACTAAACCTAAACACACCTCTTCTAAACCTAAACACACCACCAACTAGACCTAAACACACCCCTCACTAAAACTAAACACACTCCCTGCTAAACCTAAACACACCCCACTAAACCTAAACACACACCCCACTAAACCTAAGCACACACCCACTAAACCTAAACACACCTCCACTAAACCTAAACACAAACCTTGATACAGAATTATTAATCATTGGAAAGAAAAATAATTTTCAATAATATATTTCTGTGGTGTCGAATGCATGAAATTAGGTATGATAAGCCCTAGAGTTTATTTACCACATAAGTTACAAAGGGAAGTATATATATATATACTCGTATTAGTTTAACCAGACCACTGAGCTGGTTAACAGCTCTCCTAGGGCTGGCCCGAAGGATTAGACTTATTTTTACGTGGCTAAGAACCTACTGGTTACCTAGCAACGGGACCTACAGCTTATTGTGGAATCCGAACCACATTATGACGAGAAATGAATTTCTATCACCAGAAATAAATTCCTCTAATTCTTCTTTGGCGGCTCAGAGAGTCGAACGCTGGGCCAACAGCGTGCCAGTCGAAAGCTCTACCACTCCTCCAAAGAGGAACTTACAAGGGGAACAGGGGATGGGGGGGGGAGGGGAAGGGGAAGGGGTACAGATTTGAAACCTACCCTATTATCTCAGTTATGTCAAGTGATGGCCACGTGCCAAATTTCTCTATATCGGTCAAACAGTCGCCACAGAAGTTACAAAGGGAATGGGGAATAGGATAGGGGAAGGGGTACGGGTTTGAAACCTACTATCTAAGTTGGGTTAAATGATGGCCACCTGCCAAATTTTGTCTAGATCAGTCAAGCGGTTACCACATAAATCACAAAGGGTAGGTGGAAGGGGGATGGGGAAGGGGAAGGGGAAGGGGATATGGGTATGAAACCTACTCTATTATCTAAGTTGGGTTACGTGATGGCCACATGCTAAATTTTGTCTAGATGGGTCAAGCGGTTACCACATAAGTTACAAAGGGAACAGGGAAGGGGAAAGGGGATGGGGAAGGGAAGGGGGAAGGGGGTATGGATTTGAAACCTACCCTATTATTTAAGTTGGGTCAAATGACGGCCACATGCCAAATTTTGTCTAGATCGGTTAAGCAGTTCGGATTTCTATAGCTCACAAACATACAAACATTCACTTCCAAGGGTTAACTTTGGTACATGTTCGCAAGCCTCGTTATTTTTTCCAAAACAAAATTTTTAAAAATAATACCGGCTACAATATAAAGGGCTTCGGATTGATTATTTTCCTTCAACCGAAACTCTTTTTCCATTAGCATTTTTTTTTTTTTAGATTAAACTTTAGAAATACCGAGGAGATTAAACTCACCCTTTCCATCACGCATATATCCATGAAATGCTAATGGCATCAAGAATTAATCCCCCGGTATCCAGAAAACCTTTCCAGACCACTTTTGAAATCCCCTATCGCGTGGATTACTGCAAAGCTCAATTAACTGATCAAATTCCTTTGTTAATGGTTCCCTTCAGACCATGGATCGGGGCTCATATCAGCCAGCTTTATTACTACATATATATATATATATATATATATATATATATATATATATATATATATATATATATATATATATATATATATATATATAATATATCTATATATTATATATATATATATATATATATATATATATATATATATATATATTATTTTTTTTTTCACCCTTTCCCACTTAGGGGAAATGTTTCCTATGATCACTTATAGACAACTCAAATCGGCTCTAATTTATTTGCGTCATGTCTTGTTTTCCCATCGTCTTTCGACAAGTTTGAAACTTGTCGAAAGACGATGGGAAAACAAGACATGACGCAAATAAATTAGAGCCGATTTGAGTTGTCTGTAAGTGATCATAGGAAACATTTCCCCTAAGTGGGAAAGGGTGAAAAAAAAAATAATATATATATAAATATATATATATATATATATATATATATATATATATATACATATATATATATATATATATATATATATATATATATATATATATATATATATATATATATATATATATATATATGTAGTAATAAAGCTGGCTGATATGAGCCCCGATCCATGGTCTGAAGGGAACCATTAACAAAGGAATTTGATCAGTTAATTGAGCTTTGCAGTAATCCACGCAATAGGGGATTTCAAAAGTGGTCTGGAAAGGTTTTCTGGATACCGGGGGATTAATTCTTGATGCCAGATTTCATGGATATATGCGTGATGGAAAGGGTGAGTTTAATCTCCTCGGTATTTCTAAAATTTAATCTAAAAAAAAAAATATTTTTTAATGGAAAAAGAGTTTCGGTTGAAGGAAAATAATCAATCCGAAGCCCTTTATATTGTAGCCGGTATGATTTTATGAAATTTTGTTTTGGAAAAAATAACGAGGCTTGCAAACATGTACCAAAGTTAACCCTTGGAAGTTTCTTGAAGGCTATCCTATATTTGATGTGTCTTTTCTCAGGAGGATTTGTCTGATGAAAAGATGGATATTTTACGAATATTTAAAGGCTATTCTACAGAAGTGATGATGTCTAGCTCTACTTTATTGCGATTCTTCATACGTATCAAATTTCATAATAAAGGAACAAATAACAGGACCCTACATCTTCATAGGATTTGTTTAGTTGACTTGTATACTTCTGTTCAACTTTAAAGTACAGTTTATTCACAAGTACTTTAACATTAGTCAATTAAATTATCAACAGGACTTATTCATATTCTTCAAGATTGCGCCATACAAGGAATGTGTTTATCCACTTTATTTTGGCTTGGGAACTATCAAAAAGAAGTGCTTAGGTAACATAAATAAAAGGTGTGGCATTATCAGGAAATGTATTTAACTTGGTAGTAACAAAATTCAAAATCGTGTCAATAATTGTAAGCGCCCGAGTACAGTCAAATATTTCTGAGATCACATTATTTAAAATCTTTAATCGACTTCTGAATAACGTTGATGACTTTTGATGTTTTAAATGATTTTACTTTCTCTTTTATTCAAGATTTGTAGAAACATTTCCTTCTCATGATGTGAAAATTGCCATCATAAAAGAATACTATTGTTTTTGTTTCCCTTCTTAACAAGATTTCTGCATCTTTCTTGCCGCAAGGTGGCTTCGCTCTCTTTATTAATTTATTTTTTTAATTTTTGGGTAATTTCAGTTTACCTAAAAGTGAAATGTCCTTTTTTACCACTGATCATTAATCTCCCCATTTATTTTGTGGGAATTAACAGTTGATAAAGTCCAATCTTTTCACCGCCAAATTGCAGAGGGATTTTTTTTTTATTTCTCTGTTACTCCCTTCCAGCTGTGTCATGCCACACAATTATAATTTTCTTATTTATTTACTCTGTACGCTTAGGGGGGGATGTAAATTTGCTTTCCGGAGTCACAGGCAATGTTCGATGGTAAAGTTGAGGCTACTGTGGTCATAGAGAGCTTGTCGCAGGTGTTCTATTTCCTCTACTGTGCTGACGCTGATGAAGGTGTCATCAATATACCGGACATATATCAACGGTTTCTCGATGGCGGCAAATACCCTATGTTTCACAGCACCCACGTAGAAATTCGCGAAAAGTACTCCGAGGGGAGAACCCATCGCTACACCATCTTTTTGTATGTACATATGGCCTCAGTGGGTGGAGAAAGGGCCCTTTTTTGTACAAATCTCGAGGAGTGTGCGGAGGGCATGCTCGGGGATGTTTAATGGGGGCGTAGAGTCGTCTCTATATACACGATCCAGAATGATCTGGATTGTTTCATCCACGGGGACATTCGCAATGAGGGACTCCACGTCCATCGATGCAATAACTCTTCCCCGGGGTGTCGTTTTCAGGGCTTCTATAAACTCGGCAGAGGACTTCAAACTGTGGTCATCAAGAACGAAAGGGGTCAAAATAGCATTCAATTTCATCGCGAGCTGGTACATAGGGGCAGGAATCTGGCTAATCATGGGGTGTAACAGGTTCCCTGGTTTATGGGTTTTGACGTTCCTGTATATGTAGCCAAGGTCGTAGTCCCCTACGATCGGCAGCAGGTGAAGGGCGTTGGTAGCTCCATTTACAGTCTCGATGATCCTATTGGCCTCGCGCTTAATGTCATCTACCGGGTTCTTAGTGATCCTCTGAAATTTGCTGCTGTCTGCCAGTATGTCATCCAACTTGTGGTGGTATTCTTCAGTGCGGATGAGTACAAAGGCAGCTGTTTTATCGGCCCGACGGACGGTGACATCCTCTCTGGCTCGGAGTTCTCTGGCCGCTTCCCTTAGGCGCCTGTCGATCACATCACTCTTGTGATCACCGCGTTGTGTGAGGGCCTCGGCCAAGAGGAAGGACTGAAGGGCTTCCGTAGTATGTATGGCACCTTGATCTTCATGTTATGTATGGTGTCCAGCAGGTACTCGATTTCAAGGCGTTTCTCCATGGGCCTCCGTCGGGTAGAGAAATAAAAATTAAGTTCCATATGTAGGATTTTGCCTTGTGTGTGTGAGCATTTTTTTTCAATTTGGCTATATTCGTGGATGAATGGGCTTTGTTTTATAACCAACAAAGCATTTGACACTGAAGCATCTTAGAAAACAGTATAAAACCACAGGTTATAATAATATTTTGGTGCTAGAGGCACGGGAAAGTTTTTTATTTTATATGTGCTACGTACACGTTAGGTATTTGATAGTAAACGGAAAATTAGCTAGTAAGTCGTTATGATGTTTTTTTTTTATCCTCTTTTAATTTCCATGCTGACCATCATAAGCATGAAAGATTTGATAAAAAAAAATCAATGAAACCTGATATTTTTTAACAATAACGTGAACAACAAATAATGACTTTTGCGTTGCACAGCAATTGCTGCTGAGTGAAGTCTATTTAAGCTCCTTATCTGCCTTTCCTAAAACAAACTCGGTAGCCATACATAACATGAGAATCGGTGGTTTTTCTTCTTTAAAAAATAAGTATGAAATTTGTCATAAAGCATAAGAATGCTGGAGATGCCTTCATGGACCATTATAAACCAGAATGAAAAAAATGGCATTATTCCTGTCTTTTCCCAAACAGTCACATAAGTTCCTTGTTGATATTGAGACTTGATAAGAAGTTGAACTGTTATTTGCTAAATTTTAGCCTCTGATCTAAAACTCGTCTAGTACAGTAATTTTACTTTGAAGGGCTTTGATGGGAATATGACCAACACATCCAGTGAGTTCAAAGTTCCCTGGTACTGTACAGTTGTTATAACAGGATGGGGAACATACCTTCCGAAACTAACAAAGCATTCAGATAAACCCTAAAACCAAATTCTAGACCAACATGAACAACAAAGACTATTTGCAGAGGGGATACGAAAGGATTTGCTTTAGCTACTGTTGCAATAGCCAGTGATGAAGCTGAACATGTTAGAACACAATAGTTGTAACTTCAGAGGCGACTGTATTTGGTTAGGAGGACCTCAGGGAATTTAGGAATTTATTTGGATTTTGATAGCTGCTAGTATCGTATAGATGTCACCTCACATTTTCAGTGATTTTTATTACCTTCGCTTGTTTTTCTTTTTCAGCATTACGCCTGTGTTTTTCATACCAAGTATCAGTCAGAACACATTAAAGCGGATTTTAATTTGTGTGCGGATTCAGTGATATGCATTTTATTACCTTTTCCTTTGCTGGATAAGAATTATATCCATTAAAATTTTCATGAAAAAATCAGTATTTCTCCGTACACCTTAAGCTAAGTCAGAGTATGTGTCATTTCCTCTAAAAATGCAGCATCTTGGAAACTATCGTATTTCCTTCTAGAGGGTGATGGCAGAATTTCTTCACGATGATTCAGTGGTGCTTAACCATCGCTAAATAAATTAAATATCCATAGCTAAATAAATTAAATTCACTTTCAATACTTTACCCTAAACATCGTTTCTCTTTTCACATCATTCCAAAATGCACTACACATTATTAAGACCATTTTAAAGTTTTTTTTTTTTATTTACCTGAGGCATCTTCTCCACAAGAGTAATCTTAAAGAGACCCATATCAGTACAGGACATCTTATAAGCATTATAGCCTTTAACAAATGATGCCTTTTGATAACTACAACACGTTTTCCCAGAATAGCAATCAGTTGCAAGGGAACTGTCTTACACATGTCTACCTGTAATAATGTAAAGTTATTAGTACTTTGGAAAGAGTTAACATCCTTCAGAATGACTTACATGGTTATTTTCCAGGTGTTATGAAGGAAGGGAGATTAGGAAAAGGGTAAAAATATGAATACTGTTGAGTAACCAACACCAACACGATTGATTACACGAAAAATTTTTAGTATCTTATAGAAAACTTTGCTTCCAACTGAGGCATTCACAAGATTTTGTTTTAAATTTTTGCGAAATGTTGGTCAAATCCGGCTGGCAGAATATGACAATACTAGCATGCTAATGGTTACAATTTTGAAAACTATAGCCAATTATAGCTTTTCTCCATCAGTGGTAAAAGGGGTTTTTTTTATTTAGTTCAGAATTTATGATTTAGATGCCGAATGTTTTGGCAACGGAGTTTTTTTTTCCGAGTTCAAGACCACAAACCTAAAGTAATGGATAACATATTTCGTTATACCAGACCGAAATGAGTGGTCGAAATAAAAAAAAAAATGTTTGATGAACTTCAAAGTTATTTGTTGCATATGTGAAATCGCCAAGGCAAAAAAATTCATTTTCACAATTGACATATTTCCACCCACAAATAGACAGTTCTCTGTAATTTTATATTTCGACGTTTTATGAAGGATAATTGAGCACGTGGCCTGAGGTGGCAACATATGGCAGAATTAAATTTGCGCACTAGAGCACATCTGTTAGAATCACTAGACCTAGAATTATTCAGAAATCTGCACGGGTAAGCAAAGAAAAAACGTACTTATAAAGACCAAAGCCAGAAATTAAAAGCAAAAAAGGCTGTATACCAAGCAGAATTATGATGGAAAACAAGTTTCATGAAACAAGCAGAATACTGAAAATCTACGCTGACATTCCAGGATGCAAAAAGTTACATAACACCATGTATCAAATAGTTTTATAATAATAAGGCACAATCATAAACCATTCAAACCGACCGAAAATAAAAGGTGTTTTGGAAATGAAACACACAAAAGATGTTCCAAATGCTGCACAGAAGAACTAGAAAAATTTACATTGAAAACCCTATAAAAAAATTAAAAACGACTCCACGTATTTTTGTTAATTTACCAGGAGTTGCTAATAATTTAGATATTTATAAAGGACTATGACAAAATGATAATGTATAGATAAAAAGACAGCCCCAATGGGCGAGGATAATTCCCGGCTGCCAAAGTTTCAGCTAAAATATTGAACATGAGTTTTCTTATTAACGGTCAATGGCGAGACCTCTCTGAATACTAGTCTGGAATGCGAAGCAAAGCAGAAATGACGAGATAGTTGTTGAAGTGAGCTATAATAATAATAATAATAATAATAATAATAATAATAATAATAATGAGTTCTGATAGTCAGTGCTGCATATCATGATGTAACTAAGACTATTACACATTTATAATAGGTTTTCTTGATATATATCAACTAAAACCTATTACAAATTTAATTTGTAAAACACTGAATATCCTCTCCGTAAAAGGTCTTCATCACATGACCCAGAAACACAGTTAAACCCAACTGCTTCATTCTTTGAATGGAAATTCTATTCATTGTGTTTCATGGGATGATTTTTTTTTTAAATTGAAGTTTAAGTCGATAGTCTGTCTATACAATAAACGCAATGATTTCATTACAGCCAGTGCACGATCCTCGTTATGTACGGAGTAAATGATGGTCCTTAATCACCTATTATGTTGAAATGAATCGTATATTACTTTGCACGAAGCTTCAGTACGTTATATCCAGGTAATTCACATTGCATTATTTACCTTCATGTGCTTTGCAGACAACTGAATGTAGATTTTAGATAGAATTGCGTTTACGTCTTTTGTATCATTATATGAGAGAGAGAGAGAGAGATGCAATATTTTTAGACAATTAGCAAAGGTCATTTGCGCTAGATGTGCGTGAGCGAAATTTTAAGAAATGATGAAATGAGATAAGAGATAAGACGTGATCCCAAAATTCATCGCGTGCCTTCATAATGACTTCTACTGTAACGATAGTTTTAAGAACTTTTTTTCCTTTCCAGTGCTAAGAAAAATTAAATGGGATACTTTTTTATTCGGTGCGTTCAGTACTAATCTCCTTGTGCATCAAAAGTTAACATTTCTGCCGCAGAAGAAGTATTAAGGCTGTGATAAGTATATTTACCGAGGCATGAAAGTTAAATGCATTTTTTTTTTCTTCTCGAATGGTAGACTTTCCTTCCTCCAACATTAAACCCTTACTTTTTCCGTCCATAAATCCCCACTAACTACTATCCTAGTAATCTCTCCTAAGACCAATTCCCCAGCCTCACTCATTACCATCTTTCTCTCAGCCTCTCCCCCGACTGACTCCATCACTGCCATTTCAAAGATACAGGTTGATTAAAAAGATAGCTAATATGATGCATCTCTCCACAAAGGACGAGGTTTGTCATGAATGTAATTGGAGATAACATATTGAAAAGTAAGTTTCCATTTTATTGGAGGGTAAATTTCTCTCATCTCCTAGCGAATGCTGATTTTAAAAGCAAAAATTGCTCTCCATATTGATTTAGAGAAATAACTGATGGTTTTCCCAACCACATGAGTGCGATCAAATCCACCAGTTGGAAATTAATTCAACTTGAGAGCCTATATGAAAAACATGGTGAAAAATTTACCTATGGTGGTAAATATATAAATAAAACTTAGCTTTGATAGCATATATATATATATATATATATATATATATATATATATATATATATATATATATATATATATATGTATATATATATATATATATATATATATATATATATATATATATATATATATATATATATATATATATATATGACAATAAAATTTGGTTGTGAGACCAGTACATTTTTTTCTATACTTTGACGTAATGTAAGAACAGTCATAGAGTGACAATGAAAAAAGTTTTTTGCTGGGTTTGTGTTCTGATGTAAAGTAAATAATGTCTGTGTTTCAGTAATCTAACAAAGCAGAGTATGCTCCGATAATCTGATCCTGAGGTAGAAGACTAGACTTTGTTACCTCATCCTTTAATTACTTCGACCACGTGGAGCGGAGGATGCGGGAGTTATGCCGTCTGCACCTCACGTGGTACACTGTAGGCATTACTAAACGGTGTTTGCAGCGTCCCTTCGGTCTCAACATGCATCACCCTTTAATCTTTTCTTTCTTCTATTCCTGCTTCCTTTCTTTAATCCTGCTGTCGATCACCTCTAACACTCACTTCTTAGCGCGGTTATGAGGTTTTCCCCCAGTTCCACCTTGGATCCTTGTATTCTGTTTCCTTTATTTCTGGACCTCTTCATCTGGCTGTCCAACCACTCCAGCTCCCTCTTCTCATTGTCTCAAGCACTGAATGACCGAAAGTGCTCGGCTTAACAGCCTAAATTTCATTAATCAACGAATTCAATCATTTCGACGTTCGTCGGATTATTGATGTTACTATTGTTAGCTGGATTTTAGGCTTTATAATTTTTCTTAAGGATTAGGCCTACTCTGCAGTACTGTAAATATCTGATAATTTCAGTCACGTGATTCACTCCTCATTCTGTGGCTTCACTGGGTAAGCTTCAAACAAAATGGGAACAAATACGCTATTCCAAGACAGTATCTTCACTGCTATAAATGGTATTATCCTTAAGCAGATATTCGGAAATTTACACACTGCGCACTTAATGACAAATAAAATTCTTGCAACACTTAACCCGAACCCCCAACCACAACCCGACCCCCCCAACTACCCATCACATACGCACAAACTCGGCATGAGTAACTTCTTGGCACAAGCAGCTCTTGCCTTGAGAGGTAAAGAACTGGTTCCCCTTAGCACAGATGTAAGTGGAGCAGTTAAAACCCCTGACAAATTACCCCCGGGAAGTTATGCTCAGGTTAACTGACTTCGCATCAGACACTTTCATTTTAATAGTCACAGAATTTCCTGATGTGGCTTCATTATCATTAAAAACAAAACTAAAAAAAAATACATTATGAACAGGTTGCCAATTCATAAAGTATATTAGGTAACACTACATTCTGTAAAACATGTTTCGCGTTCTTAATTTGGTAATATCACTTAGACATTTTCAAACAAATTTCTATTGTTACGAAATATTAAAAATATTTTGGTAAATTTCTTTCACTTTAACTGTTTCACAAAAAAAAAAAATCCTAGTTGAGAGGAGATGACAAAGATAATAGAATTTAGTGAAAGTAAATGATGTGCATATATAATATTTGATAAACGCAAGAGAATGATTTGACAGGCAAACACACATGCATACGTGTGCTTACGCAAACACACACACACACACACACACACACAGGGAGAAAGAGATTTCCGAATTTTCGTGTTTTTAAGTGAAAATCATCATGAGATCCTTTCTCAAACTTCTGATTTTTTAAACCTTGCTTCATTGTGTGAAAATCAATGCTTGTTTAGTCTTCATGGGGGTTCAACAAATTTCCTTACATAGGTCTGCAGTATTAGTTTTCTGTAAAAGAAAACTGTTGAGATGGCTTTGTCTGTCCGTCAGCACTTTTTCTGTCCGCCCTCACATCTTAAAAACTGTTGATGCCAGAGGGCTGCAAAGAGGTATGTTGATCATCCACCCTTCAATCATCAAGCATACCAAATTGCAGCCCTCTAGCCTCAGTAGTTTTTATTTTATTTAAGGTTAAATTTAGCCATGATCATGCGTCTGGCAACTCTATAGGACAGGCCACCACCGGGCAGTGGCTGAATGTATCGTGGGCCGCGGCTCATACAGCATTATACGCTGTACAGAAAACTCGATTGCGAAACTTCGACTCATTTTTTACTTGTTTTTATTTGCATTAAGTCTACATGCTCTACATTTGCCCAGCATCATATATCTGTGTGCTCCGACGATAAGGGATGTAAAGGAGAGTTTATTTGATTTAATAATGGACTTTATTGACGCTACCCTCTCTTCACAATGCCAAAATAGCACAGACTTTGCAGAAGACGTATCTCATTCTCAATAGCGACTCCTTTCTTCAATACTGTTGTTGACCAAGAAACTCTTTGTGCAGTCGCCTTTTGCAAACCAAATTCATACGTGAACTTGGGCAATCCTCATTCCTGGAGAAAGTTTTCATCAGCATTTGGGTATGAATGCAGTTTCATATTGAGAGGGGCGTTTTTCAGTATGAGTTTAACTTAGAAGGGTAATCTCTGTGAACTTCAGCAAAGTTTTCAGTAACATTTCTTTTTTTGTCTGCTATGAAATATCGAAAATTATATAATGCATAGTTGAAGTGTAGTTATGTATAGTAATCAGATGTACAAATATAGCATTCTAAATAGATAAAGGTTTTATGTCGTCTCGCTATGAACCGATATGGGTATTCACTTACGGACGTTTGGACAGAAACTTGTGTTGCCTTTTCACCAACTATCTTCTCTGGTTTTCAGAGAAAATTATACCCTTGCCTATTGTAGCCAGTTGCCCCGCTTATTCATGTAAGATGGCAGCTTATCAATAATGTGTGATAAACACATTTTACACGATGAATTCATGGAATCAACCACCGTTGTACCTCCAGGATCTCTTGTCAGCTATCTTGGCAGCCGGAAGTCTGAAGATGAGGCATAACTTCCAGGATGAGGAAAGATATGATCACTAGCAAGGCCTTCTCTTTTCGAATGTATCTCTCTTTCTCATCCTTTTTCCTCCAAACCCCTTCCTCTCTCTCTCCCTCCAAACTTTAATCGTTTCTTCCTCCTCCCCATCCCTTGTCTCTACCTCCACCCACTAACCCCCACCTTGTTCCCGACCATTTTCTTACTTATATTGTTATTACTGATGGCCATGCATTTGCAATAAAATCAAAAGAACTGTCAATGAAAACTACTGCAGGCCTCAAAGGACCAGTCCCAATTTGAGTATGATGACACAGAATATGAGGTAACTTCTTCCCTGAAGTATTATAAATATACCATTCGGATACCTACGTTGCTAGCATTATGAACCCCAAAGGACCGTACAAAACACAATGTCTGAGCCATCTCTAGCAAAGAGCAGAAGACACTTGACAGCGGTGGTTAAAAAAAACGCCGTGCCAGACTACAGCTTATTATTCTTGAAAGACAGGACACCCACATTAAGTATAATACAGACAAAATCATTCAATTATATACAACCAACGATGAGAAATACAAATTGATAAAAAAAATCTTTTTGCTGGCTGGCTGGAAAATGTTTGACTTAATTTTCTTGGTGTCTGACCCAAATTTATCCTTGATAAAAGTTGAAGCATCAAACCATCAACAGCCATCAGCATATGGAAAATATCTCAGAACCTCATCCTTTGTCTTTACTTGATATTAAAATCTTTTACGTCACCACCTTCTGCACACTCTACTACTTCTGTCATCGGCATCCTCACTTCATGAATTCTTAACCTTCGGTCAAAAAATTCATTAAGCTTTATCCAGAACACTCATAGATATTTTCTCAAGGCTTTATTTTTCATCTACCTCCAAATTTTACCCTCAGCATCCTAGTCTTCTCTTGCTATGCAAGGATTCACTCCTCTTGACTTTATCTGTTACTGTAGGGTACCGTACGGCTTAAAAGGGTTTCATCTGCGTTTCATGAATCTTATTATCCCTTCAGCATTCAAAAGTTCCACTTCACGGTTAAAGTATCACCTGGTGACCGGTACAGGCGCAAGTACCTGGTACAGTATAATGCTGGCCTAATATACTAGAGTTACAACAAAATTATAATTCAGTCCAACTCCTCATGCGCCTGCACCCTTCATTACTAATAGTAATATAAGAGGATTACTACAGTACACGGTCTTTGTCCCACAGCATGGGAAATCATTCCAGTCACCAAAATGAAATAAAAAAAGCATAAAACACACTCTCCTGATGCAGCCCCAAAAGTGGTTACAACATGTTCAATTAGAGGTATGTAATAATTTTGATTTGAAAGTTATAGGAAACATGACTCTTCGGATTTTGTAATGCAACTCGCATACTGCATAGTTCTGAACTAGTTGGAAACACGACGGTCCAAAGCAATATTGTAGTTCTACGTATATACTTAGTCACGGAGGAAGCTTTATCTTATTGGTAGTTTCCTTTATGGCATCGTAAGTCAAGAATGGAAACAATGAAATTCTTCCATAGATCAGGAAATTATTGCTGTGGACGGTTTGTTGCAACCGGCTATTGTTTTTCATCGAAGAAGGCAGCACGAAGCGTATCAGCAAGGGGAATCATCTTCGCGGATTCCGGCGATAAAAGCGGATGTAAATTTCTCGTAAATAAGCATCACACAGGTGATATATACTTCAGTCATGGAGGGTTTATTCTTTCTTATTTTCATATGTACTGCGTAGTGTTTATCACGACTCTTTGAATTTAACTTTTCCAAAGTATGCATAGGATTTTATTCTTCTTATCATTCTAGGTTCCGCATTGAGTCCCCAGAGAAGATGCACTGCCATTGTTAGTTGATTTAATGACTAGTGGTCCTGATTAACGGTTTTTCATATCCCTTTTTAGTTTCTTCGTCTCGTGGTTTTGCTATTGAGTACTTAGCCATAGTCATCTGTATAAAGTAAGTATATCTTAGTTTAACCAGACCACTGAGCTGATTAACAATATAAGTTAGAAATGAAATACGAGAGTTGTTTTATCTTGTGGTGATTCTTTTTATTTGGTACAACATACCTATCTCATTAGCTAAATTATACATAGCCTCTCTCTCTCTCTCTCTCTCTCTCTCTCTCTCTCTCTCTCTCTCTCTCTCTCTCTCTCTCTCTCTCTCTCTCTCTCAGTATACATGTTTGGAATCTATATAATTTCGAGAGGGATAATTTATAACAGGACCTCTACATCCTTTAATCCTAACCAAAGCGGAGACACATTTGCATTAGGTGCAAGATAAGCCATCTCATCAAACACACACGCACACGCACGCATACTCACGCAAAGACATTTGGCACGACTGCCTTTTCCATTTAGAAGGTTTGTACCGGGTTCCTTTGACCCTCATTTGCGCGGCCTATTTGATTTAACTATCACAAACCTAATTCACTGAGTGAATGATATATACACAACAGTGTCAGTTACCTAAGAATAGGAAAAGTGACCAACATTTCGACGGCCGTTGCAAAATACTAATCACGAAGAACACGCGTTGGACCTGTTTTTCTGATTTTTAAACAATTTGATGCGCTGAGATGTCGTCGTTTCCTCAATAGCAACGCGAATCGCAAAGTTGTATTTTTCAAAGACAGCTGAAAATTCAAGACAATTTTCTGAAAAGTGCTGAAAGAATTCTTCGATAAAATAGGATCGATCTTAGGAGATTGCGAGTAATTACTTCTGTAGAATGAACAGAAAATCGCAAATAGATAAGGGAAATAGTAACTCATATAATCTTGCGCAGTCCTGTTCATCAAAAGAATCTGGCACAAGAAAACAGGTCGATTTCATTATGGCTAGATATTTAACACCGATAAGACCAGACCACTAATCGCGTTTAATCACAGGAAAATCTTTTTAAAGATGAACCACAGATTTGAAATATTTTTCTTTAAAGCAAGATTTTGATGGTGGTATGTTAAGTGAGAGATTTTAATTTTTAATTTTATGGATTCACTTTTATTATAGAATACCGTTAGACTTTCCGTGTTATGATAAATCTAAAGAATGCTATCATAACACTGAAAGTCTTTTACGGAATCATTCTTAACCACCAGGTATGTGATTCGCTTGTCGGGTTAATAAAAAAAAAAAAACAGAGGATTAGGAAAGTACCGTACAGTATAATAAGTACAGTGTAATAAGCAGCTTTTTGCATTCCAGATATCTAATAGTTCTGTGTGACTTTTCAATTCTGTAAAAATAAAATGTAAATCAACGAATGAAAAATCAAAAGTACATGAAGCAAACAGTCCTGCTATCGATGTATCGGTCTAACAATAATCGAATGTACTTCATAGGTAGCGAAGCTTCAAAACTGACCAGATCTGTATATGAGTCGGATTAAACCAACCAGTGCATAATTATATTTGTCTGTCTTTTCCACGCATACTTTGCATTAGCAAAGTGAGTCCTTATGAAACATTTCCGCTTGGTGGCATATCGTAACATCCGGGATGTCGCGTCAAGGGGAAATTTGATAGCTCAGAGATGCAGCCTTTAATTAACGAGGAATTAGAATGGATACTGCTTGCGGCTTCAGTAAATATGATTTGCATCGTTTTGTTAAGATATTCCTTTAAACAGGTTTTATTCCTGTTAGGAAAACCGCATAACAATGTTCTTACTTATATCGAGAGCGGTGCTCCATAATATTTAATGTTCGTTATTGTACACGCAAACTAACAGATTGAACTGTACTGATGACTTTTATGTATATCCTTTTTTTTTTTTCAATGACGCTGATGATAAAGTAAAAGTTGCAAAGGTGAAAACTCCTACAAGAAGATTAATTATATCATGATTTCATCGTCCTCGCAATCATTATCTGTAAATTTCATCGTAACTCCCAAACAAAAAATCGGTGGTTGATTCATTTAAGAGACAATTCTAATGCACCCGGCATATAAAGATATTAAAAAAAAAAACATTCGAAGAGAAAATCCACCAAAAGCATATAATCTAAGTGATCCGAGAAAAACAGAAGTTTTTCTTCAAAAAAAAAAAAAAAAGATACCCCAAATTGGGTCTCCTGGATGTGTTTCCCCAGAGGGAATTTATGGCTGGTAAGGAAACCTTGAATCCTTCATAAGTTGAGTAAAACTTAGGCAACATTATCACTGAAATGATTCAGATGGAGAGATGAAATGCCACACTTCAAGATTAATTATTTAGATTTTTCTAAATCATAAACTGAAATTTCCTCTCGTTCTATTAAAATCAAGAAAACAAAAATTCAGTGCTCATTTGAACCAAGATGAATAATAAAATCACCGTTTTTCCAGAAAAAAAAATTGTCATTCAAGTAGTTTTTTTATTAATATGATGGACAAAATACTGATGGTCACGTATGAACATGCTTCGCTTTCCTCGCCTTTAAGAAATCTCACGTCCTTCCTAGAGGCTCTGGGGCACTCAAAGGAATGAAGGTCATGCAACAGTGGCTGTTGCTCTTTTCGAGGACTCGCATCTTTGTTAGAAGCGATGAGACTGACACATGCATCACGTGCTTGAAATACATTACTTTCATCTTTTTTTACGGGGGGAGAGAGAGAGAGAGAGAGAGAGAGAGAGAGAGAGAGAGAGAGAGAGAGAGAGAGAGAGAGAGAGAGAGAGAGAGAGAGATTGGAAATATCATAGTGTTTTACTGAATTCATAATTAAAGGGCACCACTGCCATTATTAATTTATCAGGGGCAATGTCTTTATTGACTAATGCAAGAGGACTTGAAGAGTTCATGACACAGAAAATTATGATTTTGAAAATAATAATATGGAAATGTTGCAAGACTTATGCACCCCCAGGTATAACAGTTTTAAACAACGATAAGAAGATACAAATTTCGCCGACAGCGTCAGTCCTGTTGTGATGCAAACATGGCGCCGGAACTCGGCAAGGAGTGCAAGATAAGTTCGCTTGTTTAACATTCATCGTCGAAAGTAGATGCTTTTTAGAAAGCTGATGCTTTTTAGAAAGTTGATGCATTTTAGAAAGCCTGGTAAAAATTAGATTGTTTGAGCTAAGGATAAATGTAAGTAGTACACTGATTATCAATAGTGTTAATCTTTTATTAATAAAGAAAGGCCACGCCATTATAAGTTGTGTACTGTGTGTTTGACTGAGGATATTACCTCTCAAGGAAAGCAGATTTCTTTGGTCTCTGCTTATTTATGTGTCTTCATCTACATTTACTCACGCAGTGAATTTCACAGTTTTTGTGAATGAGCATTGCATCACTACAGTTCTTTTCAGTCTTATTCATTACATTTTTACATGGAGGTAATAGTAATCAAACCAAAAGTTGTTTATAATTATTCTCTGGGACGTTGATGAACTTACAGAATTTCATATTCATAATGTGTTCTGTACTCGCTAAAGGGGTAGTTTATGACCCTGTAGGTATTCGTTCCCATAGTATAGTCTTTATTATTTATTCATATATATATATACATACATACATATATATGTGTATATATAATATATAATTATATATATATACATATATATATATATATATATATATATATATATATATATATATATATGTTTGTATGTATATATGTTACAGTCAACATGCGTAATCAGTCATTACGCGAGATGCCTGAAATTTCAGTCAGATAGTGAAATGCACTTAGGGGACATTTGATCCCCCCAGTAGCTAGTACTAAACACGGCGAAATATATTTGACCCCCCAGGGGCTAGTACTAAACACGGCGAAACAGTGTAGGTGACTCACTGTTTCGCCGTGTTTAGTACTAGCTCCTGGGGGGATCAAATGTCCCCTAAGTGCATTTCGCTGCCTGACTGAAATTTCAGGCATTTCGCGTAATGACTGATTACGCATGTTGACTGTAACATATATACTTTTAAGGCGTAGTTTACCCCTTAAACAATTTTCGTGGAAAACAATAATTACTTAAGAGGCACCAGTGAGTTTCTGAACAGCAGAAATCTTCACGAAAACTCCGAAGTTTTGAAGATTCCTGCAAGAAACTCACTGATGTCACTAATGCAGATGGTTATTGCTAACCCACACACACACACACACACACACAAACACACACACACACACACACACACACACACACACACACACACACACACACACATATATATATATATATATATATATATATATATATATATATATATATATATATATATATATATATATATATATATATATATATACTGTATGTAAAACCTCACTGTCCTCTTAACTTCTCGATGTCTTAACACTTTTTGGATACGCTATACACTATAAAGCATAAGATCCAAATGGAAGAATAGGAAAATATTCTGACTTTCGTGATAGAATTCCAAAACCCGCCTCCGGAGTAACAGAACGAGGTCATGTCACATACGTGACCACATGGCGAGGTCATGTTTTATGTTTTATGTTTCATATCCAACATTTTCTAAAGGCAGCTTATCGTCTTTCTTTTCGCACCTATAGTTTCATCATTGTTTTACATCTTTACTTTCATGAAAAATACCTAGTGAAACCATGCATTATGTTTCTAACCTTATTACTTTTTCCGAAACCTACCAACATCCGTGATTTTTTTTGTTTCTACAATAACAGTAGAGGGTTATGGAGTGAATAGATGGCCTCTCTAATTGCCTCAGTGCCACATACATCAATGCCATTCATCAAAGGGCAATACTCCAGTGCCAGGACTCATATCGTCGTCGTGCCTGTCAAGAATAAGTGATTCAATTAGTGCTGGGAATAAATTTCCATCAAGTGAATCATCCCAGGATGTTTCAGTTACAGAAATGACTTCAAGAGAAAGAAAAATCGAAAGAGAGAGCGAAGGCTCAGAGCTACGAATTTAACAGTTCTTGATTATTTTTGTGCTTCGCTTCCTTTCTCATAATATTTTTAATTGGCATGTGGAACTTGATGACCCGGTAAATTTCGATCAGATAATGTTAATAAACTTACTCTGGTGCTATTTTATTTTCCCCCGAATAGATTTTTCGTTCGGCAGCTCGCTTTTTTTTAGATGTGTAACGAGAAAACGCCAGAAAAGAGTTTAAAATACACTTTATTTTTCTAAACAATAACTATTGAATTTTAGCAGGTTAGAGGGTCTATATACATTTTCATGAGAATATAAAAATCTAATTAGACACATCGAAGGACAAAAATATGCATACAGACTCCCACATGCAAATATAAACATGAAAAGTTCACTCACACATACGAACACATACATGAAAAACGGTTTTACCCCGTGTTTTTAATTCTTAGGCAAAAATCAGTAGGAGAGCAAAATATCATTATTTTTTAATGCACATCAGGAAAGCTTGCTGGATGCAGTTGTAGTCAGCGTGACCAAAGGCAAACGACAAGGTGCTCTTGATTGCTGGCGAAGAAGAGTGATGGGCTCTGCGACGGCTGATAGATGAACAGCAGGAAAACAAGGCAGCACTTGTAGTGTCATGGAGACTGGGGTTGAGGGAAAGTACAAGTGTGTTGGTCCACGACTCTGAAATCATTCCTGCCACAGATTTCAGAGTGTTAGTAAGAGCCTTTACCTCACCCAAAAATAAATTACACAGCGATAAGAAGTAAATTACCGGAAAAAGGAGTAGGCTCACTTATTAGCTGGATATAATCTGAATACAGTCAGCATACCCGTGCAGATACACAAATGTCGATTGAATACATATTCATCCTCTCTAAGTTAGAAAGGAAAAATTAATAAAGAAAATGCCCTCATAGCAATTTACACTACTCTCGTATTGCAAAAAATATGTATTTGTCAGACAAATGATGGAAGCTACACATTTTTTTTTTTTTGCCTATGTAAATGATTTGCCTTGCCCTTTGTGGTAAACTTTTATTCCTGATATATTTAGGTCGTTAGAATTATTGTACTCAAAATGTATGTGATGATACAGTATTAATTTATTAGATTAAAAAAAAATATTTAATCTCCGCCGTTCCTCTTACACAATAGTCCTATCATTTTATTTATTTAATAATAAAGTAATGAACGCTCTGGTTTTCCATTTTATTTATGAATATTGTTAACAAGATTAAAGTTTCCTATGAATTTCAAGCGTATCTGAACTTTTATATCCAGTTGCATTTGTTACCAAAAATCATTAGTCATTTAAAGATTAAACTGCTCAGTTTCTAGTCTGTTTCCATTGCTTTTTAGTTTTCTGTAAAAGAAAACCATTAAGATGGCTATTTGTCTGCCCGTCCGCACTTTTTCTGTCCGCCCTCAAATTGTAAAATTACTGAGGCTAGAGGGCTGCAAATTGATATGTTGATCATCCACCCACCAATCATCAAACATACCAAATTGCAGCTCTCTAGCCTCAGCAGTTTTTATTTTATTGAAGGTTAAAGTTAGCCATGATCGTGCGTCTGGCACCACTGTAGATGCCATCAGCTCATGCCACCACTGGGTCGTGGCTTAAAGTTTCATTGGCCGCGGCTGAGAGTTTCGTATAGCATTATACGGTGTACATAAAACTCGGTTGTGCCGAAGAAACTTCGGCGCATTTTTTACTTGCTTTATATTGGAGTTGAAAAATTCTTTTTTTAATGACTTCATCCAATTGCTCACCAATTACTTTGCAATACCTTCGCGGTGAATTAATTTTTTCCTTTCTACGAAACATTTTTTTTTTTTTTTATGGAAATGCTCTTTTTGAGCCTTCATAGAAAATCTTGGGTTCAATATTGCAAGCAATTTCTAGATATATTCAAAGGTTTTTTTCAAATTTTATAGTTGGGACAAATAAGCATTTTTCTTTCCTTGTGTCGGAAATGCGCGTAAATTCCTTGGGCGTTTTGGTGAAGATGCTGACAGCGACGACTAAAGACAGTAACGCTATAGGAATTTACATTAGAAAATTGAAGACATCTGCCCAGAACCAAACCTCGCATGGAGGATATACTGTATACTTATCGGAACTGATGAACGGTCAGAATTTTAATATAAAATCTATTTGACTTGTTTTTTAACTGTTCCTCTGCTAACCTCATTATTCCTAAAGTAAACAGGCAAAAATACTAAACATCCATTTCATATAAAGCTAATATATAAGACTAATGACATGCGACCATATATGAATTTTAGTTTTCTGTAAAAGAAAACTATTGTGACGGCTTTGTCTGTCTGTCGGCACTTTTTCAGTCCGCCCTCCGATCTTAAAAACTACTGAGGCTAGAGGGCTACAAATTGGTATGTTGATCATCCACCCTCCAAACATCAAACATACCAAATTGCAGCCCTCTAGCCTCAGTAGTTTTTATTTTATCTAAGGTTAAAGTTTGCCATAAACGTGTTTCTGGCAACGCTGTAGGACAGGCCACCGTCGGCCCGTGGCTGAAAGCTTCATGGGCTACTCATGCAGCATTATATACTGTATAGAAACCTGGATTACGCCGAAGAAACTTCGGCTCATTTTTTACTTATTATTTCTGAGAACGACCATTATAGCATAAAAATGTACATGTTTGCCACCTTATTGATAATGATATTGGAGTACAATTAACAAAGACTTTCTTGTATAAAATTTAAAATGAACCCAACACTTAAAAATTAAAGTATCCATGCCTTTGTGCAATGAAAATATGGTTCTCCAAGTTTGCGACATCAATTAAGATTGCTACTCATTTTTCTTCAGCCTCAGACACCTGGTTAGGTATTTTCTTCTGATGCTAATTGCCAATGGCGTTCCCTTTAGGAGGTATTTCAGAATGGAGTTTTTATACCTCGTTTTGAGGATAGTATTGCTTTTGATACATAAGCTATTGTCTCTCTCTGTAGTACCAAAATAATTACATATACATTCACACACATATACAAACACACTCACGCACACCACAAACACAAATATATATATATTATTATGATTAGCAAGAATTCGCTAGCAAATTACCTCCCCCCCCCCCCCCCCCTCCTTTGTTGTTGTTGGTTGTTCATTTACTGCCAGCCGGCCGATCGATAGACCATCTGTCTATCGACTTAAAAACAAGGTTTAAAAGATTAAAGGCGCTCCCATTTTTGATAAAGATCTTTCCTTCGAGGCAAAAGTAATCTGGCTTGGGCGTTTCTCCTACAGGCCAAAACCTCCCCTGCGGGCAGCAGGTGCAATGAGTCAAAGCATCTGTGTTGGGCGCACCCCCCCTGTCCCATAGGAGGGGATAAAAGGCAAAAGCCCAAGGTCTCAGCAGACACACGCGGGCTGGAAGATATGGAGTGAACTTGTGAAGACGTCCCCAACACCTGGCCCCATCGATGCCCTTGCATCCTAACCACGTGGCCCTTTCAAAAGTATACTTCTCCTCGTGTCCTTCGACCGTATTCCTCGAGCCCACACGCCATTGCTTGGAGTTTCGAGGAGTCCCCATCGCCTTGCCGCTTTACGGAAGCCCTTGCATCTCACCACGTGGAAGAAACTCGTCCTCGGAAATCGCAAGTCATCCACGGACCGCCTTCTACACGCCCTCGGAAAATCTGCTAAGGTAAAGTGCCCTGGAAGAGCCCCATTTCAGTCACGCTTTTGTCTCGTAATATTTTCTTAAAGAGAAAGCCAGAAATCTCCCTTGTCTAATGTCCGTGCGCCTCTTGCATCGGCAGTATTAATTCTTTATTACTCCTTTGGCACCCTCAGTGCAGCTTCGAATTCATTATTCTTTTGTCCATTTCATTACTGGCGTATAATGTGCATATCTCTCATTACAGAGGGATCCTATTTCGTGGAAGCTTCTCGGACCGTGTCTGGAATCAGTTTCATTCAATCCCGTAGGAATCTCCTTCAGGATAGTAATCTACTTGAGTTCCTCTTTCCCGTACTGATATCATTTATGTAAATACACTACTTTAAATTTGCCCACGTGTTTTACGTAATATTTCCCTCGGTAACAAGAGCCCTAAGCTCATATGAAATTCTCCTTTGTTTTCCTCTTTTTTTACGTTTTCCCGTACCCACGAAGTCAGAATCACAAGGCTAAATTAACTTAAATTGTTGCTACCTGTCTCACAGAGTATATTTCAAACTAAAACCAGTGAAAAACGTAAAAATGGCGACCTGGCCATAGATCTCGTTTTGCAGTTGCAGTTCCCCTAGTGTTGCTTTATTGCATTTGCAACGTGCCAGATCAGCTATTAGCAAAGCTAAGCTGGGTACGAGACAATTACGAACCTTTTGTGTAAAACCAGCACACAGATCCAGAAAATTCCACGTAAGTAATGTGTTAATCTTAGCAAAACCTTTTTACAATCGTGACTGTTCCTAGGAATTAGAAATAGGGACGCATGTAATCACTGAGAGAAAAGAACCGCCGTATGAGATTCGTTAATGCATGCCTTTCAGGATAGGTAGTTAGGAAATAACCAGTGCTAACCATCCTTTGCTTCGAGGAATAGTGCGAAATTCCTCTGTGTTAAAATCTTTGCCATATCTTTTGCTTCGAGGAATAGTGCGAAAATTCCTGTGTTAAAATCTTTGCCATATCCTTGCTTCGAGGAATAGTGCGAAAGAAATTCCTCTGTGATAACTTTTACTTCGCATTTCGAATTAGCGAACTGTTATTTAGGCGCGAATAAAATTCCCACGTGGGACACGACGAAGTCAGCTTGCATTGCTGACAATTCTCTCAGTGTAGTCAGAATTCGAGTTAGGTGTTAGGAAAGCGAAATTTAAACTCCGCTTATAGGGAAAATTACTAGGCCGTTGTACTGTTATCCTCTCAGACGACTGGGAAATTCCCCGGAATCCCAGACGGTATATAAATATACGGGTTCATTCACACAGAATCTAAAAATACCTCCGGTGTTGGCCAAACGACCTGCACCCCCCCCACCCCCGCCCATGCCCGCGTGTGTAGCATTTTTTTTTTCCCCATTCATTTCCCAGCATACATTTTTCTTTGGGTTTCCCGTTAGTAATTTCTAAGTCCTAAGGGACGAATCGTAATTCCAAGTCCTAAGTGACTCCTAAAATTCTACGTCGTACGTGGCGAGAATTCCTCCAAATTCCAGTCCTCAGAGACTCCTAAAATTCTACGTCGCACGTGGCGAGAATTTCTCCAAACCCCAGTCCTCAGAGACTCATACAAAAATTCTACGTCGCACGTGGCGAGAATTTCTCATTCCTGCGGGAACCCAAAATCAAGTCCTTTTGAGACATTATATAGTGTAGTTCACACACATCTAAGCCCTTACGGGACTGATCATTCTAGTTCGTTAGAACAACTCCTTAACTTCACGCTACAGCCGGCCAAGTCCGAGCGTGACAAAATCCAACTACGTCTTCCGAGACGCATATTAGACTTCGTTCGCCAAGAACAACCACGTCTTTCCAAGACACATCCAATTTTAACAAAAAGTCTCCTCAGACTTACTAATCAACTGTCTTATTCGGACAGATCCATTCTCCGGCAGTCTGAACAATTGAGTGTTTCAGATTCCTGCAATTGAGTCTTTTCAGACAACCTGAGTCTTCTCAGACATATCATATCCCCATTATTTCACGATGGCTAATACCAGAGCCCAACAAAACGAGGATTTCAAATTCTACATGTCCGCTGGGAAGGACATGGGACTATCGGGGCAAGATCTGAGAGCATGGGTTCAAGAGCGAGTGGACGATGCCAAGGCTGAGAGAGCAAGAGAACGTGAGGAGAGAGAGAGGGCAAGAATTGCCCAAGAGCAGGAGAAGGATAAAGAACGTGAGGAGAGAGAGAGAGAACGAATCGCTCAAGAGCAGGAGAAGGATAAAGAACGTGCAGAGAGAGAGAGGGAACGAATTGCCCAAGAACAACGAGAGGAGAGAGAACGTGAGGAAAGAGAGAGAGACAGAATTGCCCAAGAACAGGAGAGAGAGAGAGAACGCGCCCATGAGCTCCAGGTGCTAGAACGACAGCACGCCACCCCCCCGCCCCCTGCCGCGGGAATGAGTGCCCTCAGCCAAGCTCACTCGTTCATGCCAAAATGGACCGAGTCCGAACCCGAAGTATGGCTTGAAAGGGCCGAACGAGTCCTGGAGTGCTGCGATCTCTCCCCCGCGGAACTCTCCCTTGTTCTCACTAAATTCCTGGGCGGAAAGGCCCTCGTTGCCTACCACGCCCTTCCCGCAGACGATCGGGGAAACTGGGAAGCCGTACGCCAAGCAGTTACGAAGGCGTACGAGATTACCCCCGAGCGGTGGAGGAGACGTTGGAGAGAGCAGCCCAGAGAAGCAGGCCAGACTTGGTCCGATTGGGCGTACCATTCGGAGCGGGCGTTGACAAAATGGCTCGATTCCGAAGGAGCCACTAACACCGCCGAGGTACTCGAGCGGTTTAAATTCGAGCATTTCCTGCGCTACGCCCCTCCTGCCCTCGCCACTCATATAGTGGAAAAAGCCCCAGCAACACTCACCGAGTGTTGCCGAATAGCAGACATGTGGGAAACTCACCACCCTCAAGAAGGATCCATGGGGCGGAAGATAAATCCCCCGTCCCTCCTCGGAGGTTCAAATTCCCACAAAAATGGGAACTCGGGCAAGCCCCTAACTTGCCATTATTGCAAGAAAACGGGGCATTCCTCCGAACAGTGCCGGAACAAGAAACCGGCTCCTCTCTCTCCCGGAAAACCGACAAATAACTCGCCTGCGCCCTCCACAGGGGCAGCGCGGAAAGATTTTAGCCAGACCTTTTGCACGGCGTGCAAGGTCTATGGCCATTCTCCCGCATGGGCGAAATGCCCACGCAATAATAAATCAACTACTCCCACCGTCGCCTTGGCCGTCACAGATCCCAAGTCATTAGGCCCTCCCGCCAAAGGGCCTGTATACGTGGCCCCTCCACGAGGTAGCGAGCCCGCGCGCCGAGTCACTGCTTTCGAGGACTCGGGCGCGCAAATCTCCCTCATCCGAAGGGACAGAGTTCACTACGGAGCTATCGTCAATAGACGAAAACTCGTCACGATCGAGGGAATAAATCAATTTAAAATGATACTCCCTACGGTCCAATTGAGAGTCACAAGACCTCACCAATCCAAAATCTGCAATCTTGCAGTAGCAAGCCATCTCCCCGGAGGCTATGACGTCATCCTGGGACAGGACTTTCAGTCCCCACCGAAATCACGACAATCTAGGGGTCCCCATTCCCCGAATCATTCCGCGGGCGCGAGTAATCCTCCCCCGCTTCTCCCTCAGCCAAGACTGGCGCCCCCTGGGTACCAGAAGGACGTGCAGTCCCCACCAGTGCCACCTGAGTACAATGTACAGTGGCCCCCTCGATCGGTTCCCGATCCAATTCCAGTGCCCGGCCCTGCCTCAGTGCCAGTGCCAGGGCCCCAATCAAATCTCCCTTCAGGAGATGCCAAATTCCTGCCGGTGCCACTTGCATGCCCCGAGCAGGGCCAAGCTTCGTCCGTCCTGACCGACGAGCCCAAGAAACCTCTGATAGCGCCTGACTCTGCCCTAGTGCCAGCGCCAGAGCGCTACGCCGATCTCCATTCACGGGATCCAACTCAGGACCCCCTCTCTTCCCCCGGCCTGGCACCGCTACCAGCGTCGGTCAGAGAGACGGTTCCTCCCGACCACCGCGGAAGCTCACCTGCAGGTGCGGCCTCGCAACCCGTGCCTGAGCTGGTCAACAACACCTGCGAGCCGCTCACGCCGCCCCCGACCGCCTCCTCTCTGCCTCAGCCCGTCGCCGACGCAATTGCAAGTCAGGATTCTGCCATATCTCCCTTGGCCGATGAACTACAAGAGCTGCGACGGATTATGGTAGAACCCGCACGGAACCCTCCTGCGTCAGCTGTCGCATCAGCAGGCCCAGGTGGTACTCCGTGCCGCCCTCCGGTCGCGGGCCCTCCGCTTCCCCGGCCGAGGACAACTGTCCCATTAAGAAAGACTCGAGGCGAAATTACCACGGGCGTGGGACATTCCAGGTAATTTACAAAGAGCTCTAGAGCTCCCATGGCACCTGTGCCGCCATTTCATCTTTCGAAGGTCTTGGCACCCCTAATCCAGAAGGGGATGTCAGGCCCTCCTCTATCTTCTTCCGTTCCTCAGGAACTTCTATCTCTTATCACCTTCTATTAATCTTCCCTTAAATTATCCCCACAAGAGGCAATTAAATACGGGATACCATTCCCCACACAATGTATAAATCATTAAGAATAACAGAGTGAGAAGTGGCACGCCCTTGCGCCCATACCTTGGCACCGGGCGTGCGTGTCAGCCCCTCCTGAAGGAGTCGCGCCCTTCGGGTGCACTTTTCTCGCCCTGGGACTGAAAGGATAGTCCGGGCCGTAATTTATAGGCGTAGGACGAGAAATTCCCGCCTAACCCAATAAAACCCTCCCTCTTTTTCCCTTAGTTCTTCTGCCAATATCATTTACTTTCTTTTAGTCATTTATTTATCTTTAATTTTAATGAATCGCGAGTCATAAACTCTTGCCCTTGTGATTTAAATGCCCCTTTTGTAAGCTCTGAGGGACGTGTCCCGCCTTTCATATGCGGTCAAGTTTTCATTCGTAACGTCTTGGTAATTTTCCTTTTGTTATTATTATCCCTTTTCCCCCCTTCCATTCCTTCCAAGATCGCTGTTTGTCCTACCCCACATCTTTTGTCTGCTCGCCCCGTCATAACATTGAGTTGGCAGTAGACGCATAAAATTAGCGTAGTTTAAGGTTAGCGAATTAAAACCTCGCGAATACTCTCGCCCGCACACGACCGTCAAATTCCCGGTGTGTGGGTCATCCCTCAGCTCGCGTTGAACGATAGCTGAGCAAAGCACATTAAAACGAAGATAAGTTATCAATGCGAATATGTATAGTCATTACAGTATCGCGTAAAAGGGGATGTCATTTACAAAAATAAACGCTGTTTTTCATTTACACAGCCTCTTCAAGGCAGATTGTACTAACCGCATGCATTTTATCTAAAATTAAGTAACCGTGTATTTTAATTCTTGAACAATAACCATTTCTTTTCATTTGTTGGCCATAGCCTCATATACGTGGTCCTATAATCTTAATTAATTCACAATTGTTCGAGTCACTTTATAAAGTTACAGTGGGTAACCAAATCTAAAGTAATTATTCTTTTGCAAGTGTTTAAATCACTTTGCGTCCTGTTAACGAAAATTGTCCCAATGTGTTATTAAAAGTAATGTCTCAGCTTCATAAAACCCTTAGGAGTAAAGTTCATTGCAAGGCAGAATGTAGAGTAACGTAAAGCATTTGCCGCTCATTCTTGAATATCGATGTACACACCCGAAGGAGGTATGTACATCATCTTGTATGGGGAGGTATTATGATTAGCAAGAATTCGCTAGCAAATTACCTCCCCCCCCCCCCTCCTTTGTTGTTGTTGGTTGTTCATTTACTGCCAGCCGGCCGATCGATAGACCATCTGTCTATCGACTTAAAAACAAGGTTTAAAAGATTAAAGGCGCTCCCATTTTTGATAAAGATCTTTCCTTCGAGGCAAAAGTAATCTGGCTTGGGCGTTTCTCCTACAGGCCAAAACCTCCCCTGCGGGCAGCAGGTGCAATGAGTCAAAGCATCTGTGTTGGGCGCACCCCCCCTGTCCCATAGGAGGGGATAAAAGGCAAAAGCCCAAGGTCTCAGCAGACACACGCGGGCTGGAAGATATGGAGTGAACTTGTGAAGACGTCCCCAACACCTGGCCCCATCGATGCCCTTGCATCCTAACCACGTGGCCCTTTCAAAAGTATACTTCTCCTCGTGTCCTTCGACCGTATTCCTCGAGCCCACACGCCATTGCTTGGAGTTTCGAGGAGTCCCCATCGCCTTGCCGCTTTACGGAAGCCCTTGCATCTCACCACGTGGAAGAAACTCGTCCTCGGAAATCGCAAGTCATCCACGGACCGCCTTCTACACGCCCTCGGAAAATCTGCTAAGGTAAAGTGCCCTGGAAGAGCCCCATTTCAGTCACGCTTTTGTCTCGTAATATTTTCTTAAAGAGAAAGCCAGAAATCTCCCTTGTCTAATGTCCGTGCGCCTCTTGCATCGGCAGTATTAATTCTTTATTACTCCTTTGGCACCCTCAGTGCAGCTTCGAATTCATTATTCTTTTGTCCATTTCATTACTGGCGTATAATGTGCATATCTCTCATTACAGAGGGATCCTATTTCGTGGAAGCTTCTCGGACCGTGTCTGGAATCAGTTTCATTCAATCCCGTAGGAATCTCCTTCAGGATAGTAATCTACTTGAGTTCCTCTTTCCCGTACTGATATCATTTATGTAAATACACTACTTTAAATTTGCCCACGTGTTTTACGTAATATTTCCCTCGGTAACAAGAGCCCTAAGCTCATATGAAATTCTCCTTTGTTTTCCTCTTTTTTTACGTTTTCCCGTACCCACGAAGTCAGAATCACAAGGCTAAATTAACTTAAATTGTTGCTACCTGTCTCACAGAGTATATTTCAAACTAAAACCAGTGAAAAACGTAAAAATATATATATATATATATATATATATATATATATATATATATATATATATATATATATATATATATATATATATACATACAAACCCAAAGACACACATATATATGTATATATGTGTGTATACATACATACATACATTATATATATATATATATATATATATATATATATATATATATATATATATATATATATATATATATATTTGAGATTATTGTACCACAGTTTTATTTAATACGTTTTTGGCAGCTACGGTCGTTAGCATCATTTAAAAAAAGTAAAGGTAAATATGGGAAGTTGCTTTATGAATTCAACAGTCGCCAAGCACCTTGCATCTCTATTATCCAACCTGCAAGAAGGATTTTGAAATTACAATGTAGTAACCAAAATTCAATAATTAGAAAATATGCACCTTACAGAAACGGAGAACATTTCATATAAATTCTGAATGCAGTTCTTTATACAAAGCTGGGTTACATTTAACAGCAGCAGTGTAATATATCAGTAGAAATAGCATGTAAAAAATACGCCGAAGTTTCTTCGGCGGAATCGAGTTTTCTGTACAGCCGCTACAGCTTATAATCAAGGGCACCGAAAATAGATCTATCTTTCGGAGGTATCGGTATAATGCTGTACGAGCCGCGGCCCAAGAAACTTTAACCACGGGCCGGTGGTGGCCTATCCTATATCGTTGCCAGAAACACGATTATGGCTAATTTTAACATTAAATAAAATAAAAACTACTTAGACTAGGTGGCTGTAATTTGGTATGTTTAATGATTGGGGGGTGGATGATCAACATACCAATTTACAGCCCTCTAGCGTCAGTAGTTTTTAAGATCTGAGGGCGGACACAATAAAGTGTGGACGGACAGACAAAGATGGCACAACAGTTTTCTTTTACAGAAAACAAAATAAAAAGCAAGAGCATATCTGTCTAGATTCCATCTCCATTATTCAGACTTCCATCAATCTCGGCAATTAACTGGGAGTTAATTGAGCTCAAAGTTCTGTGCGACAGCGTCACAGATCACTGATGCATAGTTTATGGCATGGCTCTGATAAGTTTTTAAACCTCGATGGTTCTGATGTCTTACGGCCAAGAAATAATTGTCGACATGATCTGCTGACTTCTTTGAATATCTTAAGAAATAAATCCGCGTTATTTTACTTAGTAAAATCACTACCCCATCCCTCCCTCTTGTCACTTCTAATCCTGATTAATTTGCACTTTCATTTATGTGTTCATAAGCAAATTACCTTTATTTATTTTTTTTCTTTTCTGAAATAATAGCGTGTCTGTTCTCAAATAAGAGAGCAAGATTGTATACTTTATAATGTGTGTGTGTGTGTGTGTGTGTGTGTGTACATATGTACATAATTGCATATAAAAGAGAGACAAAGATTTCCCCAGTACATAGTAACTACCACTACTATCAGCTCGTCAGAGGAAGAGAAGGCAGAGGGGATTTAGAAAATGCTAAACCATTGACTTTTAATAAGTTTAATAACTAGTGAGCACTTGTTTACGTGTAAAATTACATAACCTTCATCTAAGGAATATTGGGCTCGCATGTTTCTTTCCCATTAATAAGTCCTTGCAGTGGTGATGCTATTATGGTAAAACTGAGGGTATCCTCTCCCCTTATAGGCATAGATAATAACAATCCACGTGTATTTGGAAGTACCTCTCATTATGCCGAACCTGAATCTAACATATCTTAATCTTTCCAGCGCTATTTTCTTTAAACCACAACTCATCCTTAGAGATATGATCACACCATACATATTATGTTCAAATATTTACATACTGAGGGACAAATTTTAAAGAATTGGGAAATAATCATGATGCATACTGTGTATAGTCACTGTAGTAGAAGCTGCTGAATTCCTCTTCGTTTTCTCGGAAGCAGGCTATATCCATTTCATCCTCGCCGGAATATGTTTAAGCAACTTACGCAAGGTAATGAATCTTAGGATATGAATACATTAAGTTTGAATATTCCCATTTGTATACATATAAATGCATATGCAACAGGAGTTAAATGAAACCTGAGGTCAATCCGGTTAAATGGAATAGTTAGGAACATTTTTCGTTTCCCGTTTTTCCTGGAAGAAGTCTTTTTATCGTTATTTTCTATTTTCAAAACAATTCTCAGAAGAAAAAGGCCAAGCGGGAGTTTTTTTTTTTTTTTTTTAATAAAATTCCAACACTTTTAGTAAAGTTTACAGTAAATGTTTTTTGTGTGTAATATAAAGACTGACGATTGAAGATAATTCGAGCTGAACATTTATGATAATCATCATCATCAGATGATGATGATGATGAAGAAGAAGGATCCATGAGTGTGTTTTTCGTGCTAAAATTCATAAATTATTCATATCAGCACCGATTTCATAGTAATTAACCTTACGAATAAACATATTTATTATTATACAAGTTTCTTAGAAATGCAGTTGAAAATGTTCTCCCTTATTCTCCTTCCTATTAACATTCTGTCACTCTGCCCTTACAGTTTAAAGTGAGCTCTGGAGTAACACTGCAGTTTTAAAGCTTTACTGTATATGTATTCATTTTTCGCAATCTGTTCCAGTGAAGCAGAACCGATGAAATAGAGAAGGCAATCCACTTTCAGTTGAACTAGAAAAAAGGGGAAAAATAAAGAGGTTTCAGCGGAATTTTTTTTATGGCATACAATTTTACTTTCTATTTCATTCGCTTCAGAAAACAAGTGTGAGTTAAAAACGACTTTTCCTGCTCTCTTCGCTTCCTCTTCCTTTCGATGAAAACATATCGTTCTGGAGTTAGACAGAGTTCTGTGGATTCTGTTCACGTCTCCTTTTTTTTTCATTTCTTTTTATTTTGAAATACATTTATAACGTTATCATCTTGCCTAATACCTAGTTTTCATAATTACGTCATACATAATATTCGAGACCATTAACAAACGAACCCACTCAGACAGAGAGAGACAGACAGGCTGACAGACAGAGATATAAATATGAAGGAAATGATAAATAAAATATAGTGGGACATTTAACCTTTTCTCCTTCAGCAAAATAGATTATAAAATATATATGTCTCAGTGCTCACACGAACTACCATTCAGAGTAATTACTCATGACCTTAACTAAAACCCCCAGCGAATATTCATGATGTAAACTGCCCACTTCAGGATTTCTTATGTATGCACGCCTGAGTATTGCTTCTCAGAAGCAGGCAGCTCTATAAGCGGCAATGTGGGAGCGATTTTGTATCCCGTAGGCTACAGCCAAGCAAATTCAGCCTTACTGGTCGTCTGGGAAGTGGAAAGACTGCCAGTTTCGACGATAAAATGCGTCTTTATGCCCCACTTGGTACACATGACTCAGAATCTTATAAAACAAGTAAAAAATGCGCCGAAGAATCGAGTTTTCTGTAGAGCGTATGATTCTGTACGAAAGTCTCAGCCGCAGGCCATGAAACTTTCAGCCACGGCCCGGTGGTGGTAGCCTGTGTTGTTGGCACCTATAGCGGTGCCAGACACACTATCATGGGTAACTTTAACCTTAAATAAAATATAAACTACTGAGGGTAAAGGGCTGCAATTTGGTATGTTTGATGATTGGAGGGTGGATCTCAACATACCAGTTTGCAGTCCTCTAGCCTCAGTAGTTTTTAAGATCTGAGGGTGGACAGAAAAATGCCCACCAGATACGCCATCAAAGCTATATATATATATATATATATATATATATATATATATATATATATATATATATATATATATATATATATATATATATGTGTGTGTGTGTGTGTGTGTGTGTGTGTGTGTGTGTATATATATATATAGATATAGGCTTTTTATTACAAAATACCGAAGAATATGACACTTCATAAAATCTAATACCGAGAGGATATAAAATAGGTTGTGCATGATACCTTGGCTAAAAGCAATGATTAATTTTTTTATATGATGACGTTATGTCTTCCAGCGATAAAGAATTATAAAGAATCATTAGGGAATTAAGAAAAATATCAGGAAAAGTATATTTTTATATAAGTTTTGACTGCTATTTTCTGACAACCAACATATGCGTTTGTGACAAAACCAAATGTCAAAGGATTAATAACCATTTTAGAGCAGACGGACCAATAGATACATACGTATACACACACACACACACACACACACACACACACACACATATATATATATATATATATATATATATATATATATATATATATATATATATATATATGTGTGTGTGTGTGTGTGTGTGTGTGTGTGTGTGTGTGTGTGTGTAGATATCCCGTTTACATTAATTCCACACCTCAAGTCCAGCAACAAAACCACAGAAAGATAATTGCATCTCGAAAGAAAAATGTTCTCCAGCTGTAAAGATTTCTCCCCGATATAGACATGAGGATCCCGAAATCTGTGTATTGGACTCCCCTGATGAAGGAAAGGAGAAATATTGCAGTAGAGGGACAATGAGAACAAGGGGGTGAAACTTAAGTTGATAACAACAGATAATGGATGGTGGAAGGGAAGGGGACAATTAGGGAGGGAGGGGGTCACCACGATTATAAAGTATTTTCTTTTTATGCGGAGGAGAAAGAGCTGCCCCTTTTAGCCTCCTATATTTCCTCTCTGGCTAAACAGATCCTGTGATATTCAAAGGGACAAATAAATGGATGAAAGGTTATATAATTATCTAAGGAAATATGTGCTTCTTCAACAGAGAAAGCAATGTTGCGAAGTGAATATGCTTGTTTTCAATAAAGAATAAAATTAAAATGGAGACTTAGAGGATATAATTTTCTTTACATGCCGTGATAAGGGATTTTTATATTAAAAAAACTGACACTATCAAAACCTGACAATTCCATTGAAGAAAATGGAAGATTCATAGAAACAGCAATACTAATAAAAAATAAAAATGATTTGTCCTCAGAGTACCTCCGGTAATCATATACTCCTTTCGTTTGTGTGCTTGTGTATGTATGATCAAGACAATTGAAAAAAAGCAGGCGGACATATCATCATATCTTAGACGCCGTGCTGATTTCTTCTGTACACAATGCAAAAGTTCTTTTTGAAGTTTTCATCAAATCTCTCTCTCCTCTCTCTCTCTCTCTCTCTCTCTCTCTCTCTCTCTCTCTCTCTCTCTCTCTCTCTCTCTCTCTCTCTCTCTCTCTCGTGGGCCAAATCATCAGTTCTAAAGAATTCTAAGCTTTCATTTCTCATCCTTCTCAATCTGCCTCGCCTGCCTTTCCCACCCCCAATATAGACTTCACAGGACCTTGACGGAAATTGGGGAATTATTTACATACGGCTCTTAAGACCTTCGCCTACTGAGTCCGAAACCAAATACCGTGTTTGATCTCTTAAAAGGGTTTTAGGAGTCGGAGAAACTAACCAATTGAATAGTTTTATAGAAGGAAATTGCTTTCATTATGTTAGAAAAGAGACTGAATCAACTAGAGCGACATGTCAAGTGGTTGCTTTTACATCGTTGATGGTTCACTTGCAACAAATATCTTTTTCTATTTTTCTTTTTAAATAATTTGAATAAGAAACGGGCTGAAGCAAATGGTGTGATCTTATTCATGTTCTATTCCTATGAAAATATGTTGCTAAATCTATCAGAAAGTATGTATTCATAAATGCGTGTGTCTGAATATAATACATATATACTTTTCACACACGATTTCTTATATTTCAAACATTAACCCAAAAATACCCCTTAACATGGGGTGTGTGTGTGTGTGTCTGTGTTTTGGCTGTTTATGTGATATGTGTATCAACACTGAGGTATAGTGTCACAGCGATAACCCCAGCCATAAAAAATAAAAAACTGAAATGAAACTCAAAAATGCGGACAAAAGGAAATATGCAGGAAATAGAATATAAAAGACTTCAAAGGATTAGCTTCAAAAACAGAGCCATGAAGGAAATGGAGAGTGGAAAAATACACCAGTGAAATTCGCCGTTCTACAGTTACTGTTTTCTAGTAAAAGTCATCTATCAGTAAATCAGCCAATTTACGAACCGCTTTTACGATTTTCCTTTTCGTTAAACAATTGTGGGAACTGCTAGGCCGGTAACGTGATATGTAACTGACAGTCGGTTTGCTATCTCCTCCATCAATTTTACGAAGAGCGACTGTATCGAATGGTAAAGAAATTTAGTACATTATAAATAAAAAAAAAATAATTTATACATCGATCTCTTAGTTTATTTTATCAACACAGTCTTAAATACCAATTTTTAAAAAATGTCAACCTTTGGGAGAAGATCAAATACCTTAGCAGAACTCATAATACAAAGAATATGCAAGTTAAATATAAAATCAAAGTAAGCAAAGTTTAAACTTTCGTGTCTGCGAAAGAAGTTTATGGTAGAAATTTTCTCAAGAGTATAAACTTATTTAATCCATGAAAAATTATTGTTCTGACTTAGAATGACGTGAGGTTGTGCTCCATGTGTAGATAAGATAGTGATGAATGGAAGCTGGTGATGTTTCTATTTGCTCAAGGGGAATGCTACTTGATAGTGACAGCTACTTACACCCCTATGGGTACCGCGTGATTTGGGAGACCTGACCTACTTGGGTGAGGACTATGAGACGGGAGGTGAAAGTAAACGAAAGACTTAATAGGTTGAATTTCAGAGACCATATCGTAGCGATTTACACACACACAGTATATATATATACTCATATATATATATATATATATATATATATATATATATATATATATATATATATGTGTGTGTGTGTGTGTGTGTGTGTGTGTGTATGTATATATGTATGTATTGGTGAAGCATAGCTGAGTCAGTCCTCTTCGCACATGAATCTTAATGATATCTATAAAGATCGTCAGCCGAATTTTACGTGTAACTAAGCTTGAAGGTGGTATTGGCTGTTATGAGTATGATACTGATGATTACGATGTTATTGAGGATGATGTTAATAATCTTTAAGCTTATACTATTAGGACTATGAATATATATATATATATATATATATATATATATATATATATATATATATATATATATATATATATATTTTTACGTTTTTCCGTGGTTTTAGTTTGAAATAGGCTCTGTGAGACAGGTAGCAACAATTTAAAGTAATTTAGCCTTGTGATTCTGACTTCGTGGGTACGGGAAAACGTAAAAAAAAGAGGAAAACAAAGGAGAATTTCATATGAGCATAGGGCTCTGGTTACTGAGGGAAATATTACGTAAAACACGTGGGCACATTTAAATGAGTGTATTTACATAAATGACATTAGTACGGGAAAGAGGAACTCAGTAGATTGAATGAAACTGGGGGATTCTAGACACAGTCCGAGAAGCTTCCACGAAGGGTCCCTCTTAGCAGATTTTCCGAGGGCGTGTAGAAGGCGGTCCGTGGACGACTTGCGATTTCCGAGGACGAGTTTCTTCCACGTGGTGAGATGCAAGGGCTTCCGTAAAAGGGCAAGGCGATGGGGGACTCCTCGAAACTCCAAGCAATGGCGTGTGGGCTCGAGGAATACGGTCGAAGGGCACGAGGAAAAGTATACTTTGGAAAGGGCCACGTGGTTAGGATGCAAGGGCATCGATGGGGCTAGGTGTTGAGGACGTCTTCACAAGTTCACTCCATATCTTCCAGCCCGCGTGTGTGTCGAGACCTCGTGGGCTTTTGCCTTTTATCCCCTCCTATGGGACAGGGGTGCGCCCAACACAGATGCTTTGACTCATTGCACCTGCTGCCCGCAGGGGAGGTTTTGGCCTGTAGGAGAAACGCCCAAGCCAGATTACTTTTGCCTCGAAGGAAAGATCTTTATCAAAAATGGGAGCGCCTTTAATCTTTTAAACCCCTGTTTTTAAGTCGATAGACAGATGGTCTATCGATCGGCCGGCTGGCAGTAAATGAAACACGACAGAACAACCAACAACAACAAAGGAGGGGGGGGGGAGGCAATTTGCTAGCGAATTCTTGCTAATCATAATACCTCCCCATACAAGATGATGTACATACCTCCTTCGGGTGTGTACATCGATATTCAAGAATGAGCGGCAAATGCTTTACGTTACTCTACATTCTGCCTTGCAATGAACTTTTACTCCTAAGGGTTTTATGAAGCTTGGTTACTTTTAATAACACATTGGGACAATTTTCGTTAACAGAACGCAAAGTGATTTAAACACTTGCAAAAGAATAATTACTTTAGATTTGGTTACCCACTGGTAACTTTATAAAGTGACTCGAACAATTGTGAATTAATTAAGATTATAGGACCACATATATGAGGCTATGGCCAACAAATGAAAAGAAACGTTATTGTTCAAGAATTAAAATACACGGTTACTTAATTTTAGATAAAATGCATGCGGTTAGTACAATCTGCCTTGAAGAGGCTGTGTAAATGAAAAACAGCGTTTATTTTTGTAAATGACATCCCCTTTTACGCGATACTGTAATGACTATACATATTCGCATTGATAATTTATCTTCGTTTTAACGTACTTGGCTCAGCTATCGTTCAACGCGAGCTGAGGGATGACCCACACACCGGGAATTTGACAGTCGTGTGCGGGCGAGAGTATTCGCGAGGTTTTAATTCGCTAACCTTAAACTACGCTAATTTTATGCGTCCACTGCCTACTCAATGTTATGACGGGGCGAGCAGACAAAAGATGTGGGGTAGGACAAACAGCGATCTTGGAAGGAATGGAAGGGGGAAAAGGGATAATAATAACAAAAGGAAAATTACCAAGACGTTACGAATGAAACTTGACCGCATATGAAAGGCGGGACACGTCTCTCAGAGCTTACGAAAGGGGCATTTAAATCACAAGGGCAAGAGTTTATGACTCGCGATTCATTAAAATAAAGATAACTAAATGACTAAAAGAAAGTAAATGATATTGGCAGAAGAGCTAAGGGAAAAAGAGTGAGGGTTTTATTGTGTTAGGCGGGAATCTATCGTCCTACGCCTATAAATTACGGCCCGGACTATCACTTCAGTCCCAGGGCGAGGAAAGGGCACCCGAAGGGCGCGACTCCTTCAGGAGGGGCTGACACGCACGCCCGGTGCCAAGGTATGGGCGCAAGGGCGTGCCACTTCTCACTCTGTTATTGTTAATGATATATACATTGTGTGGGGAATGGTATCCCGTATTTAATGGCCTCTTGTGGGGATAATTTAAGGGAAGATTAGTAGAGGATGGTAAGAGATAGCAGTTCCTGAGGAACGGAAGAAGATAGAGGAGGGTCTGACATCCCCTTCTGGATTAGGGGTGCCAAGACCTTCGAAAATGAAATGATGGCACAGGTGCCATGGGAGCTCTAGAGCTCTTTGTAAATTACCTGGAATGTCCCACGCCCGTGGTAATTTCGCCTCGAGTCTTTCTTAATGGGACAGTCGTCCTCGGCCGGGGAAGCGGAGGGCCCGCGACCGGAGGGCGGCACGGAGTACCACCTGGGCCTGCTGATGCGACAGCTGACGCAGGAGTGTTCCGTGCGGGTTCTACCATGATCCGTCGCGGCTCTTGTAGTTCATCGGCCAAGTGAGATATGGCAGAATCCTGACTTGCAATTGCGTCGGCGACGGGCTGAGGCAGAGAGGAGGCGGTCGGGGGTGGCGTGAGCGGCTCGCAGGTAACGTTGACCAGCTCAGGCACGGGTTGCGAGGCCGCACCTGCAGGTGAGCTTCCGCGGTGGTCGGGAGGAACCGTCTCTCTGACCGACGCTGGTAGCGGTGCCAGGCCGGGGGAAGAGAGGGGGTCCTGAGTTGGATCCCGTGAATGGAGATCGGCGTAGCGCTCTGGCGTTGGCACTAGGGCAGAGTCAGGCGCTATCAGAGGTTTCTTGGGCTCGTCGGTCAGGACGGACGAAGCTTGGCCCTGCTCGGGGCATGCAAGTGGCACCGGCAGGAATTTGGCATCTCCTGAAGGGAGATTTGATTGGGGCCCTGGCACTGGCACTGAGGCAGGGCCGGGCACTGGAATGGGATCGGGAACCGATCGGGGGGGCCACTGTACATTGTACTCAGGTGGCACTGGTGGGGACTGCACGTCCTCCTGGTACCCAGGGGGCGCCAGTCTTGGCTGAGGGAGAAGCGGGGGAGGACTACTCGCGCCCGCGGAATGATTCGGGGAATGTGGACCCCTAGATTGTCGTGATTTCTTTGGGGACTGAAAGTCCTGTCCCAGGATGACGTCATAGCCTCCAGGGAGATGGCTTGCTACTGCAAGATTGCAAATTTTGGATTGGTGAGGTCTTGTGACTCTCAATTGGACCGTAGGGAGTATCATTTTGAACTGATTTATTCCCTCGATCGTGACGAGTTTTCGTCTATTGACGATAGCTCCGTAGGGAACTCTGTCCCTTCGGATGAGGGAGATTTGCGCGCCCGAGTCCTCGAAAGCAGTGACTCGGCGCGCGGGCTCGCTACCTCGTGGAGGGGCCACGTATACAGGCCCTTCGGCGGGAGGGCCTAATGACTGGGGATCTGTGACGGCCAAGGCGACGGTGGGAGTAGTTGATTTATTATTGCGTGGGCATTTCGCCCATGCGGGAGAATGGCCATAGACCTTGCACGCCGTGCAAAAGGTCTGGCTAAAGTCTTTCCGCGCTGCCCCTGTGGAGGGCGCAGGCGAGTTATTTGTCGGTTTTCCGGGAGAGAGAGGAGCCGGTTTCTTGTTCCGGCACTGTTCGGAGGAATGCCCCGTTTTCTTGCAATAATGGCAAGTTAGGGGCTTGCCCGAGTTTCCAGCCTTAGGGGAATTTGTTCCTCCGAGGAGGGGCGGGGGATTTATTTTCCGCCCCATGGATCCTTCTTGAGGGTGGTGGGTTTCCCACATATCTGCTATTCGGCAACACTCCGTGAGTGTTGCTGGGGCTTTTTCCACTATGTGAGTGGCGAGGGCAGGAGGGGCGTAGCGCAGGAAATGCTCGAATTTAAACCGCTCGAGTACCTCGGCGGTGTTAGTGGCTCCTTCGGAATCGAGCCATTTTGTCAACGCCCGCTCCGAATGGTACGCCCAATCGGACCAAGTCTGGCCTGCTTCTCTGGGCTGCTCTCTCCAACGTCTCCTCCACCGCTCGGGGGTAATCTCGTACGCCTTCGTAACTGCTTGGCGTGCGGCTTCCCAGTTTCCCCGATCGTCTGCGGGAAGGGCGTGGTAGGCAACGAGGGCCTTTCCGCCCAGGAATTTAGTGAGAACAAGGGAGAGTTCCGCGGGGGAGAGATCGCAGCACTCCAGGACTCGTTCGGCCCTTTCAAGCCATACTTCGGGTTCGGACTCGGTCCATTTTGGCATGAACGAGTGAGCTTGGCTGAGGGCACTCATCCCCGCGGCAGGGGGCGGGGGGGTGGCGGGCTGTCGTTCTAGCATCTGGAGCTCGTGGGCGCGCTGTCGCTCTCGATCTTCCCATTCTCGTTCCTCCCTTTTCTCTTGGGCGATTCGTTCCCTCTCTCTCTCTGCACGTTCTTTATCCTTCTCCTGCTCTTGGGCAATTCTTGCCCTCTCTCTCTCCTCACGTTCTTTATCCTTCTCCTGCTCTTGGGCAATTCTTGCCCTCTCTCTCTCCTCACGTTCTCTCTCCCTCTCTGCACGTTCTTTTGCCTCTCGTTGCTCTTGGGCAACTCGTTCTCTCTCTCTCTCTTCACGTTCTCTTGCTCTCTCCGCCTTGGCATCGTCCACTCGCTCTTGAACCCATGCTCTCAGATCTTGCCCCGATAGTCCCATGTCCTTCCCAGCGGACATGTAGAATTTGAAATCCTCGTTTTGTTGGGCTCTGGTATTAGCCATCTTGAAATAATGGGTATATGATATGTCTGAGAAGACTTTTTGTTAAAATTGGATGTGTCTTGGAAAGACGGGGTTGTTCTTGGCGAACGAATTCTAATATGCGTCTCGGAAGACGTAGTTGGATTTTGTCACGCTCGGACTTGGCCGGCTGTAGCGTGAAGTTAAGGAGTTGTTCTAACGAACTAGAATGATCAGTCCCGTAAGGGCTTAGATGTGTGTGAACTACACTATATAATGTCTCAAAAGTACTTAATTTTGGGTTCCCGCAGGAATGAGAAATTCTCGCCACGTGCGACGTAGAATTTTTGTATGAGTCTCTGAGGACTGGAATTTGGAGAAATTCTCGCCACGTGCGACGTAGAATTTTAGGAGTCTCTGAGGACTGGAGTTTGGAGGGATTCTCGCCACGTGCGACGTAGAATTTTAGGAGTCTCTGAGGACTGGAGTTTGGAGGAATTCTCGCCACGTGCGACGTAGAATTTTAGGAGTCTCTGAGGACTGGAATTTGGAGAAATTCTCGCCACGTGCGACGTAGAATTTTAGGAGTCTCTAAGGACTGGAATTTGGAGAAATTCTCGCCACGTGCGACGTAGAATTTTAGGAGTCTCTGAGGACTGGAATTTGGAGAAATTCTCGCCACGTGCGACGTAGAATTTTAGGAGTCTCTGAGGACTGGAATTTGGAGAAATTCTCGCCACGTGCGACGTAGAATTTTAGGAGTCTCTAAGGACTGGAATTTGGAGAAATTCTCGCCACGTGCGACGTAGAATTTTAGGAGTCTCTGAGGACTGGAATTTGGAGAAATTCTCGCCACGTGCGACGTAGAATTTTAGGAGTCACGTAGGACTTGGAATTTGTGGAATTTGGAGGAATTCTCGCCACGTACGACGTAGAATTTTAGGAGTCACTTAGGACTTGGAATTACGATTCGTCCCTTAGGACTTAGAAATTACTAACGGGAAACCCAAAGAAAAATGTATGCTGGGAAATGAATGGGGGAAAAAAAAAAAATGCTACACACGCGGGCATGGGCGGGGGGTGGGGGGGTGCAGGTCGTTTGGCCAACACCGGAGGTATTTTTAGATTCTGGGTGAATGAACCCGTATATTTATATACCGTCTGGGATTCCCGAGAATTTCCCAGTCGTCTGAGAGGATAACAGTACAACGGCCTAGTAATTTTCCCTATAAGCGGAGTTTAAATTTCGCTTTCCTAACACCTAACTCGGATTCTAACTACACTGAGAGAATTTCAGCAATGCAAGCTGACTTCGTCGTATCCCACGTGGGAATTTTATTCGCGCCTAAATAACAGTTCGCTAATTCGAAATGCGAAGTAAAATTTATCACAGAGGAATTTCTTTCGCACTATTCCTCGAAGCAAGAATATGGCAAGGATTTTAACACAGGAATTTCGCACTATTCCTCGAAGCAAAGGATGGTTAGCACTGGTTATTTCCTAACTACCTATCCTGAAAGGCATGCATTAACGAATCTAATACGGCGGTTCTTTTCTCTCAGTGATTACATGCGTCCCTATTTCTAATTCCTAGGAACAGTCACGATTGTAAAAAGGTTTTGCTAAGATTAACACATTACTTACGTGGAATTTTCTGGATCTGTGTGCTGGTTTTACACAAAAGGTTCGTAATTGTCTCGTACCCAGCTTAGCTTTGCTAATAGCTGATCTGGCAAGTTGCAAATGCCATAAAGCAACACTAGGGGAACTGCAACTGCGAAACGAGATCTATGGCCAGGTCGCCATTTTTACGTTTTTCCGTGGTTTTAGTTTGAAATAGGCTCTGTGAGACAGGTAGCAACAATTTAAAGTAATTTAGCCTTGTGATTCTGACTTCGTGGGTACGGGAAAACGTAAAAAAAAAGAGGAAAACAAAGGAGAATTTCATATGAGCATAGGGCTCTGGTTACTGAGGGAAATATTACGTAAAACACGTGGGCACATTTAAATGAGTGTATTTACATAAATGACATTAGTACGGGAAAGAGGAACTCAGTAGATTGAATGAAACTGGGGGATTCTAGACACAGTCCGAGAAGCTTCCACGAAGGGTCCCTCTTAGCAGATTTTCCGAGGGCGTGTAGAAGGCGGTCCGTGGACGACTTGCGATTTCCGAGGACGAGTTTCTTCCACGTGGTGAGATGCAAGGGCTTCCGTAAAAGGGCAAGGCGATGGGGGACTCCTCGAAACTCCAAGCAATGGCGTGTGGGCTCGAGGAATACGGTCGAAGGGCATGAGGAAAAGTATACTTTGGAAAGGGCCACGTGGTTAGGATGCAAGGGCATCGATGGGGCTAGGTGTTGAGGACGTCTTCACAAGTTCACTCCATATCTTCCAGCCCGCGTGTGTGTCGAGACCTCGTGGGCTTTTGCCTTTTATCCCCTCCTATGGGACAGGGGTGCGCCCAACACAGATGCTTTGACTCATTGCACCTGCTGCCCGCAGGGGAGGTTTTGGCCTGTAGGAGAAACGCCCAAGCCAGATTACTTTTGCCTCGAAGGAAAGATCTTTATCAAAAATGGGAGCGCCTTTAATCTTTTAAACCCCTGTTTTTAAGTCGATAGACAGATGGTCTATCGATCGGCCGGCTGGCAGTAAATGAAACACGACAGAACAACCAACAACAACAAAGGAGGGGGGGGGGAGGCAATTTGCTAGCGAATTCTTGCTAATCATAATAATATATATATATATATATATATATATATATATATATATATATATATATATATATATATATATATATATATATATATATAGTCAATCTAGAAATTTTAAAAGCTGGAGGTCGTTGGCAGTGTGAGTAGAGAAAATATAATAAAGATTGAAAATGAGCTTTGTAGGGAAAAATATGCTCTTCTTGTTCTTTCCATCTACTGTCTTGAAATCTTTCCCAAAATAACATTTGACAGGTTTGGAATTTGCATTATATTTATTCTAACAATAAACGATTTTGATTATGTTAAGCTGTTCAACGAATTTTCCTCCTGGTCTCCTTTAATACATAGATGGAAGCAGTAAATTTCTTAATTGGTCTTCGAGCGATTGTTTAATCTCATGGAGGCAGCCAATTTAAAATATATATATGCATGTATGTATATATATATATATATTTTTATAAATATTCACGCTGTTCGCCCTCGAACATTTAGGGATAGAAATATCAGCCTGACTGAGACAGGGAAATTGCTTTGTCCCACGATAGGTAGCATTTAGGCATTTAACCCCATAGGCTGGAAAGTTTGTAAACAAAATATGTTAGGGCATTAGGGACCTAAGCCTCAGAGAGGGTTTACGCTCAATGACCCCTAGTTATGGTGGCCCTTAAGCTTTATTCTATGCATTCGACGATGCCTTTGTCAAGGTCGGATTGCCCGGGGCGGTATAAGCCCTCCTCTGGAAGAACGAAGCGAGGTCGGGTCAGTGAGAGAGATCCCAGCGGTCACGGAACCAGGGTGACGCTGCGTGCGTGCCCGAACGATATTCTTTATTCTTTATTACTTTCTCTCCTACGTCTATCTTAATTAGTGAATTGGGAAGACTGCCAGAATACGACTCCTGAGGTCCCTCGTTTGCGCAGCGACTCGACGTTCACGGTAAGTCCGATTCTTGTTGAAGCTTCGTCGATTGACTAGTTCTTTTCTGTATTTCAAATTTTTTTTCTTTGTTTTCTTCCTTCAGCCACCACTTAGGGTATATGTGTTTACAAAGTCTAGATTAAGCCTAATTATTTTATTGTTAGCTTCAACCCCATTATTCCAGTAAAATACCTAGGATTTAGGGTAAGCAAAATCAGGTTAAATCTCGATGCTTTGATTGCCTCGCGTCCGAAAGTTTGGAAGAACCGTTGCGTTTAAAATCAAATTCATCTCAAATATTCTTTGTTAAGGTTAATAACCCTTAACTGGCGACCTTTGGCTAATTAACGTCTGTCTTTGAGGTTAACTTTTGGCTTCAAGTGGCAGGTTACGTGTAATCTTGGTTTGCAGGGCCGTAAAAATTACGTAAATTGAATAATACATGATCAACCAAGACTCCTCACACGTAACATTGGCGATCTTGCGTAGAATCTAAAGTACATTTTAGAGAAAGAATCTGGAGAAAAGGAAATTAAATTACATTAATTCCAAAAAAAAAAAAAAAAAAAGAAAAAAAAATAGTCAGATATTGAATTCCATTTCATTCTTCCAAACAAGGAACCAGGCATAATAATAAGCAGTAAAGAGAATAGTTATAATAACAAGTGTAGCGAGAATTAGCGTAGGAAAGGGTGCGTCGAGAGCAGAGAGTCATAATTTGTAACGGTTAAGACAAGGGCATTTTACCGTGTTCGGACCGTGAGAGAAGTCGTTCAAGTAACGTATCTTAAGGCCGGAAAAAGCGGAGCCTGTTTCATGTACACAAAGTAATTTAGAAATCGCGTCGGCAATTCCGATCGTTATTGTTTGCATATAGCGGGAATCATTCAAAAAAACCGTGTCAGTGAAGTGGCGAACGAACGGAAGTAGTAATTGTATCATAAAATACATTTTCAGTAAAGTAAATTTGGTCCGTTCCAAATCACGCAAATCTATTCCATTGTTTGCCGAGGATGTTTCACCGCGAGAGAACGATAACAAAAGACAAAGTTGTTTGGTAATTTAGTTTTCCATCCGTAACGTAAAACGCTATGCATGATTGGTATATTTAAAGTAAAATCTGGATACCTGCATTTGTTTCGTTGTTTGAATTTGTGCTAAAAAGAAAATACCCGCCGCGCGGTTGTTTTGAAATTGTTCGAACTGTTTGTGAGAGAACGGCCATTTTGGGGTTTCCTTAGCAGGCCGAGGTTGTTTTGAAATTTAGGCCTAACGGGACCTTGGCCGCCATCTCAACGACCTTGTTATTGTGACCTCGACTCTGCTCCCCGCCACTCTTGGGGCATATATTTTTTTTTTGCTTTTCGTAGCGAACCCACCTCCTAATATCTTAGCTAGGAAAAAACCAAAAGATAATTTAGGCAGGGAAAGTTAGGCCTTAGTTAGGAGTAATACCACAAGTTCCTATACGAATACCTACTATAAAAATCATATAAAGAAAATTTAAAATTTTTACGATAAACTTTTGTGACGTCGGCTCCCGGGAAAATTAAGATAATAAAGTAATCCCTAAGGAAGCCAAGACGACGCATCTATATCATTTTATTAAGATCCATGCCATTGTGCATGTATAAAATCTTTGTTTACATGTTCTCAAGCAGCAAGAAATTCGCTGATTGAAAATCTCTCTCTCTCTCTCTCTCTCTCTCTCTCTCTCTCTCTCTCTCTCTCTCTCTCTCTCTCTCTCTCTCTCTCTCGTCATTCAAGTAAGCATTCCTAACCTAAGTGTACGTGACCCTCTTCAAAGAAAGAACGGCCGACACTAGGCTAATTAATTCGAATACAATAAACCAAACAAAAGAAACACCTCTGTCCCACAATAGATGAGGACAAGTTAAGAGTAATTACGATATAGTGATAAACTGTCGGTCACGAGTGAGGCCTGCTATCCAGACCGAAGCAAACAGTAGTTTTCACCCTCTGAAAAAAGAAGGGGCCAGCCGTTGCCGGTACTGGGACCAGCCACTCACGAGGATCTTTAAGAAAAAAAAAAAAAACCCAAATTCACTTTATTCCACAGTGCCAATAATTTGCAGCACTCATCACTGGAATAGCTTACTTCTCTATCTCTCTCTCTCTCTCTCTCTCTTTTACCTTCCCTTTCTCTCTCATTCGATTGTTGCACTCTGCAGGGGGTGTAGAGTGCCTTTCCTCCCATATAGCCTAGTTGGACTCCAGTAGAGGGTCCCTAGGAACACATTGGCACCATAAGTGCCACCAAGCAAGAATCCAGAAAAAATAAGTAAAACAAAACCAAAAGGGAACACAGAAGAGAAAGTTCTTCTGGAACCTAACCTGCACCAGTGCCTAGGGATACTGAGTGCCACCAGTGTGACCTGTACACGGCACACCCAAACTACAGTGCCACCTTTTGAAAGGGTGCCACTTCATTGAAGAGACACTTCCTCGCTGCCCAAGTACGCCCACTCGACCCGGTTAGACGGCCTTCCCCACCAGAACCATGGCAGCAGAGCATTATAAAACCTTCCTGGGGCTGGGGACGGCGGCAGGTCTCACCGGCTCGGAACTTACCACCTGGGTTAAGGAGCAAGTGGACGACTTGGCCAAGCGGGAGAAGGAAGAAAGACTCGAGCAGAGGAAGTATGAAGAAGAACGAAGGGTGTATGAAGCCGAGCAAAGGCAATATGAAGAGGAAAGAGAAGAAAGAAGGAGACAGCATGAGTTAGCCTGCAAGGAAACTGAGTTAGCCCTAAAAGAGAAGGAGCTCGAGCTTGAGAGAGCGAAAATGGAGAATGCAGAAGCTATGGCTAGCCATCAAGCCTCCAGTCCTACACCTGCTGCATCAAACGCTCCAATTTCGAGCATCAATTCCCTAGTCCCCAAGTGGACTGAGGACGAGCCAGAAGCATGGCTGGAGGAGATCGAGGCTCTTTTCGATAACTACAGCACCACGGAGACGGAGAGAGCCTTAATACTAGCCAAGCATATGGAGGGAAAAGCCAAGGCAGCGCTTCGTTCACTGGAGAAAAGCCAGAGAGGCAACATGGCAGAAGTTCGTAGAGTCATTACAAAGGCCTACGAGATAACCCCAGAAAAATGGAGACAACGGTTCCGAGGTCTTGCCAAGGAAGTCGGCTGGTCTTGGACAGAATGGGCATGTCACAAAACCCAGTCCGGTACGCGCTGGTTCGACTCCTTGGCCTGCACGACGTTTGAGGGTCTTTTCAATCGGACCATGCTAGAAGACCTTTTCCAATGTGTGCCAGGGCCCCTTGCAGTATATCTTAACGATAAACAGCCCTCCACACTTATGGAAGCTTGTCGCATGGCTGATTCGTGGGAAACCTTCAATCAGTCGCATAGCACCTCTCAGAAGCGAATCATCCCTCCGGCCTACCTCTCGAACTCCACTCGCCCGAAGAATGGACTGCCTAGCAAGACCCTGTGCAACTATTGCAAGAAGATGGGCCATGCTGAAGCTGAGTGCCGATACAAACTCGGCACTAATAAGCAGCCTAACCCTACCAGCCAGAACTCCGCTCCCGATTCATCCGCTCAGCCCTCTCCTCCAACAGTTACTGCAGGCCACCGAGCCCATCCAAAAGGCCCGTGCAAATCCTGTGGGGCTGCTAGCCACTACAATGCTGGATCTCCGGCCTGTCCACATCATGTCCCCACCACCAAATTTGTCAACCTAATCAGCACTTCATTTTCTGCTGCTGGTCCGCACCGGATCCTTTACCCCGAGAGACTGGAAACCCAGTTCATCTCGGTGGCCCCTCTTCAGAGCACTAGCCTGCCAGTGACCCTTCCGGTCACAGTAGACACTGCGGCAGATATTAGCCTGATCGCCAGGGCCCAAGTGCCAGCCGGTGCCATGGTTGACGAAGAAACCCGGTGGGAAATGAAGTGGATAGAGGGCCACGCCATTACCGTTCCTACTGTCCAACTCCAGGTTATGACACCTTGGGGCACGATACCCCACCGCCTCGGCGTGGTAGGTGGAATTCGGCCCGGAGTGGCCTTCTTGTTGGGTCGGGATCTTCTCTGCGGAAGCCCGTCACCACCGCCACTCCGCAGCCACGTTACCTCCTCCACGGCGGCCCCAGTTGTAACTCCCAAAAATGACAAACCTCCACCTTCCGCCCACCAAAGTGGTCCGCGGAAGGGGCATAAACCAAATTATTTCAGGCCTAGCCCTCTCCAATCGCGAAGGGCTGGCCCACCAAGAGGTCCTCCCCCTCCGCGAAGAGAGATTCAGGAGGAGCAGTACCGCTGCAGGACGTGCAAGCGGGCAGACCACTCCACAAATTGGGAGGGCTGCCCAAGCAAGCAACGCCCAGCGGACGCCCCCGAACAAAACTCACCGAGGGGCTACGATCTCCTGCTGGGGCAGGAATCTCTGCCGCAGCCAAACCCAAGTCGTCCGAGAGGTATTGCACCTCCGGACCCCTTGTCAGGCATGCCTGACCCTCAACTGCTGCCAGTGCCACTTGCGAGCACTGAGCAGTGCCAGACTCCGTCCGCCACGGACGTTGAGCTACCAATGGAAAAGGCCTCTATGCCGGGTCTAAATCATGAGGCGAATCCTCCTCCGGGAGATTTAGGGTTCCCCATGCAGTTGATCATCGCGACTGGAGAGCCTCCAGCATCCGAAGCTTCTTCTTCACAAAATTTGATTCCAGGGGATGAACCCCTGGAGGATCGAAATGGTACCCCTTCCTTGGAAGACCAGGAACTGGCATCCTCGGACGCAGAAGTCGAGATCGCTCTCGCTCCGGTTGTCGCAGCAGCCGGAGTAGGGAGTCCTCCCGCAGCTTTTGCAGTTGCCCCTGACTTCGCGCCCGCTAGCCCTTCTGGCCTGTCCCCGGAGTTGGTGCTCTCATCACCTGCTAGGCCAGCTACTGATAAGCCTTGGAGGAAACCGAAGAAGAAGAAGAAGGGGCGGAAGAGAGCCCAGTAGTTGCCGAGCTATACGCTCATCCTGGCACTAGTGCCCTCTCGGCACAGTGCCCTAACATCTAAGAGTGATCCTGGCCCCTTGCCCAGAGAAGGTAGCCAGTGTGATCTCTTCCTTTTATTTGTACCTAGCCTAGGCCACCTTAAAGTACAGTACATCAATTTAGTAACCTTGTTCTTTCCACTTACCACCGAGCCGCAGTAATCATGTAAGTAGCCTAACTAATTTCAGTAATCTCAACTATTGTGAAACGAGCCACGATGCTCGTGACACGCATGGCCTAAGACCTCAGTGAGGCACCCATTTATCATATGAGGCAACCCTCATGAATTAACTAGTAAATTTTAATTGTATTAAACATAAACCATGTTGTAATTTAGTTAGAATATTAACTCTTATGTTGGTGCTACGGTCGGGTTAGGATAGGTTAGGCTAGGGAATATCATAGAACGTACCACTAGGCTAGGTCTAAAACACATCATGATTGTAGGAGGTAGCCTATAATAACCGTGAGCACCTTCTAGTACTATTAGAATTAGGTTAAGTAGTAATTATAGCTCATATCCTATCTAGGGTTAGGTAGTTCTGTAGCTAGGTAGGCTAACCAGGACTAATCTGCTCAGGGGAAGGAGAGTAACCTACGAGAGGCGAACAGCTTGCTTAGTATAGACCTTCACGCCCGAAAAGGGAGTGAAGGCCCTCTTAAAGGGGGGAGCTTTTATAAATATTCACGCTGTTCGCCCTCGAACATTTAGGGATAGAAATATCAGCCTGACTGAGACAGGGAAATTGCTTTGTCCCACGATAGGTAGCATTTAGGCATTTAACCCCATAGGCTGGAAAGTTTGTAAACAAAATATGTTAGGGCATTAGGGACCTAAGCCTCAGAGAGGGTTTACGCTCAATGACCCCTAGTTATGGTGGCCCTTAAGCTTTATTCTATGCATTCGACGATGCCTTTGTCAAGGTCGGATTGCCCGGGGCGGTATAAGCCCTCCTCTGGAAGAACGAAGCGAGGTCGGGTCAGTGAGAGAGATCCCAGCGGTCACGGAACCAGGGTGACGCTGCGTGCGTGCCCGAACGATATTCTTTATTCTTTATTACTTTCTCTCCTACGTCTATCTTAATTAGTGAATTGGGAAGACTGCCAGAATACGACTCCTGAGGTCCCTCGTTTGCGCAGCGACTCGACGTTCACGGTAAGTCCGATTCTTGTTGAAGCTTCGTCGATTGACTAGTTCTTTTCTGTATTTCAAATTTTTTTTCTTTGTTTTCTTCCTTCAGCCACCACTTAGGGTATATGTGTTTACAAAGTCTAGATTAAGCCTAATTATTTTATTGTTAGCTTCAACCCCATTATTCCAGTAAAATACCTAGGATTTAGGGTAAGCAAAATCAGGTTAAATCTCGATGCTTTGATTGCCTCGCGTCCGAAAGTTTGGAAGAACCGTTGCGTTTAAAATCAAATTCATCTCAAATATTCTTTGTTAAGGTTAATAACCCTTAACTGGCGACCTTTGGCTAATTAACGTCTGTCTTTGAGGTTAACTTTTGGCTTCAAGTGGCAGGTTACGTGTAATCTTGGTTTGCAGGGCCGTAAAAATTACGTAAATTGAATAATACATGATCAACCAAGACTCCTCACACGTAACAATATATATATATATATATATATATATATATATATATATATATATATATATATATATATATATATATATATATATATATATGTATATATATATATATATATATATATATATATATATATATATATATATATATATATATATATATATATATATATATATATATATATATATATCGTATATATATCGTATATATATATATATATATATATATATATATATATATATATATATATATATATATTATATATATATATATATATATATATATATATATATATATATATACTGTATATATATATATCTTCAGTCTGTAAACTCATAAAGAAGTTTGCAGTTGAGGCTCAGAGCTCATATCGGAACTCCGGAGATGTTGCCAGGGGTGATTGGAAACTTTGCTCGTTCGAGAAGTCTTTCATAAACAATCGATGCCTCCATCGCCAGACTTTGCTAAAAGTTTTCGTGGTCCTATTAGGTGGAGTTTTAGAGATCATTAACAGCATCCTCATTATCATCATAATCATCAGTATCATGATCATAACAGCCAATACAGCCTTAAAGCCCAGTTACAATTAAGTTCAAGTACCAATTTTTACAGATATTATTAAGATTCCTATGTAGAGAAAATGGCTCAGCTTTGCTTCCCGAAAACAAATGAAATTTTCCAATGCCTTAGGGGTACTGGGGGAAGCAAGAGTACAGCTACAATCTACTATTCAGTATATTAACATGATGGAGAATTTGATCAGGCTACCTCTAAATAAATGATAATGATAAGGACATTATAGATGATATCATTGATTGGGAATTATTAATACTAATTAAAATTGACGATGGTTGATGAATCAAAAGTGTAGATACATAATAATTACAAATAAAAGATTGATATGACCTGAATCGTCCCAACACCCCAGAAAACGGGGTTTATTGTCTTATTGAATGCCCTGCTCTTTCTCCCATTGTGAATTGACCATGTCATCGTCAAGAGATCATCGCATTTGTTCATTTTACATACTTTTAGTTTTCTCTAAAAGAAAACTATTGAGATGGCTATTTGTCTGATCGTCCGCACTTCTTCTGTCCGCCCTCAGATCTTCAAAACTACTGAGGCTAGAGGGCTGCAAATTAGTATGTTGGTCATCCATCTTCCAATCATCAAATATACCAAATTGCAGACCTCTAGCCTCAGTAGTTTTTATTTTATTTAAAGTTAAGATTAGCCATGATCGTGCGACTGCCACCGCTATAGGTGCCAGCAACACAGGTCACCACCGGGACGTGGCTGGAAGTTCCATGGGCCGTGGCTGAGAGTTTCATACAGCATTATACACTGTACAGAAAACTTGATTGCGCCGAAGAAACTTCGGCTTATTTTTACTGGTTTCCTTATGGTTCTAAGGAATTTCTTAAAAACATACCTCCTCCATTTTCTTGTTCCTGCAGTGTGTGCTAGACATCACAGACTTTCAAACACTTTCAGGCCGACATAAACTCGGAAGTTTACCTTTAGACCAGCAATTTTACCATTCACATCCAGAATGCGGAAATTACTGTCGTCTCCGGCATTTCCAGAATCACTGAACGTCCTCTCTTCAGTAACCAGATCTGTCCTCACCTGAGAGATTAAATCCTTTCTTTCAGGAAATGTTTTGATTTGAGCAGACTTCTCTCTTTCAATTTCTAAGTCATAAAAATATTTCCAATAGTTAGCGAAAATTGTCAGTGTTCTGTATACCATTGACCGATTTCCTTTGTATCTGTTTTTGAAAATACCCAACACTTCGATGAAAGACAAAAACGAGAATACTGGCATCCATAAAATGAATGCACATCCTGGTTGGTAAATGGAAGTGTCTGGCTTTTCCCCGGTATATCCAATTCTTCAACGGGAGAGACAGTTCCAGACCATAAAGACTTTTGGAGAAGTGATTTGTTATTTATGTGTAGTCCCTTTGGCGGCAATATATATATATATATATATATATATATATATATATATATATATATATATATATATATATATATATATATATATATATATCTATATATATATATATATATATAGATATATAGATATATATATATATATATATATATATATATATATATATATATATATGTGTGTGTGTGTGTGTGTGTGTATGAGTATGTATACATATATGTATCTAGAGATTTGTATAAACGATATACGCAAGCCTAACAATTTCTTCCCGATAACAAACAGATAGGCAACTGTAAAACATTAAATAACGAAATCTTCTTGAATAAAATAAACTTCCATTTCTTTTCGAGGGATCAAAACGATGAAAGGTCTGCACTGGATAGCAGGCCTATGAATTGGGAGAACAGTGTGATTGGAGGAAGCTTTGTAGGAAATAGGCCACGGTAGTGTTGAAAATGGGGAGGTGTGGGGAATTTGTGTGGGAGGTTTTGCGATGGTTGGGGTGTCAAGTAGAGCACTAGGGCACTTAAGGCCATTCAGTGCTTATAACAGTAAAAGAGGAAGTTGGAGCGGATGGAGAGCAAGTTGAAGCGATCCAGAAGATAAAGGAAATGCAATATAAGGATCTAAAGGTGGAACTGGTAGAAAATCCCATAGTGACATTAAGATGTAAGTTACAGAGGTTGGGCAGCAAGATTAGAGAAAGGAAGTAAAAATGAAGGTTAAAAAATGGGTGCAGCTAAGGAACGAAGGAAAGCTGCAAACAACGTTTAGTAATGCCTACAGTGCTTCAAACAAGGTGCACTGACAGCACAAACCCCCGGGGTGCGTGAAAGATGTGTGAAGGACGTGTTCAGGCGCTGGAAATTGGGAATGTTTTCATGATGAAAGTTATATGCAAAAAAAAAAAGATACGTGTTAGTTCTCTATACGTGAATGATAAATTATTGACTCCTGAAATATTTCGTTGAAAGATTTTATGGTCTAGAACCTCGCTCGTCCATGCCAGAAATCCTGATGGCCTTCTATGTCAAAATGGTAAGAATTCGTGTCCAACAGTAGAAAATACAGTAACTACTGGAGAGTATTTAGATGGAAAAGACTAAACATACATAAAAGAGCAAATGGGAAAATAGAAGTATGGATATCCACATGACAGTAAATATCCTTTAATGTAACCAATTGTGATGCTTTCAAGAGACAAGCTCAAAAATGATGTAGTTCATAAGAAAAATAAGTAATAGTTAACCATAATGTTTGTGGTGATTAGATTTACATTGGAAATCTCATCATTTTCATTGGAAACTGGTCAAACAAGAAATTAGGCGGAAAGAAAGCGCTTACTATCGCCCCATTTATCAGTTTTTTTTTTTTTTTTTTTTTTTTTTTTTTTTTTTTTTTTTTTTTGTAAATAGCTAGCTCCCTGATACCAATGCATATGAATCACATCCAGTAGCGTCCAAGTAATCGGAAAGAGCGAATCACTTCGTGCTGAATTTGGAGCCACGCGTAGCTGGAAATGAAGCGGTTCCTTCGACATGCCAGCAATCAATAACATGAAATAAGCAGCCAGATGACAACCTCTGTGCAATATTTTGCATTCAAAAACAGCTGCAGTTTTTATTTATAAGCTCTCCTTATATCTGACGTCACCGTCGGAGCACATTTCTAAAGGCTAACCCCACTAGGCGACTTCTGCTTTTGTTCCTCATCCCTCCGAGGCTTCTTACTTTGTATTACCGATCATTCACAGAATACTTCTAAATGAAAAATTAGAAGCTGTTATAAATTCATTCTTGAACCTCTACGCAGTCCATATTTTATTTCTGTTATACTTGTCAACAGTGAAAAATTACTCAGATACGTCATCAATTTGGGCACTAAATGTCCATCAGATTTTCGCAATAAATGCCACTACGTTGAATAATGTAACCTTTTTCCGTCATCTCATATTCCCATTTCATACTGTCCTTGTCTGCTTGCTTCCAAAAGAGCTATTTTTGTGGTCATCATATGGATAAAACTAAATGATGAAGTCATTTAGTCAATGAGCCAACGCTAAAATCTGTACTTTATATCCTAAAGGTGATCACAGTCTCACACTTGTACTTTACTATATATGATTTCAGTTATTAATCATAATTATGATAAAGAAACATTATATCTTTCGTTGTTCTTTTCATAAGAATATTAATTCCAAAAGTGCAGGGCTAGATACCCGGAAACAGTTAACTAACCTACTGCTGATGACGGAGGGAAGCATTGATAACGACTGAACTTCCTGTTGACACCAGATTAGTCAGAAAAAGGAATCACACTGTTTTAGAACATCCAGGTGACACAAGGCCGTCCTCAGAACCTTCAGGTAAGCGAAAGAGTGACCTAGAGCTTATTGCTTTCATTAACTGGAAATCGAGAGCGGTCCCTTTTAAGTATTGCTGGAATCACTTTTTGTCAAAGCTAAACGGGGCAAGAGTGGGCTTAGCCTCTGGTCAGGATGGGACTCAGTGCATAATTTACGGCAGACTGTAGAACACTATGTTGTCATGCATCACTAGCATTACCATTACCGTCTCCGGTTTCCACGTCAGTGGACTTTATAGCTGCCAAATTACAATGTGTAAATATAAAAATAAACAGGTAAAAATGTGCCGAAGTTTCTTCGGCGCAATCGAGTTTTCTGTGCAGCGATATATGCTGCATGAATCTCTCAGCCACGGCCCATGAAAATCTAAGCCGCGGCCCATGAAACTTTCATCCACAGCCGGTGGTGGCCTGTGTTGTTGGCACCTATAGCGGTACCAGACGCACGAACATGGCTAACTTTAACTTTAACTCAAATAAAAACTATTGGGGCTAGAGGGCTGCAATTTAGTATGTTTGATGATTGGAGGGTGAATGATCAACACAGCAATTTGCAGCCCTCTAGCCTCAGTAGTTTTTAAGATGTGAGGGCAGACAGAAAAAGTGCAGACGGACAGTCAAAGCCATCTCAACAGTTTCCTTTTACAGAAAACTAGAAATATGTAAAATGTAATTTACTTGTTTCCTAATATATTGAAGACGCAATGTTTAAAATTCAAACGCCCAAATCATATTAAAGAAAAAGTAATTACCATTCGTCTTTATTTGGAATCTGCTCAAAACTGCAAACATGCTATAGAAGGATATAGAACGGTATTACCAATGCACAGGTTCTTTGCTATATCACAAGAATGTCAAGATTCCAAAATACATGCAACAAGATTTCATCATATGTGCACCAAATTTTTATAATTGTGTAAAAAAATATATAATTTCTTAAGCAGTAAGTTAGTCATTAATCACGTGGAGTTGGTGAAAAATCATCATCTTCTGAATGCTGGGATGATGGTTTCCATGACAACAGATCGCCAGTTCTGAACCGAATTCCCTTAACTGTTAATCAAATCGAGAATTCTGTGTAACGTATCAGTGAAGGGTCCACCGTCAGTTTTACGCAAGTCTTGCTGACACATTCAGTCAAAGGTAGGATTATAACTTGATCAGGGATATCGCTGTTTTTATTAACCGTGGGTAATTACAGTTTAACTAGTGCTTGTGGGAATTAATCTTTAGCAGAAACAAGAAAAATGCGCCTAAGTTTCTTCGGCGCAATCGAATTTTCTTTACAGTGTATAATGCTGTATGAAACTCTCATCTACGGCCCATGAAACTCCCCACCGGCCCATGAAACATTCAGCCACGGCCCGGTGGTGGTCTGTGTTGTTGGCACCTATAGAGGTGGCAGACGCACGATCGTGGCTAACTTTAATCTCAAATAAAAAAAATACTGAGGCTAGAGGGCTGTAATTTGGTATGCTTGATGATTGAAGGGTGGATGATCAACATACCAACTTACAGCCTTCTAGCCTCAGTAGTTTTTAAGATCTGAGAGTGGACAGAAAAATTGCGGACAGAAAAAGTGCGGATACAAAAAGTGCGGACGGACAGACAAATAGCCATCGCAATATTTTCCTTTTACAGAAAACTAAAAAACGAGCCTTCTAAAAGGTCAAAGCTTCCGTGACATAAAGACGGAAAAATGATAAGGAAATAAACATTTCATCGCTAGACGAGTTTCAACTTAAAAAGCTATTAGAAAAACATTTCTCTCTCTCTCTCTCTCTCTCTGTGTGTGTGTGTGTGTCATTGTGCGTAACTTAAAGAGGCTTTGTTTTCTGCCATTCATTTGAAAATGTAACTTTCGATAATCTATTCCCTATATTCAGAACGGAAATTATTCTTAAACTGATCATCTCTCTTGTATTTCCTTATATAACGAAAACTTACGGACACCGACCACCACCTGCTGTCATCTGAAACTTGGGAAAAATGTATTTTAGGTCAAGGATGGAAGCTGAACATCGCAGTAAAAAACCCTTTAGTAAAAAAACCTTCCAAACGGTCCGCGATCCGTTTTATCTACTCCCCGTTTTCACATTGCGTAATCCATTAAAAAATTGTACATTTACTTTCCTATGGAAATCGTTTCAGCAATATCACATTCCCTTTGATCTCTCTCCGCGCACGAAGTTTAAAACGAAGGAAAAAATTGTTTTATGGCGCACAATAAAAGAAAAATATCGATATGCTGACAGATTTAAAAGGTGAGCTGCGATGTGTGTGTAAACAGTTTCGCGTATGTAGAAATGAAGAAGTAGGATGTCCATGGAAATAGTTATATAACTTAGACAAAAGTACTTTGACATATTACAAACACGGGGAAATGAAAGCAGACATGGACAGGTTTTTGCATATACTGTGCTGGAAATTTTATAAGTTATTGAATATAAAGCTTTAAAGTGAGTTGTGTTTACATAGAGCCTATATATATATATATATATATATATATATATATATATATATATATATATATATATATATATATATATATATATACATACACACACGCACACACACACACACTCACATTAGGCTATATGTAAACATAACTCACTTTAAAGATTCATCTTCAATGACTTACAAAATTCCCAGCAAAGTATAAAAAAAAACCTGTCCATGTACATGAATGCTGCCAGGTGCCTATTCTAAAACATCAAAAGAACTGATGCAATATTTTGTATCCCAATGGTATGAACCCACCTGCTGAAATGAAAAAAGCTTTGTAAATGAAACGCTGCCTCAGATGATTGTGGGTTTACTGCTCTGCCCTCTTTTTCCCACTTATCAAGTGTGGATATATTCTCCAGCTGACTATATATTCGTTTGTATTATCACTATAGTAAATATTGCACATCGCTACCACTATATGTATCAGTCCTCTTGAAGACGTCCTAGAAATACTACAGACAAAACGGGCTTGGATTTTTATGCTCAGTCTTTCATCTGCACGTAAAATAGGTAATTGGGAAATGCACAGATGGAAAAGGGGTTATTTAAAGAAACAAAAGATAAAAGAAAAGTCATAAAGGAAAATAAAACCATCTAACTGCTATGCGGTTATTCAATAAGTCATCCTTCAACGAAACTTCCATTCGACGAAACGTCCAACAAAGAAAGGTTTCTTCGACGAAACGTCCGACGACAAAAAGTCGGGTCACGGGAAATCGGAAAGGTCATTCATAGATCTAGACACCTTGCCTGAGGTTAAACGGTGTATATTATATATTTTAACTAGAGGAAGTGCAATTATTATTGTACTTTGAAATTTTACGGAGATGGTATCCCAATACATAGTTTTACTTGCAGCACCCTAAATAATATATGTATGACGCAGAAACTCGAGACGTATCCGCCTTTGTGTCATAGCGTCGTGGATTGTTTTGTTAGTACTACAGTACTAACAAATAACAAAGGCAAATATTTCATTCCGGAAATTCTACTATTTCCCTTCAGGAGCGAGGGAGAATAATTTCAGTCAATAAACGAAACTGCTGCCGCAGTGCAGTAACTGTAAAAGCGGGCCATACATTATCCAACTTGGTTGGACAACAATGTTTGCCAACATTTTCTGCTCTAGAGCATACACTGTAAGACCTAGTCGTCCAACATTAGTTATAGATGTCGATCTGTACTGATAACATACTTTGTGGCATATTATTGTTGTCTTAGAATTTTGAACAGAATTATTACGGAATGGACGTAGATGAAGAAATACTTTTATGTGGTACAATAATTAGTTTATGTGCAGCTGAGAACGAAAAAAAAGTTTGTAAAAAAAGAAAGTATTGGGCAAAGCAATGGTTGCTAAATCGCCCACATAATTCTCATGTGAATTTGTTACGTGAACTACAAGAAACTGCTCCAGATGATTACAAAAACTTCTTGAGAATGGACAATGAAACCTATCAGGAACTGTTAAGCCTGGTTACGCCTTTCTTGGAAAAAAAGGCTACTAAAATGAGGGATGACATGATAACAGTACACCAAAAGCTGTCAACAACTTTACGATTTTTAGCGACCGGTCAGTCGTATGAGGATTTAAAGTTTTTGACGGGAATTTCTCCCCCAAACTATAGGTCAGTTTATTTTACCTACTTGCAATGCTATAATTAGTGTGCTAAAAAAGAAGCAAGTAATCAAAACCCCAACTACAAAAGATGAATGGAAAGAACTATCTACGTCCTTTGAAAGAAAGTGGAATTTTCCACACTGTATCGGAGCTGTGGACGGTAAACATGTCAACATAAAGAAACCAGCAAATTCAGGTTCATACCATTATAATTACAAAAAAACATTCAGCATTGTCTTGTTTACTATGAATTCATATATGCTGAGGCTGGAGCAAATGGAAGAGCATCAGATGGAGGAGTTCAGTCTAACAGAAAATTCTTTGAACAACTTGAAAATGATGACATTACATTTCCAGATCCAGAGGATTTGCCTGCAGGAAATTATGGGAAAATGCCGTATGTCATGGTAGGAGACGATGCATTTGCCCTCTCTGAAAATCTAATGAAACCCTTCAGTGGTCAGCTAACAGATGAACAAAGAATCTTTTGCTATAGATTATCTCGAGCAACACGAATTATAGAAAATTGCTTTGGGATACTAGCTAGCAGGTTTCGGATTTTATTAACTACTATAAATTTAGCACCTGAAAAAGCCGCACGAATCACATTGGCATGCTGCTATCTGCACAATTATATCCTGAAAAAGAATAGACAGTTATATTTTCAAGGAGCTGATATAGAAAATATAGATAATGCAACTGTACAGGAGGGTTCTTGGAGATCTGATCCGGAACAACTAGTCCCATTACAACCAACTCAGAGAAGGCTTCTACCACATGTGCTAAGCAAGTAAGAAACAAGTTTTGTCAGTATTTCTATACTGATGGTGCAGTCGCATGGCAGTGGAAAATGTTAGGCTTACAACAACCTTCTGCAAGGGGTGAACAGCAATAAAACATCAAAAACTGATAAAGTTTATTACCATTAACTAATATACATCATAAATTGTATCAACTGAATATTACTTGTTTTTTTTTTAACATTTCCTTTAAGCAATGAAAAATGAAAATAAAATATTGTACCTAATGAATGTGTATTCATCCTTAAAGTTGAATCTAGGTATACTACATCATTATAAAAATACATTAACTAAATATTACATTGTTCAAAAAAGTTTCCTTTAAATGAAAATAAATTGTTGTACCAAATGAATGTATTTTTATCCTTGATGTTTAATCTAGGTATTTTATAGCTAGTTTAAGGAATAATTTGGGTCTTGTAGAAGTTCAGTTATATTATAATGACTCCCTTGGCTTATGTCAGTTGAGACATTTTCATTGGATAATTGATAAGTGCATACAGGTTGAGCTGAAAATGTCAATGGGGTTGATGCTCGAATACTTGCCCTACTGGACGAAAGTGACACAGAATCCAAGGTTAACTGGTTTAATTGGCCCATTATAAGAATCTCATCAATAGCTTTTTTTGCATACAACTTTTGTGTCTCGTTCAGCTTTCTGTAGGATACAGCCCAGCTATCTGCATAGGTTGCGGCTTCGTCCTTCATAAGTTTCTGATGTTTTATGAAATCTAAATGTTCGACAGCTTTTTGCAAATACTGATCTTTAGTTGTATCATGAGTAGCCTGCATTTTTCTCTTGGTACCTACTGCATTTCCAATTCCCTGGTCATCGCTCTCATCCAAATTACTATCTCCAGGTATCTGGATTTCTTGGTCTCCTAAAAAAAAAATGCAACAGATCGAAATACCATAAAGTTGGTTCGTACATGTCATCACCGCCCGCACCAGACTTTTCAGACTTTTCCTTCTTTTTTAATTCCCTCCTATAACAAGTTCTCATATTGTTTATTTTTTTTTTCAAATCATCTAGAGTGGCATTGCTAACTATTTCCTTCAAGTTATTCAACAGTACTTCCCATGCTTTATTTCGCTTGTTTTTATCTTTATATTCATCGCTTTTCACTTTCCAAATCGCAGGTAAACTTCTATATGTATCAATGAAACTTCTCCACTGTTAAGTGTCATTTATATTTGCCATAACGCCTATTTAACACTTTTATAAAACAGCTATTTCCAAAAGAATGTGCCTTTAAGCAAGGTCTACACGCGATGAAACTAGGCTTCCAACTGATGTTAATTGTGAAGTTGTACAACATGCCCATACATTGTCAAAAAGGTTGTACAACATTAGGCCACGCCCCCTTAAAATCAAAGCTGGTTTGATTCTCTCCAACCAAACCAACCAACCAAAATCTTGTTGTACAACCTGCCCATACACTGTCCAACATTTCATAAAACCCAACCAAGTTGTACAACAAGTTGGATAATGTATGGCCCGCTTATTAGGCGCGTTCACACGGTCGAACCGGGTTGTACAACCTGGTTGTACAACCAGGTTGTACAACCAGGTTCGACCGTGTGAACGAGGTATTTGGTTGTACAACACGTTTGACGAACGGTTCGATGAAAGTCTGGCTGGGTCTGACTTTTGTGGGCGGAGCTTAGCTGGTTGGACAAACCGTTCGACCGTGTGAACGCTCGCCCTACTAGTGATGGGATTTTCGGCTCCTTTCAGGGAACCGGATCTTTTGGCTCTTTTCAGTTTTGAGATCCGGCTCCTAAATGGCTCTTTCGGCTCCCAAATGGCTCTTTATTAAGAATACCAATACCGTAATAAAAGTTGGATGGCTTTGGCAATATTAAACATTTCATACATAAAAGAAAGGTTAATAAAAACTCTATTTGTCAATTGTTCTTTTTTTATTAATCATCAACTAACACACTTCATTATAATGAAAATATTACTTAATGAAATTCGTAGGCCTATTCAATGTTTCCCTACTTTGAAAAACAAAATAAAAAAAAGTTTGAAATATATTAAACTTTTTATATGCCGGTAGAAATAATTGTGGATTTCCAATGGCAATGCAAATTGAAAGAATATAATGGTAATTACCAACTAAAATAATATAGTGAAAAAAATAAAAAACGAATTAAAAAAAATGGAATTTCCTGTTTGGCCTCATGTTAATGGTATCTTATTGAGTTAAATGTGTGTGTGTGTGTGTGAGAGAGAGAGAGCCTATGTAGTGTCTCGTAAGTTGGCATTTAGAAAAACTAAATCACTGACTTTGTTTGGGCTGATTCTGTTCCTTCGCTCCCTTATAATCTGTTCCGTTTTGGAGAAAATTCTCTCTGATGGGACTGAAGTTGCTACTATACACAGTTTCCTTGCCATGACTTTGGCAAGTCGTGGGTACACTAAGGCCTTGGATTTCCACCAGCTCAGAGGATCTGCTGCTCGCTGAATTATTGGTTCCTCGAGGTAAGACCTAACTTCTAAAACTGCTTCTGTTGAAGGATTTCTTCTTTCATTGTCCCCTGATGCTCTTTCATCAAAAAAACTCCACACAGTTGATGTATGTGGCTCTGGATTTACTCTTAAATCTTGCCCTGAAGGTGGCGAGGCTGGTTCACTGCATGGATTGCATCTAGCTGCAGCAGTTGTCAGTCTTTGCACAGGATCATCAACAGCAGTGCTTTCATTAAAGGCCAGTTTCTTGAACCTTGGATCTAATATGCTAGTATCTGAGAGGACAGCATTGTATTCCATGCGGTGGAACCTCCTTTCCATTGAACTAGAAAGAGTTGTCACCAACTTAGCTACTTTTTCAGTAGTTATTAATTCACTTGTCTGGTGATGGTTTGTTACAGTTTGAAGACCCCTACACAGGATAATAATTTTTAAGGCAGTCACATAGCTTTCTGCACTGATTTCTACTGTGACCTGTTGAAATGGCTCCAAGACAGTGCAGGCTTCTTTAATTATATCCCATTCATTTTGGTTGGGTATGTCAACTGGGGCATTCATGATAGCTATGGTAGAGATTATGGCCTCTCTTGACTCCAAAACCCGTTTCAGCATATGAAAAGTTGAATTCCATCTTGTGATACAGTCTTGAATGGGTCTTAACTCCGGCATTCCCATTTGGCGTTGAGTACACTTGAGCTTCTGTGTTGCTGTTGAACTTTTATGAAAAAATTCCACCATTCCCTTCACCTTATCCACTTATCCACTGTTGGCTTTATCACCTTAAGTGCATCTCGTACTATCAGGTTGAGTGTGTGTGCAAGGCATGGAAAGTGGGTCCATTTAAGTAATTTAATGGCTTTTACAATATTAGAAGCATTGTCCGTGACACAACATACCACTTTCTTTTCAATTTTCCAATCTTTAGCTACTCGTAACAGTTCATCTGCCAGATTCTCAGCAGTATGTCTATCACTAAATTCGAAGCAACTCAATAGAGAAGTTACCATCTTAAAGTCTTCAATGTAATGGCATGTGACAGACATGAAATTTGTTGTAGCTCGTGATGTCCAACAATCAGTTGTAATGTAAACAGCTGAGGCTTGACAAACCTTATATTGTAAGTTTTCTCGTTCTCTGTCAACAAGCTTTGGAATGATTTTTTGGGACAGGGTTTTCCTAGATGGAAGAACATATAATGGATTGAGGGCATGGGAGTAACCTTTAAATCCCTTATCTTCCACTATGGCAAATGGTTGGAAATCTTTCGCAATCATCTTGGCCAATATCTCGTCAATTGAGTTTTGTTTTAGTGGAGTCATAGACTTGGGGAGGTACTGGGCAATAGAGGTCTGTCTCTGGCTCGGACTAATTCTTTCTCTACCTGCAGTGGTCAATCAAGAGTACAGTATTCATTACTACCCATACTGATATAGTCTATGGTCATAGACAACAGTAGATCTGGACATGACATTGAATCAGCTAAGGGGTCCAAAACTGGAGTTTTACCTTCATAAACTGATGAAATACTCGGTGAGCAAAGTTGAAAAGTCAGTCTATCAATCAGCTGTGGCACATGCCATGGAAGCGCAGGCTTACACTCACCATTCAACTCCACTCCTGTGGGTTCTCTTAAACAAGACTCCTGGAGTCTACCAGCAAATGCCCCCACTAACTGATATACTGACTTTTCAACTTTCCTCTGAGAATTTTATCAATTTATGTTGCATGCAGTCGAGATATTGATTTAAAACTCCAGTTTAGAGCATCTTATTAAGCAATTATCTGTTTCAGGGTCATGCCCAGATTGCTACAGTATTATTACTATTTTTTTTTTTAATACATATTTCAATTACTCTTCAGGAATAGGCTCAGAGCCAGAGCATTCCCTAAATGTTGCAGAGAAGCCCAAGAGTTAAAATAGAAAAATATATTAAAATAATTTAGCAAATATTAAAAACACATTTAAATGAAAATAAAAATAATAGTAGTAGTAATAATAATAATAATAATAATAATAATAATAATAATAATAATAATAATAATAATAATAAAAATAGATAAATAAATAAACTAGACAGTCACTCAGAGAGTGCATACCTCCGCCAAGCCAGGTGAAAGAATTGGAATTTCATTTACACCTTATTAAAATGCCAATAACCTCCCATGGATAATGCTCTTTTGATTTGTGCCTACAGTTTCCCCATGTGAAAAGGTATATATTATATACATGAACAAATAGGATATGCATATCAAAATCTAAAATCTAGAGATAATTAAAATCTATTAGCCTACTCTAACTCTGTCACTTTCTTCAGCTCCTTCAAATATGCGTGAAATTGTTACATAATAATAATAATAATAATAATAATAATAATAATAATAATAATAATAATAATAATGTTGATTGTCATAATAATAACAACAACAACAACAACAGCAGCAGCAGCAGCAACAACGACAACAACAACAACAGCAACAACAACAACAACGTTGATTGTGCAAGTAGGCAGCTATATACGTTTTATGTCTTCAAAGGGTTCAAAATTCCATAACCTAACCAATTTTGCAGAGCGGAGAATACTGTGTGGTTTATACCAAAAAGACCGACAGACTTGCTCTTTCATAGCCTACTAACTTGGGTTTTGCAACTACTGTACCTGTTTGAGGGAGAGTTGTAGGTGTGTGTAGTGCTAGTATAGGGTCATCGGGATCAACTGATTGAACAGACTCATCATTAGTTTCAGAGCTGGAGGTAGTAGCTGCTGATGTTTGGGCATGTTGAGAATCTGAATGGTCACTAACTTTACGTACTTTCTCTATTAAAGTAGTAGGATGTACAACTCTCATATGCCTGTGTAGATTGTTAGTGGATCCTGCACGATAGGAAATCTTAACTTTACAGATTCTGCATTCTGCTCTTGAATTATTTATGTCACTAAAATGAATCCATATACTACTTCTCTTTCGATTTTCACTAAATCCACTCATATTTATATACCACTGTTAGCACAAAAATCAACTTTATGCTTGAGGGTGTCTGTGACTGTGATGTCTGTTGCGGTGACTGGCGAGTGGCGAGTCGAGGATAAAACGTTTCACAACACGAACTGAACTTGTGCGAGGCAGCAACTCCAACGAGACGGTGAGACAGTTATTTCAATTTTCATATACGGGTGGCCGACAACACTCAAACTAATTATTGCCAATGCGTTCCACTATCTAATTAATTATGAAGAACAAATTATCTCCTCATATTACAGCTGCAATGCATAGTACCAAAATTCCATTAATGTATATATAATATGTAAAAAAAAAAGCGTCAAAAATGAACGAAAGGAGCCGTTTTTCTCTTGAATGGGAACCGGTTCTCATCGTTCCTATAAAAGAGCCGGCTCTTAGAATCGGTTCGTTCACGAACGACCCATCACTACGCCCTACATCAGACAACAGTAGCTACTCAGAGCTGGATGAGATAAGAACGAATTTTAAGATGAATTCAGAGGAAAATAAAACCAAAAGAGATGAAAAGGAGATTTTATTGGATTTTATTCAAACTTATAAAGATAATCCAGCTTTATGGAGAGTAAAATCAAAAGAATACTCAAACAAAATAGCAAGAAATAAGGGGATTTCTGCTCTCCAGGATGTCCTTAGGGAGATGGAACCGAATTGCTCCCGGGAAGGAGTAACAAGCCTCAGCAGATATAAATATGCTGCCTCATCCATTCTCATTTAGTTACGCCAATCATCTGGCTCTAATTTTAAAACTACTAGCAGGTTTGTGTGAGAAATTTCATCCCTTTTTAAAAGCCATTCCTTTGACCACTTCGATCTTTTTTTCTTTTTCCTAAGTGTCAACGCTAGGCCAATAACGATGACTGTGTCTTTGTCAAGCGGCATCTTTTTAACTCAACTGCGAGACTTGAACTGATGTTGGTTGGGAAGTTGGTTCGACCGTGTGACGGCTCATCGAACCTGTTACAACGTGTTGTACAACCAGGTTCGATCGTGTGAACGCCGCTTTACTGTCACAAGTTGGAATAACTCGCATCATTATCTTGCCAAATTTTTGCGTCATGAAAGGCCACAGTTGCATCGCAAAATATACCATAACTATTAAAAAACTGCCGTTATAAAATGAGTAACTTTTTCCACTTGAGCCTACGTCACTTTTAAACCTTAATTCTAAAAAAAACGGTTAGGATACAGACGTAGGCTTATGCAAATGCAAAAATATGCCAACTTCCCTGCACCAAACGTTGACCAGCAAATCTTGTTTCAGTATCAGTAGCAGATGATTCGGATAGACTCAGTTCTTCATATTTACAATAATTACAAAAGTTCTTCATATTTTTCACCACGCAGACGACTATTAATGACTATTACGTGTCAGATTTAAAACATAATTCCAACAAATTGCCTTGCTATGCTCCGCTATTCCTTGATACTTTACCTGATGAACTCCAAACCATGGAAGCACTGTTTTAGTCGCAGTAACCCGAGTTAACCGCGTTCCCGAAGATATTCATGAGATTTGTTCACTTCCTCTTTCTCTCTCGTAGAAAGAGGAGAAATGAAATGAGGCAACGACGACATGCCAGATGACTAAGAGGTATAACTATTCAAACGTGTAGTGTTTCTGATTTAGACGTTGCTGAGTTCGGGTCTTTTATAAAATGTGATAAAAATGGTTAATAAAAACAAAGAAAAAAATATATTTAATATTTTGTTTACAAAAGTAAGAGGTAATAAAGAAATAGAACGTGCTGATGACTATGGCGTGTTTACAAAAGTAAGAGGTAATAAAAAAATAGAACGTGCTGATGACTATGGCGTGTTTACAAAAGTAAGAGGTAATAAAAAAATAGAACGTGCTGATGACTATGGCGTGTTTACAAAAGTAAGAGGTAATAAAAAAATAGAACGTGCTGATGACTATGGCGTGTTTACAAAAGTAAGAGGTAATAAAAAAAAATAGAACGTGCTGATGGCTATGGCGTTCTTCAATTGGGATCGTTAGCCAGTTAGCCAAGCCCTGTTTTAAGCCTTTATGGCTTGTGTTAGGGGATGGTGGCAAGTTTTTAGGGTTGGCAGTCTCAGCTCATTGGGTGGGGGGTTGGGGCTGGGGGAAGAGGCAGAGGTGAGACGTTAGACAGCTTATCTTGCCAAGGGAAACTTATCCTTTGTTGTAAAATTTGGAAAATTCCCACCGGCTCACATGTCTTTTTTCCTGTTGGAATTTTCTGCTCTTATCTTGCAGACCCTATCTTTATTGTTGCTTACAAAATACTGTATGGTTCGACATTTGTTCTAGTAAAATACTTGCCTAACTGTAGCAAACGCTCACGCAGTGGTAATGTGCGAGTACCTTCAAGGAAATCATACTGAACTAACGTCTCGGTCACAAGCTGTTTTGACATAGGTATGAACATTGCATTACTATTAAAGATAGGTCATTCAAGTGGCTTAAAAGATCAAGATTTGTATTCTGTCAATTTGCATTTAGTGTGCATTAATCTTACCCAATTGGACAGTAATACATTCACTCCATGAAGTGGAGAAAGAATTGGTAAGAGAAATAAAAAAAAAAGAAGATAATTTTCGTTTTGCTTCGTTATTATTATTATTATTATTATTATTATTATTATTATTATTATTATTATTATTATTATTATTTTAAACAACTGCACACGAAAAATGTTTGTAAATGATTATGATTATGGTGATTCAGGAAATTTAGGCCCAAGGACTGGGGAACTTTCGGCCATTCAGCGCTTAAGACAGTGAAAAGGAGTTGGATTTGGTTGGGCAGAAAGACGAAGAGATCCGGATAATAATGGAGATGGAATACAACGAAGGTATTAGAGGTGAAACTTGGAGACAACACGGCAGTTGCACTGAGAAGTTATAGTCTTGAGAGTTGGAGAGTAGGACAGGAAAAAGGAAGCGGGATTGAAGGTATAGTAAAAAGCTAAAATTTGGTGGATGTTCTGCAGTCGAAAAGAAATGTTCCGAACTGTAGAATGGAGGTCACGCACAGCAAGCACCTGTTAGTATGGATTACTCATATCCTGATGAAGTTGATGGTCGTGGTGATAAGGATGATAATGATAATATGGATCACAAAAAGAATGGAAGGTTCCCTTGGCATAATCTAAGCCAAGAAACAAATCAACGAAAAAGAAAAAAAAAAGTATCCTAATAAATTTCCACGAAAAAGGGAAAAAAACTATCCTAGTAAATTTCAATGAGAAATTAATCTAACATTAATGAAACTTCGAAATATTTACCTTTAAAATCTAAACTCTCTTGAATGACAACCGTTGTTTTAATCGTTAATCTTAAAACAAGTTTAAATACGGGATTCGTATGTGTTTGCGTCTCTGAGAGAGACTTCTTGTACTGTTGCAATTTTCAAAGGGAGAGGAAAAAGAGAATAAAAGAAGAAACAGAGCGATATCTTACATTGAAAGAAGCCAAAAACTAGCCGCTTGTGAGAAGAGAATACAGGACTCATGGAAATCCGATAATGGAAAACCCCGAAAGTTTGGTGGCAGAGGGAACGCAAAAAGAACTCGAGCTCTAAATGGCATAAAATGAAGCTTCATTGTCGAATCGACTTTTGATCTTCCAGTTCCCTTTTGCTTTGAAGGACGGGAGATTTTTACATTTGATGGTGCTGTCACGATTTCAGGATAAAATTGCTAAAGGCATATTTACTTTCACTGCGATTTCTCCCTCTTGGAAAGTTAAAATAGAAAATTCAGCAAAATGAAGTAGAGGAACCAACTAGAATACTGGCTGGGAAGTTGAATGTATATTTATGTTATACGAGGAAGAAGGCATAGTTTGACTTCGACTTGTGACAATGAAATCTGTTCATCTGAAATACGCAATATCAAGGAGCATTCGTGAAGCTATATATAATTTATCGTAGGGGTTATATATTTCGCTTACCATCTCATCTTTTGTATTTTCTCTGAAGGCCGCGTGCCTCTCCCGCTGGAAATTTGTTTCTGAATATATCCTCGAATTTACTGATGTTAGCTTTTATAACTCTTTCTTCACCAGTTTAACTATTTGTGACATCATTGTTGATCGAAGTATGATCTGATGAGTATCTAATTAACTGTTTCGTTTAAGCAAGGCGAGAAATAACGTAGAGTTATTGTTTTACACATTCCGCCCATAAATGAAGGAGACAGAGAGAGACAGAGTCAGACAGACAGAAATGAATATTTAGAGTACATCCACCTCATTCTATGTTGAAAGGGTTAATGACGATAAAAATTTCATCATCTTATTGCGAGGTGCGTGACAGAGAGAGAGAGAGAGAGAGAGAGAGAGAGAGAGAGACAGAGAGAGAGAGAGAGAGAGAGAGAGAGAGAGAGAGATGGTTCTTCAATGATTTTAGTATCGTAGTATATGTCTGACAGTAGGACCAGTCCAGCTCCGAAGAGTGAACCTGCTATTCTCTCTCTCTCTCTCTCTCTCTCTCTCTCTCTCTCTCTCTCTCTCTCTCTCTCTCTCTCTCTCTCTCTCTGTGTGTGTGTGCGTGTGTGTGTGTAGGGAATATTTATTGACTCAGAAGTGTTGGAATAATCTTGCCAGGTAAATTTCTCAGCTCCTCCTTATGTTCATATAACCTATCTAATGAAAATGGATAAAATTTTTTGAAATACCGTTTACTGATTTCCAATAGCCAAAGTGTTTACGGCGAATTCTTTAAGTAGCCATAAACACTTCCTCGAGGTTTTGACTTTGGCGGGATATCACAAAGGGTGATAATTATTTGGATGAATGATTAATCAAGTTGTTTTCTAAGAGTTCGTAGGGGTGCTTCTTTGTACTACGAAGTTTCAAAAGCTACAAGCAATATTTCAAGTTTATATGAAATACACTCACCAATTAGGGACGTCTCAATGTATGCATATAAATTATTACTTAGTAGCCTGAGTTCTCAAGCAAAACGTCAAGAAATGCAACCCTTCATCCTTGATATATTAATGTAAACAAAATTTCAAAATAACTGGCATTCTCACGTGAGTTGACAAGTAACTTCAGCGGGTTATGTCAACATCATGAAAAGAACAAACACCCATACACAGATTTTTCAATATTATTGCATAAGAGTGATTTTTAAAGTTGCAGACCCTGAAGACAAGAATTAGCTCCCTTTAGAAAGCTGCAATCATTAATAGTAAAGGGATATTTTGTTAAAAGGATTCCTTGGGGTGTTACAGCTTGCCTATTTTTCCAAATGGAGGATTTTCAGTGTGAAAGAGGAAAACTTGAAGGAGAGGAAAAGCTCAAAGTTTAGTTTCCAACTCAAAGGGACAAAAAAAAAAAAAATGTAACAGCTTTTTCCCTCCTCGACTATGAAGATTTGTAAATGGAATGTGTCAGCCTAAAGACCCTTGCATAACAAATATAAAAAAAAGGATACCTGTAATGACAATTGAATGGGGAGAAATAATGGTATTAAACAAAACTGAACACTAACCTGACAAAAGGTTTCAAAGACACAAAAGGGTGGATAATTACTTTCACTACAGATTGAAAATAGATTCCGTAAGCATTAGTAAGAAGTATACGAACTTACGGGTTTCAAATAAAGGACTGAAAGGCCATAGAAGTAATTGTGTCCCGAATATATCAAAAATTTAAGAAAAACAAGTATGGGACATAATTTTTTGTTAAGGAACGGAAGAGTTCCGATGGAATTATAGCCAGTTGTTTCCTTGAAATGGAATAGTATTTATTTTGTCTATAAACCTTGTTGACTCTGGAAAAATATCCCTTGGTCCCTAAAACCATCTAGAGGCTTGATTCACTTGAAACGAAATGGAGATGCTTTTGTTCTATCTGTTATATGGTGAATCCCCAAACTGTGTCATCGTCGTAAGAGGGACCAGATCACTACTATGTAGCCTACTTACGATACTAGAGGATTTACCCCTTTTTTCACATTCTATGAATTGCTGTTTCTTACATTTTTTCATCTCTCTCTCTCTCTCTCTCTCATACATTTCTTAATTGTCGTATATTTTTACTTCGGTTTTTACTTCCCCTGCACCTTTCAGGAGTTGAGCATTGGCTTTAAAGGGTCTGTATGTTTTATTTTTCTCCCCCCTAACATATATTTTTATAAATATTACTGCTGTTCGCCCTCGATGTATTATGTGTAGGAATATTAGTCAGATTGACCTCGACAGAGAACATCTCTGTCCCGCAGGTAGGCCAGGCAATTCAAAATAACGATCACAGCAGAGACAGGCGAACGTCCTCGCATAGGCAGGAATAGGCTGGGTAGTTCAAAAAACACAATATGCTTATGGCATTAGGGACCTAAACCTCAGAGAGGGTTTTCACTCAATAATCTCTAGTAATGGTGGCCTTAAGCTATCTTTCCCTCTACCCTACACATTCGGCGATGTCTTTGTCAAGGTCGGAGTGCCTGGGGCGTCGTGTAAAGATGCAGCCTCACCTTGCGGGAACGCGAGCGAGGTCAGAGAGAGACAGGCCATGAACGAGGGAGTACGCCACGTAGCGTGCCAGAATGGTCTCCGTTGTCCCTCGACTCCACTTTTGCTCCTACGTCTATATTAATTAGTGAATTGGGAAGACTGCTAGTATCAAGACTTCCGAGTGTCCGTTGTATGCGCAAACGACTCGACGTTCAAGGTAAGTCCGATTCTTGTTCAAGCTTCATCGATTGACTAATAACTTTTCTGTATTTCTGTTTCCTTTGTTTCATCCTCCAGCCACCAGTTACGGGATATGCTATTCCGAAGTCTAGATTAAGCCAAATTATTATATTGTTTAGCGTTAGCCGAATTATCCCAGTAAGTCTCGGGGATTTAGGCAAGCAAGTCCATTTTTAATACTCTGGTAGTTGTTGTGCCTAGGGCTCATTGTTTGGGGAGAACTGTTGCGTCTCTGTATTTAATACCATCTTAACAAGTAGAGATTTTTCTGTGTCCGCCGTTGGTGACGTTTATCATAAAGTCTTTATTCCCTGAATATTCTTTGTTAAGGTTAATTACCCTTAACTGGCGACCCTTCATTAATTAACGTCTGTCTTTGAGGTTAACTCGTGGCTTCAAGAGACAGGTTACGTGTATTCTTGGCATGCAGGGCCATGAAACTTTACGTAAATTAACCAATAACTGATCAGCCAAGACACCCACGTAACAATATATATATATATATATATATATATATATATATATATATATATATATATATATATATATATATATATATATATATATATACACACATTGTGATTTCTACCACTGTACATATATACAGTATATATATATATATATATATATATATATATATATATATATATATATATATATATATATAATATATATATATATATATATATATATATATATATATATATATATATATATAATTTCTATCACTATATATCAATCCTTCCTTAATGGCTTAGAAATAAAGCCGAAACTGG
>JANJGK010000005.1:63580522-63608022 GCA_039081455.1 Macrobrachium rosenbergii
AATGGCTGATGCTTGCACTTGAACAGTGCTGATGAGAGTTAACAAAAAGAAAATGAATAATAAAGAAAAAGAGTGAGTTTTAAACCAGTGTTAAGGGGACCCATATCGAAGACATTAACCTAGAAGTCTCTGAATTGAATAGAGTTTAAGCCAAAGGCCAAGCACTGGGACCTATGAGGTCATTCAGCGCTGAAGAGGAAATTGAGAGTAGGTAGGTTTGAAAGGTGGAACAGGAGGAAAACCTCGCAGATATATTTGTTAGGAGAGGGTGGATAGCAAGATGGAAGAAAGATAATATGAATGGAGATACGGTAAAAGGAATGAAAGGGGATGCAGCTAGGGGCCGAAACTAACGCTGCTAAGAACATTCATTAATGCCTACAGTACACCCCGTGAGGTGCACTGACGGCATTACCCCCTACGGGGCCTAGAAGTCTCTAGGAAATGTAAACAAGAGATTCATGGATGGCAGCCACTTATATGTAAGCTGACTGTACTTGGTGAAGTCCCTCATAAACCAGCTTTGCCAAGTAAATGGATTTTTGGTGCAAATATCCAGACCTCTGATTCTGATTCCATGTGCCGCCTTCAGTGTCTAAATCGATGTCGTCAATTTGCCCTGGAGGGAACTCTAACACAGCTGTATGGAATCTCAAATACCAAATGATGGCGCTAGCCCTTATTCGTGCTTCACTCCATGCGGATTTGTTACTGCTAAACATTCCTAACTCTTATACATACATACATATATATATATATATATATATATATATATATATATACATATATACACATATATATACATATATATATGTATATATATATATATATATATATATATATATATACGTATGTATATATAAGTGATACGTTGGTAACTCTGGCAGTAAGTACTCCAGTGCAGGAAATTTATATACATACGTAAACACACACACACACACACACATACTACCAGAGTTACCCACGTATCACTTATGAAACTGTTACACTGCTTTGGATACTGGAAACCAGTATTCGAAGCAGGGTTAACTCTGTGCAAATAACAGAGGTGAATGCAGTGTGTGAAACAAAAAGATGATTCCCCTCAACCGCCCCCCCCCCCGTACATAAGGCGCAAGCAAAAGCAAGTGAACAGAATTTAGAAGTGAGTGTGAGTAATATTCCTCCAGGAGGATACATAGGCTTTCGTGATGCCCCTTATTACAAGTATATCTTCCGTGTAGCTTCGTTTTAAGCCACGCCCACTATCATAGCCATGTGTTCAATCGTATCCTGGCCAGTAGATTCTAAATATTTATTCCAGCCTGATAATCAATAAACGATTAAATGTTTGTCTGTCATGGAGACGTTGGGACTGTTCCAGCTTTAGTAAATATATCTAGATCGACGGATATACTTTAGGTCAGGAAGTTACCTCGTTCTGATATTCCGATATTCTGGATGCGAATTCGAACTCTCCCGGGTGCCATAATCTGTCCATATGGTTCATCATTGGATCTGAGGCTTTGCAATGATAAGCGGATCCAGAATGTGAAGAATTCGAGAGGTTGAGACGGCCTTGTGGTTATTACAGTTGCATACCGTATGTACCTGGTCAAACGTGACCAGTAGAGTGTATATATATATATATATATATATATATATATATATATATATATATATATATATATGTGTGTGTGTGTGTGCGTGTGTGTGTGTGTGTGTGTGCATGCTTTTGTAATTTCTTAATTTTTTCTCGTCTGCTTTTCAGAGTTTCCTACGCCAACATCATTTTCGTTTTTCCATAATCTTAGAGACGGGGCACTTTAACATACAAAAACACACATTGCAAGGCCCATCCGATTCCTTTATCAAATTATGTTTTCTCCCAAAGAATAAGAAAGTTTGACCAGAATCTTGGCAAAAGAAAGAAAAACAAAGGAAAAGAATGGTGGCTCCACGATTATTATTCTGTTGACATAACGTCACACCTTGTAAACAAAATGTACTGTCGCCAAATTCTATCTTTGGAACAGAGTAGGAGGAGGAGGAGGAGGAGGAGGAGTAGGAGTAGGTATAAGTATTGGAAGAAGAGGAGAAAGACGGTGAGGAGGTGATGGAAGCGAGAGATGATAACAGTAATAATGTAGAAACTAGGAAAGGAGGAAATTGGAATAAATATGATAAGAAGCATAGGAAGGGACAAGAAAAATGAAGTAGTGTTGGAAATGAAAGCGAAAAGAATCACATAAAATATTTACCAATAATAAAGAAAGAATAAAGCCAATAATTTGGAAAACGTAAGACTTCTACCAGCGAAAAAAAACAGTCGGCGCGTCACCTGACCCTCGCCCACATTTCTCACATGCTTGCCTTCTTTTTAGTTTTCTGTTAAAGAAAACTATTGTGCAGGCTTTGTCTGTCCGTCCGCACTTTATTCTCTTTGCACTTTTTTCTTTCCGCACTTTTTTCTTTCTGCACTTTTTCTCTCCGCCCTCAGATCTTAAAAACTACTGAGGCTAGAGGGCTGCAAATTGGTATGTTGATCATCCAACATCCAGTCATTAAATATACAATATTGCAGCCCTCTAGCCTCAGTAGTTTTTATTTTATTTAAGATTAAAGTCAGCCATAATCGTGCTTCTGGCAACGATGGAGGATGGGCCACCACCGGGCCGTTGTTAAAGTTTCATGGGCAGTGGCTCATACAGCATTATACCGAGACAACCAAAAGATAGATCTATTTTCGATGGCCTTGATTATACGCTGTAGCGGTTGTACAGAAAACTCGATTGCGCCGAAGAAACTTAGGCGCATTTTTTACTTGTTATCTTTGAGGGAAACAGAACGAGACTGGAAGCAGGGCTGCTTGAATGGGGAACAAAGATTGATTGAATTCCATTGATGTACTGATGAGAGGCAAACTGTACAACAAAACTATTGTTGTTAGAAATAAATCGAGTGAGAGAATTAAACTTTAATTTGGATATATATATATATATATATATATATATATATATATATATATATATATATATATATATATATATATATATATACTCACATACATACACACACACACACACACACACACACACACACACATATATATATATATATATATATATATATATATATATATATATATATATATATATATATATATATATATATGTACATGCATACATACAGTACATACATATATGCGCTTTTGTAGGTTCCGTACGTCGTTATCCAGGAATTCAGAGCTAAGAACGTAATACTGGAAGGGACATTAATGAGAAAACAGATATCTATATTTGTATGCTGTCCAGAAAAGAAATGTACACAAGCTAAATAACTTTCATTTTTTACACGACATTCCAAGGAACTTGGACAACTATTTTTTTTTCTATATCTAGCGTGAATTAATTATAGAGGCCTCTTTCGTTCAGTGTTTCTCAGAGGTCACTTACATCCACGTCTTTAGGTATAATTGCACAAATTTCATCTACATCTCGAAACCAAGAGACAAATATTTAAATAATAATCTGAGGAATGAAATGTTTTTCAAAAAGCTATACATATAAATTTGAGACAACCCATTGCATACCAGATGATAGTTTATGGAATTTTCCGTTAAGAATGAACGCTCAATGAAAAAAATGAGATGGAGATTCTGGCCGTGTTTTGCGGGGTCTATGTGCAGTTGGCTTGCGCCTCATTCCACTATATCAGTTATTCATCCTGTTTTACAAGGTAAATGAAGATATAGGTACACTCGGCAAGAAAAGTGAGGATACAGTTTTCATTAGATTTCGTTCATCGAATTTTAATTTTTTTCTTACAGAAAACACATGATCTCGGTAAATTTACTCTAGAATATGAAAATACAATGCAAATTATATCATATATATTAAATCTGCAAAACAAAAACGTTCAGATACTTAAAACCACCATGGATGTCCGAAGTAATCAGAATTTCTCAGATGACTTCGTTCATAGAGATCTAAAAGATAGTGTATGGATATCCCGGTGTAGTACTGTTTACCAGAACGGCAATATTTACTCGTTTTCCGTTATGAACAGGTTTATTATTGCATCATCGTACGAGGTAATGATAATTTATTTAATTTTTACACATTCATATTTATATTTTACGGTGTTAAAGGTCAGCCGGAATTAATGGCAGTAAATGATGTGACAGCTAGGGTAGGTTGACCAAATCTGTTTAAATCCGCAAGAGCGTTCTCTATGATGTGCGGAGTAGCGGGAAAACACAAGTAACTGGATGTTTCTTGACGTTGCCATAGTTTCTCTCTCTCTCTCTCTCTCTCTCTCTCTCTCTCTCTCTCTCTCTCTCTCTCTCTCTCCCTCCATTGCTAAAACATACTATACAAATATAGTATCGCTCACTCTCTAAAAGAAAAAATAATAAAATAAGTAGCTCTACATATAGGCCTAGGCTTACACAACAGCAACTCTCTCTCTCTCTCTCTCTCTCTCTCTCTCTCTCTCTCTCTCTCTCTCTCTCTCTCTCTCTCTCTCTCTCTCTCCATTGCTAAAACATACTATACAAGTATAGTATCGCTCAATCTCTAAATGAAAAAAAAAATAATGAAATGAGTAGCTCTACATATAGGCCTAGGCTTACACAACAGCAACTCTCTCTCTCTCTCTCTCTCTCTCTCTCTCTCTCTCTCTCTCTCTCCATTGCTAAAACATACTATACAAATATAGTATCGCTCACTCTCTAAAAGAAAAAATAATAAAATGAGTAGCTCTACATATAGGCCTAGGCTTACACAACAGCAACTCTCTCTCTCTCTCTCTCTCTCTCTCTCTCTCTCTCTCTCTCTCTCTCTCTCCATTGCTAAAATATATTATACAAGTATAGTATCGCTCAATCTCTAAATGAAAAAAAAAATAATGAAATGAGTAGCTCTACATATAGGCTTAGGCTTACACAACAGCAACTCTCTCTCTCTCTCTCTCCATTGCTAAAACATACTATACAAATATAGTATCGCTCACTCTCTAAAAGAAAAAATAATAAAATGAGTAGCTCTACATATAGGCCTAGGCTTACACAACAGCAACTCTCTCTCCCTCTCTCTCTCTCTCTCTCTCTCTCTCTCTCTCCATTGCTAAAACATACTATACAAGTATAGTATCGCTCAATCTCTAAATAAAAAAAAATAATGAAATGAGTAGCTCTACATATAGGCCTAGGCTTACACAACAGCAACTTTCTCTCTCTCTCTCTCTCTCTCTCTCTCTCTCTCTCTCTCTCTCTCTCTCTCTCTCATCATAACATTGCATTCGTTCCTTTATTGTTCCCCATGTTTTTCGTTGGACATTGCTCAAATTTAACTCTTTATTTCATTATGGAAGATCGCGTTTCCGATTACGCAAGCATTCCGTCATTGTGGTGTCATAAATTCATTTGTGTAAGGTTAGTTGGTAGGTTATGTCGAAAAATGTTAATTTTGCCCAGAACTGTCGCTGCAAATTACAACTTGAACGAATACTGTAAAGCTTACTACTGCATTTAAGTATCAATGATTTCAGAACCGTAGAATATGATTGAAAGTTATAGGAGGTAAAGCAAAAAGCAAACACATTAAGACCGAAGCTCCTCCCCCTTCTAAAGTTCCCAGACGTCGCATTAATTAGCAATATATGTCCGAAGATTAAAAAAACTGTATCCTCACTTTCCTTGCCGAGTGTACATTCGGGCATATATATTATCTCACTGAAATTTATTTTGATTTTAAACCATCATCATCAGTATTAACTTTCGCTGCTGAAGCGACTGAGAGGTTGTTGATCACTCACTCAAGCTTCTCTCCTGACAGGGTCACATCTTGATCCACCTCGAGATTCAAAAACTGATAAAGTCCATTTTCCATCAGTACGGGTTATGGCATTGTATCATTCGGTTGAAATGAAGTAGATAAAAGACGTAATGAAAAAAAATTGTGAAATTTGAAAACCTTTTTTCGAGAAAAATAAGACATGACCTCGTTACAGAAAGCAAGAAATGGCTGCCGGGAAATCTCATTTCAAAAAGAACTCTCGTAAATACGAGAAGCAGGTGCACAGGGATGCCGTGCGAATTTGCTCTTAGAAAAGTCTCGTATGCTGCTAAACTCATTTTACTTCAAGTCCTGTCTGAATCTATAAATGCAGAAACAATGCGAAGAAAAATTAGAGCCATCAAAGGGAGAGACAGTACGATAGTGAGTGCTGAAGCGAATCAAATTGCCAGGTATGCGTCTCGATAAATCAGACCCCGTAGGGGGTAATGCCGTCAGTGCACTGCAGGCAGTACTTAAGGTTCTTTGCAGGGTCACTTCGACCCCTAGCTGCCACCTCTTTCATTCCTTTTCCTGTATCTCCTTTCATATTCTCCTTCTTCCATATGACTACCCACCCTCTTTAAAAACTGTTTCACAGAGCAACCTCGAGGTTTTTCTCCAGTTACACCTTGCAGACCTTCTTAATATCAATTTCCCTTTCAGCAATGAATGACCTCGTAGGTCCCATTGCTTGGTCTTTGGCATAAATTTTATATTCCAATCGACAAATCAGAGGATGAAAATTATGCTTGTTAAAAGCGCGTCATCATATATATATATATATATATATATATATATATATATATATATATATATATTTATGTATTTTATATATATATATATATATATATATATATATATGTATTTTATATATATATATATATATATATATATATATATATATATATATATATACAGAGAGAGAGAGAGAGAGAGAGAGAGAGAGAGAGAGAGAGAGAGAGAGAGAAGCTATTGTTACATATGAATTTTGATTCAAGAAAACATTTAATTCTAGTGAGAAAATGAAGGAAGACAAACATTACAAAGGCAAAATATACACCTGAGGCAATTTGTGAAAGTAGTTCAGTCTGCTTTAAGAGTGGACATAACTATCCCTAAAATGTTTTTTACTCTATTTTTTTTTATTCGTTAAGCCTCCTGGTTTTAATGGCAACGCATTATTTGGTGGGCGCACAGGTATTTCAGGCGGGGTGTTCCTTTTTTTACTATGATGTGGTATTCATTTTCATGGTAACTGCTCTCTCTCTCTCTCTCTCTCTCTCTCTCTCTCTCTCTCTCTCTCTCTCTCTCTCTCAAAATCATACAGCTACATCCCACTACTGTCGACTTACAATCAGTCACAGAGTTTGCTGCTGAAATCACCAAAGGCACGAAGAGATGATGAGAATGTGCGCAGAGATCAAGCTCTGATCCTCTCGCTAGTAAGATTAATGTGTTCATGTGTACATGGTGAGAGAGAGAGAGAGAGAGAGAGAGAGAGAGAGAGAGAGAGAGAGAGAGAGAGAGAGAGAGAGAGAGAGACGGATTGTTTCATGAGGCTAGGGAGGAAAATCCTAAATCTGACTACACTTCATAATTTCTTTATTACAAAGTCCGTTGAATAGTTAAAGATCTCGAGTAAGTACTGTGAATGTTTCTCTGCAACTTCTTCAAATTAACAATCTTATACTAATTATGAATTAATTAATGCCGAAGTAAATTCTCCACATATTGTACGCCATAATAGCACCATAATACCACCGTATAATTATCAATACATAATTTTACAGAAACAATCAACACGATTAAATGAAAGCATAAAAGGATGTATTTTATGAGTTCTGACTTTATATTCATGGTTAAATCGCCTGCCATTCGTAACCAACAAGACAAAATTCCTAATTACCAAGATTGCAGTCTCCTAGTTGAAAGAAAAATGTGCTAAGTAGTTTACGCGTTGTGAAACAAATCATGCCAATTTATCCAACAAAGGCGAGAGAGAGAGAGAGAGAGAGAGAGAGAGAGAGAGAGAGAGAGAGAGAGAGAGAGAGAGAAACTCCGGCATTCTACTTTTAGTGCAAACCACTTGCATTTAAATACAAGTGAATTCGGCTGTGCTTTCGCACTATATTCCGCAAGCCAAAGATTTTAGCCTCGCTTTGTCACATGTATTCGTCTTGAAATTGGAAGAATCTGGTTCTCCACAGCAGCAGGATGGCGAAATCGGTAAAACCTAACTACAGAATTTTCCCTCTAGGGAATAAATTCATATTGTTGGCATTGTCAACATTATGTTCCGGGGATGTTTTGGTTTTTATGCTGAGTTTGCTTATTCATTTTCTAAGGAATATTACTATCCGACCAATATTTAATTATAAAATTAGATAAAGGTTACGGGATTCAAGGATCTAAAAGTGTATCTGGGAGAAAACCCAACAGCTGCACTAAAAAGTAAATGTTGGTCAGCAAGGCTGAAGAAAGGAGGCTGGAATGGAGGTGAAGCAAAAGGCTGAGAAGTGGGTGCAGATAGAGGATTGAAGGAACGCTGCAAACGCCCTTTAGTGATGCCTACAGTGAACCGCGTACAGTGTACTGACGGCATTACTCCATGCGGGGTTTCCATTTAAATGAAAAGTGGGCTAAACTGCAAGAGACTAGAGTCAGGTACTCTTTTCTGGGTAGTTCAGAATGTTCATTTTGCTATCGAGGAACTTTCTCTGCTGCATATGATAGGAATCATAGAATCCTTCTTGTATGCTCCAGCCTAGCAGTAGGCATATTGTCATTTGCCGGGCAATACAATCATTGAAATCTAGTCAGAGGTTTGTGCGTGTCAATACTGAGAGACGGTTGTTCTTCTGATCTAGCTTTTCTGGTCTATGGCGTCAATAACTTAGATGTTGCGACGCCAGTCTTAGTAGCCATAAATCAATCTTCTGACCTAAGGAAATGTCTTACTGTTGATGGCTTGGATTTAGGATGTTGCATAATTCTTTCTGTTAGACAGCATATTCCCATACTCTATTAACTTTGTCCTCGAAGCCACAAGAGCCGAACAAAGATGATGTCAATTTCACTTCTCTTGCTTGAATTTAATTGAATTGAATATAGAATTTAAGCCAAAGTCCAAGCACTGGGACCCATGAGGTCATTCAGCACTGAAACAGAAATTGACAGTAAAAGGTTAGAAAGGCGTTACAGGAGGAAAACCACGCAGTTGCCCTATGAATCAAGTGTTAGGAGAGGGTGGAAGTTTAGATGGAAGAAAGAGAATATGAAAGTAGGTCCAGTAAAAGGTACAAAAGGGGCTACAGCTATGGGCCGAAGGGACGCTGCAAAGAACTAAGTAATGCCTACAGTGCACCCCATGAGGTGGGTGCACTAACGGCACTTCTCTTGCTGAACAGCGATATGGGACAGTAACGCTTCGCCTTAATTTGCTAGGCAATTGATCCTATAGAAAGCGGAACATTTAGGATTAGGTATCGAGAAGAACATATCCTAAGAACTTCATAAATTACTTCATTTTGTAATCTTCATTTATCCACAACACTTGCCACGTGAAATATTTGACAAGAAACCTTCCAGCTGTGAAATGTATCTTAAAAATTTACAAATGATCTTTCAAGTAAAACTTGGTTTGTAGAGAAGAAAACGACAGTGATAATCACTAAGTTTTATATTCATATTAACTTTCTTCTGTCGTCTACGATAAAAGAAAATGAAATTTTTCAAAGCAATCAGAATAGTTTAAGAATAAATTCTCGTGATCTCGGAAGAAGAGGGAACATAGACGTAAAACTGATAACCGTTTATCTTATTTTTGGACCTTGCACTCTCTCTCTCTCTCCCTCCAGTGTTTATTTTAAGCAGTTATTACACTACCTGACTCTCTCTCTCTCTCTCTCTCTCTCTCTCTCTCTCTCTCTCTCTCTCTCTCTCTCTCTCTCTGTGTGTGTGGGAAATTTCGGGGATTTAATTGGACAGTAAAAAGAAGAGCTTTGTCTCATTAGTGCCAGTTCTTGTGTCGCACGGGAAGTTCGCTTTAGGCTGGCTGACTTTGAATAGCAAAAGTAAAGTGAAAGTCTTTAAGAACAATAAAACTATGAAATATGTACTTATCAAGAACTCCCCTGACAATACTAAAGGGTGTGCACATAAAATTCCGTGTAAATCTTGTGACAACTTTTATATTGGCCAAACCGAGAAAGCACTGGAAAAAAGAATTGAACAGCATAAGAAATGTGTGAGATATGCACAGCGGAACAGTGGTATATTTGTACATATTAGTGAGAACAATCATGCTATCAACTGGGAAGGGGCAAAAAGGATTGTATATTCTAATAATGCACTGGAAAGGAATGTCATTGAATGTAGCTTTATAAAAGAAAGTTACAACCATAATATGAATATCAGTCAAGGGATATATAAACTTGATCCTTTAATATCAAAAGAAATTTGTAAATTGTTTAAACTTTAAGGTAGGCAGTAGAGATGTATGAAAAATAGGATTATCATATTTGTAAACACAGTACGAGGGTAGTAGTGTTAATGAGTTTCCAAACTCCGCCTCCCTGACACCTGTCAGGTGTGGATCTGAGATGGCGTATGGTTTGTTTATCAGCATTGTCCCCTGAGAGTATATTGTGATTTTTAGCCAAATGAGTTTTAAAGGCCACTCCTGCCTCGACACTGGCCTGAGGGGGGGATATGTAGTCTCTAACGGTTGTGTATGTTCGTCAGTACTGTTCTTGTAGTATATATATTTGTGACTTCTCATACTCTGTATCAGTCCTTCGTCAATGGCTTGGAAATAAAGTCGAAACCGGTCAGGACCTACACCCCGTTTCTTATTTTTCGCCTGTGGTTATGTGTGATATATATATATATATATATATATATATATATATATATATATATATATATATATATATATATATATATATATATGTATGTATGTATGTATGTATATTTCCACAAAGTGCTCCAAGTACCTGGTTATTGCACAACTAATCAAAATTCAAAAATTTACCTCACTTCAGCCAGATACCTGAACTCTCATAACAATAAAAATTATGATTGAGTACTCTAAAGGTAACAGTGATCCCTTAAAAAGCTTAATAATCACGCAAAAAATCAGACTAAATTTATCAAAACAAGTGTGAGGTATCAACAATTAAACAAGAAATATACTAAAGTAAAAGGGCATCGTTCCATCAAACAACTTTAACTGTTTCCTTGGTCGTAATTCACTTCAACAAAACTAAAGGAACAAAACATGTTTATCACTTTGCCTTATGCACACAATTGATCCTATTCACTGGTGGTCAATAAAAGAAAAGCACTGTTATTTTAGAAATTTTAAATACAAACATTAATTTTTAAATTAAAAATTTACAATTAGAATTCACAATCTGAAAAAATTTACTATTACTTGAAAACAACACAAAATTTAATTAATTCTTGAATTAAATTGCAAAGATTAATTTATCAAGAAATTAAATCAATCAAGCAAAATTTAAACTATCAAGAATTACTCAATTTGAAAAGAAAATCTTTGTAAATGAAAATTTAATCAAGTATGCGATGTTAAATTATTAAGAATAATTAAATTGCTAAGTAAATAGTTGTTAAATCACCACTATATAAAATGTGAAAAATTAAGAGATTGCTAATACAAGAACACACAAAAATTCACAAAAGATTTACCAAAAACAATTTCACTAAGGCAAAAATCCCTCAATATAACTTATTATACCCTGGTAATAATAAGTAAATTTCACTTTACCTTACACAAGCTTGTGAAAACTTTCACAAAATTTACCTCAAATCCAGCTGCTCAAGATTCACAGAACACTCTTCGGATAGGCTTCATTACAAATATATGCACTTTACTAAGTTATCAGATCTCAAAAGCTAAGCTTAATATCAATAACCACACAAATATTTTATGTTAATAATTTCTCTATTTTGAAGAAAGAAAGAGAGAGAGAGAGAGGGAACCACACGAACAGTCTCTGAAATCAGAATGAGCAAACTTTATGATTCCAGCTTTAAGTAAAACAAGCAAATGACATCACTTCCTAAGCAAAACGTTTTGAACTGCAATCTTACAAAACATGACGTAATCGATTGATACATGTGCTTTTACCCTCAAAAAGGCTTACGTGACTCAAACAGAAAAGCGTGTGGGATGCAATCAGAACAATACATGTAACATTGCGAAATCATTAATCTTTTTCAAATATGAGACAAAAATCTTACACGACTTGACTGTCAACACATATCTTGTGTGATGACACTTAAAGCTAAACAAAGCATTTGCAGAACACATGCACATGTTGCTGATATATTATTTTACTATTAAAACATTTTATTAATTCTAAACTACGCTGTTAAGTTATCTAAATCACTAACTCTTTTGAGATCTGACATTACACTACATATGATACTTCAACAATTATTATCACTACACAGAATACATTATAACTAGAACAGTAAATATATCAAAATCATGGAAAGATACACATTTTAAAGAAAATATTATGAATATATATATATATATATATATATATATATATATATATATATATATATATATATATTTATAATGACCACAGTGATCAGTTCCTCATTGGGCGAATCGGTAGAGTTGTGGCCTAGCACTCGCTAGGCCCGAGTTCGAGTCTCTGGCCGACTAATGAAGAATTAGAGGAATTTATTTCTGGTGATAGAAATTCATTTCTCCCTATAACGTGGTTCGGATTCCACAATAAGCTGTAGGTCCCTTTGCTAGGTAACCAATTGGTTCCTAGCCACATAAAATAAGTCTAATCCTTTGGGCCAGCCCTAGGAGAGCTTTTAATCAGCTCAATGGTCTGGTAAAACTAAGATATACTTAACTTTTTTTTTATCACAGTGATCAAGTGGATTATAGTTCTGAAGCCGTTCACAAACAGGTGGTAGTGATGTATGCCCACCTCCTAAATCATTCATAATTTAATCAGTGAATCAGGCACCTTGTTATTAGCCGATCTGGAGAGTAACAGGCAAGGGTACAAAGCCACAGGATTAACAAACTCCTCCCGTTAGACTTCATAGGTACACAAGTTGAACGGCCAGTTGATCCAAAGGAACAGATGCAAGCATCATTTATAATTCACTAAAGCAATGGCTTTGTAGCTGGGAACTTACAAAAGCAATAAATGTGAATTAGTGTGAAAACCAAATTGAAAATAGCTAAGTATTACAAACTTAGTATTTAGCTATCGTGGGGAAAACGAGCATATGTGTGCGTGTTTGCGTGTCATACCTCTCCACAAGGAAATGAAAAGCTGATCGTAAATCATGATAGATTTCGGCTTTATTTCCGTTAAATTTTCAGTGAACTGATACATAGTGATAAAAATTTTAAAATAAATTTTCTAGAGGAACAATACAAACGTACATACAAACGGTTGGAAGCCAAATATTGACACCCGACAGGTGTGTGTGTGTGTTTGTGTGGTTGTGGGGAGGTATACACATATGCACTGGTGTACTCATTCATGCAAACGCACATACATACATATGTGTGTGTGTATTTTCTTTTGAATTCTTTTGATGCATGAAAACTTCTAATGATATCTTATAAAATACCTGTCTTTCACTGCCTTGATCTGCATTTCTTATAAAGAACACTCCACAGTTATCGAAATGGTAACCTTGGCATTATTTTAATGGCACTGTACGTGTGTTCGTTGTTCTCCCCTTTGTTCATGTCAGCGAGTCTGAAAATAATTCATGAATCGCAGATTGCAACTCTCCAGCTGATTTCTTCCTCTTGTATTCAACAGCTATTAATACGCTAGGAGTATTGTCAGCTATTACTGCGCGAGGAATATCGATATATTGCAACGGCCACACAACACGGAAAATGGCAATTCTGTTGTATAAAATTACAACGCATTTGGAAGAGAAGATTCCTGTAGAAGATAACAGAAATAAAAGTGCCATTTCCCGGGAACAAAAAACCTAAGATAATTTCCTCTCAGTAGGAAGTTTTCTCAAAGTGCAGATCAATGCTGATCTTACGTCTTAAACCGTTACTTTCCATTTTGCTGAAGGTAATCGTTGTCTTTTCATAGTTTCCTTTTCGTAAAGTTTTCTTTTCATAAAGTTTCCTTTTCATAAAATTTTCTCTTCATAAAGTTCCTTTTTCATAAAGTTTTCTCTTCATAAAGTTTCCTTTTCATAAAGTTTTCTTTTCATAGGGTAGAATAGTAATGCAACTGTGATATGCAGCGATCCCTGTCTAAGATAACCATCTTATACTTATATAATGATTCAGTATTTCTGAAAAGCCTTTTCTTATAAGAAGTCCCTTATTCCTTATGAATCTGATTCCTGGTAAAAGAAGAATTTTCATTAAGTTCTCTCTCTCTCTCTCTCTCTCTCTCTCTCTCTCTCTCTCTCTCTCTCTCTCTCTGATATATATATATATATATATATATATATATATATATATATATATATATATATATATATATATATATATATATATATATAATATATATATATATATAAACATACATATATATATATATATATATATATATATATATATATATATATATATATATATATATATATGTATGCTTATATCTTTATACTGTAATATCTAAACGGTTCACATACATATAACAAATATCTGTGGTAATATTAAACGTGTACATAATTTTCATGCAGTCTCTTCTCTCAATGATTTATATGACTTTCTTAACTGCGTCAGGCATTCTTATCTACCATCAAAGGCCACCTTCTATTTATTCAGTAAAGAGTAAACAGTTCTCAAGTCTCTCCATGGAAATATATGCAACTTTTCAGAAACCAAATGAAATAATATAATCTGTGTATTTACGTAATTTTTTTCTTTCTTCTGTATTTCGCCTCCTTATTACGTATTTTTTTCTTTCCTCTTTATTTCGATGAAGAAATTTGTTGCTCTTTCCTTTCTGAACAAACCGCATCATGGAAGAGAGAGTGCCGCCAAAGAATAAACGCTGATCAACCAATAACTCTTTAACGGTACGGAGTTTCCTTTTCATCAGCTCCTCCGTATATATATATATATATATATATATATATATATATATATATATATATATATATATATATATATATATATATATATATATATATATATATATATATATATATACATATAATATATATATACATATATATGTATGTATGTTATATATGTAGTCTATATACATATATATGTGTGTATAGACGTATAGACAGGTAGATAGATATAAGTGTATTTCTGTGTCATCAGTAGCATTATCCGGGGATCGGAAGATGAGCGTTTTCCGTCCATTAACTGGTGTCACTCCTCATCTAAATATAAATGATATCCCTGGTAGTTTGATGTCTATGGTGGTCGCAACCAAGGTTAGGAAATCGCACTAGACGCCTCGTAAAGTGCCTTGGAACGAATCTGGTTAATATATTTAGTCAAGTACAGTAAACATATAGCCATTATCTCAATGAAGATTAAGACGTGGTCTTTGATTATAAAATCTAACAAAAAAAAAAAAGGATAAATTCATTGTAAGCAAGACGTTTTGCGGTAAATGAATTTTGCTGCGATGCGGAGTTTTGGAAAAAGAAATGTCAAGCATGCAGAAGGTAAAACATACATTTATATGTATATATATCAAGGAGAGAGAGACAGAGAGAGGTTCTTAAGAAGATAAGACTTCAAGTATATTCATTTTATGGGAGATTACACGGATATAAAGGAATTGGGGTATTCTCAGTCGACATAAACATCAAAAAGCGCAAACCTTCCATTTCAGATGCAAGCTCTAAAAATAAGGGAGAATGGCCAAGCGCAAAATGGATTTTCTCTCTCGGAAATATCTTACATTCAGGATGACGATCTCAAATTCTCTTTCCTTCCTTCGGAATGTCATATCATCCCAACGCTCATTTCGAGTCAAAAGCCACGAGCATGAATAACCAATCTTGCTGACGCTGCCAGTAGCGGTAACCGCAAAAGTTTGAACTTTGTAGTTCTTTGTAATATTTTGAGTGGTGATCAGCAATTTTATAAGACTAATGATTCTTTTTTGAAATTCGCAGCGGTAAAGGTGGTAATAACGGGGTCATTTTTAGTGTATAAGCTAAGGGACCAGGCAACTAAATAAATGAGTAGAACCTATCACCAAACCCAGGTGCAGATTTGACCATTGAAGGATACAGAAATATAGGGATAAGTAAAATTGGATTCAAGGTGGGCTGGCGTTACATGTCATCAAACGAAGCATTTCTAGCACTGCTGATTTCGATAGAGCAATAATGTGGAAAGTGGCGCCCTTGCAGTTTTGCGCTGAAATGAGCGCCCTTAACTAAAGGCGGATCTATGAATGACATTAGCGAGGAACAGGCTCGTGATCATGGAAGAGAAGTGCTTTTGGTAAAGCAGATTGAATCGTGCCATTTCTTTTTCATCTTATTTAAGCTCTAAACCCAGATATAATGCACCTGGAAGATGAAAGAATGCAGAAAGCAGCAACAACTTTCCTCTCGCTTTTTTTTTCATTTCTTCCTTTGTAATCCGGCTGATTTGGCACTATTTGAAGGTTTCTCTTTTCCCTTATGGACATGAATTCACCACCACGAGTTGTTATTCACTGAATTTTCCTTGATCGCTTTATGGTATCGTTTGAATTTTCTCGTAGTTATAAATTCCTTCGTTTGTTGGTATAAAATGAAAAAGAGCAGGTGTTCTCAGTTGTATTTATTTCAGAGTGGAAAGTTTTGTTTTCCATTACAGCAAAATTAGGATTTTAATTATTTCTGTCAATTTTCAGTTATCCGTCTCTGTCCCAGAGGTCATCATAGTTCTATTAACTTATTTGCAAATTATACTTACTAATTAGATAGCCTATATCCTCTCCATTTTATTGTAACGTTTAGACTTTTGTGGTTTCCTCTATTGGCAGTGTCAGCAAGACAAGATATTCATACTCGTGACCCTTTTGACCTAAAATGACCTTTGAGATGATATGACAATGGAGGGTGGATGATCAACATACCAGTTTGCAGCCCTCTAGCTTCAGTAGTTTTTAGGATCTGAGGGCGGACAGACAAAGTCATCTCAATAGTTTTCTTTTACAGAAAACTAAAAACTGAAAGACTTCATGAAATGTTCAACTCTATTACTGACTATTTTAACAGTAGTTAGAGCAAGTCCTTTCGTATCTCTTGTGCAAATAGCCATTGCTGCTCCTGTCAGTCTATAAAATTGTCATCATGTTAATCTGAATGATTTCTCAACTGCATGAGTGTTTGTTTCCTTCCCTGACATAACAGGCATTCCAGTATTAGGGACATTTGACCTCGTTCCACATAATTTGCTGGATAGTTTTGCCACGTCCCCATCAAAGCCCCTTAAAGTACAATTACAAGATGATTTTTGGGTCTAAGGGGCTAGCATTTAGGAAATAGCATCTAGGAAATACCAGTTTAACTTCCTATTCATAAAGTCTTAAGATCAACGGTGACATTTTGTGGCTATTGGGAAAATGATAAGTGAATAATGCTGTTTTGTGATTCTGATGCAAAATGGTTTCGAGGAGACTGCAGACTTATGCTACACCTGAAGTCTCATACCTTAATCTTACAGATGATTATGGTATTCTGCACACAGTACCTACCAGTAGGTAGAAGTCAAGTCTGTGGTAATCCCAGCGACCCAAGACAACAGCATTTCATTGTTGACGTACACTAAAAATGATTAAATGAAGTAGGAAAAACTGTGCATGTTACAGAAATAAAATGATAGCAATTAAGACAAATAGTCAATTATTAGAATAACAGTTCATTTCTTCACTTATGCACGGGGGGGCGGGGGCGTTAAATCTAAAAGTAAATATTCACTGCTTCCTCTTCGTCAAATTAAGAAGGAAATTTTGTTAGGTTTGGCTAACAAAAATGTTATGGTAGGGAAGCTAAATACAGAGCTTAAATAGACTATATTCAACTGCACCTGATAAGTAACAGTAAAAGTTACTATTTGATACTCGGCGTTATTTTCCAATGACAACAATTAAGGTTTTTAGGATTTTTTTAAATCGTACATTTTTTTTCATGATCCACATAGAAATTAAACGTAGAGAAAACGGCATCATAACGACTTACAAGTTAATTTCCCGTTTGAAATCATCTCCCTAAGGGACATACGAAAAATTTCCCGTGCCTTTGGCGCCAAGATGTGACTTTAACGTTGGGATTGGTGTAGTACTGCTAAGATGCATCAGTGCGAAATTCCTTGTGGGTTATAATACAAAGCCTATTCATCTAGGAATACTGCCAAGAAAAAAATTGCACACATATACATAACGCACACACACACACATACACACACACATATATATATATATATATATATATATATATATATATATATATATATATATATATATATATATATATATATATATATAAGTGTGTGTTTGTATGTGTATATATATATATATATATATATATATATATACGAACATATATACATATATATATATATATATATATATATATATATATATATATATATATATATATATACTGTATATATTAAAACATTTACGCCACTATTTCATGCTCACATTTAGGGTCCAATTTTGTATAATTTCCAAATGTGGCAGGACTACACAGGGGAAGAAAAAGAGAAAGATATTTAAAGTATGTTTTCAGGAAGGTTGCGGTGAGAAGGGCAGTGGAGAGTAAGTAACATATCATTGAGCGAAGGAGAGGGGAAAGGGCAGGTTAATATAGGAGATGGGGGAGGGGGTTTCTGAATGAACAGGGTAAGAGGCGAAGGCCATTAGAAGGGAACAGACAGTCTTCGAACTTCCCTAAATTAAACACAGGGAGTAACGAAGCAAGTTATTGACGCGATTTACAGAAATAGGATGTCTTGCAAAATTATTTCAGCTGCTTATAAATAAATAGAAAGCAGAAGGAAATGTACTTCACGAGTGGCTTCCTAAAAAGACTTTATCTTGTCAGTTAGGATTCTTTTGGTGATATTTACAAGAACTAGTGTTCTTATCTAAATCTGCAAATGAAAGTGAAACTTGCATTTTGTAAATATACTCCATTAAATAAAAATCATAATGAAACAGCAAATCTGAATACCTTTGCTTACGTTAAAAAAATTGCACAAGTATATGATTCAAACGAGTAATAAAGAATAATAAGGGGAGAATTACGCAGCAGATATGTGCTGTGCTGTCGTACTGTAACTGTCAAACAACCAGCGACTAAGTAGGCACTATTCATCCGGTGATCATTTTATGAAAATCTGGTGCCTACAATTTTCTTGAGGATAAGGCAGCGAAATGAGTACCAGGGATTACAAATTCAAGCTTCAAACACACCCATACACACACACAAATACATACACACACACACACACACTCACACACACACACACACACACACACACACACACACACACACATATATATATATATATATATATATATATATATATATATATATAAAGATAAAATCCACGAAGGAAAGAGAAACACTGGAGTGCTGCGAGACCTTTCGACTGTCGTCCTTTACTTAGCAGTTCCATATTTTCGTGATTCAGTTTATATATATATATATATATATATATATATATATATATATATATATATATATATATATATATATATATATATATATATATATATATATATATATATGCATGTGTGTGTGTATAAGCATGGTAAGTACCATGTTTCAGGAAACACAATATGTGTGCCTTTCATAGAGAATAGTGTTGTACGAAGTGTTTGCAGAGAGCCGTTGTAAGGGTGCCTTCTCACTGAAACTAAATGCCTAACGCCTAGCGGCGAGCCAGCCAATCGGTAATCACTTCCCGAGTCCCCGTCCCCGTATTCAGTAGTCGCTGTGCACTCGTGAGTTACTATGCAAGTAAACAACTTTATCGCCATTGTCATTAGTGTTCTTAATCACCAAGCGATAATATTACCACTATAATTAGCTTAGACATCGAAGGTTCCATGGATGTGGTCAGTGTGACCGAGCTGTCCCGAACAATGTGAAAAAAAAGCAAAAAGTAAAAGTGCTTTGGTGTTGGTGGTAGCGGTAAAGCTATTTTGGGTCATGTTTCGTGTTCAAATGACGGTGATTGTAAGATGATGAGCCTTTTTCCAGTAATGGATCTTGGTGATAATGTTGTTATTGAGCAAAGCTGTGACTAAATAGGTGAGGGTAAAGATAAAAGCAGTGATGTTAAAGAGAAGGGGGAGGGAAAAGATAAAGAGGAGAATAGCCGAGTAATAAGAAAAAGAACAAGATCCCATTATTATTACGATTAGGCTAGATTGACAGTGACATTACAGATGATGAGTGGGTGCATGACAAGAATTATGATGATTCCATCTCCTTGCGTCACTAGCAGCCCCATACTTGTGTACAAGTTTTGAAGCCGATGCCAGTGCCTCCACCAGCATGCTTCCTAACCTGTGGAACATTCTGTTGGTGAGGCTGATCCCCAGCACAACAGGTAAGGGGAAGAAACAGGGTTCGTAGACCAGAAACATAGTCTGCTCATGCAGATGAATGATAAAAGAACCATGGCCTTTCTTACCAAAACTTTGTTAAGAATAGTGGTACCAAGAAAACTGCTACATCCAAGAAGTTTGGAATCCCATGCAACTCTGCAAGAACGACAGTTTTTCCCAAAGTGAGGGTTGAGGTGATTAGCGTGGTCATCAGTGAGTAATGGCCAAAGGGTTACTGAAACTTGCAGACACCATACTTCAAAGAAGTATGCGCAGGCAAACTGTCTTGAGGAGGCAATCCAAGGCCGAAGACAGCAAGTAGTTACCTTCAAGGGCACTTAAATAACACTTTACGAGGCTCCCTTCCTCTCCAGTCATGCAGTAGCTGTTATTAGGACCAAAGTTATTACTGAAAAGTCATTTGGAGAACGAACAGCAATAACATCAGAGAAAAGAACCCCAAGAACAGAAAGTAACTGGTTAAACGTGAACACATACAACTAAAGACGGTTTGCTCAAGGTACCACCTCCGTAAACATAGCCCGAAAAATATTTTGTTTGGAAGGATGTCAGCTGGCCTGATGTCGCCTTGATGAAGTTAAAATATCACAAGATTTTCAGTCATCAATATAATGTTGGGTTTCGTCATGTGAAGAAGGATGCCTGCACCACTTATGAGAGGCACACGAAAGACATTGTTTAAAGGGGAATGACTAGAACAGGTTTCTCTTCCTCAACAAGAACAAAATACACAGAATAAAAAATAAATATACTAGGGCTTCCAATACCATGAACACCGCCAAACTCCACGACTACGATTGGTCTGTGTCGCCGTGGACTTACAGCATAACATGCCATAGCCTCTGCCTTCTATCACGTCGACGTACTGCAAGAGTTAATTGTGGCGTTGACTTTTTAACATTGCCGGCATCCAACCATTCCTTGTTGATGGCCCCTACTTATCAAAAATTCAACGCGACTGACTACTCTACAAAATATTGAACAAGACAAGAACTCATAAAATGTTGGTGAGTACAACTATATTTGTTTCCCACTATCCATCGCTTTCATGCCTTTTCATCGTAAGGATTATCTTTTATGACTTAACCATCATTATCTTCATAATTGGTCATTATTCATAAGTCGTAGAGTATTATTACTAACATACTTTTTGGTGTTTTATGTTTATTAACTAGGTGCCGTAATGTTAATTTTTTTGGTACTTTTCTGTTTTTATTCTTTTACATTTATCACCATTATTTTTATCATTTTTCACATGTTTGTTAAGGTTATTAACAACATTTTCCATTATTAAATAGTGTTTATTAAATGTGTGGTATTAAATTGATTTTTGTGGGAAGTATTTCTGCATTAATATGTATTCACAGGTTAGTTAAGATTATTACTAGCGTACTTCTTGACATGTTTATTAATTTTTATTGCTTTTTGTTAACTGTGTGACAATATTTCTATGAATGTTTGGAAATTATTTTGAAAAGGGAGAAAAAAACTACTTAGGAAGGTTTAGAGCGAATTTTTTTTATTAGGTATAGTAAAGCAATATCCTAGATATTTGATACCATGGGATGAGGCCGTTATCTCTCTAACTTTTCCTCCCGGCTGCTAACCGTTAAATTCGGAAAATTGCGTTGTTTCTCGATCACTGATGAGGTCTATAAAAGCACAGTACATTTTTCAAGGAAAGAGAACAAAAAGTCCTCCCTCGCTCCGATCAATATCGTCTATCGAAATCGAGAGGATGTGCTCGCGTTACCTGCTGGAGTGCCGGTGACTTCTCAAAAATTATGGTTCTACATATTTTAATTTAGTAATTATCATTTTGAATACTGAGTTAATCATTTTGAAATGGATAAAATCCCGTCACCAAAAATACATTTCCCCTTGGCGTAAAGAGTGAATAAATAAGGAAATATTCGTGTTCGACGACACAACTGGAAGGGAGTGAAAAGAAAATAGGGAGTCTCTTTGTAATTTGACGGTAAAACGATTGAACTTTAACAAAGGCAGCGACACGAGAATTGTCAATTGCCACAGAATAAATGCAGAAATTTATGATCAAAGGAAAGAAAGGACATTTCTTTCTTAGGTAAACCGAAACAAAAAAAAAAGGGCGAAATCACCTTGAGGCGGGAAAAGTGCAGAAACCGATTCAGTCCTGTTAACAAGAACAAAAACCAACAGTATTTTGTTTATGATGGCAATTTTCCTATCAAGAGAAGGAAACGCTAACACAAATCTTGGATAAAAGGGGAAGAAAAATCATTCAAACATCGAAAATAATCACACATATTAAAAAATCGATTAAAGATTTTGAACAATGTGAGCGTGGACATATTGGACAGTACTTGGCCACTTATAATTATTAACAAATAGATTGGGTTTTGTTGCTGCCAGGTTGAATAAATTTCGTTCTATTGCCACACCTTTTATTTCTGTTACCCAAACATGATTTTATTTGATAGTTCACAAGACAATTTACAGTGGATATAAACATTCGTTGCTCTACGCAATCCTGGAAAGTATAAGTAAGTCGTATTGACACTTGCATCCTTTGGTGTTAAAACACTTGTGATTATACAGTCCATTAACACTTAGCAGGGCTATAAATAACATTCAACCGAATTTTATGATGTATACGAAGGAACCCAATGTCCTGTTATCATATAATGAGGTTTTTCTTCTAAATGGCGAAGTTTGAAATGAAAATAAAATCAATGAAAGAGAGCTAGACGTCGTCACTTCTATAGAGTAGCCTTTAAATATACGTGAAAAATCACATTTTCATCCACAAATCCTCCTCAGAAAAGAGACATCAGATGTAGCATTTAAAACGGGGTACATCCGCAACTCTCGTTCTTATTTTTTCCAAAACAAAATACAAAAAATCGTACCGACTACAATATAAAGATCATCGAATTAATTAGATTCCATTAATCGATGAGAGAAATTCTTTTTTTAATTTTAACACATTTTTTTCAGCTTAAAACTTTCGAAATAACGAAGAGATTAAGCTCACCCTTCCCCCATCGCGCGTATTTCCATGAAATGGCTAATGGCATCAAGAATTAATCCCCTGACCTCCAGAAAACCTTTCCAGGCCATTTATGAAATCCCCTATTGCATGGATTACTGCAAAGCTCAATTAACTGGTCATATTCCTTCGTTAACTGTTCCTTTCAGATCATGAATCTGGTTTCATACCAAACACTTCAATTCATCCGGCTTTATTAGTGAATTTTCTTTTGTTTACCCTTTTCCTTTTAGAGGAAGTGTTTGCCTGTAACCAATTGCAGAAGAGTAAAATCGGCTCTGATTTATTCCCGTCAGGGCAGGTATTTCCATCGTCTGTTCACGATTTTAATTTTCATTCTCTCCGTTACGAGACTTGTATATGAAACAATTGTTTGTAATGAACGGTTGTTCTGTAAGCCTGTTGACTGAAGGACATAAAGATGTGATGGGTATATCTCCTGTTAAGCACACACACACTCACACCCACACACACACACACACACACACACACACACACACACATATATATATATATATATATATATATATATATATATATATATATATATATATATATATATATATATATATATATATATATATATATGTGTGTGTGTGTGTGTGCGTGTGTATGAATGTATATATTATGTGTGTGTGTATGAATGTATGTATTGTGTATGTATATATATATATATATATATATATATATATATATATATATATATATGTGTGTGTGTGTGTGTGTGTATGTATGTATATTTACAAATACCATAGATTAAAAAGCAAACGGAAAACTAGAAAGAAACACCTACCAAGGCAAGAGGTAATAAGTGACTAAAAAAGAAAGGGAGACGTTAAACATGAAAATATCTGTAGCGAACGTGGAATATCAGCAAACGTAATTAGGCTATAAACAGTTGGGTGGACGAGGATTGGGTATTTAGTGTGGGTACTTTTGTTTTTATCAAAAGAAACTCCAACATCATCAACTCATCGTCATTTTGGGCTGATCCAATAATTGTAAAATCATTTATGTCCAATTGGGTGCCGCAAAGTTGCGAATGGTTACGAATATTGGACAATCTGCAACCCGTCCTGAAGCTGACTCCTTGAAGTTGGATATCACGGAAGCGCTCAGTCAGTCCTTCATTCTAAAAAAAGAACGAATAGTTACAGGATTCCGGGGGATCAACCTCAGATTCAAGGCTGGCAATTCATTATTATTAATTAAATTCATACATTCCGTTTAAAAGTATTATTATGTAGGAGGGTAGAGAGAGAAATTAGCTTGGAAATAAAATTACTCGCGCTTTATTAAAAATTGGTCCCCAGCCATCATCCACAAGGCTTATACTTTAACTTCCAGCTGGGCAGTCTTTCACGAAGAGATAGAATTCTTGGCAAATTTTCTCAGTAACAGTTGTTTCCCATCCCGGTATTTCGACAGAGTAATTAGTAACCCCTAACCTTAAAAATGAAACCATATATTACCGTTCAGGCCGTCTTAAGTTATGTGTTAATGCTAAGTTCCTTTTCCCACATGATGATACTTTTGAAAAGAAATGTATGAAATTAATTAATAATAATGAATTGCCAGCCTTGAGTCTGAGGTTGATCCCACGGATTCCTGTCACTATACGTTCTTTTTTTTAGAGTGGAGGACAGACTGAGCCCTTCCCTGACATCCAACATTATTTGTAAAAATACACTGTCCCAGATGTAGTCTGGGAACCTACGTTGGATGCACTATAGGAGGCTTCTCAAGGTTCGCTTCTGTTCTCATAAAGGTGTCAGCTTCAAAACGGGTTGCAGATTGTCCAATCCTGAAATGGCCATTATTCGTAACCATTCGTAAATTTGTGGTACCCGCTTGGACATATATGATTTTTCAATTATTGGATCAGCCCAAAAGGACGATGAGTTGATGGCGTTGGAGTTTCTTTAGATAACAAAAGTACCTGCACTGAATACCCAGTCCTTGATATTCCAAGTTCGCTACAGCTATTTTCATGTTTAATTTTTCCTTTTCTCTTTAATTCACTTATTAGCTCTTGTCTTGGGAGGAGTTTCAAGTTTTCCATTTGTTTTTTTATCTGTGGTATCTATAATACTGTTTTAGTTGCAAGAAAAATGTAAAAACTTTGTGGTATATTAGTGACATTTTATGTATTTATAGTCTGTGTCATTTTCTATCCTTGAGGTTACATCATGAGATGTGAAACTTCGGCAAAATAAACTTGCTACATGTGAGAGACATCACATCCCTTTAGGTCTTCATCCTGAAGTGTTTATCGGGTCTGTTTTCTCTGCGATTCTTTATATATATATATATATATATATATATATATATATATATATATATATATATATATATATATATATATATATATATATATATATACGTGTATTTATATATAAATATATACATATTACATATACATATGTATATATGTATATACATACAGTATATGTATATGTGTGCATATATATATATATATATATATATATATATATATATATATATATATATATATATATATATATATATATATATATATATATATATACATATATACAGTATATATGTATCAATAAGGGGTTGAGGACACACGCAGATCTTGGGGGTTGGCGGTATGGCCCAAAATGGAGAAGTCCCTATTATCGATATACGTTTTACAAATTTTGGAGTGATTTCTGATATTGGAATGTTCTGGGTTTGAAATTCTGCTGCCAGTACGGAAGCTTACGCCACGATGAGAATCGATACGCACCTTAAGGAGTATTCAGGGCAAGTATATTTATAAACACCACCAGAGGACATAAGGTGATAATCGCTCTTTAGTTTTAAAGAGTGAACTGATGGTGAAAGGGTTCTTGGGAATTAAATTAATGTCAATGGCATAAAAATGTTCCTGAATAATTTGCGTAAACTTTTTATGAAATTTGAGGTCATGAGTAAAAGGAACGCATGCGTTAAACTTCATTTTTGGGACAGTTAAAACTTTTGGTTTTGTACTGAAATGTTTGTTAAGTAGTTGATATAATTTCCTGTACACCAGCTTTGCGGAAAAACAGTTATTATTAAAAAAGTTAATTAAAAACAACTTCATTATGAAAAAGAGTCCAGTTCGACGTAAGGACGAGTGCTCTGTGGAGAAGGGTAGAAACGGAGTTGGATTTAAGATTACCAAAACAAGAGCTATAAAAGTTGGTACCAAGTCCAGTAAAAGTTTTCTTCCTAAAAAACGTGGTATTAAAACAGTCGTGTTGTCTGAAAACTAGGACGTCCAGGAATGGTAGACGGTGGATCGCCTCTTTCTCAATAGTAAACTTTATGCTCGGGTGTATTGTATTAGCATATTCAACGAAGAGGTCAGCTTCATATTCACTTTTAAAGCGGTCGAACGTATCGTCAACATACCTGGAATAAAAAAACAATCTTTCACTGGAACCAACATAAGTACTAAGACATCTTGGGCATTCAGATTTATAGATAATGCTGGACCGCATAAAATCCTGTAACTTGTCCTTACAGGAGAAAAAATTTCCCAACCTTTTTTGGATTCACAGGATTCATTATCTATAAATTTGAATGCCCAAGATGTCTTGGTACTTATGTTGGCTCCAGTAAAAGACTGTTGCAAGTCCGCTATTACAGCCACTTAGGACTCGGTTATCGTACAGGTTCCCGTATATCCAACTCAGAACTTTCTAGCATTAGAACACATGCTACTAAATGTAAAATTCATGTTAAACACATTTTTCGATTCTCAGTGCTACATTTCAAACTGCCTTTTTAAGTACCCTTGAGTCATTATATATAAAGCTCCTGTCCCCTACTTTGAATAGTAACACTTCTGCGGTGTCTCTCTCGCTTAAGGTGTTGTTTGGGCATTGACGTTTCTTCAGGCCATTCTTCTCTCTTGCGTTGTATTGTTTCATTATCAAACCATTTTCATGTCAGTATAGCAATAAAGATAGTCCTAGAGTAGCTAGAATTTCTTTAGTATGCAATCTCAGTCGCTCTGAATTCCACTTCCGACTCAGCCTTGCCATTCTGTGACTTGCCTTTCTTAAT
>JANJGK010000005.1:63610522-63613836 GCA_039081455.1 Macrobrachium rosenbergii
GAGGCTAGTAGAAAAATTATCCAAATTCGGCAGGATTATGACAATCTCGGATTCATGTATCTGGCCATAACATATTCCGTCTGATTTCATGAAAAACACATCGCAGTTCTGGCAAGAATCAGAAACCACCGAAACTGTGTATTTGTCAGATCGCATGCTGCATAACCTTCATAATCAGAACAGTTAAATAATAATTTATATAGAAACTAAATTTTAAAAAATGCGATTTGCATCCATCAAGAAGCAGAAGTCGGGGAATGTCTTTGGTCACGTAATTTTTATGAAAAACTAAACAATTTACAGTTATTTGTTGGAAATATAAACACGCGACTATTTTTCAAGCACTTGGCCATCATTAATAGATCACCGCAAAAAAAATTGAGTAAAAAAATTGAGTGAACTTAGAAACATTGAATGAGAAAATGAAATTTTTTATACACCCATTGAAAGTCCCCTCTGTGATTAAAACAAAAAGTTATACATGTGTGCATGCATACAATAATTCTCCTAGAAACCTTTTTTGAGGAATATAATTTGCTTGTCAAGCAATTTGTACTGGAAACATTTTTAAATCTTTATTTAATAAGCCCTCAATTTTTCGCTAATTACATAAAATTAATTACGGAAGCACACAAAAAAAAAAGGCAGAGTCCTTCTTTGTCGACACCCATTAACGCTCTCCTGTTATCATGTCTCCACTTTTATCCCAACAGCATTACATTCATTCCCCCATCTCTCCTTCTTCCTCAGCATTTGCCTCCTCCCTTCAGGGGGTGTGAAATTGGCTGCCTCTTCCAAGCGGAAGAGTCAGGTGGAGGAGCCCTTTGATTCCTATTCCATTACACGCTGACAGAATGCAGTTTTCTCGCAAAACGCAGAAGGGGGAACTTAACTCCTAATGGGTCCCCTTGAAGGAATCTCCTGCTCTTCCTCCTCCACGTTTTGGGGATAGTTCAAGTTTGGTTTTAACGGTTTTGTACAGAAATATTTAATTTCATTATTTTTCTGTCTATTCCTCGGCAATCTTGGGTCATTTATAAATCCATCTTTTTACGCAACATTATTCAAATATTCTAAACAAAATTATAAAAAATAAACTAAAACAAAATTAATTAGGCTACTTCTTTCCTTTTGAATTACTGCTATGGCTTTTGTATAGTCACAATTGCCTTTTCCATAATTCTGTGGCTTTTTGTGACATTCCAGCCAAACTGGTTGTTTGCCTGTCTGTTTCAAGTTCCTGTAGTCTGTCTGCCTGTCCGTCTTATTATTGTTTAAAAAAATGTGATGTACAGCCAAAAAACAAAAAAAAAAACATATGATGTACAGCATGACTGATCATGTAAATTAGGGTCTGCTGAAAAGTTAAGACTTGAGATGTTTTCCATTATCATAACAAAAAATTGACGCAAGATAAGCGGTACTCCGACAAGAGATCCAGTACGTGCCATTATTGTTGGTGACCTCATTACGCCACCAAGGGTAGAAAAAATCTAGGTAAATGCAAGATGTCCCCAGCTGGATAGTGAGTGTAGAAAGAGGATATGGAAGTGCATGAGTAACTTAGTTTAGGAAAAGTAATCTCAACTAATAATGTCACATCTTTGGAGGAAGTACAAGATTAAGGGAGACCCTTTCTGGTTGAGTTCATCGAATACTTCTTAAATTACCGGGTGCTACATTCAACATTATGATGATAATGATAATGAAAATGATATGAAAAGTACTAAGAAAGTGGAAATTTATTTCCTTATCTTTATATTCATCATGATATCTGCACAGTCACTATTACTGTGTTTCAGTAAATAAATCAGTAGTACCTTCTTTCTAAAAGAGAGTATAGTTCACGTCGTATCTCTTATTTTATAGACTTCTCGCGTAGACAAAGGCGTTAGTAATTGCATAGAAATGGTAATTTGAACTCATTTGCCCAGGGGAAGCCAGCATGGAAAAGACCACCAATCGTGTGAACAAAAGTGACAAAAAATGAAATCGGGATGCACAGTATGTCAAGAAGAAAGGAAAACCCCATGAACGAGTTCTTATTAGGATGCAAAGAAATTATTAAATTAGCAGATACACCATATCTATTTAGTGATTTTGGGGTGGCTATACGGTACAAATCAGGAGTTAGAAGTCGCAAAGAAACATCGGTTGGCGATATGTGAACGTAGTTACATTTATCATATAGAAATTACCCTGGTTATATCCCCCTGGAGTATATCGAATTTAATACAAAAACGACGTTACAACCTCGGCTTTTAAAGTTATACAAATGACATGTACAATATTCTTGGCAAACTACCAAGGAAACACAGACACATTCACGGTAGTGATGTAGCCTATATATATTATATATATACACATATATATGTGTATATAATGTATATAATATATATATATATATATATATATATATATATATATATATATATATATATATATATATATATATATAATATATAGATATGTAGGCTATATCTAAAATTATATTTGTTACTTCAACAAGTGGCACATTTGCAAATAATGATTCGACATCAAAACTAGCCATAACGGCACTTTCATTCAAATTTAACGACGTTATTTCATTAGCAAAATTGGTAGGGGTTTCCATTGAAAAATCATTAACTGTCAGGGGTAAGGTAATTTGTGAGAAAAACTTTGCTAAATTGTCTTTAACTATATCCATAGAAGAGATGATTGGTTGAAGGGTTTGTGAATTTTTGGTAAACCATTTAGGTACCCGGGTTGTGAACCAGATGCATAGATTTTATCATATACCTTCTTGTCTATTTTATCCTTGATTTTGCAAGTAGCCTGTTTAGTCTGTCCTTCTGTTTAAGAGTATATGATGCTATATCGTCCCTAATAATTCTGAATTTTGAGATATCGAAAATAATAAGCCCTATTTTTGACGTGTGGTCCTCTTTGTTCATAACCACAACACTTTTATCATTTTATCATTCTTTAAATTTTCGAGTACTTTTACATTTTCTGAAAAAATCGTGTTCGTCTTCAAAAATTTCTGAAATTTACTAAAAGACTGATTCACAATAGCTGACGCTCCACTAATGACATTTTCAGAGTCAATATGACGTAGACTGTTGCAATCCTTTAATATGTTACAAAACCTTTCAAAACTACTATAGAATTCTCTATAGTTATCCTTCCTGGGTTAAGTCCAAAATCAAGCCCCAAAGGTAAGACCTCGTTTTGTTTATCTGACATGCCCTGCTCAAAAGATTAAAAATAATCCTATTTGGATCTGTTTTGCAGTGTCAAGTTCTGTTCCTAGCTTCTTGAGTTTTCCGTTA
>JANJGK010000005.1:63613936-63616436 GCA_039081455.1 Macrobrachium rosenbergii
TATTTCTGTTGCTGCTCTAAATTTCTTATGTATCTTTCATTTTATTTTCTTTTAAAGTTTTCTTTAATTTTCTGTGAAGATGAATTGTGGTTCTTCCCGCAGAGATGCAGAATTCTCAAACCCAGTTTGCGAGATAATCTTTGTATCTTTTGTATCAGTTCTCATATTTTTTTTATCATTTTTTTTTATTTTTTTTTATTTATATATTTAGATAATTAGATCTTCTATTTCTTATTTTATTAAATGATGAAATTTGTGTGTTATTTCTGCAAATAATAATAATAATAATAATAATAATAATAATAATAATAATAATAATAGTTTCTTTTCCATCAGTTCACTAATAGTCCCGAATCCCACCTTCCAATAATAATTTCTGTCTTTCTGCATTTACTCTATCTTGCCCCTTTTATCTATACGTTTCCTTATTTACCCAAGCAGTCTCTCCTAAGGAATATTTCCTCCTTATTCCTTCCCCCTTTATGTTCACCAATTCCACAACCTTTGTTGGGCTGTTGGCGGGCAGAAGGCGATTGAACTGGTGGCAAAAGTGACGACCCTGACGGCCTCGTCGTTTCCCTTCAAAGAAACAAACAGCCCAATACCTCGACAGTCACGGTCCCTCTATAGGAGAGTAGTCCGTATAAGAATGCAATTTATGTTCCTGTTATTTTCAGGTTATTGCTTTACCGTTGTGCCTGACAATAATGTAACGCCGGAATGTTTTCTCGCGTATTAACTTAGAGAGAGAGAGAGAGAGAGAGAGAGAGAAAACAGCGTAATTGATTTCAAGCAATTTAATCCTCTTATCGGTATCTTCGGAACTTTTAAACGATGGGTGTTGTTGACCTACCTAAATTCAAGACACGAATCTTTAGTTCTAGTTTTACAATAAGTTAATTAACAGAAGTGTCAACGTTGGCGATAACACTCAAAATTCATTTTCACGGAATTAGAGTGATATAATAATAAAAAATCTTGAGAAACAATGTGCTTTCTTAAAGAGCAGTTGGAGGAATACAGGTTTTCTACTTTAATTGATATCTGATAAGACTGCATTATAAAACTTTTTCATTTTCAGAAACTTTCCCTTTTTGAGCAGAATGAGCATATATACCTAACTGTAAGTTCCTCGTTGGATGGGTCGGTATAGTTCTCTGCTAGCACTCTGCTGGGCCCGCGTTCGAGTCTCCGGCCGGCCAATGAAGAATTAGAGGAATTTATTTCTGGTGATAGAAATTAATTTTTCGGTAGAATGTGGTTCGGATTCCCCAATAAGCGGTAGGTCCCGTTGCTAGGTAACCAACTGGTTGTTAGCCACGTAAAATAAGTCTAATCCTTCGGGCCAGCCCTAGGAGAGCTGTTAATCAGTGGTCTGGTTAAACGAAAGTATACTTAACTTTTAACTTTTACCTAACTGTTAATAAATCATATTTTGATGACATAGGTCAAGTGATTTTTTAAGCTGTCTTCCTTTTACTGTACTGAATTCACTCTATTAACTAAAGTGTAGCACACGCCGGGGAATTTACTGCAGATACCTAGAACTGAATATGCAAACATCCTATTTCTTGAACAGCCATTTATACGGGGACATGTAAAACAAATCAATAACACTAAAAAAAGATAAAAAAAAAATTTTTCATTTTAAGGCTGCAAGGCTGTTATGTACTGTAAATGGGAAATTTAGCTACAGCTGTCAGTGTGATCTTTTTGTGTATGTAGAGCCCTCCACTTTGAAGCATCATGCCAATATTCCAATTCAAGAAACCTCCTCTTAGGTAAAACTTCAAGTTCCTTTTATATCGTTCTTAAAGGCAGAATATAGTCTTCCAATCTTGCTTCAAAATTTGTTAAAAACTTCTAATATGTAATTTTCCGTGTGGGTTAATGTCTGAGAATTTGTTCCCTTTCGCTTCAGGTTGAAAGAGATAAACACACTCAAACATACTCACGGAATTTCAGCTAGTTTTGAAATTATTTCTGGCAACTGGACGATGAAAAAGAAACGAGACCATAGTCATTGGTATAACTGAACCAATAAGTTCTCGTCATAGACACATCTACAATAAAGCCATTTTGCGAGAAGTCTCAAGAAGCAGATGTCTCCACTTTCGCAGACTATTAGACATCTGGGAGGTTTCTGCTGAAATGTGAGAACTGTTTTCGTTCATTGCCTTCAGGAATAAACATTTGATTAGGCTTCAAGGCTTATCCTGTAATGGACTCAAGTAAACCATTCCTTTTCTTCGTTTCCAGTCAGTAAATCTCTACATATGATAATATAATAAACGCATATTTACCAAATATTGTTTTATCAAACACTAGAAAGCATGAAGACGATAAGGATTATCTATTATAGTTTTGTAAATTAATCCATTTGTTGTAACTTTTTTCCGTGAGGTTAAAAAACCTGGGGCATATGTTTGAAGTTCAGTTTTCTTTCAACATAGTGTTGCCGAAGAGATAAAAAAAAGTGTGTTCAAATATGCAGATTGAT
>JANJGK010000005.1:63621436-63686436 GCA_039081455.1 Macrobrachium rosenbergii
CCAGAATGGTCGCGAAATTGGATAACTATAGAATCCTGAAATTCGGTTACCAGCACTGAGACGGAAAAAATGAAAAAGATTTCGCCTGAAGAATTTTTAACACTGAGAAAAGACTGGAAAAAGCGGATGGATCCGATTGCTTGTGGACCTAAGTGGCTTTACCGGCCAACGTTTTTCCCTTAATTCCTTTTGCTTTTATTCACAAAGCTTATAAATAAGATTATTTCTAACAATGTCTCACCTCTACTTTCAACAAATTTCTTCATCTTGAATCATATTTCCTGTCTACTTTTGTGATTATTTGCTACCAAGGGTTATGATGCTTTCCCCCCACCCTCCGCCTCTCTCTCTCTCTCTCTCTCTCTCTCTCTCTCTCTCTCTCTCTCTCTCTCTCTCTCTCTCTCTCTCTCTCTCGCCTGGAAACCTAAATATTGACTTTCTCTCTCTTACTTGTTTTTGTTATCCAGCTCACACCTCTGCATTCTGTGAGTTTTTGACAGCCGACTTTTCCCTTCTCCAAGTGTGAGTTCTCACGGGAATATCTTTTGGCTCTAACTGCAGGTCACAGACACTTGAAATCCTTTAGGGACGGTTTGCCAGTATCAGCTTTAGAAAAAACAAGGGTGCTGGAATACAGAATAAAAGAACAAAAGTTGAACGTTTTTGCAATGTTCTTGAAACGGGGTCTGGTTATCGCAGTCCTCTCCTTCTCCTACGATGTTCTTTTATTTGTTATTTTCCTGTGCCCTGTCACAAAGTGTTATTCTCTCTCTCTCTCTCTCTCTCTCTCTCTCTCTCTCGTCTCTCTCTCTCTCTCTCTCTCTCTCTCTCTCTCGTCTGCCATACTTGAACGTTTACTTTATACAGGAAAGTCAGTATAAAGGATGGTATGCTCCTCTACCGCTGAATATGTCAAATTCCTGATTCATTTTGTGAGCAAAAGGGATAGCAATTTCCAGGTGAAAATTTACAAGTTGAATTGCCCTAAGTGTTCTTTTAAACCACAGTTCTACCGACGATATGTAGATGATGTATTTTTAATATTTAAGGTCTGAAGAACATGTACCTCTGTTTCTTGATTATTTTAACTCAAAACACCAAAATATTGAATTAACTTCAAAAGTAGAGAACAATAATACTTGACGTGCTTGTAAGTAAACACAGGGACAACACTTTCTCGACATCAGTATACAGAAAACCAACAATTACAGGACTCGCAACTAAATTTTCTTCATTCATCCCTATAGTTTACAAACGTAATTTAGTCTGTACGCTCGTAACCCGTGCTTTCAACATTGTTCAAGCTATTGTAGTCTTCATTCAGAATTTCAGTTTATAAAAGACATGCTTCGTAAAAACGGTTTTAATATTACTTCCATAGATACATATGTTGGTAAACAGCTAGAAAAGTTCTTGTTCCCGAAAGTTTTTGTTGCAAAAGCCCACAAAAGCTGTGCTATATTTTACTATGTTTTTCCGTGCTAATAAGAGTTTTATGTTAAAATTAGACTATTAAAACTTTTAAGAGAATTTTATCCCCAAGTCATTGCCATAGTAGTGTTTGAACATAAGTACACCATTGGTAGCTTGTTTAATTACAAAGACTTCGTATCCCCCGAACTACAATCTCATGCTGTTTACAAATACGAGTGTAATTGCTGTAATACAATTTACGCGGGAAAAACAAAGCGCTAAGCACGTGTACGATGGTTTGAACACTTAAGAAAATCTATTAAAACAAACAGGGTCTGCTTTTAGCAAAACCACCATTGAGTGCCGTACGGGATCATGCAGAAAATAGTGATCACCGTCTATTCTTAGAGTCATTTTCCATCCTCTCTAGTCGAGTGGCCCCCATGGAGCTGGTAATAGCAGAAAGCCTGTACACCTTAAAATTGAAACCTTCCTTCAGTAACAACGAGAGGTCCACGGAGATGCTGTGTTTTTAATTTTTAGTGTGTGTGTGTGTGTGTGTGTGTGTGTGTGTGTGTGTGTGTGTGTGTGTGTATATGTGTGTGTGTGTGTGTGTGTGTGTGTGTGCTTTCGTGATTCAGGTATTTGTTTCTTTTAGTATTGCTTTGTTTCTTTTTTTCTATGCTTGTATTTTACCAGTTTTCATATAACCTTTTGTGTAACTTTATTGTATACCAATGATCGTTTGTGATTTAGTGATTTTTCAGTTTTATTCTTTCTTTGTTTTTGTTGTCAGACCTGGTGATGGAGACAGTTACTCCGAAACCGGCAGTCATAATTTAATAAAGATGTTTTATGTACAAGTACTGGTTTTACTAGAGAGAGAGTGAGTGTGTGTGTGTGTATAAAGTTTTGTGATGTTTGATAATAATATTTTTACTCAAGGTAAAGAAAAAAATTATGTATATTTTTGAGCCTCTAGGTGTTGATTGTTCTGTTCTCTTAAAACTTAGGGTTCTTCTGAGACTATTTCTATAAATGAATTGATTTCGGGTCATGTTCAGTTTTCCAGAATCTACTTAGTTCTGTGGCAAAAAAAAAAAAAAAAATCACTCTCTCTCTCTCTCTGTATGTGCGAGTGTGTGTGAAAAAGTGTAAAGTCATATTTTAAAATTGTAAAGCTTCATTTTTGCATTTTAAGCTTTTGGCTTCAGTACTCGACTAGGTTTCTCTCTTCTTTCTGAAACTGATCTCTTGTTTATGAGTGATCGAACATATTCATATTTTTCCTAATCAAATTTTTATTTTACTCCTCCTTAATATCGTAAAAAAATCTACTTATCCCTTCACTTCGATCCTTTCCCTATAACTCCGGAGTTTTCATTTACTTATATCTTCCCATTTACCTTTCCATTCCACCCGTATGCAACTTATTCCGAGTAAGTAGTGTCAGTTCCTGAGTAAATTTATCACTTTTGGTGCTGTGTTCGTATACAATGCTGCCCCTGCCCCTGCCCCCTCCCCCTTTTAAGGTCACTGGCATCCCTATTTCTGTATGGGTCAGGTGGCCGAGAGATGTGGAGGTCTGGCATACTTTTCACATACTACAGTACACCAGCCTTAGCCTCCGGACTTGACACTAGCCAGTATAGCATGAAATATGACACCATGCGGATCAAACGAAGGGATAATCCATTCCTAATTTTTTTCTCTTTTGATTTTTCCCTTTCTTATCTTCGCGTATATGGGTGTTATATTTTCTCTTTCATTTTTACTTTTTTTATATTTTTGAACTGTTAGCTTTTCTCCCCATTTATGACATTCTTTGGATTAAACTCAATTTATTTTTAATGATTTTGCTCTCATTACGGTTGTGTTGCTTCGCTGTATGTGTTAAATTTCATTGTTTTCCTTGCGTATGTTATTCCTAGTTTAATTCCGTTTTCTTTAGATTAAAAATACTTCACTTACAAAGGGAAGTATTTTTAATGATTTCTGCAGATGATGATATTACGTCTGGATACAGGTTGATTATTAGCATACATAGTATTTGCTTCTGTTTGACCACTACCTATTATAGCCTAGTGAACTCTTCTTTATTTTTGAAATGAAGTACTGTCATAAACCTGTCACATTGGCGATCAGTTTCACTGTGAATCAAGGAATAATAACTGATGATGAGAGTTAAGCTGATATGATGAAAAAAATTCCCTTTAGGCAGGTTTATCTCTGCAGATAAATGGTAGTCGAATGGAATTATAACTAGCGCGTTTTGCGCGAAGGACATTATAACTCCGTTCCTTTTTGTGGTGAGAATCAAAATGATGTGATGCAAAATGGTATGTTTACAATTTTGTTGTTTTACTGTCAATCCCAAATCACTTGGGTCTCAGATAAGCCCAGATGTGTTGTCTTATGCTGTAAGTCATTCATGGGTCGATTTATTAGCAGATAATCGCAACTATTCGTGCAGGGATTCATCAAGAATGCGCGCGCATATACGCACGTAAATATACTTACATAGAAACCCTCACCTGAATGCGCTACGTAATTGCATCTGTGTCTGTGTTTTCCGATGGAGAGATGAGCGACAGCAGTCGAGTGCACTTCTCTCTTCATTTGCAAAAGTGTCTCATTACAGACGACTCTAAATGCAGGATGTGAAGTACCGTTAAACTTTCCATGAAGCGCTTTGACGTCATATGTCTAATTAGATGACTCATTAACTGAAATAAATAATATGAATAATGAAACGGTATCGAATGCAAAAACTGCAGAAGAGATTAGTCTGAGAGTGGAAGCATTTATTGATTTTATTTCACTTTTCTTCCATCAAAGACTATGCTCCTCATAGTGTTTCCCCTGTACAGCAAAAGCTTTTTATTTATTTTTCATCTCGCTCAGAGTTGTTCCAGCTATAAGACTTGTTAAGCCAAAGGACTGCTTTTGATAATACATATTTCAAAGGCTTTGTAGTATCTTATTTGTTTATATTTATATGAAATCGATTATCATGTTGGTTATATATCAAATATAAGGATAAAAATAAAAATATTCCAAATGAAGTAAAATCAAAGCCTCAATTTCCCGTTGAAGTTAGAGCTTGGTAAATGAAATGATACCGTGTGATACCCTAGTAATAGGATAAGGAAGAAATTATTGACATTGTCCTCGGGGTAGTGGTCGGATGGCCGAGTCCCATGTAAGAGTATTGTGCCAGTTAGTTTCGTGTGGTTCGACACACTGGAAGGACTGTAACGACATCAACGAACGCTAATTTGAAAGTCAATAGGACAGAAAGAATTTGATATGAATTGCAGAGGACAAACAGAAGTTGGAGTCAGTTCCCGTTCTTATAACTGCTTTAGGATGTATCCTTATTAAGATCATTTATCCGACGCATAACTTATTTAACAAACAAACAACAAAACCAGGACGAAAGTATAATCTAATTGGAAATAATTACGTGACTGAGGTCATAATGGAAAACCGTGAGAATATTGATTCGCTGACGGAAGTGATTCTTCTCGTTATAAAACAAAAAGAATGAAAAGTCTGCAAAATGAATGAAGGATGGAATGACATGAGAGAAGATCCCCTGGAGGAAGAGGAGGAGATTGAAGGAGGACGTGAGCATTGAGACAGTGGTAGGACATCCCTCTCCTGAAAGGATATCATTAAGGCTAACTAAGTCTCTTGTCTCCTAATTTAATTTACATTTATGAATTGAATTTCCTAGAGAAATTTAAAAATTAAAATTCTTATTTTTTTTATCATCACTGGGGTTTCTAAGCCAAGTAATTCATGTAACAAGCCCGTCATTATAAAAGAAAGCAGCACAGCTGAGATATCGTTCCTGAACCATACGAATGAGACACAAAATCTTCGTTCAGAGATTAGCATTTTCGGAAGATTTTGAGGAAATCAAAATAATCATGAGATATACAGTATATGAAATTCATGTTTACAGTAGTATTTAGTTCTTCTTTGGAAGGGTGGGCAGAGCTCTCGGCTAGCACGCTGTTGGCCCAGCGTTCGACTCTCCGACCGGCCAATGAAGAATTAGAGGAATTTATTTCTGGTGATAGAAATTCATTTCTCGTCATAATGTGTTTCGGATTCCACAATAAGCTGTAGGTCCCGTTGCTAGGTAACCAGTTGGTTCTTGGCCACGTAAAATAATTATAATCCTTCGGGTCAGCCCTAGGAGAGCTGTTAATCAGCTCAGCGGTCTGGGTAAGCTAATATATACTTAATTTTTTACAGTAGTATTTATATTTCAGTTTTAAGGCAGTACGCAAAGCATCAGGGAGAGAGATACTTGATATGCATATCGTTTTGCTCTCCGCAAACAGACGAACAACAATTGTTAAAGTTTGTACCGTTTACAAATCTTCGAAATTAAAGTATCAACATTATACGTTTTTTAGGCTGAGATTCATATTCTAATTACTTTTTTTGAACTGAATTCAGTTATACCACATTCCGAAAGATTCTTAGAGCAGGTTCTGTTGACAATATGATTCTCCCCTCTAATCTGAGCGACAACCATGATTATACTGAATGAGGCAAATAATGGAATATGCTCAAGTAACTGAGATAAATGGTCGAAGCACTGGCGCTTTCTTTTATTTTGAAATTGTAATACCTTCTGGTTCTGCTCCTATCGGTAGTATTAAAGGTTGCTGGGGAGATGCATGTGGGTGTTGCCCAATGTTCATGCATGACCAACCACAGGATGTAGTAATTCACTTGCATCCAGTCAAATACATTTGTTTGGCCTACAGCTCTCTTCATGATGCAAGAGCTTAGTACATTTTTTGTCAAGTATACGCAGTGAATCGTACTAATAGCTCTGAAAATAAGATAGAATATGCATATATCTTCTTTATGCTAATAAGTCTTGTGTTAATTGGAAATGTTCCAAAAATATGCATATATCTTCTTTATCATAATAAATCTTATTGTCACTGAAATGTTCCATGTAATTGAAGTATTTTTTATAATATATAAAATTGGCCAGATTAACTCAAACCTAGAACAGCAACGAGAAACTGCTTTGATGGACCGAAAATCATAGCCCCCCCCTCTACCTTTTCCTCACCCACAAGAAACTGGGCTAATAATCGGCCTCACACAGGAAAAGAGAAAAGGAAAGAAAGACTGGTGGAACAGCCTCAGGCTGGTGAGAGAGAATTTATTTTTCCTGTTCATTCGATTAGAAATCAACATGTGAATTACAAGGAAGATTCGCTGATTTTTCTCAACTTCGGTATGTCGTATGAACTGGTTGGTGACTTCAATAGTTTTAATGTTATATTATATAATATCATCTCACTGTTTTGGAATAATAATTGTCTTAAAATCATTAACTCGACTGATATAATTAGATCTCTTATTCAAAATTCCACGAAGGCAATAAGTTTTTTTTTTTTTAGAAATTTAATGTTTGCTAATTATTTTTTTATTTCAGCTATTATTTTTAATACCGTTAAGAGGACTGTATGAAAAACATTGCTCCGAAAAAGAAAAGTCCGCCCTGTGATTTTAAGCAAATTCAGTTAGCATTTGTTTTCTGAAAGCGACAACAGCGGTGTACAGTCTGTGCAATGATTCCTTTGTCTTCATCTAATGTTGTTAGAAACCTTTACCACTCCTTTAATCTTACCTGCCTGCCAACCTCCCCTGACGGAAAAAGTGGTAAAAAATCTGAAACAAACTTAACAGAATTATATCACGCCATTTCCCATCCACCAGGCCTTTAAAACTATTAGGAATAAAGGAAAAATCTAGAACTCAAATAAAAGTTGAGAGACAGTAAAGGAATAATTTGTCATTGCTTTTTTTTATATTTTAATACATTTTTGAGGAAATAAATTCAATCATGTATGGTGTTTTCCACTGGTTGTGTTCTTTCTACAGGAGGTTCCTGCAGGCCGGGACTTCCTGCTGACAAACAAAGAAAGGTTCCGTATTCTGTTTCAAAGCTGGCGGGCTTCAGAATGGTATTCTACAAGTAAGGCGTTTTTGTTTTGTGCACAAAAGGTGTCGTTTAAAAATTCTATTTTGTTACCTATGTGCTTTAGATAGTTTTCTTGAGCTTAATCGTATTTTCTAATAGAGAGAGAGAGAGAGAGAGGATTTTTCATTTTCAGTATTTTGTATATTTGGTAGTACCTGCTCCCCATTTTGTTTTTTGTTTTTTTTTGTATTAGTTCGTGACACTTCAGAAATTGATGAGTGGTTTTATGGTCTAGATACTGAAAAAAGGAAAATATTTTTACACTGCAGTGTACACTGATGCCATTATATATATATATATATATATATATATATATATATATATATATATATATATATATATATATATATATATATATATATATTAACTTTATCACATACACAATTGTTCTGTGCATTAGTAGAATTACTAAAAGGACTTCATTCAAACTGGATGGTATTTAACAGAGTTTTTTATTCAGAAAAAGTTACAAGCTTTCTTGGACAAAGTCCACATTATCAAGTATATATATATATATATATATATATATATATATATATATATATATATATATATATATATATATATGTGTGTGTGTGTGTGTGTGTGTGTGAATTATATGTGTACATACATATACATATACTGTATATGTATTATGTATGTATGTATACGGTGTAGGTGACAAAAATTAATTTAAGTGTATTTATAGATACGTGTGTGTGTGCGCGCACGCACGTGTTTGCATGTACATGAGTAAACCTGATATGAAAATTATTTTAGAAATTCGTGTAAAGAAAGTAATTGCCTGGTTAGAAGTGTAAACGCACTTTATAATTAGAAGTAAATTTGATTTCTCATACTTGTTAAGATTTTTATAATAGTAATTATTTTTTATGTCAACATTGTACAATAAATTAGTTTCTTTCATCCACATGTCTTTTGATATATTTATAAGTCACTTTATCTCGAAATTCAATGGGGTCATTTCTGGATAATTCTTTTCCTTTTAAGCATTTAATTCATTTAGGTTAGTTAGTGTCGGCTTAAACTGCAGCTTTAAATATCTGACTTTAAGGCAGTGAAATCGCTTTTTAAATGGCGTCATGTTGAAAAGTGAACTTTCATTTAATTGTAAGTCTTGTATAAAACGATATTGCTATTGAGAGGCCAGCTTCTAGGAATGGGAAATATTTCTTGACGGTCCGACTTCAGAAAGATGAAATTTCTCTCGAGTCTCTCAGAAGAAAGACGGGGATTTCCCACGAGTCTCCCATGATGAAGGCGAAATTACTTCCTAATGGCGATGCAGTTCTTTTAAGAGACACGGATTCAAACACTGAAAGTAATCTTTGAGAAAAAATGGAAATTATCTGAAAAAAGCAGTTCAATGGTGAAATTTGATGAAAGCAGTTTTTTTTTATCGATGATACTTGAAATACTTTCTGATCGGTTTTTCCTCAGTGAATTGCTCTTCAAATGGAAGAAGGAAGGTGAAATGACTATTTCCTTTCTGAACAGATAGGACTTGAGTATTTTGAAGGCACGTTTGCAGTAGTTAATTCATTCTCAAATGTCAGCGGGTGAGCGAGAACACTTGCTGGCATTTTGTTTCTTTGAATGAAAAATAAGTAAAGGATACCGCATTCCCCCCAAAAATGATATATTTTGATTTCACATATTTTTGCGTAACCCGAAAATAATTTGATAATCCAAAAGCGTTATTTATAAGTATACTTCTAGGCTGGGCCCTACATTCTTTCTTGTTCAGTCCCTTCATAATTCTCAAATAATTAATGTTATTTATATTACTCCTCCTATTACCATTTCAATAAAAGAGCTTGCAAGCCTTCTTTGAAAAACCATATTCTTAAAAAAAAAAAAAACTTCAAACGCTAGTAGATCCGATTCCAGGAACATTGCAGTGTTTTTTTTTCTGACACCTAAAGTAGTAGACCTTAAGGCAAATGACAAAAGGCTAAACCTTAGGATCACCATTAATAGCACAGTTGAAGCTGTGCTTCAGCAGAGAACCGCAAGTCATTTTTAAGTTGTAATTCTGTTGTAAGGAAAAAATACTTATGTATAATTACTAGATTACTGATTAAGAGTAAGACGCATTGCGAGACCGATTGCTTCACGGAATAGGTCAAATATGTTTTCCCAAGGGAATCAGTAACTTACTAGATAAAGAAAAGTGTCCAAAAAATAAGCTTAATGCCTAACTCTTAACTTTTCATATAGCCACTGTTATGATATATATATATTATATATATATATATATATATATATATATATATATATATATATATATATATATATATAATATATGTGTGTGTGTGTGTGTGTGTGTGTGTGTGTGTATGTCTGTCTATTTGTCTGTCTGTCTGTGTGTCTGTCTGACGACCAAGTCGCAACCGAGCCTGCAACGGACATATTTTGGAAACAGGCAATCATATTGTTTTGATAAGATGCCTGTGGGTTTATAAAGTGCTGTATCACAGATCGGTTCCCATATAAACAGATCACTGTTGCGGGCTCCTAAACCAGTGAATATAGGGAAATGATAATTAAAGGAACCTCAGAAATGCTACGTAGCTGAAGTTTTTCTTATCTCGTGTACATAACTCGAAGAAGCGTGACCTGAATGGCAAGAAAATTTTCACTACAAATTAATCACTAGTTCTCCCAATGTTCATAATGCATTTCGGTATATATATATATATATATATATATATATATATATATATATATATATATATATATATATATATATATATATATATATATTACTGTGTATACACCTTACGATTTCTCATTTTCAATTGAAATCCGCTGTTACTGTACATATTACTGTTAAAGTAGTAATTTATATTAAAGATTAATAGGCTACATTTTGCTTACAGTATTAACAACAAATATTTTTTTATCCAAAAAAATTATAGTTTATTAAACAGGGACTTATTGCAGAAGCACGAATTATGATATTTAATAGATAATGCTCTTATTTTGGTTCATTTCAGCAATATTTGCGATGAAAATGAGTAACCTCTAGAATCAAAGGAAATAGGAAAGTATTTCGTACCCACATGCTGTAGCCCCTTGATAAAATTCAGCATAACTTACGTACAATCGAGAGTTAAACCTTTTCTGTAAACAAATATGGTTGTCATACACAAGTTTTTGTCAATTACTTCAACCAAGACCACCAAGAAACAAGGCCTGTTGGTCTGACGTCATGACGTGATGACGTCTCCCCGGTGGTCCCAAGCTGGCGACTCTTCTCTCTCGAGCTTCCTTAGCTTTAACCCTCAATAGATGTCTGTAGTAGTGGCGATGTCCTCAGATTGCCCGAGGGATAACATATTCACTCTCTGAATATGAATTTATAATATAATGTAGCTGAAACGAAATATTTTCGTATAATTCTGGTGTCTTTTTTTTCTCCTCCCATTAAAGTCTCGTTCGTATATAATCATACATCTGATAAAAACTATAACCTAGAAATGACAAGTGCCGACTAAGAGCGTTCATGGAAATTCTTATCCCATCAGTTCTTTGAAGTCCATCTCTAAAATATACAATAAACTAACGAGAAATGACCGGCAGTAATGTTCTAAGCAGTTAGCTGTCGTGACATCATTGGAACCGAGTCACGTCAGAAAATAGAATGCGGATGATTTCCTTCTGTCGTCAGACGTGTTATTGTATGTAGTTGATAAGGTTACTACTTACACTTATACTTAATGTAAGTTTCGTCCGGTTACATTAGAAGTTCATAGATAGGTATTCTAAAGCATTTATAAACGTAACCTGTAAATAAGTCCTGCAAATACAAAATGTTGCGGAGATTAACAAAACTTGTTGCTGGCTACCGTATATTAGCCTACAGGATACAGTCTCCCATCCCTCAAGTGTTACAGTGTTCATAGCAAAAAGCGAAACTGTATGTTATTTGGGTGTCGTACTGAGATTAGTCATATTTAAGTAACGGTTTTACCTAAGTAACTCTCCATTGAAATTCTAGATTAGCCTTGGGTAGCCTAGGCGTAAAGGCGCAGGCATAAATCTGTTCCATTGTAAGGTTAGGCTACCCTGCCAGTGCTAGGCAGTTTGTACCTTTAATTTCAAATAAGAAATGTGTCTTAAGTAATATATTTGGTAAAACGTTACTTTAGTTGCGCTTCCTAATTCCAGCCAGTCATCGACCGGGACAGGTTCCTTTTACAGAAATAGACAACTTTTCCTCCAATGCTAGGTACTGACCTAACAAGATCTTACCTACCTAACCTAACTTAGGGAGACATGCCCTGACCTGACCGGAGAGGAGGGCAAACCCCCCCCCCCCCCAGGCCATAACCTGCCCTTTTTGGTGACTGGCAAGAATCAGGCCGCACAACTAAGGTATAGTTTTACCTTATATTGAACTTTGAAAGGGACCTGGGTGAATATTTTCAGTTCTGATTTTAGCAGGGCCGAAGTAACCTTCAGGAGTTATTCAGAAGGTCAGAGTGTCTGACTGTGACATTTAGCCTAAGTGTCGAATTGGCATAACTCGATCTTACTACAGTAGTCAACTTACTAATTCTAGGTCATTTTATAGTGAAATTATATCATGTAGATGATGAAATTTACCGTAAGTGATTGGTCTCCATGTGAAATCAGATTTACAAGCGTGGCATTGAAATACATTTTTATGAACACAGTATGTCCAGGTCAGTCTTGGTAAGTGTAACTGAAACAGAATAAAATCAGAAGTTATCATCATATAGCTGGCAAGTACTGTTACTGCATTTCATGTTTAAAGGAAACTGTGTATTAGAGTTGCTGTATTTATCAATGATAAGGAATTTTAAAGTGGTACTGTATTGTACAGAATTGTTCCTGTAAGCTTGAGTTAGATTTATTTGTTTACAAAAATATATGATAATGAACCAATAAACTAAAAAGAATTGGTATTAATTTTTCTATGTATAGTTATAAGGAAAGTTCAGTATTCCTGCAGTCAGTGAACTTAGTTGATTTGTAGCTTTCAACATTGCTTTAAGGATGTTTTGTAGTTTTAATCAATCAAATGATTAGTTTTGTATTTGTCAATGGGTAAAATGTTAGGTTTTGCATTGCTAACTGTATATAAGTTTACAAAACATTTTATTTTGTTAATTTGACAAATTTGTTGATTACTTATGTGGAAAAGCTACCCAGGTTTTGATAAGGTTAGGTGTTTTACCTTCCCAAACTAACTTCGACTTTTGCTGTCAATGTATTGTAATTAGCCTACACATGAAACTACAAAATATCCCGTAACAGGAGAATGTTAGAGGTGAAAGTTGGGTGTGTTCTGTATAGTTTGAACTATCTGAACAATAAATTTACAGAGTATCTGCTGATGAATTTGTTGTCTTCAAAGCATTTTACACTACAAATGTAAGTTTATCAGTTATATTTTAGTTAAAAGATGATGTGCCATATGTTCCTATGCTGTAATGTACAGTATTATATAAGTGATGACTTACCAAGCAATTACATAGCTAACAGCTTCCTACCACGGTAGACCAAAAATTCAAATTTTGCGGTGATGCTACCATCACTAGTGCAGGTGACAGGGTCCCACCCACTATCGGGACTGACATGTACAGCTTGGCGGGAAACACCAATTTGTTTTCTGCCAGCTCCCGATCAACATCGGTGGTTTTTGGGCAGTACCTTACGTCATTTGTTGGATTGTTTTCCTGTATTTTGGTGACATATTCAGATTTTGTGTGGCCTTGTTTGCAATTAGTGAACCATTAGGTTATTTTGTAATTTTTCACTATTTTTCCATGTCAGATTTTAGTTCCTTCTAGCGTTCGGTTCTGTACTGAGGGATGTAAAACTAGGTCAAGTAAGATAATGTATGATTCTCATACTAAATGTATTAAATGTAGGAGACATGATTGTAATGGGGAGATTACTTGTCAGGAATGTCAGGATTGGGATTCTCAGCAGTGGAAGGTTTATTGTTTCCATTCTGATAAACTTGATAAAGATAGGAAGAGGAAGGCTGATCTTAGAGCGGAGCATAGAGCTGGCTTAGAAGCTACTCCTTTGCCTTCAGTGGCTGAGGATAGCACTGTTTTTTCCCCACTTATCCCTTCTGTTTCTCCTATTTTGAGTCCTACTGATTTACCACGTACTCTTTTACTGTGTTCCCGTGCTTCTGATTTCAACGCCATCGCCAGTCTCGGGTGTAGGGTTGATAAGAAGTTAGAGTTTTCGGCCAATACCGTCATGAATCTTGTTTTATCTTTTAAGGCCTTTGTTGATAAAGCTTCTGTTCCAGATGTTTGTGCTACCAGTGTTAGTAAAGTGCAAAGTGAGTGTGTTGTGTTTTTTGAGGAGGCAGCTGTCTGTCCTACCAGTGCTCATAGATGAAAGTCCCTGCCCCATTCCCCCACACTGGAGACAAGACATACCAAAGGTCAAAGGGAGGCTGATAGGGTTTGCTCACAGGCAGTCGTCCCCTCCGTCGAGCCTATTGCACATTCCTAGGTGCTGACTGAGCGCCACTGGAAAGGTATCTCATTCAGTGCGTGTCGTATGTCCGATTCGGATGATTCATCTCCAGATGGAAGGCATTGTTGGCATCGGTCTTCTGTTTCTTGTCCTTTAAAGAGGCACTCTGCGGCTGCAGACAGCTCTCCTCCTCCCGTAAAGAGACTTAAGGAAGTCAGCGTTAGTCCTCAACCTTCTTGAAGTTTTGCTGATCCGCCTCCTTCATTGTCTCAGGTTCAACAAGCAGCCTGGGATGGTCCGGAATCTCTTGGCACCAAAGATTGCCTGATCTTGTCACCTAAGCACTCGCCGCCTCAGCCCAAGTGCTCTTGCTCTCCTGACCGCCTGCCTTCTTCCGAGCGCCTGGCGCCAACTGCTCAGTCTCAGGCGCCTGCACCTGCTCATTTGGCGCCAGCTTCTTGCTTGGTGCCAACTTCAGACTGTTCGACTCCTGCTTCTTCTAAGTGCCTGATGTCATCGCTGTCTCTCCCTCTTTCGTCACCTCAAGTCAGGGTTCTCTGGCTCCAATTAAGCATCAGTTGGAGGATTTTATGACTTTTAAAGAAGACGACAGTTCCTAAGTCCAAGGATTTAGTTCTCTCTCCTGTTTCGTTGGAGGAGGAAGAAGTGAACCATGATTTGGCGCCTGCTTCGGCTTATTCGAGTCTCCTCACGTTCCTGTTATTGAACTTCCCAGACTTCTTCCAGCCTGCTCCTCCGGACTCCCCTGCCTCTACATATTTGATAAAGAAGCATGCCTCTGACTCATGCCCTCCTAAGTTCGTCCTCTCCTCTTCCAAGAAAGCAATGAAAGAGGTCAGTGGTTAACTTCAAAGAAAGCTGCTGGCAAGGCTTCTTTCACCTTTCCTTCTTCAAAGCTTCTTAAGAGGAAGTACAGGTTTTATGCTGCTTGGGAAGCACCTTCCTTGGGAGTTTCTGCCTCCTCCCAGGGGGATTTCTCCGGCTTGCTTGATGCATCGCTTCATTCTGTTTTCACCTTGGAGAAAGTCTACTCATCTCCTGAACTTGAGCATCTTGTTCGCAGTATTGTCAAGGTTTTGGAGATTTTTAGTTTCCTGGCTTGGACAATGGGGGCTTTGGCACGGAAAATTGAAGACTGCTCAGCCCTTGTAGAAGACTTTGCTTTGGACTGGCTTAATGTTCTTTGCTGCGCAGACAAGGCAGTAAGGGACGGTTCGGCTGAACTTGCATCGCTATATGCGATGGGCTCGTTGAAGCGAGAGCTGTGGTGCTCCTTTACTACTAAAGGAGTGACCTCTATCCAGAAGTCACCTCTCTTATTTGCTCCACTTGACAAGTCTTACCTTTTTCCCCAGGACACCATTAAAGAAGTTCTTTCAGATCTGCAGAAGAAATCGACTACTTATCTTCTGACCCAATCGTCGAAGCGTCCCAAGGTAACTCCTGTAACCATATCCAAGCCTTTTTCATCTTTGCAGCCTCAGTCCTTTCGTGGAGGAAGAGCTAGAACCCAGCCCAGACCTCGTTCGAAACTTCGTCCTCCAGAGAAGTCATTTAAGAAGTCTTCGGCAAAAGCAGCCACCAGTAAATAAGACCTGTGTCCTTCATGGCCTGGTGGGTGCCAAGTTGCACCTTTTTTGGGAGGAATGGAGTCACATGGGTGCAGAACCTTGGGTAATTCAGGTTCTGAAGTTGGGCTACTCCATTCCTTTCAATCAGACTCCTCCGCTTTCAAAGTCGCTGATCACCTAGACAGCTTACTCGACTGGGTCCAAGAAGTTTTTGGCCCTCGCTTAAGAGGTGGATTCTCTCCTTCGCAAAGGAGTGGTGGAGGAAGCTGTAGACTTTTTGTCAGAGGGGTTTTACAACAGGCTTTTTGTTGTCCCCAAGGCTTCCGGGGGTTGGAGACCAGTTTTGGATGTCAGCTACCATATACAGTATGTATACAGTACATATGTAGATTGTTATTTTACTGTCCACAATTCCCTACCTCCTTTCAATGTGGAATCAGCTAAGTAATTACTGGGTAAGTTACTTATATAAGAATTATATTTATGATAAAGTTTTATATGTAATTACTAAGGATGGAGCCAACCCTCCCGCTCATGGAATTTTTTAAATAAACAAATTGGTGTATTGGCTTAGTTGTTCCTCTCTCTTACCTCGAAAGTGGGTGGGGTCTTGTCACCTACACAAAAACAAATGAATCGCTACTGCAAATTTCAAAATTTAAGCTGGCGTTCGAGGAGAAACTCTTAGCTAAGTAATTACTGGGTAAGTGTATATAAAACTTTATTTATCATAAAAATATAATTTTTATATAAGTCACTTACCCAGTAATTACATAGTTATTAGTTTCTTTTAACCAGCAGCTTAAAATTTGAAATTGCGGGTCACGCTAGTTTGTTTTGGTTATGGCAACATGCCATGCCCACTTTCGGGGGAAGAATAGGTACAGCATTGCAGTGCAGAGCTTCAATTTGTTTCTGCCAGCTATGGTTGAAGGACTGTGGTTGGCAGCAGCTTGAATTTTGAAATTTATACTTTGCTGGTTGTCTGTTCTCATCTACGACTGGTGAAATATTTATTTTCGTAGCCTTTTGACACAATTAGATAGTGTAAGGTGAATTTTGATCATCAGTTGACAGATTTTATGCCCGATTTTTGTACTTGTCTCTGATTTTTTCCATGATTTCTGACACTAGTAGTTCCAGTATTAGGTGCTGTAGCAAAGGCTGCAATACAAGACTTACTAAGGAATCTTATGACACTCACACTATTTGTATTCAGTGTAGGGGACAAATGTGTTCAATTGATTTGCGATGTGAGGAATGTAGTGAATGGGATTTAAAGAAGTGGAAAACTTTAGATTTGCATCTTATGAAACTGGCTAGAGATAGGAAGAGAAAACCTATTGCTAGGGAAACTTGTAAAGCCTCAGCTAGTCAGGATTCATCTGCTAAGTCGAATGCAATTGCACCTGTAATTTTTTCTGATCCCATGCCATCTCCTCCACCTATGCAAACCTCTTCTTTACCCGGCTCTAACGTTTCCGATCCCATCACCAACATCAGCCTGGAGTCGAAAGTCGATATGCGGTTTGAATTGAGCAATCGATCGCTAAATTAACATCATCAGTAAAAGTGCTAATGAATAGAAGTGAGTCGGAGCACCCTGTGGCGCCCAGTGCTAGTGCAGTGGTAGTGGAGGAGGTGGCTGTTCGGCCTGCTGATTCTCCTAGGCCAAGGTCCCTGGCATACTCCCGAGCACCTGGGAGGAGTCAGACTTGTAGCCTAAGGGAGGTCGGTGATGTCTGTCCCCAAGCAGTTGCCTCCTCAGTTCAGTCTGTTGATGAATCCCAGACTGCAACCAAAGGCTGTTGGAAAGGCCTTCAAGTGAACGTTTATTGTATGTCCTCCAGCTCTGAGGATTTTAGTCCCAGGCGTTTACGGCACTTTGTGGACAAATCACACCCCCTGAAAAGGCGTGCAGTGGACTTCGCGATCTCTTCTCTGTGCCTTGTAAGAAGGGCAAGAATTCAGCGGTCCCCTCCTGCAGTCACTGGGACAGCCTGGAGCAATTCTCTTCAGTATCAGATGACGATCGTAGTCTGGCGCTGAGGTGCCTTGTGGTGCGTAGACATTCATTACACAAGGGAACCCCTTCATCAGGAGTTGTGCGCCCAGCATCCTCAACTCTCCAATTAGCACCTGAGCAGCCAGCAGCTAGCGTCGAAGCGCGCAAGCTCCCAGTTGCAGATGAGCGCCCATTGGCACCCATTCGCCATCAAGTGTGCCTTTGGCTCCCGCTCCTTCAGTGCTGCCTGAGCGCCCGTTAGCGCCCACTCCTCCACCTTCTCATCTTAGTGTTGTCTCGGACAGTGATCCTCCTCCGGTTAATCCGATCCAGAGCAAGCTAGAAAGCATTTAAGGTTTGCTTCAGAAGGCACCTCCAGCATCTCAAATACCAAAGTTATCTAAGCTGCTTTTCTCCTCCTCTGCGAAGAAGGCACTGAGTGAAGTAGAAGGGTGGCTCACAGAGAAGAGGGAACAAGGTAAAGCAGTTTTTTAAGCATTTAAGGTTTGCTTCAGAAGGCACCTCCAGCATCTCAAATACCAGCAGACTTGTCACTTTCTACTGTCTCTTCTGAAGAATAGGTCATAGTCTATCAGGATGTTCCTTTGTCTGCGTACTGTGCTTTATTGAGGTTCTTGTAAGCCACCTCTCCAAGCTTCTTTTCGCCAGCGACTCCCTCCTCTCCTGCTTCAACTTTTTTTATGGAAGCTCCCTCACCTGATTCTTCAAAGTTATCTAAGCTGGTTCTCTCTTCCTCAGCGAAGAAGGCACTGAGTGAAGTAGAAGGGTGGCTCACAGAGAAGAGGGAGCAAGGTAAAGCAGTTTTTTGTTTTCCGCCCCCCAAGCTGTCTAGGTCAAGTTATAGATTCTATGCTACAGGAGAAGCTCCTTCCCTGGGAGTCTCTGCCTCCTCTCAGGGAGACTTCCCCGGTCTTATAGACTCGGCCAGAGGTCAGCTTTCACTTCAGCCAAAATTATGTTTTGTTCATGAAACTTACCTGTCAGATATATATACAGCTGTATTTCTCCGAAATCCGACAGAATTTCAAAACTTGCGGCACACGCAGTGTGGCCAGGTGGTTAGTACTCATTCCCACCGCTGGGTGGCGGGAATCGGGAACCATTCCCATTTTCTATTCAGATTTTCTCTGTCGCCGGTACTGTTAACATCTGTTTACAGTACCTCCGCCTCTGGATTTCGTTAACTTGCATAGTTTTCCACTTGAGTATTCTATTGACTTTTGGTTTTTGACTTTGGCTTGTGGATTGGCATACGCTTTTTGTGGACTGTTTATGATTTTGCTTTTGACTGCTCTTGAATGATGTCTGGTACTAGTTCTGCTAGCTTTCGAGTATGTTGTGTGAGTGAGTGCAAGGTGAGGCTACCGAAGGCTTCGGTAGACCCTCACTCGGTTTGCATGAGGTGTACGGGGCATGTTAGTTTGATCAATGATCGCTGCAAAGAGTGTGAGCCTTTGTCTGATGCGAGCTGGAAATTGTATGATTCCTATGTTCGTAAGTTAGAGCGTGACAGGATCAGGAGGTCTTCCTCCAGGAGTGTGTGTAAGAGTCAGGGTTCTATTTCTTCACCTGATAACCCCAATGTAGACATTGTTGTACCTGTCCCTGTGGTTTTGCCTTCGGGCCCTGAGGTTGTGTCTGCGGGGGGTTTGGCCCTGACGGAGATCATGAACACCATCCGTGCTCTAGAAAACAAAGTGTCTTCGCTTCAAAGTGCTGTGCAGTGTAGTGTTCCCCCTAGTGTCGTGGAGGGGGCGTCAGATCGGCCCCATAATGCTTCTAGGCCTGGACCTCTGTCAGACTCCCAGGACTCAGGGAGAAGGCATGTCGAAAGCCGTAAGAGGGTTACGGGGGCTTCCCACCGATCTGACGTCCCTTCGGCAGTTCCTGTTGTCACTTCCCAGGCTGCCAAGGATCGTGCTTCGGCTCGTATCCTTAAGGACTGCTTTTCGTCCTCCGAGGCGTCCTCCCCTCGTAGGGGTTGGAATTCTCGCAAGGACTCTCGCCCACTGAAGAGGAGCTTTAGAGATGACGCTTCTCGTCAGTTTTCTCCGTCTGTGCGGGATTTTGAAGCTTTCCCGCCACAGAAGAGGACACGTACGTCGTCAGAGGAGGACGTTTGCGAGCGCCCCAGTCGCTCTAAGGAGAGAGCTGTTCTTGCTCCTGTGAGGAAGAAGAAGGCGTCCCCTCGCCCCTCTTCTTCCCGTAGGCTCTCCTCTCCTCCTGGATATGAGACCTCTCCTTCCAAGAGTATCTTACGAGATATGCAGCGTCAGTTGGCCTCTCTTCTGGCCGAGAAGGAATCAGAACCACGTCGTCGCAAGGACTTGAGGCTTCCCATTAAGAAGTCCAGGAAGTCCCCGTCTCCTGCTCCTTTTTCTTCGTCTCCATCTCCTGCTTCTTCGCCCTGTCGTCCTCACAGCTCACGAGTTCCTTTTCGTGACTCTCGTCATCATCACGACGCCTCGCAAGCAGCTATCCAGGACTCTTCATTAGCTGCTCGTCAGGACGCTTCTCTCGCTGCTGCACAGGACGTTCGGCAGGACGCTCAGCATGACGCTAGGTTGGGCTCCCGATCGGATGCTCTTCAGGACGCTCGCCAGGACGCTCGCCAGGACGCTCGCCAGGACGCTCGCCAGGACGCCTCTTTAGTCGCTCGCCGGGACGCTCCAGAGCATTCTGATCCTGCAGGGAAAAGTAGATCCCTCTTCCGTATCGGACCTCAAGGCCTTCGTTCCCCGAAAGCTGTTTGTGATTCTCGTGGTTCGCCCTTTCATGAAGGAGAAGTCTCTGGCGATTCTGAGCCTGCGGGTTTTGATCAACCTTCTGCTTCCTCGTCTTCCGACTACCAGGTGTTAACCGGCCTTCTTAAGGACTTATTCGGCGATAAGTTTAAACCCTCGGCTCCTCTCTCTCCTCCTTCGCAGCTTGCCTCTTCCAAAGCGAGGAGAACGCCGGGGTTTGTGAAGATGACTTCTTCACTGGCTACGAAGAAGGCCTTCAAGAAGGTTAACGCCTGGATGGAGGAACGGAAGACGCAAGGCAAGACTTCTTTTGCCCTTCCTCCTTCTAAGCTTTGCGGTAAGGCGGGCATGTGGTATGAGACAGGTGAGGACGTCGGTTCTCGTGTTCCTTCTTCGTCTCAAGGAGACTTCGCCAGCCTTGTCGACGCTTCCAGGAGGTCCCTGCTGTCGACTGCTAAGGTTTCGTGGACTATGTCCGAGACCGACCATCATCTGAAGGGACTCTTCCGTTCTATGGAAGTTTTCAACTTCTTAGACTGGTGCTTGGGTGCTTTAGATCTCAAGCTTAGAAGCCCCGACTCGATCAGCCTGGGGGAGCTATCCAGTGTTTTGAATTGCATGGATAAGGCCGTCAGGGATGGCTCTGAGGAACTGGCCTCCCATTTTTGTACAGGTCTTTTGAAGAAGAGGGCCTTGTACTGCATTTTCACCTCCAAGTCAGTTTCGCCGTCACAAAGGGCTGAATTATTGTTTGCCCCTTTGTCGAGCCATCTCTTCCCCCAGCCTTTAATCAAAGATCTTGCTTCCAGTCTTATGGAGAAGGCAACGCAGGACCTATTGGCCCATTCGTCTAGACGTCCTTCAGTCCCTTCTACGTCTTCGTCGGTTCTTTCCTCCAAGAAGAAACAGCCCTTTCGTGGAGGAGCTTCTTCCTCGAAATCGACTCCACGAGGGAGAGGTTATTCCAGAGGAGCAGCCCCATCGAAGCCCAGGGGCAAAAAGTGATCATCAACTCCTCCAGACACCTGTGGGAGCCAGGCTACTTTCATTTGCGGGAGCCTGGAGAGCGAAAGGAGCGGACTCTTGGTCCGTCGAAGTTCTAGAGAAAGGCTACAAGATCCCCTTTCTCGATTCGCCACCCCTTTGTACGTCACCCAAGGATCTGTCGCCCTCCTACCATTGGGAAAAACAACAGATCCTTTTAGATCTTTTGGAGCAGATGCTCGTAAAAAGAGCTGTGGAGCCAGTTCAGGATCTATCCTCTCCAGGGTTCTACAACCGACTGTTCTTAGTCCCGAAACAGTCGGGTGGGTGGAGACCTGTACTGGACGTAAGCAGGCTAAACCGCTTCATTGTCAAAGAGAAGTTCAAGATGGAAACGTCACAATCTGTTCTCGGAGCGCTAAGACCAGGAGATTGGATGGTCTCTCTGGACTTACAAGATGCTTACTTCCACGTCCCCATACATCCTCAGTCAAGACAGTACCTGAGGTTTGTACTGGGGGGAAGAGTCTTCCAATTCAGAGCTCTTTGCTTTGGTCTCAGCACAGCTCCCATGGTATTCACAGTGATCATGAGAAATGTGGCGAGGTGGCTTCACTTGGCGGGGATCCGCGTTTCGCTTTACCTGGACGATTGGCTCATTCGAGCTTCTTCCCAAGCTCAGTGTCTGGAGGACCTAATTTCGACATTGGAGTTGACGAAGTCCCTGGGACTTCTAGTCAACAAAGAAAAGTCCCATCTGATCCCGACTCAGTCCATCGTCTATCTGGGGATTCAGATGGATTCAGTGGCTTTTCGAGCGTATCCATCCCTAGAACGTCAACAACATTGCTTGGAAAAAGTTTCGTCTCTCCTGGGGAAGGAAACATGCTCGGTGAGGGAATGGATGAGTTTGCTGGGGACCATTTCCTCGCTGGAGAAGTTTGTTTCCCTGGGAAGACTTCATCTCAGGCCGCTCCAGTTTTTCCTAGCGGAGAACTGGATGAACAAGGAGGACCTGGAAGAGACCTTGAAGATCTTTCCGTCTGTCAAGACTCACCTGAGGTGGTGGCTCGACCCCTTGTTACTGGCAGGAGGCGTTTCCCTACGTCTTCAGAGCCCCGACCTAGTGTTGTTTTCCGACGCGTCCAGGGAAGGATGGGGAGCAACACTAGGAGGGGAAGAAGTGTCAGGCACCTGGAGAGGGGAACAGGTGTCCTGGCACATCAATCTCAAAGAATTAGGAGCTATCCATCTAGCCCTCCAATTCTTCGAGGATCGTGTGTCAGGCCGAGTTGTTCAGGTGAATTCCGACAACACCACAGCCTTAGCTTACCTCAAGAAGCAGGGGGGTACTCGCTCCCGTTCCCTGTTCAACTTGGCAAAGGAGATCCTGCTTTGGACTCATGCTCGGGGGATCACGATTCTCACAAGGTTCATCGCGGGCGTAGAGAATATCCGTGCGGACCTTCTCAGTCGGCAGCATCAACTTCTGCCGACAGAATGGACCCTTCACGAGGAGGTGTGTCTGGATCTGTGGAAGTTATGGGGACGTCCCCTAGTAGACCTCTTTGCGACGTCCAGAACAAAGAGGCTTCCTCTTTATTGCTCCCCTGTCTTAGATCCGGGAGCCTTAGCAGTAGATGCCCTCCTCTGGGACTGGAAAGGCCTAGATCTTTACGCTTTTCCTCCCTTCAAGATCCTGGGAGAAGTGATCAGGAAATTCTCAGCGTCGGAAGGAACAAGGATGACTTTAATAGCCCCCTTTTGGCCAGCAGCGGATTGGTTCACAGAGGTCATGACCTTCCTTGTGGACTTCCCAAGGTCACTCCCCCTGAGAGTAGATCTTCTCAGGCAGCCCCATTTCCTAAGATTCCACAAAAACCTCCCCGCTCTGAGTCTAACTGCATTCAGACTATCTCGAAGTTGGCAAGAGCGAGGGGGTTTTCGAGAGCAGTGGCAAAGGCTATCGCCAGTGCCAGACGACCCTCTTCTATTTCAGTCTATCAATCGAAGTGGGCCAATTTTAGGAGATGGTGCAAGAGCAGCGGGATTTCCTCGACCACGACCTCTGTGCCCCAAATAGCGGACTTCCTTCTACATCTCAGGGAGAAAGAAAAACTGGCAGTCTCTACCATTAAAGGCTATAAAAGTATGCTGTCGGCAGTCTTCCGACACAGGGGCCTTGACTTAGCCGACGACAAGGATCTCCACGATCTCTTGAGATCCTTTGAAACTGTTAAGGTTCCTAGGCCCATGACTCCTCCTTGGAACCTAGATGTGGTCCTAAAATTTCTTATGTCAAGTCCTTTTGAACCTATGTCTTCTGCTTCTCTCAAGAACGTGACTAGAAAGGCAATTTTCCTAACCTCTCTGGCGACGGCGAAGAGGGTTAGTGAAGTTCAGGCTATTAGCAAGCACATTGGCTTTAGGGGTCCTAATGCCGTTTGCTCCCTAAGTCCATTTTTTCTTGCCAAAAATGAAAATCCTTCAAACCCGTGGCCCAAGACGTTTGAAATCAAAGGTTTGACGGAGATTCTTGGACAAGAATCAGAGAGAGTCTTGTGCCCTGTCAGGGCTCTCAAATTCTACTTAGCCAGGACGAAAGAAAGCCGAGGCCCGTCGGACAATCTGTGGTGTTCGGTTAGAAGACCTGACTTACCTATGTCCAAGAATGCTCTGTCATTCTTTTTAAGAAGTACCATCTTAGAGGCTCATTCTTCCTGCCAAGAAGAGGACATGAGGCTTCTTAAAGTGAAAGCTCACGAAGTGAGAGCCATCGCGACTTCGGTGGCTTTCCAGAAGAATATGTCTCTTAACGATCTTCTGGGTACCACCTTCTGGCGGAGTAATTCAGTTTTCGCTTCGCATTACTTACGAGATGTGAAGTCAACTTTTGAGGACTGTTCTTCGCTGGGACCATACGTTTCCGCAGACACAATGTTGGGAGAAGAGGGCAATACTCATCCTATCCTTTAGGGGTTAGGTGGTATTTTTTAATCTTGGTTTTTGTATTCTCGGTTGTTGGGTAGCCACCGATGTGGACGTCCCAATCTTTAGCCTATATTAGGTTCAATGGCTTAGTTAGGCTCGGTCAGGTGGTTGGTTGTTGCTCTTTTCCCTCTCAGTATGGTCATATGATCTAGTCCCATTGTGGTCTCGCCCCCGTGGACAGGTCATCTAGATCTCACCAGCTTTATAGGTCCCTACCTTGCTGGAGAATCTAGTAAAGCAGAAGCAGGCTTGGGTGACAGTAACCTCGAAGTCAGCTATGCTAACAGGTAAGGAACCAAGGCGTCAATCGCCTACATCTATTTGTTTCCTAAATCCTATTCTGTCTCTACCCACCTCCAATGGTGGGATTCAGCTGTATATATATCTGACAGGTAAGTTTCATGAACAAAATGATATTTTAATGATAAAATAAAGTTTGTTCATACTTACCTGGCAGATATATATAATTATAGTGCCCACCCACCTCCCCTCAGGAGACAGTGGCACTAGAAAATCTGAATAGAAAATGGGAATGGTTCCCGATTCCCGCCACCCAGCGGCGGGAATGAGTACTAACCACCTGGCCACACTGCGTGTGCCGCAAGTTTTGAAATTCTGTCGGATTTCGGAGAAATACAGCTGTATATATATCTGCCAGGTAAGTATGAACAAACTTTATTTTATCATTAAAATATCATTTTTGGCTTCAGAACGAACTTGCTCATCGTCTAAAGAATATTTTTAAAGTGTTTGAGGTAATGAGCTTCTTAGACTGGGCGGTGGGCACTTTACCTTGCAAGATTAGAGACTGCTCTTGTTTGCCTCAAGATTCCTCTTCAGACCTTATGGGAGTGCTTTCCTGTATTGACAGGGGCATTTGTGACAGTGCACAGGAGTTGGCTGGTCTTTACGCCATGTGCGTCCTTAAGAAAAGAGAATTGTGGTGTTCTTTTATATCAAAAGGAGTCACTCCGCCTCAGAAGTCGGCTCTTCTCTTCTCTCCCTTGAACAATATGCAGCTGTTTCCTCAGGCTACAGTTTTAGACATTGCCTCTGACCTGCAGAAAAAGAGCACTCGGGACCTGCTCTCCCAATCTGCGAGACGCCCTAAGGATTCCTCTGCTCCTCCACCTAGATCTTTGACTCCTCTGCAGACTACTCCCTTTCAGAGCTTCCTGTCTAGACAGTACGCTAGGACAAGAGCAAGTACCCGTTTCCCACGGTGTTCCATCAAGAGGTCTTCTTCTAAATCTTCCATCAAGAAGTGAGGGTATAGTCCTCTCTATTCAGGTAGGAGCAAGGCTCCTCCTCCTTTGGGAATGGTGGGAACAGAAAGGAGTGGACCTGGATAGTGTCTGTCCTGAAGGAGGGCAACGCTATCCCCTTTGTGAACAGACCACCTCTAGTCTGCGAACCTGTCATATTGACAGCTTTTTCTCCAGGCTCAGAAAGATTTGCTGCTCTCTTGCTAGAGGTCGAGTCTCTTGTTCAGAAAGAGGCTATAGAGGTAGTAGAGGACACTCATTCTCTGGGATTCTACAACCATCTCTTTGTAGTACCCAAGTCGTGGGGGGGCCGGAGACCTGTTTTGGACGTAAGCGCACTGAATGTCTATGTCAAAAAGACAACCTTCAAGATGGAAACAGACCAGTCAGTTCTAGAATCCGTTCGCCAGGGAGAATGGATGGAGTCCATTGACATGCAGGACGCGTACTTTCATATTCCAGTTCATCCGGCTTCGAGAAAGTACCTCAGGTTTGTAATTCTGGGCAAGGAGTTCCAATTTTGGGCTTTGTGCTTCAGTCTCTCGGTGGCCCTGGTTCTTCGTTGGAGGAGTGGGTAGAGCTGTTGGCCCAGCGTTCGACTCTCTGGCCGGCCAATGAAGAATTAGAGGAATATATTTCTGGTGATAGAAATTCATTTCTCGTCATAATGTGGTTCGGATCCCACAATAAGCTGTAGGTCCCGTTGCTAGGTTACCAGTTGGTTCTTAGCCACGTAAAATAAATCTAATCCCTCGGGCCAGCCCTAGGAGAGGTGTTAATCAGCTCAGTGGTCTAGTTAAACTAAGATATACTTAACTTTTAACTCTCGATGGCCCATCAAGTGTTTACCAGGGTATTAGCTTCCCTCGCAAAATGGCTTCATCTGATGGGGATAAAGATCTCTATACCTCGGCGACTGGTTACTGTGTTCCCGCTCGGACGTTCAGTGTACAGAGGACATTCACAGAACTCTTCTCCTGGCCCAGAACTTGGGTCTCCTCATCAATTGAGACAAGTCTCTCAAGACTCCTTCTCAGAAGATTCCTTATTTAGGAATGATGATTAACTCTCGGGATTTTCAGGTTTTCCCAGTCCCGAAGAGAACAGAAAAGTGTCTTCAGACAGTAAACAAGTTTTTTGAACTGATTCTTGCTTGGCCAATCAATGGATGAGCCTTCTAGGTACCCTCTCGTCCATGAAGCAGTTTGTCTCTCTGGGAAGGGTACACTTGAGACCTCTTCAATTCTTCTTAAGAGCCAGCTGGAACAGGAGGACATTCCCGGACTCGTTTGTGTTCCCGATAATTATGGAAGTCAGAGGATTTTCGTTGGTGTAGTTCCAGGAAGAGGCTAACAAAAGGGAAATCTCTTCTCCCTCTCAGCCCCAGCTTATCTTATCAGACACTTCAAATCTAGGTTGGGGAGCTCTTTTAGGGACAAAAGAAGTGTCAGGTACCTGGTCCCAGGAACGAGCAAGACTGGCACAACAGTGTGAAGGAAATACTGGCGATATTTCAGGGCCTACAGTGCTTTGCCTCAGAAGTGCACAGAAAGACTATAGCAGTGCATTCGGACAGCACGACTTCACTGGCATACATCAAGAAACGGGGGGACTCACTCTTTCTCCTTGTACAGAACAGCGAGGGTTCTTCTTCTCTGGTTAAACCGGAACAACACACAAGTGGTAACACGCTTTATCCAAGGGAAACTCAATGTTCTGGCAGACAAATTGAGCCATCAGAATAGGTTCTTCCCACGGAATGAACATTAGATCTGTTGGTGTCTGGATCTGTGGAAGCTCTGGAGGAAACCCATGATGCATGTATTCGAGGCCTCCAGGAATCACCAACTTCCTCTCTTCTGCTCACCAGTGCCAGATCCCTTAGCATGGGCGACCGATGCAATGTTGCAGGACTGGTCAGGCAAAGATCTGTATGCCTTTTCCCCATTCAGTATGGTGAGACAAGTTCTCAACAAATTCTGGTCTCATCAAAACCTGCTTATGATTTTGATAGCCTCCTTCTGGCCAGCAAAGGAGTGGTTCCCGGATCTGCTGGAACTTCTTGCGGACTTGCCGACACTGCTTCTGCAGAAGCAACAAGTTCACAGGCAACCACACTTTGACGGTTTCACCAAAACCTGTCTTCTCTGGCCCTAACAGGATTCAAACTGTTAAGCAACTGCTCCGAAAGAAGGGCTTTTCAAGAGCAGCTGCAGACGGCAGTCATCAGATAAATCTACCAGGCTAAGTGGTCTATCTTCAGGTCTTGGTGCAGACGAAATAACGTGTCCTCTTCTAGTACCTCTGTAACAGAAATAGCGGACTTTCTACTGTTCTTACGCTCAACAAAAGATCTCTCCACCTCCACCAATAAGGGCTACAGAGCAATGCTTAGCTCATTTTTCCACCACAAAGGAACAGACTTATCTTCTAACTAAGATTTGTCTGATCTTAAGTCATTTGATAATACGAAGCTTAAAGAAAAGCCTTTTGTGTCCTGGAATTTAGACATAGTACTTTACTTGAGTGGCTGGCCAGTTCACGTTTTGAGCCCACACAGTCCATCTCTTTAAGGGATCTTACCAGAAAGACTTTTTCTGGTTTCCTTGGCCACTGCCAGAAACTCTAGCAAGATCCATGCTTTGGACAAAATTGTTGGATTTTCCCAGGGGAATGCAGTTTGCTCATTTTCCCTAGGATTTTTAGCCAAGAACAAATCGCCATTGAATTTTTGGCCTCGTTCTTTTACGATTAAGAGCTTGACTGAGATGGTAGGCCTGTCTGAAGAAGAAAGAGCTCTCTGTCCGGTAAGGGTCCTTGAGTTTTATCTTTACAGAATGAGGGCTATTTGCGGTACTTCAAGGAATCTTTAGTGTTTTGTGAAATATCCCTCTCGGCCTATGTTTAAGAATGCCATGGCATTCTTCCTCAGGGACTCTATTTCGGAAGCTCATTCCATGGTTAGCGAAGACTCTCTCCCCTCATGTAAGTTAAGGCCCATGAAATAAGAGCTGTCTGTACATCTTTGGTGTTTAAGCGCAATTTAAAAGTCACGTCTATTGTGCAATCGATGTTTTTGAAATGCAAGTCATTATTTAAGGGATATCGAAACGACTTACGATCAGTGCAGTACCTCGGGTCTGTTTTACGCAGCTGGCGTGGTGTTGGGGGAGAAAACATAGAAAGCAATGTCCCTTCTTTAGTCTCTTTGCCTTGCTTAGGGTGTTGAGTTTTTGGGGAGCATGGGAGTACTATGCACTTGGAGTACCCTCCAGTCCTTTAGTTTTTAATGGTTGTGTATTGGTGTTTTTAATTTTGTTGTGGTGGTTATGGTGACCATATTTGTTCTGGTTATTTTGTGTGGCACTGTGCCCTGGGCAAGGGGCATCTTGTATTCTTTGCTAGCCATCGGAATTTAGTCCATCACTGCAAAGCACCTACTGTAGTAGTAGGCCCCCAACGCTTTATCGCCTCACCTCTACTAGATAAGGTGAGCACCAACCAGAGGCAGTATCTACTTGTAGCAGCTCTCTTTATCAGGTAAGGTTCAACAACATTGGTTCAGTGTTAGCAGTTTCTATTCTCAAACTCATTATTACTATTAATAATGTTTTGGAGTTGATATGTGCAGCGTTCCCACTTCCATTCAATGTGTGAATCAGCTATGTAATTACATTTTTATAATAAAATTACATTTTTATAATAAAATAAGGTTTTATATATATTTACCAAGTAAATAAATGATTGGAACCCGCCCAGCTCCCCTCGCTTGGCCATAAGGGCATAAACAAATTGAAGCTCTTTAATATGTTGTACCTATTCTTCCCCTGAAAGTGGGCAGGGCATGTTGCCATAACCAAAACAAACTAGCGTGACCCACAATTGTAAAATTTTAATCTGCCAGTTAAAAGAAGCTTATAGCTGTGTAATTACTGGGTAAGTAGGCCTATATGTTAATGGCCCCCTCAGGTCAGACAGGGCCATCTTTCATTGCTGCATCTGTTATAAGAACAGAATCAGTCTTCTCTAAGATGTTTGTGGTAGCATGGCTCATCCCTGGGTCAGCAAATCTCTTCTCCTTCGTCGTCTTCTCTCACTAAACTTATCTTTACACAAAGGCCTACTGGAATTAAACGCTGGGATTCAAAACTTTGATTTTATTTGCTTTACAAATTTAACAAAAGAGATTCAGCAAAAGCTACGGTCATGAAATGGAGTGATTCACACCCCCTATCAATGGAATTCATAACTAGAGGAAATAGAGGAAATACTGTTTTCACAAACAAGCATATTAATAATTCTTTACCAAGCAATAATAGTGAATAACACCCTGGTCATCAAACAAAGTAATAAGGTCATAATTATTCTAGACCACAATAACTCATATAGTATGTAAAAGAATAACACCACTTCCAAATATTCTTCCTCTCAGGACAAAACCAGAATTCCTGTTGAAAGAAACATATCATATATTAAAACCTGGAATGGTGTTAACTGTCATGAATATCCAAAACAGAAAAATGCACACTGGAGACACAAAACAGTACAATGCATAATGGAGACCTGGAGGTATTTCACTGCAGCACCTACTAGGTCTGTCTATCAGAAATGTCTGTAAAGAGTAAGTGTTCATGAATCATGGCACTCACTTTCTATGGTGACAAATAACAGATTTTCCAGTGGCGACACCACTAACCAAACAGACCCAGATCTCTTCATGCAATCCTCCTTTAAGACTCTATCCCCCGGTTAATATACTGTGGGAGATCGCGCGCGCGCGTGCACACACACCCCTCACTAGAACTGGGGCATTTCTGGCGGCATCAGTGTTCGAAAGATCACACTGCCTCCCTTGTGCTTGGATCGTGATCAAATTCTGTGTGTCCAACTGAGCAAATTTCCAATGTCAACACAAATGCCCTGCAGCAGAAACGCCACTGACAGGTCAGCACATAGTTTTTCTAAAGTCATCCAAGACATAATATACGGTATATATGAAACCATATTTCATTATAAAAATGTCATATTTGAATCTCTCGTTGAGGAAGCTCGAGTAGTAAAAAAGTTTAACTATTTTCAAACCATAAATTTAGACAGGTGTACAAAAAAGTACCAATGAAATTAGTAATGTCTTCCTTCATAAAGAAAGATGGCTTTAGGTACAAGTCACTACCACCTAAGTTACCTTGCTGCTATCTTGCAGATTCTAAAGAAGTCTTCATCTGAGCCCCACGCAATCAAAACATAAGTGATTTTTATACCAAAAAGAATAATACAGGCAGTCCCCGGTTATCGGTTAGGGTTCTGTTCCCAATGGCGTAACGATAACCGAAAATCGGCAATAATAGCGCCGATCCAAGGGGATCAGCGCTGCTGTTAAGTGGGGATTGGTGCTTATTGGCACCGAAAATCAAGTTATCATCATCACTAGACAAGCACCAAGGCCGGCGATAACTGCGGACTGCCTGTAGTGGTTTTTTAAAAGGGAGTTTAGAGGACAATAATTGTTTCATTTAGTACTGTATTACATCTCTTTCAACTCAGACTTGATGTAATCAGATATTGCTCAGAACTTTAGATATAAATTGCAGGGTTGTTGTTGTTGTTGTGGTTCCCCAGACTCTGTTATGCCAGGAAGCCTGCACCGCGCAAGAAGGACACCACGCTTACTGGATCTGACCATAACTGTGTGGTAGTGTGGATGTTGTGTTGTTGTCTAAGGGCTGCCAAGTTAGGGCAATCTACTAAGAGATGTGTAATTGTGTGGGGACTAACTTGGCAGAGTGGACATATGTCTGTTTGGGTGTTATGTGGTGTTTGTAGGTGTTTAGTGATTGGTGATGACCACAGCGAAGTCGAGTCAGGTGTACTCTCTCCAATCTTGAGAGCTGTGTTTCTGTACTGCTTATGTTGGGTGGGGGGGTGCCTAGTATTTTGTTGTTGGGAAGGTTATTAAGTGCTTGTCTGGTGAGGTGAGTATGGATGTGCTTTTTGTTTTGTGTGCTGTTTGTGGGTGGTGGTATAGAATTCAAGATGTTTGTATAGTGTCTGTGTGGTGTATTCACTATTTGCCTGTGTGTTGGAGGGTGGTCGTGAAGATAATAGCATGGGCTGTTTGTGTTGTTTATGACCGATGCCAAGAATTGTGTGCCTCTCATGTCTAAGTGTTGCCTGATGGTGAGAATCTTGGTTTCGGCGTGTAAGTGTTCTATTGGTGTGGATTGTGTACTGCCAAGGATGATTCTCAGAGCTGTGTTTTGTATTATTTGTAGTTTGTTTAGTTGTGTGTTGGATATGGCAGGGTGCCAGGCTGGGCTGGCGTAGTTTATTGCAGGGTAGAGATGGGTTGTCGTAAGAAGCTCCTTAATCTGGCATCATTAAGAGCTGATTTAAATGTTTTCCTTTTAGGCTTTGGACTTCAAAAGACTCACTGTGAAGAACTGAAAGGTGAAGACTATGCAAAAGTCACTATGAAGAACTGAAGAGTGAAGACTAAACCCTTTTCATTACCTGGATTCACGGCTTGTAAAGGTAAGCCACTGACAAAACTAGAAACTTTCTGCTGATTTGGTATACCTATGGCTGTGTGATTAGTTAAAGATTGCCTTTGATTGAATTCAGAAATTAGAATTTGGGGGAGCATGTAATGCATTTGTTTTTTCAGTGTGCAAAGTAGAGCTTATGGAAAGAATGTTGATATAAAACACATTTTGCACTAGGAAGGCACTATAAACTGTAAAATCCGGGATGTCTTATGAGGCCTTGTAGAGGTGATTTATTCTACAGACTAAGAATTTCAGTTGTGTTATCTTGAAAGTAGTCAGGGTACATGCTCTTCCATTGTCTTAGGTATTTAATTGTCAAGTGAGATATAGAGATAAGTAACTTTTTGTAAATAAAAGTACAGTATTGCTGATTACTGTGCACTAAAACCCTGATACATGGCTAATTTATTCAATTTAAATGGCATGGGGGTTGGGTGAGATGTTTGGAAAAATAGATGAAAGGATTTCATCCTTATGAAATTTAGAGGATTTAGTGTGACACATTTCTTTAAGATTATTGTAGTGTTCTGTGTGTAGGAGATTTATATATATATATATATATATATATATATATATATATATATATATATATATATATATATATATATATATATATATATATATATATATTGTATATGTATATATATATTTATTTATTTATTTTATATTTTATATTTATATATATTGTATATGTATATATATATTTATTTATTTATTTTATATTTATATTTATTTTGTTTTTTATATACAGTATATGTTTTATTTTATTTTTTTTTATTTTTTTTTTATTTTTTATTTATATATTTTTTTATTTTTTACTTTATTTTTATTTTATTATTTTATTTATTTGTTTGTTTTATTTTATTTTATTTATTTATTTTGTTTTATTTTATTTATATTTTATTTTATTTTATTTTATTTATTAATTTGTAAATAATTTATTTATTTTGTTTATTTTGTTTTATTTTATTTATTTTAATTTATTTTATTTTATTTATTAATTTGTAAATAATTTATTTATTTTATAAATTATTTAATTTTATAAATTATTTATTTATTTATTTTATAAATTATTTATTTTATTTATTTATTTTAAATGTAACATCTAAATCTACCAAATACAGGACTTGGAAAATATGATGTAAACCACTTTTGATCTTGTGTAATCAACACTGAAAGACACAATCTTATTTCAGACTGAGAACTGTACAGGTATTGGAGATGAAACGCCTTCCAAGTACCCCTTTGCTTGTCTGAAATTGAAGGTAAGATGCATTAGAAATTCAAAAATTATTATCAGTATATAAGTTTGGAGTTTTGGAAAAATAATGGTGGTAATCCAAGGAGTTTATGGTATTAATAGCATAGTTTTCTAGGTCATGAATTTCAAACCAATAATGTCTAGAATTAATTTTGAGGTTTATGACAAACTCACTAGATTCCTGAGAGCTTTCAAGTGTTAGGCTTTGACTTGCCATTGTTAAGATGTAATGAGACAGCTTGTTTTAGGTGCTCCAATTTCAGCAATTTGAAATTACAGACTAATAGGTTATGATCAGTGGCATACTTGTGCATAAAAATAGTACTTTAAGTGACTAGTCCTTAACACCTAGATTGGTAGACACTTGTTGTGGGCTGTGTACTTCAGAGAGGAACTACCTCAAACTTGAACTTATATCATTAGATTTATTAATTTTGTCTAAATTAGCCAGGATATTCTTACACTTTGCGCCCAATTCTCTCCTTGCCGTCGTTTCACGACCATCAAATATGATTATGGTACAGTACTTCCAATATGAAGGATAAGCAATACCAAATGTCATTTTCATAGTCTTGTAAAAGAGTAGAAACTAAAAAGTTGAAGATAACATTCAAAGTTCAAAACACACACAGGAATGTCCCCATCAGGTGCTAGAAATTTCTCCCTAATTACCTGGTAATGGGATTACTTTGTAAGGTATTATTGCACAGAACCTAAAATGGCCTGGTGGTCCATGTGTGCGGTGAAAGTTGACATTAGTCCAACCTGCTGCCCTGCTGAGTGAGGAAGAATGGGGCAGGAGTACATTAGCTTAGCATGTCTCTGATCATTTACCAGGCTCAATCACTTACATTGAATGGTGTCGGATTATAAGACGATTTATTAGGCATTTAGGTCACTGTCTGCTTTTGGGAGGGCTGTGTGTGTCTTGGTGTAATTAATTGCTTTTACTGTAACAGAGACTAGAGGGTGACTTGTAGTTTTAAATAAAATACAATAAAATAGAGTTCATTGAATAATGTCCATGGATTACAAGTGAATTTCCTAAAAGAACATTAATGCTTGTTCAGAGAGACATATAAAAATATAAAAGGGTATTCATACTTTCCAAATAAAAATATTGCAGACAGAAGTTAAAAATCATGTAATCTGCTGTTGAGAAAGGTAACACCAAATTTAGCTCTTAACATAACTATTTTTAAAAGTAACATGAGCCTTAGAAATTAATAATGAACAAAAGAATGACACTAAAGGCTTGTCTTAGTGGAAAACTTACTCCTACATACACCCTTGGACTTCTATGATGAGTTTTCTTATCCATTTGCAAGTGTTTGACTTTTCAGCAGTGATAGAGAAAACGGGAATCCATTTTGGAAAGCACAAGGGAGGCCTGGAAGGACTTTTCTTTCTCAGCAATCAGATGTCAGCTTAGAAAACAGCGCTCTGAGTCGGGCTTGAGGTTGATGGTTGACTGGTTATAACCTCACACTGAGGACACTTCCTCCTCGGAGTACAGCACTGCAATGCTGGCTTCAGGGTAAAAAAAAAAAAAGTAAGTTAATGATTTTCATTAAATCTCTTTTCTTTTGGATTTAAATAAAATACTGTCCAGTTACTTAAAAGTTATTTCCTTGCTTTCAACCTATAGTTTTTTTTATACAATATCAAAAATATACATTTATTGAATTCTGGTCTTTAATGAAGCCTTCCATTCCTATCATGTATACTTTACTTAGGTTAGTGAATTTTTCAGTATATGACATAACTACAATTACTAGACATATAATGCTGTACGTTATGCTAGACCACTACGCACATTTACACAAGTCTTTTACTTTTGTTATGTAGACTAATTTCTTTGGCAATCGCCTACCACATTATCTGGACTTATCATGGCTGTCTTACAAGTAAAATGAATTTACTGGCACTAAGGCATTTTTCTAAAAACTCGTACTGTTCTTTTTCATATGTATTCCTTATACTATTACTATTAATTTATTAGTACTTTTGGCACTTCTCTAAAATAATTGCTCCACTTTTCTTTCAACTTTACTTATCGGAATTTATGTTGACCTTAATTGGGTATGGTAAACATTCATTTTTAATCTGGTAACCCTCATCAAAACATCAGGATTCCTTAAACTGTATTAACCTCCCTACCAAGGCTTTACAAATATGGCCTTTACTTTAGCCATTTTACATATCTAATTTGTACATGCTTAATGCAACATTTTAGCCTTTCGTTCTATTGCACCTTTTGCTCTGGTTTCATGAATTCTATTATTTCAGCAAGTCACTATCACCTCGGTGAGGTTTGTGTGGCGTGTCAACTTGGATCTGCATTTAAATATAATGTTGATCTTGATTTTTCTTAATTTTATATATTCAATATATTACAGTTAACTCTTCACCAGAGAGAGAGAGAGTAAAATTTCCATGTTCAAAAATTGCAAACCTATCAAGTCTACAAATGCCTCCGTAGCAAATCAATTCCCGATTTTTAAAAGAGACAAGATCTGCAGAACTGAGGTCCTCCCTTTTCACTGCTAGCAACTGCAACACAAGACAACTTCCCTGGGCCAATCTACAGGAATGGAGGGAGTATAACAGAAACCAAGATGCGTTTGTACTGCTTATGAAGCATAGCTGTCAATGAAAGAGGTGATCATAGGTGAAGCTTCACCTGTAACCCACCAGGTTGGAAGAATTATTGTAGATTTAACAAAATTGGCACCAGCAAAGTGATTTACCTTAAGAACATCATAAATGACTCCAGGTGTTCATGTACACCTTTTGAGGAAATGAACTGTAAAATCAATGGCTTTACACTAAAATCTTGAAAGGAATCATTTCATTAAGTCACCAGGATCATGATAGGGACAGAGGAACTGTAAGCCAGTAGTTGTACTGACAAAGGCAAGACAGCTTTGGCAATGGTCATAGGCCCAAACTAGAAAACGTGAAGAGAAGGAACTGTCCTTGAATGAATGGACCATGAAACTGTCTATAAGCCAGGCACTGGGACAAACTAGAACCAGGGTATAGACACGATTCAATTGGGTGGTGTCTGCTGCTCAAAGTACGAAGACAAAGCAGCTTAATCTGATGATTCCACATTCATCACAAACATTTCAGTATTTCAAAATGACATTTTTATGATCAAAGTTTTATATATATTTACCAAGTAACTAGCTATTAAGTTACGTTTATCGGCAGCTTAAATTTGAAAATTCGCAGTAGCGTTCCAATGTTTTGGTGTAGTTTAACTTGCCCCACCCACTTTTGGGGAAGGATAGGTACAATACTACTAATGAGCCCAAATCTTTTATGCCCTATGCCCATGAGAGGGGAGGAGGGAGGGCTTCGATCATGTAAGTTGCTTGGTAAGTACAGTATATATAAAACTTTATCATAAAAATGTCAGTTTTATATAATTAACATACCAAGTAACTACATAGCTAAATCCTACATTGACAGGAGGTGGGATGCATGGGCATGTTCTACTTAACACTCATGAATGAAGGTGAATTTTAAAATAGCAAGTAGTTAGCATTGATAAGATGTTAGTTGTAACCTACCCGGCAAGAGAGCTCCAGCAGGAAAATACTGCCTCTGATGCGGCTCATCTCGACCATAGTGGCTTGGCAGTGAAGCCAGAGGCACCTCTACATCAGTGGGGCTTTGCAGCCGAGGAGTACCCCGATGGCTGCCAAAGCACACAATAAAACACAAAAGCCCCTGCTCTGGGTGCAGTACCAAAACCAAGACCATAAAACGCACGTTACACATACACCAAATGAAATAAAATACCAGTTATCATAACCCATTCATAACACGACACAACGAATGATGGGTGCTCCAGGTACTCAGTACCCCAAAACTTCCCAAAACTCGACAACCTAAATTCAAGGTGGGTAGACAGAGGAATGTAAGAATACCCCCTGCCCTTCTTACCCCAACACCATACTAGCCATGGATAATGGGCTAAGGGTACTGCAGTTCTCATAAACAGTTTTGATGTCGCATATATAAAAATTTGCAAACACTGATTTGCACCTCCAGAAGATGGATTACAAAATTGCAGAGGGGGATAAATTCCACTTGAAAGAAATGAAAGTTGCTACTGCCCTAATTTCATGGGCTTTAACCTTGCAGATTGGCAGGTCTTCTTCTTGAATCTTTATGTGCGACTCGGAAATCACATCTCTCAAGAAGAACGCCAATGCGTTCTTGGATAAAGGGCGGGTTGGATCCTTAACTGAACACCAGTTCTCTCTAGATAATACTTTAGTGCTCTTACTGGACAAAGAGCTCTCTCTTGGTCCATAGGACCTAGAATGTCTGTTAAACCTTTAATTGTGACTGAACTGGGCCAGGGAAAAGATGGCGTTTCATTCTTCGCTAAGAACCCCATAGTAAAGCAATTCCTTGTGTGAGTCCTACCTTCTTGCTCAGAGCCTGTAAATCACTAATTCTCATAGCAGTAGCTAGAGCGACTAGAAATAGTCTTTCTTGTAAGATCCCTGGGGGATGTGGATTGAAGAGGTTGAAAAGGACCTGAAAGCCATATTAAAACATCCAGGTTCCAGGATACGGAATCTGACCTCTCCTGCTTTGCAGTGCCTAGTGACTTGATAAGGTCACCGATGTCTTTATCAGTCGATAGATCCAGACCTCTATGTCTAAATACGGAGTTGAGCATCGCTCTGTAACCTTTGATCGTGGATGTAGCCAATCCTCGGGAAGACCTTAAAAATAGCAAAAAATCTGCTATTTGTGCTACAGAGGTACAAGTAGATGATACATTGTCTCTTCTGCACCAGCTGTGGAAGTGTCCTTTTATTCTAGCACACGTTGGAGGAAGACTTGATGTCTACATCTCGCAATTGCTTCCGCAGCTGCTCTCGAAAAGCCTTTCGCTCTAGCAAGTTTCCTGATAGTCTGAATCCTGTTAGGGCAAGAGTGGATAGTCCTTGATGGAACCAGTAAAAGTGCGGTTGCCCAAGTAGATTTCGTCGATGTGGAAGTAATCTTGGGAAATCTACTAGGAGAGTGAGGAGATCTGGAAAACACTCATTCTGTGGTCAAAAGGGAGCTACCAGTCATCGACATGTCGTGCAGGAGAAATTTATTGATTACATCTCTCACCATACTGAATGGTGGGAAGGCGTAGACATCCAGGTTTGACCAGTCCTGGAGCATTGCATCCGTTGCCCACGTGAGAGGGTCTGGGGCTGGTGAGCAATACAAAGGAAGTTTGTGATTCCTCGACGTTGCAAATAGATGTACCGACGGCTTTCCCCACCGTTTCCACAGGTCGGTGCAAACCTGCAGATTCAGTGTCCATTCCATAGGTAGGACCTGTTTGCAACAACTTGATTCGTCCGCTTGCCCTGTATGAAGCAGATGACAATCTTGGTTTGGTTTCTTTGCGTGCGCCCAGATAAGATCTCTGGTCGCTTGATGCAGTGAAAAGGAGCGAGTCCCTCCCTGATTCTTTATGTAAGCCAGAGCTGTCATATTGTCCGAGTGGACTATGACTGTGGAGTTGAAAGTTGCTGTTGTGAAGTGTTGAAGGGCTAAGTGTATTACCTTCAGCCCCTTCACGTTGGTATGAAGTTCTCTCTTGGGTTGTGACCATGTCCCTGAAACTTCCTTGTTTTCTAGGAGAGCCCCTCAACCCAGATCTGATGCGTCTGAATATAATGTGAGGTTGGGGCTTAGAGGGTGTAGAGATTTCCCTTCTACATACCTTCCTGTTACAAGCCACCACCAAAGGCCCTCTTTGATCTCAAGGGTGACTGGGAAAACAAACAAGTCCAGAAGAATCTTCCTCTGCCAACTGGCTTTTAGAAAAAATTGTAGCGCTCTCGTGTGAAGTCTCCCTAATGCAACAAACTTTTCCATGGATGAGAGAGTTCCCAGTAAACTCATCCATTTGTTGGCCGAGCATGATGGGAGAGAGAGGAATGCTTGCTGTAGAGGTGAAACCATTCTAGGTGCAAACAGTGAGGAAGATAAAGAATGTCCAGACTTCTTTGGGCGTTTGGTGGACTGGGCCAACAAGTCTTGAGTGGATTTCTTTTGCAGCTCCGTTGCGATATGCTCTACTGTAGCACTGGGAAAGAGACTATGCTGACCTAAAGGAGCAAAAAGAAGTGTGGATCTCTGGGAGGGAGTGACCCCTTTTGAAGTAAATGAATACCACCGCTCTTGCTTCTCGAGTACTCCCACCATGAACAAGGCTGCCAGCTCCTGGGATCCATCCCTGATCGCTTTATCCACGCATGAGAGAACTCCCAGCCAGTCTGTAGCAAGGTTTTCTTAGAGAGAGGCACAGTCTTCTATTTTCTTTGCTAAGGCGCCGACAGTCCAATCAAGAAAACTTAAGATCTCGAAGACCTTAGAGATATCCTTAGTCAAAAGCTCGAGCTCTGAAGTCATGAAGAAGATCTTGGATGAAGAGAAAGCAGATCTCCGTGACGAGTCAAACTGGAGAAATCCCCTTGGCACTTCCCCAGTAACATAAGATAAGTATCTCCTCTTGGATAAACGAGGAGGAGTGGTGCAGAATACCACTTTCCCCATATCCCTCGTTTCTGTCAGCCAGCTCTCGGTGCTGGACAGAGCTTTCTTTGAAGACGACAATAGAACCATCTTAGGCAGCCTAGAAGCTTCCGTCTCATGATAAAAGCTGAACTCAGTGAAGACGGAGTTGCTGGGGAAAAGAAGTCTGGGAAGCAAACCAAGAAGTACCTCAAAAGGGAAGCGTAGGCTGAAGAAGGCTGATCCTGTTCTATGTCCTCTTCCTCAGACGAAATAGGCGAGTCAAATCCTCAGACTCATGAGTCACTGTCAGTTTGTGTAACAGATCTAGAATGTTGTCTAAGCGTTGCTGAATCAGTTCCAGAGAAGGGTCCTGAACCGAACGAGAAGTGGAGTGTGGCGCCGGAAGCCCGGATGAATTTGGCACCAGCTCGGAAGGGGAGCGATTGCACACTGACGACAGCGCGCAAACTACGTGCTGATCTGGTTCCACAGGCGCATCAGATCCTCTACATCCCACTGTGTGCTTGGATCCCACTTGATGAATGGATTTCTTCGATCCCACTGGACGAATGGATCCCTTGGATCCCGATGGATGTTTGGCTCTCTCAGATCCCACTAAATACTGTATCTGGATCCCTCAGATCCCACGAAATGCCTGGATCCTTCCGATCCCATAAAATACTTGGATCCTCCAGATCCCACTAAACTGGATCCCTTGGATCCCACTGGATGCCCTGATCCCTTGGATCCTAAAGCACGATCTACGTATTTTTTGGAGACCCACTTGGGCGACAAAAACTGATGCTCTGACACAGACACTATGGGCGACACACTAGATGGACCACCCCAAAAACTACATGAAGGTTTGGGACTGATCCCGATCTCTGTTCCGCTTGCGCAGGATCAGAAAATCAGATTCAGCCACGGATGTTGGCCTTTACAGTGACCTGGATGCACTTTTAAAGCGCCAGCCACGCTTCTGACTCGCTTTGCACTTGGATTCATCGGATCCCGAATCCAAATCACTGAGTCCTGGGAATCTCGAACAACAGGCTCAGTTGAGGGGGCGACTACTCATGGGCAAACCCCACCGACCTCCCTGGGACTTAAGGTTTGCCTTTTCCCAGGTTTAGGGGAGTTTGACAGGGACCTTCATCTAGGAGCATCAGTGGGACGAGTATCCATCTCCTCCACTGACACAACACTGGCACTAAACTTATCCATAAGGCCCCTCACTGAAGCCCCTATTTGAGCTGCAGTATTAATAAGTGGCCAAATTTCTGGTCCATTCTGGCTTCCAGACTAGTGATGTCATTGGGTTCGGAAGGTTGGAAGTTGGATAATGGAGTCACAGGTAAAGTCAGAGGACTGGTGATAGGGGAAAATGCAGATACAGGAGTCGGAAGGGCATGCAAAACAGGAGAACCCTGACTGAATTCTTAGCCAGCCTTAGCCGCCGCTCTCCTACATCTGTTTTTCTCAGGTTTATCTAAGTAATTAGTCAAAGTTTTCCATTTCCCCTGATCCCACTCTTTGCTTTCATCACAAGTCAAGACTGAAAAGCAGGTTTGTCCTCTACATTGACAACAAATGGTATGAGAGTCATACTTGATAGAAGAAAGTCTGGTATTGCAGCCTTTGCTGCAAAACCTACTGCTAACAGAACTGGAGTCAGACATCTTCATAAAAGGCAAAAGTCCTAGTTAAATAAGCTAATACAATTGGTGCGCTCGCTACCAAGACAAAGAATACTTCACCAAAAACGATGAAAATCATTTGGCGAATTATAATTAAACCAACGGCAGAAACAAATTGGGCTCATTAGTAGTGTTGTACTTATCCTTCCCCGAAAGTGGGCTGGGTGAGTTACCTACACCAAAATATTGGAACACTACCGCGAATTTTCAAATTTAAGCTGCTGATAAACGTAACGTAATAGCTATGTAGTTACTTGGTAAGTTACTTAAATAAAACCATATTGTAGAAAGGGCTTTTGTTTTAAGACAGGCCTGCAGGAGAGTGGTTTTGTAGGAATGATGATGCTATACCATCTTGAAATACACTACCAAACTCCTCCAACGCCAATAAAGGGTTTGGACAAGACAAAATACAGTATCTGCTTTAAGTCTATATTTTTGCCTTAAATTAACTGACAGAGCCTAGACATACGGCACTGTATTGTAAAAAAAAAAAAAAAAAGCAGGAGAGCTAATGGCCTCACACATTTGCCCAACACTCCTGAAGATACACCTTGAAGGGAGCAAACCACAAGGGTGAAGTAACTCAGGGTGGAATCACATCTTGAGGAAACTGCTGGTCATGAAGCTGCTGACCTTTGGTAGGACGAATTGGAGGTACTGTTTGAGATAAGGAAGTCAGTCAGGTCACCCTCCTTGGATATATGGAATTTGGGCCATATGATTCTGTGCTGGAGGAGGGGAGGCCGTTCATGCTTTGCTAGAAGGCCCAAAGTTCTAAAATAGTCCTCTAGTTCTTGTATAAAACTCAAATGCTTCTTAAGAGAAGGAAGACCCCTGGCAGGTGGGGCCAAGATGTAGTCCTTGGCCAAAAATATGGTAAGACTTGCACTTCATTCACTAAATTGGGACAGGCAATTGCCAGTTTAGACCACCTCTACAAACAGACCAATCTGTGTGAAAATCCCATCTCTCGTTCTTCCTAATGGTAAGAGCAGAAATGACACTCTTCCTAGAAGAATGCCTGCCATCATAAGAGGTGGCAAAACCTAGTTATGAATCATCAAGGCATCATCACTGTTGCTATATTCAAGAACGAAGAGATGAGGCTTTACACCACCTTGAGGACTATCTAGGACAAAGCTCAGAGGATGCAACAAGACATGAAAAGTGCAGTGGCAAGTGGCAAGACTTGTGTGGTTCTCAGTTTGAAACAGTATGGAGTCTATGAAAAGTTATAAAAAACTCCCATAAATTAGCACAGCAATCTTAAGACCAATGGAGACCCCAAAAAATATTATTAGGTGCTATGAAAATGCCTCCATTTTACTCAGATCATCCCTTCACTAACAAAACAATGTGAAATTATAGTCGATTCCACTAGTATTGTTGCATTTATTGTTCTCCTGAATTTTAATTACCTGTCAACGGTAAGCTTTGGCAAAAGACGTGTTCTACACAATACTGTACAAAATAGAGGACAGGATATGAAAAATGATATTATAATAACATAAAGTTTTATATATACTTACCCAGTAATTACATAGCTATTAGTCTCTTTTAACCGGCAGCTTAAAATTTTTAAATTGCAGGTCACTCTAGTTTGTTTTGGTTATAGCGACATGCCCCACCCACTTTCGGGTGGAAGAAGATGTACAACGTAACAAAGAGCTTCAATTTGTTTATGCCCTTATGTCCAAGTGAGGGAAGGCGGGTGGGCTGCGATCATGTAATTACTGGGTAAGTATATATAAAACTTTATTTTATTATAAAAATGTCATTTTTATATAAGTAACTTACCCAGTAATTACATAGCTGATTCCCACATTGAATCAGCGTTTTGGAAGTGCAAGTTGGTGTTTGCATCTTATTACTTAAAAGGGATATCGAAACTACTTACGATCAGTGCAGTACCTTGGGTCCGTTTTGTGTGGCTGGCGTGGTGTTGGGGGGAGGAGACGTAGAAAGCAATGTCCTTTCTTTAATGTAATTTGCTTTGCTTAGGGTGTTGAGTTTTTGGGAAGCCTGGGAGTACAGTACTGTGTATTTGGAGTATCCTCCAGTCTTAGGGTTTTAATGGTTGTGTATTGGTGTTTTTAATTAGTTTTTTGGTGGTTATGGTGACTAGATTTGCTCTGGTTATTTTGTGCGGTACTGCTCCCTGGGCAGGAGCATCTGAATGGAGGTGGGAAGGTTGGACATATCTACCCCAAAACATTATTAATAGTAAAATGAGTTTGAGAATAGAAATTGCTAAATTTGAATCAATGTTGTTGAACCTTACCTGATAAGAGAGCTGCTACAGGTACTGTAGATACTGCCTCTGGTTGGCGCTCATCTTATCCAGTAGAGGCGAGGCGGTAAAGCCTTGACGGCCTACTACTCTGTAGCGATGGACTAATTTCCGAGGGCTGATAAAGAAAAACAAGATGCCCCTGTCCAGGGAGCAGTACCACACAAAATAACCAGAGCAAAACTAGTCACCATAACCACCAAAAAACAAATTAAAAACACCAATACACAACCATTAAAACCATAAGACTGGAGGATACTCCTAGTACTCCCAGGCTTCCCAAAAACTCAACACCCTAAGCAAGGCGAATTACATTAAAGAAAGGACATTGCTTTCTACGTCTCCTCCCCCAACACCACGCCAGCCGCGTAAAACGGACCCAAGGTACTGCACTGATCGTAAGTAGTTTCGATATCCCTTTTAAGTAATGAGATGCAAACACCAACTTAGACTTTCAAAACGTTGATTGCACAATCGATGTGAGGGATAAATTGCGCTTAAACGCCAAAGACGTAACAACTGCTCGTATCTCATGGGCTTTTACCTTGCAAGAGGAGAGTGAGTCTTCGCTCACCATGGAATGTGCTTCTGAAATCAAGTTCCTGAGAAAGAATGCCAGGGCATTCTTAAACAAAGGTCAAGAGGGATATTTCACAGAACACCAAAGGCCCCTTGATGTACCACAAATAGTCTTCGTTCTGTGAAGGTAAAACTTAATGGCCCTTACTGGACAGAACTCTTTCTTCAGATGGGCCTACTGTCTCGGAAAAGCTCTTGATCGTGAAAGAACGAGGCCATGGATTCGATGGTGATTCGTTCTTGGCTAAAAAGTCTAGAGAAAAGGGGCAAACTGCACTCCTGAGAAAATCCGATATTTTCGTCCAAAGCAAGGATTTCACTGGATCTTTTGGAAGTGGCCAAGGCGACCAGAAAAAGTGTTTTTCTGGTAAGATTCCTTAAAGAGATAACTGCATGGACTCAAAACTTGAACTGGCCAGCCACTTGAATACCACATCTAGATTCCAGGACAGCAAGGGTTTTTCCTTCAGCTTTGTGGTATCAAAGGACTTAATAAGGTAGGACAAATCCTGGTTAGACAATAAGTCCATCCCTTTATAGCAGAAAACCGAGCTAAGCCATTGCTCTGTAGTCTTTAATGGCAGAGGTGGAAAGTCCTTCAGTGGAGCATAGGAACTGAAGAAAGTCCGCTATTTCTGTTATTAGAAGAGGACAGGTTTTGATGAGACCGATGACTTGTCTCGCTAAACTGAATGGGGGAAAGACATACAGACCTTTGCCCGACCAGTCCTGCAACATTGCATCAGTCGCCCATGCTAAGGGATCTGGTACTGGTGAGCAGAAGAGAGGAAGTAGGTGATTCCTAGAGGAAGCAAACAAATCTATCATCTGTTTCCCCCAGAGCTTCCACAGATCCAGACAAACCAACGGGTCTAATGTCCATTCCGTGGGAAGGATCTGTTTCTGACAGCTCTGTTTGTCCGCCAGAACGTTAAGTCTCCCCTGGATAAACTGTGTTGTTACTTGTGTGTTGTTCTGATGTAACCAGAGAAGAAGACCCCTTGCTGCTTCGTACAGGGAGAAAGAGTAAGTTCCCTCATTTCTTGATGTACGCCAGTGCAGTCATACTGTCTGAATGCACTGCTACTGTCTTCCCGCGAACTTACGAAGCGAAGCACTGTAGGCCCAGAAATATCACCTGTAACTCCTTTACATTGATGTGCCAGTTTTGCTGTTCTTGAGACCAGGTACCTGACACTTCTTTTAACCCCAAAAGAGCTCCCCAACCTAGGTTCGACGTGTCTGAAAAGAACTCTAGGCTAGGGTTCAGAGGTAGAAGAGATTTCCCCTCTGATAGCCTCTTCCTGGAACTTCACCAACGAAGATCCTCAACTTTTTCCTGTTCCAGCTGGCTCTGAGGAAGAATTGCAGAGGTCTCAGGTGTAGTTTTCCCAGAGTGACGAATCGTTCCATCGATGAGAGGGTACCTAGAAGACTCATCATTGATTGGCCGAGCAAGAGTTTAATTCCAGAAAATCTTTCACTGTCTGAAGACACTTGTCTATTTTTGGGACTGGGAAAACCCAAAAATCCCAAGAGTTTATCATCATTCCTAAATAAGGAATCTCCTGAGAAGGAGTCAGGAGAGACTTGTCCCGATTGATGAGGAGACCAGTTCTTGGGCCAAGAGAAGAGTTGTGCAAATGTTCTCCATACACTGAGCTTCTGAGCGGGAACTTAGTAACCAGTCATCGAGGTACAAAGCGATCATTATCCCCATCAACTGAAACCATTTTGCTAGGGGAGCCAATACCCTGGTAAACACTTGAGGAGCCTTTGAGAGACCGAAGCACAGAGCCCAAAATTTAAACACCTTCCCCTGAAACACAAACCTGAGGTACTTACTTGAAGTCGGATGCACTGGAATATGAAAGTACACATCCTGCATGTCGATGGACGCCATCCATTCCCCTGGCAAATGGATGCAAGGACAGATTGGTTTGTTTCCATCTCGAATGTTGTCTTTTCGACAAAGACATTTAGAGCACTTGCGTCCAAAATGGGTCTCCAGTCCTTCAATGACTTGTGCAACACAAAGAGGTGGTTGTAGAATCAATGTCCTCTACTACCTCTATAGCCTCTTTCTGAACAAGAGACTCGACCTCTAGCAAGAGAGCAGCAAATCTCTCTGAGCCTGGAGAGTAAGCCGTCAATTCGACAGGCTTGTGGATTAGAGGAGGTTTGTTCAAAAAGGGGATAGTGTAGCCCTCCTTCAGGACAAACACTATCCAGGGTTCTGCTCCCTTTTGTTCCCACCATTCCCAAAAGCAGAGGAGCTGCGCTCCTACCTGAGTATGGAGGACTATATCTTCATTTCTTAGTGGAAGACTTGGAGGAAGACTTCTTGATGGAACGCTGTGGGAAACGGGTATGTGCTTGTTCTAGTTCTAGTACTGGGTGTTTTGAAATTAGAGGCCCCCCCCCCTCCACAGAAAAAATGGAAAGTTATGAAGTTTTCTGCTATAGCCTATGGAAAGTTATGAAGTTTTCTGCTATAGCCTATCTCCAAATACATTATTTTAAGTTTCTATTAAGCTATTTTTCATTATACATTTCTTGTATTTTCAGACTGAGTGACGAAGTTAGATACAGCCATGGCTAACGACTCGGAGGAAATCAGATGGATTGACCAAATCCAGGCTATAACCTTCAGAGAGCCCAGGGATGCTGGCACATCCTTCAATTCATGTTCCTGGATAGCTAAATACTTTAAAAGAGATGAAGCCTTTGTTAAAAGAAACTGGAACAAAAATCCATGTGACTATCATCGCGAAAACAGTGAGAATCTTGGAAGGCCTGAAGTCCTTTCTCAGGAGTCAAAAGACAACATAGCTGAGGCAGTGGGTAGACCAAGAAAGTCTTTACGTAACTTGGCACTTGAACTAGAAACAAAAAGGAGAAAGAAGAGAAGTTATAGTGCTGTATATCACAAGTTGAAAAAATCTGGTATCAAGCCATTTCATGTTATCAGCAAGCCCAACATCACTTAGCAACAGAGAGAAGACCGTGCATGGTTTTGCAGTTCATTTCTTAAAGATTGGGATGAATTCTTCATTTACACAGTCAGGAAGCCAAATCATAATTTGGGCTGCAGGGTTGGATGATATCAGTGATGACGTGCGCTATCGCCAAGTTGTGAAATTTCCTGAATGTTTGGGAATTTTTCTGTTTCACAGTCATGGAATGGCAAATACTTAAGAGAAACTGTGCTACTGGTGGAGTATTTCCTTTCCTCAAAGATCCTGAAAATGTGTTATCTGTTGAAGAAGTCACATTTTTGCATGATAAGGCACCATGTTTCAAGGCTCCTCAGACATAGGAGCTGCTTCGAAACAGTGGTATCGATTTCTTCTCGTCAAGTGAATTTCCAGGTAGCTCTCCTGACCTTAATGTGTGTGAAAACATTGATAGTGTCTTATAGGATAGTGCTGAAGCGCGCTCAGTGAACTATGATGGTATACCAAGCCTCGACAACCTGCGAAGAGAGGTGACCAAAGTGCTCAGGGAAATGGAGTTTGAGTCTCAGCTTTTTTGCGATTTGCTGAAATCATACCCCTCAAGAATACAGGTTGTGGTACAGGCAGACGGAGGCCACACAAAATATTAAATACTCAGAGAGAAACTTAAATAAATGCCTGTTCTGAATTACTTTTGTCTTTTTCCATATCAGTTTTAGTTTATGCTGTAGAGGGTGGGGGGGGGCCTCTAATTTCGAAATACCCTGTATATGTTCTAGAACGGGAGCTCCGAAAGGGAGTAGGCTGCAGCGGAGACGAAGATCTGGGAGGAAGGGCAGAAGAATCCTTTGGGCGTCTCGCAGATAGGGAGAGCAGGTCCTGAGTGTTCTTTTTCTGCAAGTCAGGCAATGTCTAGAACTGGAACCTGAGGAAAAAAATGTGTCTTGTCCAAGGGGGGAGAAAAGGAGGGCCAATCTCTAAGATGGAGTGACGCCTTTTGAAGTAAAAGAACACCAAAGCTCTCTTTTCTTAAGCACACCCATGGCATAAAGACCAGCTAACTCCTGTGTACTGTCGTGAACGCGCCCTGTCAATACAGGAAAGTACTCCTAAGAGGTCCGTAGAAGTGTCTTGGGGTAAAAAGGAGCAGTCTCTAATCTTCTGTGCTAGCTCGCCCACCGCCCAGTCTAGGAAGCTCATCACTTCGAAAACCTTAAAAATATTCTTGAGAAGGTGCGCTAGTTCCGAGGCTGAAAATATAATTTTGGCTGAGGAGAAAGGTGATCTCTTAGCAGAGTCAATAAGGCCAGAGAAGCCTCCCTGAGAAGAGGCAGAGACTCCCAGGGAAGGCACATCTCCTGTTGCATAAAATCTATAACTCGACCTAGACAACTTGGAAGGTGGGAAACAAAAGACTGCTTTACCTTGCTCCCTCTTCTCAGAGGACCACCCTTCTACTCCGTTCAGTGCCTTCTTCGCTGAAGAGGAGAGAACCAATTTCGGTAACCTCAAAGAACCAGCTGAGGGAGCTTCCTTAAAGAATATCAAAGCAGGAGAGGAGGGAGTAGCTGGCAAAGTCGCTAGCAGGAACCTCGATAACGCAGAATACACCGATGAAGGAGCATCTTGATCTGGAGCAGCCTCTTCAGAAGAAGAAACAGGAGAAAGTGATGTCTGCTGTCGTCTGAGCTGTAGGAGGAGCTTTCTGAAGCATCTTAGAATATTATCTAGTTTGCTCTGAATTGGGTCAAACGAGGGAGAAACACTGTCCGAGACGACACTACCATGATGCGGTAGAAGAGGCGCCAACTGGTGCTCAGGGAGCACTGTAGAGATGGGAGCCAATGATGAAACTTGACGGAGAACGGGCGCTAGTGGGCACTTATCTGTAAACGGGAGCTTGGGCGCTTCGACTCTAGTTGCTGGCAGCTCGAGAGCTGATTGTAGCAGTGAAGTTGCTGGGTGCACTACTCCTGATAAAGGGGCTCCCTTATGCAATGAAGAACATCTTGCCACAAGACGTTTTGGCGCCAATTTACGATTGTTGTCTGATGTAGCAGAAGAGAATTGCTCCGGGCCATCCCAGTGACTGCATGAGGGGCACTCTGAATCCTTGCCTTTCATACAAGGAACAGGCAAAGGAATCTCGAAGTCCACTGCATGCCTTTTCAGTGGGCGTGACATGTCCACATAGCGCTGTGAGCGCCTAGGACTAAAATCTTTGGAGCTGGAGGACATACAGTGAGCACTCACCTGGGCTGCTGGTGCGGGCGGGCCCTTCCTGGGATGGCTGCGCGCCCGCCGTTTGCGGGGGCCTGGCTGTGGCGAAGGGTGGCTGGGCAGGGGTTGCGCTGCGGTGACGTCTGTGCTCTCCTCCAGGAAGGCGGGCTTTAACTGGTCTACTGAAACCCAATCGTTCCTCCCGGGGAGTGCCAGCAGGAACGCCTTGCTGTTCCGCTCCAGCAAGCGGAAGGGGCCCCTGTAGGGCCTGGTCAGTGGCGGGCGGACGGCGTCGACCCTGATGAAGACGTGGGTGGCGGATGACAGTCCTGGCGGTGTGAAGGTGGCCGACCTGCCGGTGTACGTGCGCTTGCAAGGGGCGAACTTGCCGACCACATTGCGGAGCCTCTGCAGTGATGGTCTGTGGCGATCTTCTGTCACAAGTTCGCCTGGGACCACGAGGGACTCTCCATAGGTTTTTTTGGCTGCGGACGGGGTGCCGTCGGTTCTGGGGGCGGTTCTCAAACCGAGGACCCACAGCAGCTGATGTTTCCAGTCCTCGGCGGTGCAGCGGGCCATGAGGGACGCCTTCAGGGACCTGTGGAACCGCTCGACCAGGCCATTGGCCGCCTGGTTGTATGCCGTGGTGGTGTGATGCATGGTTCCCAGCAGCTGAGCCAGGGTGGACCATAACTCGGTTGTGATGTGGTCCGGGACGCTGAAGCGGCTGACCCAACTGGAAAGCAGGGCCTCGGCACACGTGCTGGCGGTGGCTTCTTGCATCGGTGTGGCTTTGGGCCACCTTGTTGAGCGGTCTACCACCGTCAGGAGGTATCTGGACCCGCCTGATGGGGGAAGGGGCCCGACGACGTCGACATGAATGTGGCCAAATCGGCGCTGTGGCTGCGGGAACTCGCCTATCCCGGACTGTGTGTGACAACCCACCTTGCTGGTTTGGCACTGCAGGGACTGTTTCGCCCAGGACGTGGCGTCCTTCTGCACCCTGTGCCAGACGAACTTCTTTGACAACAGCTTGGCCGTAGTTCTGCCAGAGGGATGTGAGAGGCCGTGAATGATGTCAAATACCTGGCGGCGGCGTGAGGCTGGAACCAAGGGGCGGGGCTGACCCGTACTGATGTTGCAGAGGAGACTTGGTGCCCCCGGGGGCGAGGGTCACGTCCCGCCCTTTAAGGGACGTGATGGCGGTGCGGTAGGCTGGGGTTTCCGGGTCAGCGGCCTGTTCCCTGGCGAGGTTTCGTAGTTTACCCCGAGTTGCACTGCGTTCAGCTCGACTCTGGAGAGGGCGTCTGCTACGGGATTTTTCCTGCTGGGGAGGTACCTGACAGAGCAGGTGAATTCGGCGATGGCTGAGAGGTGGCGCTGCTGCCTGGAAGACCATGCATCCCCCTGCTTAGTGAAGAAGTGAACCAATGGCTGGTGGTCCGTGAAGATTGTGAAGGGCGTCCCTTCCAGGAGGAACTTGAAGTGCCGGACTGCGCGGTACATCGCGCAGAGTTCCCTGTCAAAGGTGCTGTAGCGGGTCTCTGCGGGGTTGAATTTCTTGCTGAAGAAGGCGATGGGCTGGAGGGCGCCATTGATGACCTGCCCCAGGACAGCACCACAGGCGATGTTGCTGGCGTCCGTTGTCAGCTGGAGGGGGGCCTTGGGATCCTGATGTGCCAAGGTGGTTGCCTCGGCGAGGGCGGCCTTCGTCAGGGAGAAGGCCTGCTGCTGGCTGGGTCCCCAAGACAGGGACTTTGGTTGGCCTTTGAGAACTTCTGTCAGGGGGGCCGTGGTGTGTGCGACCCCAGGGATGAACCGCCTGTAGAAGTTCACCATCCCGAGGAACTCCTGGACGGCCTTGATGGAGGTGGGGGTGGGGAACCTGGTGACGGCTGCTACTTTTGATGTGAGTGGGCGGACGCCTGCTGGGGATACCTCGTGGCCAAGGAAGTCGGCTTTCTGGATGCTGAAGGTGCATTTGTCAAAACGCATGACGAGGCCATTCTCTTGGAGGTGCTGTAGGACTGCCCAGATGTGCTTTTGGTGTTCACTGTGAGACCTGGAAAATATGAGGATGTCATCAACGTAGCAGATGCAGAACTTCAGGTCCCCGAGGATGCTGTCCATGAGCCGCTGGAAGGTCGCCCCGGCATTCCTCAATCCAAAGGTGGAGAAGGCGAACACGTAGGACCCGAACGGCATGATGATGGCGGTCTTTGGTATATCCTCCGGTGCGACAGGTATCTGAAAGTATGATTTTAGAAGGTCTAATTTAGTGAATACCTTGGCTCCATGAAAGGAGGCCGTGAGGTCATGCATGTTCGGCAAGGGGTAGTGGTCGGGCTCCGTTGCAATGTTGAGACGCCTGTAGTCGCCGCAGGGTCTCCAGGAGCCATCTCTGCGAATGCCTTCTTCGTCTCCTGAAGGCGCTGTGGAGAAGCCTTCGGAACTTCGCATGTGTAGGGGGTCCTTTAGTTGTTATGTGATGGTATATGCCATGTTTGGCTGGGGCCCCGGGGACTTGGCGGAGTTCGGGCTTGAACACTTCGGGAAACTCCGTCAGCAGGTGTGCGTACTGGTGGGGGGCGACGGAGCTGATGGTGGGTGCCTTGGGTCCTGCTGTCAACGGGAGAGACCGGCAGGAGTCAGTGTCGAGGAGGCACTTACGCCCCACGTCGACTAGCAGGCCGAAGTGCGCAAGGAAGTCAGCACCCAGGAGCGGGGTCCCTGAGTCCGCGACGATGAAGTCCCAGTAGTAATTCTGGCCCAGGATGGAGATCGACAGGGGCCTGGTGCCGTAGGAGAGGATGGGGGATCCGTTGGCGGCTGTCAGGAAGGCGGCTGGGTCTGGTTGCGGTCCTCCCTGGATGCTGGGAAGATTGATCTAAAGGCCCCTGTGTCGACCAGCATCATCCTGCCGGAGACGGTGTCGCGGACGTAGAAGCCTACTGGTTCTGGGCCCCTGAGTTTTATGGTTGCCATGGCGGTTTGTCCTGCTGGCCGCCGCCACCCCCGTTTTTTGAACGGGCGAACGAGCAGGGCGGCAGGCAGTTTCGGGCGTCTTTGCCGAACCACTTGTGGTAGCGACACAGGCCCGGGAAACTCCATCTGTTGTGGGGCGGTGGACGTCTCCTGGCGATGACGTTGACGCCCTGCTCCGTTTCTTCTTCCTGCTGGACGGAGCTGACTGTCTGTGTGGGCGCTGTTAGCCGCTGCGTGGCCTTCATGCAGTCCGTGAGGTGCTGCGCCGTTTGGATTAGGTCGTCGAGAGGCGTGGTGTAGGGGTGAGGAATCTGGGTGTGGACCTTCGGGAGGAGCTGGCGAAGGTAGATCTCCCATGACAGACTTATTTCCTGCCGCTTTTACCTGCCGTCGAAATCTGGTGGTGAAAGGAGGTCCTCGACCATGCTCCATGCATCTACCGCGTTGAGGTCATGCCGTAGGTTGACAGCGAGGTCAATGGCGTGGGCGGCCCACTCGGCGATAGGTAGGGAGCACGTTTCGAGGAGGGCCTTCTTCGCGGCATTGTATGTGAGGGGGTGTGCGCTGGACACCCGCGAGATGAGTTTTCTGTATACCTCCTCTGGGAGGGCGTTAGGACCGTGTCGGCCTGCAGAATTTTGTCTGTCAGGTGCGCTACCCTGAAGTGGCTCTCGACCCTACGCAGCCACATCGTTGGGTTCCCCTGTATGAACGGTGGCAACTTAATGGACTGGGCGGCCCACGACTGTGTTGCCGGGCCATGGAGTGTTCAGGGCGCGAGCATGGGTGTGGAGGTGCGGGAGGGCCTCGGTGTGGGGACGGGCGCGGGTGAGATGGGAGGAAGGTAGACCTCCGAGTCCGCGAGGTCCACGGTTAACTGCAAGAAGGAGGGGATGTCTGCGTCCATGCTCGCTCTTTGCCCTCTTACTGGAGTGGAGTACTTGCGTCAAAACGCACTTCCGTGTGAGTCCGTTAGTGATGCTGGTGATTTTGCCGACGAGAGCGGCACGCTCAAATGCTGGTTACAGCGCCGTGTTTAGTCTGCTAAGAGCGTTGGAGAGTTCTTGGAGCCAAGACTGAGTCGCCATGTCTGTCCGCTAATGGCTCAGGGATACTCCGGGGGGTCACCACTGTAAGAGGTGCAAAAGAAACGATCAGGTAAAAGTTACTGCTGGTTTATTACAGATTCAGGCAGTTTATATAGGAGACGACTGGCGCCGCCGAACCGAGGAAGACAATGAGATTGAGTGTGACCTGAGGTCAAAAACAATTAACAATAATATACAGCGAGCAAGTACAGTTTACAATAAAAAAACATACAGAATTCCAATATGGATATAATCTTGATGCCTGCGAATAAAGAAACACATGATACATAATTTGTGACAGTTGAACAAATACATGTAAAGTTTAAATGGTAGAAAATGCGTGACCTGGCACGTTAGGTGTAGCGAAGTGTGTGGCGAAGAAAGTGGGAAGTCACCAAAGAAAACTTGCTCAGCGGAGACTTAATGAATGACGCATCCGAAGAAGACTCCGTTGACGGCGATGTGGTGACTTTACACATGTGTTGATGTCAACTCTTATGAATAAAAATCGATATTTAAGAAAAACAACAAGCATTACAAATACAAGGGGATGCATAAGCTATAATGCCTACACGACATTAGAAAAAACTGCATGTACAGAGATTATGAACACAATACTAGACACCTGATAATCATAATGCCCTAACTGACAAGCTACTGTCAGAAGTTATAACAAAAGCCACCTTTGTCAATGCATGGAATGGTACAAAAAGTAGAAAACCTAGCTAAACACTAAACATGAAATGATGACATATCTCATTTGCCATATCGACACCAAAACTTTTGAAAATGATGTCCAAGTCACATTGTTCCTTCCTAGCAATTTTCTTTTGTTTATTAACTCCAATGGAGGTCCAATTTGGAAATCAAGAATTACCTTGAAATGTCAAGGCATGCTAAATGGCATTTGTAAAATAGTGCTTTGCTTTTTGCAGTAACATGACTGACTGAGAGAGGGAGAGAGAAATTTTTAAAAATTATCTAAAGTTCCATTTCTCATATAAAATCTACAGCATTTCACTGATGCTTTCATACTGACCTATGCAGAAAAACTGGGTACTGTAATTACTGGTCAAAAGCCTAATACAGTAAGCATAATGATACATGACCCCACTTAACCTGACATATGTTCTCACTTACCACCTCATATGATAACAAGCAATGGCATGGAGAATGGGTCACCTGGAATACAGATCATCCACAGGATGGTAGCTTTGCAGAAAAACTGGGTACTGTAATTACTGGTCAAAAGCCTAATACAGTAAGCATAATGATACATGACCCCACTTAACCTGACATATGTTCTCACTTACCACCTCATATGATAACAAGCAATGGCATGGAGAATGGGTCACCTGGAATACAGATCATCCACAGGATGGTAGCTTTGCAGAAAAACTGGGTACTGTAATTACTGGTCAAAAGCCTAATACAGTAAGCATAATGATACATGACCCCACTTAACCTGACATATGTTCTCACTTACCACCTCATATGATAACAAGCAATGGCATGGAGAATGGGTCACCTGGAATACAGATCATCCACAGGATGGTAGCTTTGTGACAAGTGTTACAGAAACTTGAAAGTGGGAACTGGGTCACTAATAAACTTTGATTCAACTCAACTTTGAAAAAGTTTATGCTCTTATATGTAACAGCTCGACATAGGACTGTGGGAGATATTTGCTTTTCTACATGCAGACATAGGGCTATGACATGGTTCTTCTAAGACAGTGACTATCTACTTATGATATTGCCAAATTTGATAGATCTGAGAATTTCAATTACCAAAAGAAACCACCATAGGGTGGATATTAGTCCTGAAATATTCAACACAAACATTCAAAGTGAAAGCTTGAAAGGCCATTGGTTTGCATGCCAAGCCCACTAGAATGTCCACATCTGAAAATCAAGTGACTAAGACCAATTAATGATAAATAACTTTTCCAAAATAAACCAGCAATATGATATAACCACAACTGTGTGTATGGCACTTCAAAGCATTACTACATTCTCTCTTGAACTTATGAGACTCGGCATCGATATTAGTCAGGAAGACCATTCTGCAATACAATATTAGCAAAAGGAATGAAAACTTCTTGGTTCTGCACAGTCAGACTTAGACAAAGCACGTGCTGGTGCTCTTCAAAGGGAGCAACAAGTTAAGTGTTGACAAAACAGAGCACGATGGAACATATCTAATGGAAAGAAAATGTTCAGTACTATTTCACAGGTTCTTTCAGTATTATACTTATGAAATTCCAGGCAAAAAGGAATCTTATTCAAGACCACACTGGGAAGTGTGTGTGTGTCTAACCACAGATGATTGAGTGTGAGCTGCACTCTCCTTTCTGTATGACTAAAACAGAAAGGTTTTAAATGCAGTCGATTTTTACTACATTTGATACCACACTTTCTCTCCACTGTATTATTTAATGTGAAAAAAAATCGCATAACTTTATGGTTTGATTACTATGGATACCATGGATACAAATGTTGAAAGCCAGGCTCTAAAAACTGCAAATGTACTTTTTGAAATGTTTAAGCATTTTTTGCATGAACATGTCTATTTTATATCAACATTTCATACTTTATAAAAAGAAAAATATGTAGCTTTATACAGAAAACTGTACGTCAACCACAATACTGAACACATACCACAAACAAATCCTGTGCACATTTCTATCTGCTACAATAAAGAAATGACTTTTACAAAGTTTCTGTAAAGATAAACTGTTTCTCCAATATACTGTACCATAACCATACACAATTTCTCCAAGAACTGAAAATGCCACTTATGTAAATACGTATCAGTTTTTATGTTGTGAAAAGGCAATTCACAAGGTGACTCTGGTCTATAAATGCATAAACTACAAATGCACAAACCATTTGCAATTGAAAAAAGATCGACACGGAGCAGCAGCTTTCATGTAGCCATTAGAAACTGTTCCAAAGTTTTACACCACATACTTATTCCCTCTTACCGTTTTGTGTAGGGGTTGCCAGTACTTCAGCATGACTCAGAAATTTATGGGTTAGGCAAATCGTCTCTATATATCAACATCTTTGCTTCCTGTATCATCAGACAGGATTTGCTTGCTAACAATATCTGGTCTCAATACATTGATAAATAGGGAATGAATGATTTTGAGTTATCTGGCATCATGACAACTGGGTCATTGATGCCAATATCAAATGAACAACATAGCTACTATATGAAAACAATAAAGATAAAAAAAAGAATGAAATATTAAATTTTTGGGAGAAGGCCAGCGTTGGTAATAAATCTAAAAATGCCACTGGCATCATACACCACATCCTCTTCAAGGATCCTGGTATGGATGAACCTGACATCCTGATCAAGAGCCTCAGAGGGGTAATGGCTTCTAATACAGTATCCCCAAGAATGGGGCACTCAACCAGCAAGTAGCTCAGTCAAGGGGGCCAGACAATCCTCTCAAAAAGGTTGATTCTCCTTGCCCATAAAAAAGCTGCGTGTTAGGCGAGTATGCCCAATCCTTAAGCAGCAAAGAGCAGTCTCCCCTCTTCTAGGCCTACTGCCATACTTCCAAGAAAATATAACATCCGTAATTTCTTTCACAATTTTCTCCTATACTATTCCAATGCTCTTGACACAAATTAATTATAAATTTTCTAATGCTTGGGAAGAAATCATTATATAAAAGTGGAAACCTCTTTGGAAGTAAATCTACAGCTGCTGCTTTGCCCAATCTGTCAGCTTCTTCATTTCCACACACACAAGCATGTGCTGGGACCCAACGAAAACTAATCTCTGTTCCTTTGTATAATAGTAGGTGCACCCATTGCCAAATTTTTAAAACCAAGGGGTTAGTAAAGCAGAGCTAAAAACATTAAGTGCCTGTAATGCACTCTTAGAATCGCAAGAAACTGTAAAATTTGTTTTATCACTAAATGTTATTTTTTCAATAGCATTTAAAATCCCATGTAACTCTGCTGTAAAAATAGATGTTAAAACAGAAAGTGCACCGTTCGTGCACAACTTATTACCAAAAACTCCAAAGCCAACGCCAGCACTGGATTTTGAGCCATCTGTGAATACATAATTTGAATCCTTATGAATCTCACTGTGTTCCATAAAAATGGAATGGATCTCTATACCTGTCATATTTTTCTTAAAACCATAAAATTATTTACAAAATAAAATTTCTATTACTGAGATTACTGACATTTTATCAGGAAGCACCTCATTTCCACTAATATCAGTAGTGCCAAGTAACTGTTTAAGCCTATACCCGTAAAGTTGTCGACATTTAGGATGCATCTCACAGTAACTAAAATGTCTTTTGTTTGTTGTAATTTGAAAGGCTAGAGAACTATACCAATAGCAAAGGATGGATGACTGGCGATGGAGTTGTAAAGGCAACTCCCCAGCATCAACCAACAGGCTTGATATTGGCGAGGTCTTGAAAGCACCAGTGCTCAGTCTAATGCCTGCATGATGTATAGAGTCGAGCATTTTCAATCGATAAATAGGGATGCTTTGAATTGCCCAATTTCCAAATCATGGTCAAGCTACCTGCAAGATGATTTACAAATGTGATATTAAAGTGCCCTGACAACATGAAGCCACTGTGATGGTGTGTAATACCCAAGATAGTGTGGTCTTAGTTATTTCAGTCAACCAAAACTAGTAGTGACAAAAGAGGTGCGGGAACTTCCTATAATTTGATCTTTGCTGACTCAAAAAGAAAAGTATTCCTCACTGACATTGTTACACAAATACATATCAGTCTAGGGCACACCATATATCTGCATGTTAAGGAAAGCCTGGGCATGTTAAGATGACTAAGTCCCAGTCAAAGCAGGATTCAGCCCAAGTCAATGATATTTATCATTTCATAAATTCCATGGCTATTGATGAAGTCCCAATGGCTCTTTTCTTGAGGGGCCCACCTGGTTACAGCTTCACAGCAGTGCCAATCTCCACAAAGTAGATCTTCATTAGTGTTTTCTGTTCCTTAAGAATAAGATCTGCCTGGTTATGCAGAGTACAGTGAATACAGGATCTGAGGTAGCTGTAGTCTACCCTCCCAAGCAATTGCCACATGCTCCAGCTCATGTGTCACTGCTAAGGGTTTTATTTAATCTTTGTCTCTAGCATGTCAGTGGTTTAAGCAATTAAAGTTACTTGTGTCTATGTCTTGTCCACAGTATTCAGCTGATCAACACTCCTGGAACTAAGTTGAAGGGGTAGACTTTGTAAAACAGTAGTAATATCATAACATTTCCACATGACTCGAGTAAATTTGTATTCTACATTTCAGATACCTTTGAGTGGTAATGAAGTATTTTGGATCATTCAAGAGAGAAGCCAAACGTTAATTTATGCCATCCAGATTAAAAGTGTCATGTTGTAACAGCAAGGTGAGAGGGACTTCCTTATTATTAGTATTTGGTAGTTTCACCAGACCACTGAGGTAATTTGTTTAGCTCTCGAAGTGTTGTCCTGAAGTATATGTTCTTATAATAAAGTTGAGATTTATTAACTGAACTGACTTTATACCTTGAAAAGGTGTGAGCAACTTGCAGCACACTGACTCCTACTAACTAGTCTGTGACTAGCTAAGTGTTACAGCATTAAGTGAAAGATGGAGCCTTAACTGTCTAACCAAAGTTTGAAACATCCAAGCTACATACACTTCTGAGAGATAGCACAAAGACCTATGTTGTGAGAAACTAACTCATTTGCTCTTGATCCTTCCCTGTCTGCTTTCTTGGTCTTGAACTACAGAGAGATGCCATGACAAAAATGTTCCTCACAAGATAACCAGCAGCACTTATGATACAGACTTTTAATAAACTTATGTTCAATGTTTACCATAATACACTATCTTCATGGCAAGCTTCCTATGAATTTCAGTTTAATCATTTGACAATTACAAAAAGTTCTCCATCAGTTATCAAATTTGAGATGGGAGAAAAGAAAAAAAAAAACTAAATTCTGGAATATTTCCCAGACTGAAACTTAAATATGTACACATTTCGGACCGTGATATCCTTATGGTATTGAACAAAACCTAAATGTAACTTAAGTCTTACATAAAGGTACCAATGCTCACTTAATATAACAATGTAATACCTAGAAGCTATTAGGAATTCAGTTCTAAAGAACTCTTAATGTAATGCAATAACTAAAACAAATTATAGATTGGGACTAGATGGAATGTATGGGAACCTCATCTCCTAATTCTACTGTGAAAGAAAGTATTTTAACAAAATTTAAGATTTATTAAGCAAAATTTTAAGAAATCAATTTAAATCTATATTCTATGAATTCTCATATTTTACAAGTTTTATTCCAAACACTATTTCAACTACTGTACTGTATATTAACTACCATAAAGGGATTCCATAAAAGCAATAACAAATTTTTTTTTCTAACAAACAACTTTTATCATATGTGAACCTCTAAAACATAAGTTCTAGGTAAATAGGTACAAAAAAAATTAGTTATTTACCTGACAAGTGATCTGAACTAAATTGCAGAAAAATTAGCATTAAATGCACTAGACAACCTGATAAAGTCAAAATACGGTATAGCCATGACTATCTATTAAGCAGTATTGGACCGACAAGAAATTTAAATAAAATGCTTTCTATTAAATCCTTCAAGTACTGTACTCCTCTAGTTCATTCAATCATTTTCAGAGAGAGCCACTGACCTCTCTTTCGTTCTTTCTTATAATACATGTCAAAATCATTTATATAATACAATACAGCTGGCTCATAATTAATGGAGGCGTGATTGACAACAATACCAGTCTTATAAAACTTGAAGATTTCATAATTCCAAGATTTTTTTTACACAACATTTATGAATAAACTAGTCTACTTCCATTGCTCAAATCACTATTGCACTGATTATCATTTTATCATATCAACTTTCATTTCAAGAATATTTTAACTTTCTTTTTAAAAATATTTTAAAAGCCACTTGCACTAATAGACCACAAACTTCAAATTCACTTTATTCATTCTGTCTTAGATGCCTGTCCAAAAATTTCAACTGCATTTTTTAAACTTCTGAAAAGCCAAAACCTTTAATGATTTCAGGCCCATACAAACAACCAATTTTATCGCACCCATGTAATACATCTCCCCAGAAACCTGATTTTGTGTTGATAAAACACATACCTTAACATATTTACATCACTTTAGATTACAGTATTTACATCAAAATCCATCAGTACTTCTTCAACTGGCAAGCTGTAAATTACCTGAAAGACAAGAAATAGGTTAATTAAACCATGGAAAATTGAGGTGCTTTTGCTTACAACATATCAAAATAAGGACATAATTAGCTACAGTCAAACTTTAAGTATTCTTTGCATAGGTCTTTATTACTAAGAGGGTCAGGGATGGATCTTTGCCTTTGTAAAAATATGGAGTGCTTGACTGAGGATAACTGTCTGAAATTCCATTCAATCTTAGTTACAGTAACATAGTCATACCCAAGGATTCAGGTAATCAGGGATCTTTCCAAAGAAACTACATGGTATCTCCTACTAAATTTAATCTTTAATTCCTCTAGTAAAATTCTACGAAAGTATACCTTCCTTACAAGGAACATTAAATAAGAAAGGTCATCTTTATTATAGTAGCCCTTCTGTTTTGACTAATTTTTGAAAGATTCGTCATTTCTCGTCATTTTCTCTCATGATCTCACGAGGCCATTCCCTTTGTATGGATTAGGGAGTGGAAACAACCTAAATCACTATGCTCTTCAGAGCAAATCAGAGCAACAGTCCAAGTTCTCAAAATACTGCCACATATTCCTTGTTAAAAGGACATGAAACTGGACTTGTTAGAATGCAGCAAAGTTATGCAGTGTTAATGTCTCCATTAACAAAATATTTCCTGGACTCTCAAGATGATTTTGAACCATCTTCAAGAACTAAAATGTGGCCCTATTGGCCAAAAGCTGTAGCTTCAGCAATAATAGGCTATCACACTGAGGAACATGATAAAAGTTTCTTCAGCCTTGACCATAAAGGGCTAATAATACTCTTACCTTTCTTTCAGTGAATGACACCCAGTAGTTTAGCTGAGCAACATTTTGTGATAACTACCTTATCCTCTAAAATTTGATTACTTAGACCCACAAGACCAATGCTTTTTTTTTTACTGAATACCACATTTAAAGCCTACTTACGCTACTAATTTGCACTGTCATGAGTTAAGGGGAAGTTTTGCTATAAAAAAGACAGGGTCTGTCACAGAATCATGAATAATTCGTTCTAAAACACTCAAGGCCATGCTATTCTAGACACTTGAGAAAACGTTTCATAAGTACTACAGCAGTAGAGCAATAAGATCACACTCACACAAACATACTAGGAATGGAACATGCTAAGTTAATTCTCCTAACTATAACCAGTTAGGCTTAACCAGGAAGCCTGAAACCTACTGTACATACAGCTAGCAGGATATATCCAATGAAACCCTTTCTCAGATATGTTCCAAAATGTTCATAGAATCACTTTATACAGTACTCGGTACACAGTTTTGCCTTTAGCTGCAAGCATACTGATAATTTTAACCCAGGAGACGACTAAGGCCAAGACATATAATAACCTGACGCACCCTCCTGTAATGATACATGGGACATGGGAGGGTCACAATACTTCCACCCTTCAAGGAAAGGGTCAATGTAATTACAGGCCTGCTGGGTGGCTAGGATGTTCTATTACAAAAGTACCTAACTCACTTGAGTCTGTATCACGCCATATGTAACCACAACAGGTGTTACACCAACTCACATACATATTTTTATAAATTCCTCTGCTACTTCATGATAGTCATGTTCACTCAAGACTTATATGGAGACAAATGGTAGGTACACATTCATAGGGATCCACTAGTTTTGTGGAGGAAATAGCTAAGAAAAGAGGGTACGCAGTGGCAATGAAATGGACTACATACTGTTCACATGCAGACTGACTAGGTTAAATGTTCCCATAGGGAACTGGCAGATGGTGAAAGATAATGTTAATGTTAAATGTAATTATTTACAGACACAAACCCCTGAATGATAAAGCAAGTCCATAAGTTCTGTAAGTGCAGGTATAGTTTTGAGAATTCAGAGACCTTTGTTAAGGTGTACCCAGCCCTGCTCAGCGAACAAGGGTCACCAATTGTTCGAGCAATTCAATGAAGGTAAACAGTAGAATAAGAAGGAAGTCAAGTTTTGAATAACCTATCACTTGAGCACTATACTATAAAGCGAGTGACTGCAACAAAAGATAGCTACTTCAGGAGATCTTGTTCACTATCCTCCACATTGAATGAAAATAGTAAATATGCAATTGATGTCTTAATACTTAATGATGTGCTGAAGTAAAATGATATAAAAATTTTGTTTCTGTTTAGACAAGGAACGACCCATCACATTATTGCATACAAGCTTGTTTGTGCTCACTACGTGTGCTGGAACGGTGTTGATGTCTCCCCGAACTACCCCACCCCACCCGGGGCAGACAAACAGGTTTGTATGAGGAGGGTGGATATCTCTCCTACACTGCCGTTCTACCTACTCCTCCCCCACCAGGGCGGACAAACCGGTTTCCAGGGCATGGGTGACTGTGTCACGTCTCCCCTACTGTTATCTGGGGGAGGACAAATGAGATCCACTTGCATTTTATTATTCTAGATAGATTATGTTTTTCTGTTCCGAGGCAGATATTCTAAAAAGGATTTTGTTTTCACTGAAGCATGATGGATGTGCGGGTCAGCAAATTTTCTTCAGGAGTAAAATTTTCCAGAGTGGAAGGATAGGAAGTATTGCACTAATAGCTGGGTAAATGTATAAGTTACAGGGTCTCTTTTTGTTCTATACATGACAAAGATATTTGAAATAACTGCTGTTAACCAGAGGCTTATGGAACCCACACACTCTCTTTCTCTCAAAAACGAAATTCCCTTAGTAACTATTTGAGGAATTCGTAAAAGAAAAAATGTCAGATGAAATATCATTAACCACTGCATGATTGCATGAAGCTATGAAAGAAAATGATGATCACCACATAGTAGAATCTGGACATCACAGGAGGATAAAAATAATTTTTCTTCTCAGATCATATCTCAGAAATGTTAAGCAGATAAAAACAAGTAAAAAATGTGCCCAAGTTTCTTCGGGGCAATCGAGTTTTCTGTACAGCATATAATGTTGTATGAAACTCTCAGCCACAGGCCATGAAACTCAGCCGCGGCCTATGAAACGTTCATCCACGGCCCGGTGCTGGCCTGTGTTGTTGGCACCTACAGTGGTGACAGACGAACGTTCATGGCTAACTTTAGCCTGAAATAAAATGATAAAATGAAAGCTACTGAGGCTAGAGGGCTGCAATTTGGCATGTTTGATGATTGGAGGGTGGATGATCAACATACCAATTTGCAGCCCTCTGGCCTCAGCAGTTTTTAAGATCTGAGGGCAGGCAGAAAAAGTGCGGACGGACAGACAAATAGCCATGTCAATACTTTATTGTATTTAAAGACCATCACATATCACTCATATAAAATACTATCACTGCTTAGTTGACAATGGAGCAAAATTATTAATGTGTGTTTGGTATTTTCCGGAAAATTTTATATGCTTTACGGTGGAAAATGATTCATTTTTCATGCTTAATTTTTCTTTCAGCGGTATAAAATTAGCTGTCAAGTTCATATTTAACAGTTTTTCTTATGAAATTCATTATTTATGATACCACGAGGAAATAAATTGAAAACTTCTTTGCATGCAGTCTAGGAAAACTTGCACGGACTTCGTGTTTGTTCTTTGGATATGATGAATATGTAATACAGCATTAATTAGGTATAACCATTTCTCTTTTCCCAACTCACTCCTGTAATATGTATCCAGTTTTACTGTCTAATATTTTTTTCTAGCTGTGACAAGTGCTCATAAATGATTTTAATGAGAAAAGTAAATAAAAAAAAGAGTGATTCATTGCGTGCATTCTTATGTAATTGGGTTTGCAAATAGCCAGCCTATATTTTTTAAATGCCCTTAAAGACAACTACTGAAAATAAGAGATGATTATGAAGTACTGTATATTAAATCATAAAGTATAAGGATAAAGATACTCGGTAAAAACAAAATACAGGATAATAAAAACGCAAAAGAAACATGAATATCATGTTTCCACCGGTCCCTTTGGCAAGAGTTACCAGTTTTGCAACATAGGGCATAGATAACCAATTTTAAGAATAATGGACTTTTTTAAATGTAAAGCAATCATTCCACGTAATGTTATCATATCGTATATAGAGAGA